>OY755216.1:5115274-6315274 GCA_963576765.1 Draba incana
CGAGAATAAACGAGCAGGTAGGAAGGTAAGAGGGTCCGACTAGGCCTTTCTCTCGAGGGTTTTCCCACTCGCTCAGTTGATCCGAACGCGTCGGCTTATGTCAGCACGTGGATGCGACTGACCCTTGCACCTAGCACGTGCTTCCTTATTTTTTTCCCCAGTAATAATTACGTTCCTTAGCGGTTATCGAGGTGAGTTAGGGTTTCAAGATTGATGTGACGCTCTGGCGTACCGCCTTTTTGACTTCTGCCCCATTCCTGACCACGTCTCTTTCGTGGTTCCCTATATATAACACCATCTCCTTTCTTTCTTTATTTCTTACTCTGTACTCTGAAGATCCCGACCAGGTATTTTTCTCCTTCCGACTCGATCTCCTTTCTTGTTCCCCCTTTCTCCGTAACTTTTTACTTTCCGAGTGTGTAATCGATTCAACAAGTTCTTCGAGATTTACGATGTCGGAAGATTCTTCTGCCAGCTCCGATAGTCAAGCATTGATCTGTAAGAGTAAGAAGAATGTGGACCGACTCACTATTTTGGTCTCACCTTCTGCTGATTCCGAACCTTCGCTTGGCGCGAGTGATTCGGAGAGCGATGACAGGGCGACTTCGTCTTCCCTCCGTCGCCCTAGGCAGACAGCCAATGAAGATGGTGGTTATTCCAGGGAGGATCACACACCACTCACTCTTTTGAAGAAGAGGAAGAAGGTCGAAGCGCAGAGTAGTTTCAAAACTGCCCGGGCAAAAAAGGAGTCGGCCGAGGATGCGCAAGAAAGAAAGAAGCTGACCGTCATGAGGAGCGAAATGCCAATTTGGTAGACGTTGGCCATGACGCCGAGCCAGGCGCTGATGCTGGAGACAGCCTGCTTGTTCTGCATAGTCGTGACGAGCTCGATTCTTCGGACGAGTTTTCGTATAGCTTTAAGGGCTTTGGCGGGCATATCATCGACTATCCTAAGGAGTGCGCCAAGTACATCAACTGCTTTCGAGGGGGTAAGAAGAAGGGTCCGAATCCCGGGCTGGATGAGATGTATGACCGAGAGGCTTCTGTCAGTCCGCTGCTAACATCGTTGATGTAAGTTGTTTTTTTTGTCATGATCTCCATTATTCCTGTTGGTTTGGTTTGGCTCATGCTCCGATTCTGCTTCTTTGTAGACTATTGTTGCTTTCAATTCGGTTTGGAAGCGATTTGACGCTGCCATGAGGAGAGAGCGTAAGATGAAGGAGGAGAGGGACTTCGACAAGGCTCAAATCAACATGCTCGCTAAGGAGAACAAGTCACTGAAGTCCGGAGGCGTCTCGAAGAAGCTCGAGAAATCAAAAAAGGAGCTCGAGAAATTGAAAAAGTATTCCGAGGAGCGGTCAAAGATGTTGGCGGATGTCACCAAGCAATATGAGGCGGAGAAGAAAGAGAGGAGACAGGCGGAAGCGAGATTCGAAGATGTCAGGGAGCGCCTCAAGAGGGCCGAAGAGGTTAATACTGCGTTGATCGAGCACGTCCGAACGCAGGTACCCCGTCTTCGGTCTTCTCGGAGAGAGCATGGCCGATCTGGTCGGGCAAGCGCAAGTTTCTCTCGACCGAGCTCGCAAGTATTGTGTCGAGCAGCTGGAGTGCACTCGTCTCAACAGTATGGCTAGCCAGATCAAGACGCAGCTTGACATGATATCGGCGTAAGGGATCGAGGTTGATACCGAAGAGGTTCAGGCCAGATTTGATGACTATCAGAAACAGATCGAGGCGATGCAGCTGATGGACTTCTCCGAAGGGGATTACGAAGTCGCTCCCACAGCGAGCATTCTCCCGGAATGCTATGAAGAGGATAGGGCCGAGTCTCCAACTGGTGAAGATTTTGGGATAGAGCGCGGTTGGATCCTTGAGCCCTATATGAGTGAATGGACTGAGAACGCTGATGAAGGCGGAGGAGATGCTCGGATAATGACCTGATCGTCGAGTCCGAGAAAGATGCTGAGGTCATACTCGCGGCAGCGACCTCAAGTTCCCTCAGGTCAGTAAAAATTATCGAGCAATTCGTATTCGGTATTATTTCGAAAGTCGATAAGGACTTGATGGATGAAATTGCTGATAGGGTTTTAGCTGAACCCACGGCCGCCGATCAGACTCTGGCTGAGGCTTCGGTAGAGGACCCGGGGGCCAAGGTGTCTGGCGTTATCGGCCAATCAGGAGCTGAAGCTTCAGCGAAAGACCAAGAGACCGGGGATGACTTAACACCTCTTTTTGCTCCACCCCTTTCAGTCCCGATTCCGAGTGATCAGCGTCCGGAGTAGCTTTGTTTTACTTTTTTGTTTTGTTGTAATCGGGCCGAGTGTGGCCGTTGACCACTGTATAATCCTCCCCGGGCTGATGTGGTCCGGGTTAAACTTGTTTACTTTGCCTGAGGAGCGGATCCTCGAGGTTTTCAACCGAATTGAAGTTTCTTTTATGCGATTAAGTTTTTTTAGCTTAAGCATTTACGTTTGTTTTTGAGTGCAGCTAATTTTTAAAGCTTAGGCACTGATTTTCACATCCAGCGAGTTGATCCCTGGGTTATTTTGATTTTGATCCGACCGAGTTTGCGCGATGGAATGGTCGAATCGGGTCGGAACCCGGCTTACGACTAGAGTCCATCTCGTGGTTAAGCGTGCGAGGAGTGTTTGGCTTAAAGTTCTTACACGTTCTTGGGAACTTGTGCGGGACGGGGCCCGGCTTTTAAACAATTCGGGACAGTTGTGGTGGACTTTTCGAGTTTGGATTGTAGATTATTTCGCTACTACATCTATGAGAAACGCGTGTTGTGATCGCGCTCAGGTTTAGCTATGGTGGGCCTCCCGAGGGGGATCTATTGACCGAGTACTTGATCAGAGTATCGGTGTAAGTGAGCACGGAGCTGTAAGTAAGCACAGAGCTTTTCGGGTTTTGACCGATCTTTTAGTTTAAATAGATATCTTTATTGATTATAGCTGGACTTCCGAGGAAGCTGCCTACGTACCCGTTATATAGGGATCAAGCCAGACGTAGTTCACATTACAAAGTAAAAGATAAACAAATCATCCGGAGATGAGTTAGAGCGAGTCGCTCGGAAATGAGTAGAAGCATACGATGCTTGGTGTTTTTTTTTTTTTTTTTTTTTTTAAGAATAGAAAAAAGGAACTTAGGCGAGGCGGTGAGTGAGGGCGGAGCCTTCCGGGTCGAGTCGGCTTTATGTTGCGGGCTCTATTTCTTCCTGAGGACCGGTGCAGAGGTTGACCGAGCGGAGTTGTTTGCCCGCGATGAAACACATTCGGGCCATCTTTTGATTCCCGTGGATTGTGAAGACTCCGAGCGGGGTTGGGAACTTGAGGCACTGGTGGTATGTTGAGGAGACGGCTCGGAGAGAGAATAACCATGGGGTGCCCATGATTACATTGTAAACGGTTGGTTTATCCACCACCAGGAATTTGATATTTCGGGAGATTCCCCCGGTGTGAACCAACAGTTTGACTGACCCGACTGTCATTGTCTTGACGCCGTCGAAGCCGGTGAGAGGCATAACACCCGGCTTGATGTGATCGTCGGGTATCTCCATCTTTTGCAAGGTTTCCTTGAAGATTATATCGACCGAGCTGCCGGTATCGACCAGAACCCTGGTCACTTCGCAGTCTTCAATCTTCATCTCGACCACGAGCGGATCGTTATGGGGCATGGCCAAGTCTTTTGTGTCAGCCTCCGTGAAAATGACGGGCATGTCGACCAGACTTTGATCGGGACAACTCTTGTCAGTGGTTGCTGCCCTCTCGTATTGCTTGAGGGAACGACCCGAGTCGTGGGCTAGGCTGAATCCTCCCATGATCATCAGGACCCTCTTGGTTGGGTACTGCTTAACGGCTTGTCCCTTGTCGGATTGAGCACGCTTGGGGGGAAGGGGTGAGTCGGCGTTCCCGCTTGGTTTCTGCTTGTTCCCATTATGATCCTCCTCGGGTTTCCTCTTCTCACCTCGGTCGATTGGAGGCGCAACCTTGACCGCTCCCTTTTGGTACTGTGCGAGCAATTGTTCCTTCAGTTGTCGGCATTGTGAGGTTGAATGCCCGTGCATCTGATTGTAGTCGCTGGTACTTGTTCCACTGCTTCGAGGGGAGGCTTGACAAGCTAGTGACGACATTGGTCGCCAACTTCTTCTTATACTCGTAGTCGTAATGCTGTCCGGGTTCTTGGTAGGGCTCCTCGACAACTTCCTTCGCCTTGGCCCTAGCTGCTGGGGGCTTGACAGGTGAGTTCTTCTGGGCCTGCCCGGCCTGGTCCTTCTCAAGCCTGATGAAATCGTGCGAGCGGTGCATGGCTTCCTCGATTGTCTTCAGGGGGTACAGGATCAGTTTCTTTCGGAATTTAGATGACCAGAGTCCTTGCTTGAGGGCAGCGACAGCAGTGGTGTCGCTCGTCGTGACCCGCGAGATGACGGCCTTGAAATGGTTCATGAACTTTTCAAGCGTCTCCTTCTCGCCCTGGACCAATCCCCATAGATCGGCGTCCGAGGCGCTGTCCTCTATATAGATTGCATAGTGCCTGAGGAACGCCATCGACAGTTGCTGGAACAAATCGATCGAACGGGACTTTTGCCTAGAGAACCAATCTAAAGCAGGGCCTGCCAAGTATTCGATGAAATACTGACAGTGGCCGGAATCGTACTCTTCGAGAGAGAAGTGGACCCGTCCCATCGCGATGGAGAAGGTGGTGAGATGCTGATTCGGGTCGGAGTCCCCGAAATATGGTTGTAGCCTTAGTTTGGCGGTATGCCTGATCGGAACAGATGTTATTCTTTCGAAAAAGGGGATCCGCTGAGTCTCGGCTAAAACCCGGTCGATTTCTGGGGCCGAGCTGAGGGCCAGGTGCATCCTCGAACTCATTTCCCTGAGCTGATTTCTCATATCCTCAAGCTCGGAATACTGAGTATGAGGCATTTCACGGTCGGGGACAGTTCCCTGTCGGGCAACGATTGTTTGTCGCAAGTCTGCAGTGTTATCGAGTCTCCCGAAGATTGAGGGCGAGGAGCTCGCTCGGACTGTTGGCGACTCGAAGGTGGCCCGTCTCGGGGCCGCTTCGGCTCGTTTTTGAGTGGCCCCCGAGATGCGAACAGGCTTTTGAGTCTGAGATTTGTTAACCTCGCTCGTTCTTCCTGCTCGTCGAAATGACGCATAAGCGCTCCGAGGAGGCGAGCGGGATCTAGCTGAGGTTCCGGCTCGCTTTGATTTTCTGCTCGACCCTGGTTGTCTCGGGTGGGGTCGGGTCGAGCGACCTGTGTGTGTCTCAGATCCACTGTGCTTCCGAGCATGTGCCGGAGGTCAGTTGGCTCCTGTATCCTCGGAAAGACAGATACAGGACTGGTCGGACGCTCGATCCTTTCGAAGACCAAGGAGGGGGCGGTTTGCCGCTCGACTCTATTGGGAGCTGTGATCAGGTCGGCGGGCGGGCTGTGCTCGCTGGGGAGGAGGGATGGGTTCTCCGTGTTTACAGTGTTGGGATTTCCTTGCTCTGGAAGAAGAGTCGCTCGTTGGGCCACCGGAGTGTTAGCACACTGAGCGCTTGTTCCCGAGGAGCGTGTTCCCATGCTGGCTTCCTTGTTAAGATCCATTCTTGCGTGAAAAGATATCCTCTTGAAGATGTTAAGAAATCAAGTAGCCCCCTACCTGGCGCGCCAAATGTTGATATTCAAATCGAGATCCACACTAAATTTGTATTCGGTTCGGGGATTCTTTGATTAATGGAAAAGGAAGTGTTTGATGAGATTATTATGGTCCACTCGGATGAACAGTAAACGAGTGGGAAATGTGTGCTACCGAGAGGACTCTCGTACTTTGTAAGGAAGAATAAACTTTTTAGAGAAAAGTATGATATATTTCAACTTAGTTGTACACAAATGATGGTACAACTATATATAGTACATTAAGATTAGGCTAAGATATAAGCTAACCAAGCATGGTTAGCAAAATAAATGAGTTGGGCCTTCTTACTTGACGGGCTGGGAGTAGGATTTTACCTTGGGCCAAATCCATGGTGCAACACCTATCCGGAGGGACATTATGGTACTTCTTTGTCTGTGTATGTAGAAGCTATGGGTGATAAATTATTGCCTTCTGAATGTAGACGATATGCAGAATATCGCTTAACAATAGTTAATCGAATTTCCGAGGATTACTCCCAAAAGATAGGTAAATTCTATGCACAATGATGATGAAGGGTATGTTGATAGCATGTTAAAGAGCTGCTAGTTTTTGTTAGTACTGACTTGCTTTCTATTTATATTTTCAAAAAGGCGACCAAAATACCTTTTTCCAAAAACATAAAAATTTTATGAATGGCAATACAAAAACATCATTTAGACAGTAGCAATGTTCCAATACACAGGGAGGACTTTTTTTTATTTCGTTCATGTGTAGTACTTTGTATGCTATGCTGAATAAACAACTAATTGGGTGAAAATATTGCAGTTGGACGAAGCTGGTTCGGTAAGAAAACTCCGATGTGGGGTTTCCGAGAGGTAATTCCTCTAAGAACTCTTAATGCAAACAATGGTGGATTTTTGGTGAACGGAGAGCTCACGATTACTGCTGAAGTAGATGTTTTTGAAACTATTGGCACATTATATGAATGTCGTGATAGTGAATGGACAGCTCTTGACTATTCCTCTTCATCTGATGATGAAGACGAGGATGGTGTATACGTTGACTTCAATGGCTTTGAAATTCTTCGTTCGCAGGTAACAAACAAAGATTGAAAAATTACTTAACTCTTCTTATATTATTTTTGGGAAAATTCCATAAAAAATCCCCAACTATATTTGGCTAAGCTTTTAAATACCCGAACTTTTTAAATGCCCAATTAAATACCCAACTATTTTTCTTGCTCAGTTTAATTCCCCAAGTCTTACTCGTATGCCCAGTTTACACACTTGTATCAACGGAGATGGACGGCACTGTAGACGGAGTTTACCGTGGTCTAATTGTCTGTTAAGTACTTGACCATGGGTTAAACTAATATCTCACGTGATATGTTCTCCTTTATTTTAAAAAGGAAATTTCCATTAAAAATTCCCAAATTAGAACCCTAAATCTGAGACTGAGATTGAGAGCACGAGAAATTGAGGCAAGAGCGACAAGAGCGATGACAAGATAGAGAATTAAAATGAATCGAAGCCAAAACTCTGCAAGTGGGTCGAATGCAAACACATGAAGTTTAATGGTCGGTGAAATGCGTTGTCACTGCGGAAGATCGGCGGTTGTGAAGAAGTCTTTGACGGATGATAATCCATGGAGAAGATTCTACTCTTGTGGAGAAGCAAAATAGAAATCCTGCAATTTTTTTCACTGGTTCGACACTGAAAAACCTCACGGATGGCAAAAGACGGCATTGTTGGAAGCCACAAGATGAAGAATTGAAGAAGCTTAGAGCTTTGGTCGGGCATGAAACAAGAAGTGAAGTTAAGGAGATCGAATCAAGAGTCGAGAAATCAGAGATTTTGTATGAAATGAAAAACGAAAACAAGAAGCTTAAGCAAGAAATTGTGTTAAAAAATCAGGATCAATGAGCAGATCTTTTGCAATTTCTCCATCTTTGTACGAGAAAGTGTTATTTTCTATCGACGCCACACCACCAAACGAAATGTGCATCTTCAATTTACTCTCTTCACCACTGTAGAAAAAAAAACAATGATTCGATTTTTTTTTTATTTGTTGTCCGAAACTGAAAGTAGGGGGAAGAAGAAGAAGGATTCAACGCAAATTACCTCATTGTGCTTTTTTTTGTATTGATCTTAAGCTCAATTTAAAATTCGACGCCGTCTATGAACCTGTGCGTACTCGATTTCTAGGGTTCATCAGAAAATTAGGGATTTTAGAGAATCTATAAAATTTGGAGAATTTGGGATGTATCGATTTAGGATTATGTTGTAACCGGGTTAATTGGGTCGGGTTTAACTAACTCGGGTAGATTTCTGGGTCGGTTTTTCGGGTCAGTTAGGTTAGTCTTAACCCTTGTTTGAGTACAGCTAACTATAGTTAAATTCTTCACTGACTGTCAACGCCATTTACTGTTCCGGTAACGACCGTTTCGTGTAGTGTGTAAACTGGGCACACGAGTAAGACTTAGGGAATTAAACTGGGCAAGAAAAATAGTTGGGGTATTTAATTGGGCATTTAAAAAGTTCGGGTATTTAAAAGCTTAGCCAAATATAGTTGGGAATTTTTTATGGAATTTTCCCATTATTTTTTACAAAAACTATAATTTTTGTAAGAGTCTGAGACAAACTGATTTTGACCCCTTTTTTCTTGTTTACATCATCACCATCATCACCATCATCATCATCATCATCATCATCACAGGTTGAGCAGGCTAAGAAATCTTTGAGAAACATCCAGATCTTACGTCGGATTTAGATTTAAAGAATGACTGGCTCAAGGATGCTTATGTAGATGTTCTTGTTCACTTAACCAAGAAACTGAGCAAGGCTCCTAAGGAACTCACTGAGGAAGACCTAAACTTCGCAGAAAGTGCGTTTTATGATCTGACCAAAGCTGGCTTTAAGTTGGATTGGTTGCGTCAGAAGTTGGATACGGCTTTGGAGAAACAGAGAGCTTGTGGCGCACGTAATGTTCTCCAAAGATTAAGAGGCTTATATCGGAACTTCTTCTAATCTCTCTATCTGCAAAAAGTTGTTTTTAAGTTTTTTTTTTTTAATGTGGAAGAAAGCTTTTCTGGATTACAATAAGATCCTAGTATTTTTTATTTTTTTTACATTTAAATTTTAATTAATTTTACATTTGAGGGTTTATCATAGGTTTCTTATAACATCTTACACTTTTATTTTTACTAGGTGAGTATCCGGGCATACCCGCGGGGTTTCTTATATATATATTTCTGTTTTTTACATTTTCAATTTAAATATATATATTTGATTCTCAAAATCATTCTCATCAAATAGAGGTCTAGAATTAATATAATTTAAATGTGAAACATGTAAAATGGTTGAAACGCTTGCTCGCCGTGTATGATTTGGGAAGTTCTTAAACCTTAAATCCTGATATGGTTCTCCATCAAAACAACCCATATCCAAGCTCAAAAGCATGTTGAGTTGCTAAGGCTTAGAAGGCCTTCACACATATACCGTAATGCATTGGTCAATGAGACCACAATTAGTGAAAAAATAAAGTATTTGTGTGCATGATTCTTCCAGTGGAATCCAATTAGAACATATGTGGCGGAAGGAACATAGATACAAAAACGTTACATACGTGAGAAAAATTGCTCACTCATGTTTGATATTTATTCACCAAAATCCATTACAATTAAAAAACTTATAAAATCACAATTTTGTCTTCGCAGAATGAAAATGAAAACTTACAAACCCAAAATGCATGCTTCTTAAGTTCTTCAATCATTTCCATAAACAAATGAAGCAGTTAAAGAGATACTTTTAAAAAAATTTCTTATTGGCCCATGCACTTCTTCTTGCTTTATCTTGTATCCCTCCATTTCTTGTAGTTACACCTCATTGCTTTTTTTCTCCCCACCTGTTAGTAGGATGAACACACATTATACCATCTTATATTTATTCACTGTGAAGTTTTTATTGGATGTAAATGCAGCATAGGTGTACCGTGTACATGTATGTAGTCAATTAAAATTAACAAGTTCTTGTTAAAAAAAAAACATCAGCAACCTCCACAACAATATACTATATATGCACACAAGGAGAAGGAATCTTGAGTCTATTTTTTTCTTACAGTATAACAAAAAGAGTGATGAAAAAGTAAATAAAAAGAAAAACTATACTTTTGAATAGATCGCTTACCAAATGCTTGAACCTAAATGAATCCCTCTAGATACAGAATGTCTAAAGTCCATTGGATACGCGATCATTATAACATGCCTACCATACAAGTATAGATACACCATGTGCAGAAAATGAGAAGAGATTGAAAACTGAAATTACATAAAATGGAAGTTTACCTATGCATATAGTTGCGAAAGTCATGGATGTGAATCAAAAGCAACATCGGTGTTTTGGATTTTTGTAGATGTGAGTGAACAATGTAGCCATCAGTAAGAGTGAAAATAGAATATTAACCAAGCAACCATTAAGTAATTAAATTGGTCAATGTGGAAGCTTATGTGGTGATTACGAAAATTAGTTTAAATCAAAGAAAGGTTTATGGACATGTGGAGGAATCTCATTCATCGGAACCAGAGATAAGAGATGTACGATTGTAGAGCGGCTTCTCGCTCATTGGCAATTTGCTAGAGCTCATCAACGGCGGAGTAGTGACAGAGATGCCGCTTGTTTAGCAACACGCTACTGTATCATGGACGTGTTGAGGTTGCCTAGAGGCTCACATCAGGTCGGTCCCCCGCAACCACGGCAACCAAACCTGGCCCGGATAACAAAACCACCGCCTCCGACACTGCTATCTCCTCAAACAGGACGGGGAAACGGATGCGCTGCTTGGAGAGACAATCCAGGAAAGAAACAGAGCAAAAACCCTAGAATCAATGTCTTATTAACAAATTCAATAGGCTTATAAAATGAAAGAAATGAGAGATGGAGGGACGTTCTTCTCGGTAGATTTGTGGAAGTTTTGGATAGTTTTTTAATCATTTGTGTTATTTAAAGGTCGGTGTAAATTGTTTAAGTGTGAAAGGGAGAAGGAGGTGGAATATGAGGAGACGGGTAACCTTCATCGAATCAGTAATATTGACCAATTGCATGAAACTAATAAATACAATTTTTCATAAAATAAAAACAAATGCCCCATGTCCTCTTCTCATATGCTGATGTGGCGTAAGTAGGAGAGAGCCTTGGTGCTTTCATATAGTAGATTTTTCACCATAACACCTTGTACTTAATTCTTTACTTTACTAAATTTTTCATTTATCTTAAGCTTGTGCTTTTAGTTGTAGAATCCTCCTACCACTACAAGAAAACAAGCCATTTTCCGACGGACGTCAAATCCGTCGGAAATTGATTGCATTTTTTTTAATTCCGAAAAAAAAAAAAAAAATTTCCGTCAAAAAAAAAAAACCGTCGGAAATTTCCGACGGAAATTTTTTTTTTTTTCGGAATTAAAAAAACGCAATCCGTCGAAAATCCGTCGGAAATTTCCGAGGGATACGGTATCCGTATACGGTTTATCCGGTATACAGTATACGGTATACGATATCCGGTATACGGTTACGGATTTATGACGGATTTTTGACGGAATGCGTTTTTTAAAACCAAAAAAAAATTCCCGCCTATGTTTTGACGGTATAAAATTAGGGTAAAATCCATCGGATTTCCGTTGGAATTTCCGACGGATTTTACCCTAATTTTATACACATTTTCTTAGAAGAAGAAGAAGAAGAAGAAGAAGAAGAAGAAGAAGAAGAAGAAGAAGAAGAAGAAGAAGAAGAAGAAGAAGAAGAAGAAGAAGAAGAAGAAGAAGAAGAAGAAGAAGAAGAAGAAGAAGAAGAAGAAGAAGAAGAAGAAGAAGAAGAAGAAGAAGAATTAGAAGAAAGAAGAAGAAGAAAGAAGATTCACGGGCGGAATTTCTCCGGCGGGAGAATTATTTTTTTTAAAAAAAATTAAAAATCCGTCGGAAATCCGTCGGATATTTCCGACGGATACGGTATCCGTATACGAGATCGGAATCCGTCGGAAATCCGTCATAAATCCGTCGGAAATACGATTTCCGACGGAATTTTCAATTTTTAAATCCGTCATAAATCCGTCGGAAATTCCGACGGAACTCAATTTCCGACGAGATAGAACCGACCGAGAAAAACCGTCGGAAATCGCCATGTTTTCTTGTAGTGTACGATTTTCTTTGAAACTTCATTTTACTCTTCCGAATCAATAGACGAAGAGAAGAGAGGAGAAGATTACTCTAAATAAATGGATCAACGAACATATTATTCACGAGAATATTATTTTCACGTAATAATAAAAGTAGGGTTTGAGATATTCGTTGTTCACAAATCACAGGTGTAAAAAGCCCGTTACTCAAAAGTATTTTTGATTTGGTTTCATAATATTTGCACAACCTCACTCTAAATTTTGTTTTGACTTTTAAATATACTAATTTTAATAACTGAGAATGTTAGGGGCTGCTCGAACGCAAACCCCCTCTTCCACAAATAATGACGAAGGATCTAATTAAAGACTTTAGGCTAGCACCCATACCTTTATGTGCAATGGAAGTCGCTAGCCTAGGCCACTCGTCTTCTTGATCACGAGTTGTCCCCGTCCTGGTCAATGAATAATCCAATGAGTCGACTTCTTTATGCCGAGTTTTCATTCACTCAGTTTTTGTTATCACCCACGTGGTGGGACTTCTGAGGTCCACCACAACGTGCCGTCCCTTGTTATGCCTGCTGAACAACGTGCCATTTACAGTTTTTTTTTTTCCTACTGGGACCGTCTTTTTTAGGCCCAAGTCAATTTCAGTGTTTGTTCGTCGTATCAAAGAAGCTTCTCTTTTTCTCTCCCCCATGCGAACATTTCAGTTTATTATTAGGGTTTTGCTTTCGTAGTAGCGATTCTCACTTGCAAGCTTTTCTCTCAGAGGTAAATCCTTAGCCACTGATCTTTCTACTCTGTTCGTAATGTTGATTTTGGTACTGATTTGTTGAAAATCGATGTGTAAGAGTGTTCGTACGAATTTGTAGAACCTCTGGATCTTGGGGTTTTGTGTTGGAAATAAAAACTTTAGGGTGGTGAATAAAGTGTGAGAAATTTGGGAGAGAATAAAACTTTTAGGAAGTAGAAGCTTTTTATTAATTAGAAACTTTGTTGGAACAACTTTCTTGTTTGTTCTTCTTATCTTACAAATGAGAAGGGTGGGGAGCTATTTATAGCCTCCCAAAAGTCTTTTTCAAAAGTCTAGATTATTCTACACTAATCTCATTACTTCCTAACTAGATAAGTTTCTAGATTTCTCTACAACCTCTAGATTATTATCTTATTATCTTACAACAATCTAAACTTTTCTACACAAATATTTTTACAACACTCTAGACTTTTCTATACAAATATTTAATTAACTTATCTAATAGAATTCTCTAGAAATTCAAAGAAGTGATAACTTTCTAGAGAAGTTCTAGAACTTGGAAAAATATTGGATTTGGCCCAACATAAGATTATTGGGTTATTAACCCAATAATTAAACTTGATCCAAAATCAAGTTTACCTTTCAACACCCCCTCTTAAACTTGATTTTGCTACTCCAAGCAAATTCCTCATCTTGATAAAGTCTTCGCGCTTGAGTGGCTTTGTGAAAATATCAGCTACTTGATCATTCGTCTTCACATACTCTAATTGCACTTCCTTCTTGGTGACTCATTCTCTGATGTAGTGATAGCGCGTGTCAATGTGCTTACTTCGATCATGGAAGACAGGGTTCTTCGCCAAAGCAATTGCTGACTTGTTGTCCACAAAGATCTTCGTTGGCTCTTCTTGTGCCAAGCTCAACTCCTTTAAGAGATTTCGTAACCAAATGGCATGACAAACACAAGAAGTGGCTGCTACGTACTCTGCTTCGCAAGTAGAAAGCGTTACAATCGGCTGCTTCTGTAACGCCCGTAGACCAAAGTGTGATTTTGGCTAGTGTCGATCGACACTGTTTCTGTCTGTCGATCGACACGTAGTCATTGTTCTACCAAGAAATCGGACAGTGAGGTCCGTGTCGATCGACAGGTGGAGAGTGTAGATCGACAGGAGGCATTAAACTCTATCTAGAATTTGGGCAGTGAGGTTCCTGTCGATCGACAGGCGGCTTTAAAGAGCAAAAATTAGGGCTTCCTATAAAAGCTGGGTGTTGTGGTCTTTTAGGTTTGGCCGTTTTTGGAGAAGTTTTAAAGAGTTGAGGGAGATTTTTGGTGTTCTTGAGAGTTTGAGAGTTTGATCAAGGAATTCTTGTGGATCTCCCTTGTAATCTCAATTCTAGTCTCTTATGTGTTCTTGAAGAGAAGATAGGAGCGTTTGATTTCGATTTCCGGGGCGAATTACAGATTGGAGATTATGTTCTTCGTGTTTTATCCTCCTTTTCCCTTCAGATCTAAGGTGAGTGCGTGACCATAGGTCCTTAGATTGAGGAATGGATGATATGAGTTTCTTGTTGTTTGTTTTTGGTGGATTTGCGATTGTATGAACAGGTTTTGGGTTCGAGAAGTATGGGGATTCGACCATGAGAGGATAGGTCGGATTCCAGCAGCAGCTCGCCTGTCGATCGACAGGATTGTTTTCCATGTCGATCGACACGGGTTTTAAAGTTTCCGTCGATCGACAGGATTGCTTCCCGTCGATCGACATGATTGCTGCTGTTCCTGGTTTGTGTTGTTTGCTTGTTCTGTGCATTGTTTGATAATCCTGGTATTTCATGTGTTCCTTTATCTGAGTAATTGGCCTATAGATGGGAGGACCGTCTCACTAAGTATTTCTTAAATACTTACGCAACTCGTTTTTCCCAATTGTGTTGCAGGTAAAGGGAAATCGTGATCGCGGAATCAGGGCCAGAGGAGGGGATGATAGGGTCTCTTGTATTGACGTTTAGTCTTTTGTGTTGATGATTAGTTAGTGAATCCCGGTATTAGGTTGCTAGATTTGTATCAGCATTCCTGGATGTAATGTTGATTATAATTGTTGGATGATTGTTATGAGATTTTATTACGGATTTAATTGTTGAGTTTCATTCCGCAGTAGAATTAATTTAGAAAAAAAAAGAGAACCGGGTGTTACATTTTGGTATCAGAGCCCTTACGGTTTTAGGACTGTTAGGATTGGATGAATTGAGACTATGTGTTTAAATTGATTATTGTGCTTAGTCAATTTCTAGTCTTAGAATCATCCTATCCAGCCTTCAAAAAGATTCCGGGGTAAATTTTGTGTGTTTTTGATTGTGACTTCTAGGCTGCTTATCTACTGAATTGTGTTGCAGTGAGATGGATACCAGAGCTAGAGGTCGTGGAAGAGCGGTTGCCCGTGGTGGCAGAGCAGTTGCCCGTGGTGGCAGAGTGGGCAGCCGTGGAGGCCGGGGCCGTGGTCGTGGTTTAGTCGCTGTGTCAGCCGAGAGCGCGGCGCAGAGTGTAGCGACCGCATCAGAGTCCCGGTCGCGTAGTGCCAGTGTGTTGGCCGGTGCCGGTAGGGGCAGGGGAGTTCCAGAGGGCCCTTGTGGGGGTGCCGTTGTAGCTCCGGGTCGTGATGACCAGGTCGTGGGATTGCTAACGCAGTTGTTGGCATGTTTTTCGCCGGTGGCACCTGAGCAGGCTCCGGGTGTTCCTCCAGTGGCCGGTTTGCAGCAGAGGGCTGCAGTGGCTGAGCAGCCGAGGGCTGCAGTTGCAGCGCAGGTCCCGTCTTATCTCGAGATGATGGGACAGATGCAGAGGAAAGCTACGCCGTTCTTCGAGGGCGGAGTTGGTCCTGAGGCGGCTGATGAGTGGCGTCTGAGGTTAGAGCGTAACTTCAGATCGATCAGGTGTCCTGCCGAGTATCAGGTCGACTTGGCTGTCCACTATCTGAGTGGTGATGCCCATTGTTGGTGGCGCGCTACTGAGGATAGGCGTGCGGAGTGGACTTGGGGTGAATTCTTGGCTGAGTTCAACGCCAAGTATTTCCCTTAGGGGGCTCGAGACCGTCTTCAGATGAGGTTCATGTCTTTGTCGCAGAGAGAGCTGTCAGTGCATGAGTATGATGCCGAGTTCAGCAGGTTGGTGGTTCATACTGGGCACGGTGTTGGCGACGAGCGAGCTCTGGTTCAGCGGTTCTTGCAGGGACTGCGGTTGAGTATCAGGACCCAGTGCAGGGGTGGTAGATACGTCTCGAGGGCGGATCTGGTAGAGCTAGCAGCTTCGATTGAGGAGGATCAGCGTGAGCAAGCTGGTCCGGTTATCATTCAGTCTGTTGTGGCTCATGCCGTTCAGCCGAGGAGTCAGCAGCCGCAGCAGTATCAACATTGCAGAGGTTCTGGTTCTGGCAAGGGCGGTAAGCCTGCGCAGGGTCAGAAGAGGAGGTGGGATGATCCTTCTAGGGTGAGTTCTAGTAGCCATGGTTCACATGGTTGTTACGGATGCGGTAGTGCAGAGCATCGGGTGGCGAACTGTCCTAAGGGCTCCCGTGGTGGGGCTAAGGTTTGCTTCGAGTGTGGCGAGCCGGGGCATTTCAGGCCGATGTATCCCCGGTTGCAGCATCCAGTGGCGGCAGCGATTCAGCCGATTGGTCAGATTGGTCCAGCACCGCAGGTGTATCCTCCGGCGGAGTTGGGTCAGGCTAGTGGCGCCGGGCAGATCACAGGTAAAATTCTAGACTTAACTTCGTAAATTCCTAGTGGTAGAATTTTGTCGTTGTTTTGTGGTGCTCTTTTATTTTGCTTGTGGTCGAGTTGTCAGGGTTCTCAACGCATGTGATTGTGTAGGGACCTTGTTAGTGGGTGGTTTTGAGTCCCACGTTCTGTTTGATTCTGGAGCATCAAACTGCTACATTACTCCGGAGCATGTCGAGGGCAGTGGCATCCGGAGTAGCGCTGGTGAGCATGCAGGCATGGTCAAGGTGGCTGGAGTTGGTTTCCTGGCTACTTCGGGCCGTGCTAGGGCAGTAGATGTTCAGATCGCAGGACATTCGATGCCGGCGGATTTGGTGATTAGTTCGGTTGCGCTTTATGATGTGATCCTTGGGATGGACTGGTTATCATTTTACCGGGTCCATCTAGATTGTTTCAGAGGCAGAGTTAGCTTCGAGCGTGGTGGTGGGAGGTTGGTGTTTCAGGGGTTGAGACCGACTTCCAGCAGTTTGGTAATCTCGACTATTCAGGCAGAGCAGATGATAGAGCGAGGTTGCGAGGCTTTCTTGGCGACGATTGTGATGGCGGAGTCCAGTGGTGAGGTTGCTCTTCAGGATATTCGAGTGTTCAGGAGTTTGAGGATGTTTTTCGGCCGTTGAAGGGATTGCCACCATCTCGGGCTGATCCTTTCACGATTGAGTTGGAACCGGGAACAGCTCCGATATCTAAGGCTCCTTACAGGATGGCTCCAGCAGAGTTAGCAGAGCTGAAGAAGCAGCTAGAGGATCTTCTGGATAAGGGTTTTATTCGTCCGAGTGTTTCACCGTGGGGAGCGCCGATATTGTTTGTGAAGAAGTAGGATGGAAGTCTCCGGTTGTGTATCGATTACCGGGGGCTTAACCGAGTCACTGTGAAGAACAGGTACCCTCTCCCGAGGATTGATGAGTTGTTGGATCAGCTGAGGGGTGCGACCTGGTTCTCCAAGATTGACTTGGCTTCTGGATATCATCAGATTCCGATTGTCGAGGCAGATGTTCGTAAGACGGCATTCAGGACGCGTTATGGGCATTTCGAGTTCGTGGTCATGCCTTTTGGATTGACAAATGCGCCTGCGGCATTCATGCGATTGATGAACGACGTGTTCAGGGAGTATCTGGACGTGTTCGTTATCATTTTTATCGATGACATTTTGGTATATTCGAGGAGTTCCGAGGAGCATGAGACGCATTTGCAGTTGGTTCTTGAGAGGCTTCGGGAACAGAAGTTGTATGCTAAGTTGAGCAAGTGCAGTTTTTGGCAGCGAAAGATGGGTTTTCTTGGCCACATTATTTCTGCAGAGGGGGTTTCTGTGGATCCGGCTAAGATTGAGGCGATCCGTGATTGGCCTAGACCGAACAGTGCGACCGAGATCAGGAGTTTCATGGGTTTTGCAGGTTATTATCAGAGGTTCGTCAAGGGCTTTGCGCGTATGGCGCAGCCAATGACGAAGCTGACCGGTAAGGATGTTCCGTTTGTCTGGTCGCCGGAGTGCGAGGAGAGCTTTGCGAGGCTCAAGGAGATGTTGTCTAGTATGCCGGTGTTGGCATTACCCGAGCCGGGGAAGCCTTACACTGTGTATACTGATGCTTCGGGAGTTGGCCTGGGTTGCGTTTTGATGCAGGAGGGTCGAGTTATCGCATATGCTTCGAGGCAGCTGCAGGGTAGTGAGCGTAATTGGCCTACGCATGATCTAGAGTTGGGAGCAGTTGTGTTTGCTCTGAAGATTTGGAGGTCTTATCTCTATGGAGGGAGAGTGCAGATCTTCACGGATCACAAGAATCTGCAGCACATCTTCACTCAGCCGTTGCTGAATATGAGACAGAGACGCTGGGTTGAGTTGCTGGCAGATTATGATCTGGAGATTATTTATCATCCGGGCAAGGCTAATCAGGTAGCAGATGCCTTGAGTCGATGGAGGTCCGATTCAGCCCGTGAGCGGGATATTGAGGATTTAGTAGGCGAGATTAGCACGTTGCGTCTGTGTGCTATTTCGGAGGAGCCATTGGGCTTAGAGGCGGTTAATCAGGCAGACCTTCTGAGTAGGATTCTTGCGGCTCAGGCGAGCGATTCAGGTTTGGTAGCTGCGTCGACCGCAGCAGATTCTGAGTATCAGGTCTCATCGAGTGGGGCAATTCTTGTTCGCGGTCGGGTTTGTGTACCCAAGGTTGAGGAGCTGAGGCAGGAGATTCTGAGTGAGGCTCATTCGAGCAAGCTCTCGATTCATCCGGGTGCGACTAAGATGTATCGTGATCTCAAGCGGTGTTATCACTGGGTCGGGATGAAGAGAGATGTGGCAGCTTATGTTGCTAGGTGCAACACGTGTTCGTTGGTCAAGGCCGAGCACAAGGTTTCGAGTGGTCTCCTGCATAGTTTGCCCATTCCTGAGTGGAAGTGGGATATGATTACGATGGATTTCGTAGTAGGATTACCTGTTCCGCGGACGTATGATGCTATCTGGGTGATTGTGGATCGATTGACTAAGTCAGCACACTTCTTGGCCATTAAGAAGACCGATGGAGCGGCTAAGTTGGCTAAGAAGTTTGTGCAAGAGATTGTGAGGCTGCATGGAGTGCCAGCCAGTATTATGTCTGATCGGGATCCCAGGTTTGCATCCGAGTTTTGGGGAGCGTTTCAGGCAGAGATGGGCACTAA
This sequence comes from Draba incana, assembly GCA_963576765.1. Classification (NCBI taxonomy): domain Eukaryota; kingdom Viridiplantae; phylum Streptophyta; class Magnoliopsida; order Brassicales; family Brassicaceae; genus Draba; species Draba incana. The sequence goes on from OY755216.1 coordinate 5,134,237, forward strand.
GGTGCATATGAGTACGGCTTATCATCCGCAGACTGATGGGCAGTCAGAGAGGACTATTCAGACTATGGAGGATTTGCTGAGGATGTGTGTTCTGGATTGGGGTGGTCATTGGTATGATCACTTAAGCTTAGTCGAGTTTGCGTATAATAACAGCTTTCAGGCAAGTATCGGGATGGCTCCTTTTGAGGCATTGTATGGGAGGCCATGTAAGATGCCTTTATGCTGGACCGAAGTGGGGGAGCGCAATGTTCTGGGAGCTACCTATGTTCAGGAAACGACGGAGAGGATCCAAGTCGTGAGATTGAACACGAAGGAAGCTCAGGATCGCCAGAGGAGCTATGCTGATAAGCGACGGCGTGAGCTTGAGTTTGAGGTTGGAGATCGCGTGTATCTCAAGATGGCTATGTTGAGGGGCCCTAACAGGTCCATTTCAGAGAATAAACTGAGTCCGCGTTTTATGGGTCGTTTCCTGTGGTGGAGCAGGTGGGACCGGTAGCGTATCAGCTTGAGTTACCACCGGTCATGAAGGCATTTCATAAGGTTTTCCATGTGTCGATGTTTAGGAAGTACCTGCATGAGTCGGAGGTGTTAGTAGCAATGATCCCTGCGGATCTGCAGCCTGATTTGACGGTTCCGGCGGTTCCCGTGAGGATTCTCGAGAGGAGGATCAAGGAACTGCGCCGGAAGAAGATTCCGTAGTTGCGCCCATATATTAGCATGTTGCGTCTGTGTGCTATTTCGGAGGAGCCATGGGGCTTAGAGGCGGTTAATCAGGCAGACCTTCTGAGTAGGATTCTTGCGGCTCAGGCGAGCGATTCAGGTTTGGTAGCTGCGTCGACTGCAGCGGGTTCTGAGTATCAGGTCTCATCGAGTGGGGCAATTCTTGTTCGCGGTCGGGTTTGTGTACCCAAGGTTGAGGAGCTGAGGCAGGAGATTCTGAGTGAGGCTCATTCGAGCAAGCTCTCGATTCATCCGGGTGCGACTTAGATGTATCGTGATCTCAAGCGGTGTTATCACTGGGTCGGGATGAAGAGAGATGTGGCAGCTTATGTTGCTAGGTGCAACACGTGTTCGTTGGTCAAGGCCGAGCACAAGGTTCTGAGTGGTCTCCTGCATAGTTTGCCCATTCCTGAGTGGAAGTGGGATATGATTACGATGGATTTCGTAGTAGGATTACCTGTTTTGCGGACGTATGATGCTATCTGGGTGATTGTGGATCGATTGACTAAGTCAGCACACTTCTTGGCCATTAAGAAGACCGATGGAGCGGCTAAGTTGGCTAAGAACTTTGTGCAAGAGATTGTGAGGCTGCATGGAGTGCCAGCCAGTATTGTGTCTGATCGGGATCCCAGGTTTGCATCCGAGTTTTGGGGAGCGTTTCAGGCAGAGATGGGCACTAAGGTGCATATGAGTACGGCTTATCATCCGCAGACTGATGGGCAGTCAGAGAGGACTATTCAGACTATGGAGGATTTGCTGAGGATGTGTGTTCTGGATTGGGGCGGTCATTGGTATGATCACTTAAGCTTAGTCGAGTTTGCGTATAATAACAGCTTTCAGGCAAGTATCGGGATGGCTCCTTTTGAGGCATTGTATGGGAGGTCATGTAAGATGCCTTTATGCTGGACCCAAGTGGGGGAGCGCAGTGTTCTGGGAGCTACCTATGTTCAGGAAACGACGGAGAGGATCCAAGTTGTGAGATTGAACATGAAAGAAGCTCAGGATCGCCAGAGGAGCTACGCTGATAAGCGATGGCGTGAGCTTGAGTTTGATGTTGGAGATCGCGTGTATCTCAAGATGGCTATGTTGAGGGGCCCTAACAGGTCCATTTCAGAGAATAAACTGAGTCCGCGTTTTATGGGTCGTTTCCTGTGGTGGAGCAGGTGGGACCGGTAGCGTATCAGCTTGAGTTACCACCGGTCATGAAGGCATTTCATAAGGTTTTCCATGTGTCGATGTTTAGGAAGTGCCTGCATGAGTCGGAGGTGTTAGTACCGGAGATCCCTGCGGATCTGCAGCCTGATTTGATGGTTCCGGCGGTTCCCGTGAGGATTCTCGAGAGGAGGATCAAGGAACTGCGCCGGAAGAAGATTCCGTTGTTGCGCATTTTGTGGGATTGTGGCGATTGCCAGAAGGAGACTTGGGAGCCAGAGACAAAGATGAAACTGAAGTTCAGGGAGTGGTTCGACAAGCGGTCGCCATGTGAGCTTAGTTTTCTTTGTGGTTCCAGTTTCGTGTATGCCTTTGGGGCTAGTGTTGTTATTTGATTCATGTATTTTCGCTTCATTGTAACGATATACATTTTGGAGATTTATGAGATGAGATGGATTCCTTATTTTTCTAGTATACCGGTTTGTGTTCCGGATATGCGATTGTGTAGACCATTGAGGGTCGTGTTTTGCGGATATCCCGGGTGGGGAGTATCGAGTTTAGACCACGTGATGTGAGCTAGTCGCGGATGTTTTTAGGCGTTTTAGAGTTTATTACGTATTACCCATGATCTGGAGACGGTGGTTTTCCAGAGTATGTAACGGGGACGGTGGTTTCCTGTATACATGCTGAGAGACGGTGGTTCTCTCCAGGAGACGGTGGTTTTCCTGTGTACTTATACTGGGACGATGGTTTCCTTTATAGTACTGAGCGCATATATTGGGATGGTGGCTTCCTCTATAGTGCGGAGAGACGGCGGTTCTCTGGAGGGGACGGTGGTTTCCCTAGAGTATTGGTGAGTATGGATGAGTTAACGTAATAAATATCTGAGAAAACGTGCGTAAAAACATAGGATTAGTTCGTGTGTCTCTGAGATTATGTGAGAATCTCTAGTGGTATTGGCCGGTACGGCCCGAGTGTGGTCCTGTGTGGACGTGTTTTTGAGGGATTCGAGGACGAATCCAGTCTAGTGGGGGAGAATAGTAACGCCCGTAGACCAAAGTGTGATTTTGGCTAGTGTCCATCGACACTGTTTCTGTCTGTCGATCGACACGTAGTCATTGTTCTACCAAGAAATCGGACAGTGAGGTCCGTGTCGATCGACAGGTGGAGAGTGTCGATCGACAGGAGGCATTAAACTCTATCTAGAATTTGGGCAGTGAGGTTCCTGTCGATCGACAGACTTGAAGAGTGTCGATCGACAGGCGGCTTTAAAGAGCAAAAATTAAGGCTTCCTATAAAAGCTGGGTGTTGTGGTCTTTTAGGTTTGGCCGTTTTTGGAGAAGTTTTAAAGAGTTGAGGGAGATTTTTGGTGTTCTTGAGAGTTTGAGAGTTTGATCAAGGAATTCTTGTGGATCTCCCTTGTAATCTCAATTCTAGTCTCTTATGTGTTCTTGAAGAGAAGATAGGAGCGTTTGATTTCGATTTCCGGGGCGAATTACAGATTGGAGATTGTGTTCTTCGTGTTTTATCCTCCTTTTCCCTTCAGATCTAAGGTGAGTGCGTGACCATAGGTCCTTAGATTGAGGAATGGATGATATGCGGTTGCTTGTTGTTTATTTTTGGTGGATTTGCGATTGTATGAACAGGTTTTGGGTTCGAGAAGTGTGGGGATTCGACCATGAGAGGATAGGTCGGATTCCAGCAGCAGCTTGCCTGTCGATCGACAGGATTGTTTTCCATGTCGATCGACACGGGTTTTAAAGTGTCCGTCGATCGACAGGATTGCTTCCCGTCGATCGACATGATTGCTGTTGTTCCTGGTTTGTGTTGTTTGCTTGTTCTATGCATTGTTTGATAATCCTGGTATTTCATGTGTTCCTTTATCTGAGTAATTGGCTTGTAGATGGGAGGACCGTCTCACTAAGTATTTCTTAAATACTTACGCAACTCGTTTTTCCCAATTGTGTTGCAGGTAAAGGGAAATCGTGATCACGGAATCAGGGCCAGAGGAGGGGATGATAGGATCTCTTGTGTTGACGTTTAGTCTTTTGTGTTGATGATTAGTTAGTGAATCCCGGTATTAGGTTGCTAGATTTGTATGAGCATTCCTGGATGTAATGTTGATTATAATTGTTGGATGATTGTTATGAGATTTTATTACGGATTTAATTGTTGAGTTTCATTCCGCAGTAGAATTAATTTAGAAAAAAAAAAAGAGAACCGGGTGTTACAGCTTCTTTGACATCCATGTGAAAGCCGTATCTCCAACATAGAACACGAAGCCACTTGTGCTTTTTCGATAATCTATGCCGCCACCCCAATCGCTATCGTTATATCTAACAAGCTTGTAATCGTTAGAACCTGAGTAATACTAGCCAAAGTCTATAGTACCTTTGATATAGCGAAGGATCCTCTTAGCCGCCTTAAAATGAGTTGTTGTTGGATGCTCCATGTAGCGACTAACAACTCCGACCGCATATAAGATGTTAGGCCTTGTACACATCAAGTAGCGTAGACTTCCTACCAAACTTTTAAAGAGTGTTGGGTCCACGCTTTCTCCCTCTTCATGCTTTGATAACTTGGCTCCACATTCCATTGGCGTACTAACTGGGTTTGAGTCATCCGTCTTGAACTTCTTAAGTACCTCCTTAGCATAGCCTTCATGAGTAATGAAGATTCCATTGTCTTCTTGCTTAACTTCAATCCCAAGGTAGTAAGACATCAATCCAATGTCCGTCATCTCAAACTCTTTCGTCATCTCCATCTTAAACTCTTCGAACATGCTTGGATTGTTACCGGTGAATATCAAGTCATCTACACATAAGCATGCAATCAATATATCTTTGTTTTGAATTTTGATATAGAGTGCATGCTCATATGGACACTTCATGAAGTTTTTCTCCTTGAAGTACTTATCAATCCGAGTATTCCAAGCTCTTGGGGCTTGTTTTAAGCCATAAAGCGCCTTCTTTAACCTTATGACCTTGTCTTCTTCTCCCTTGACTATATAACCTTGTGGTTGTTCAATGTAAACTTCTTCTTCGAGATCTCCATTTAAGAAGGCTGATTTGACATCCATTTGATGTATCCTCCAGTTGTTTTGAGCCGCCAATGAAATTATTAATCGAACAGTTTCTAAACGGGCAACAGGGGCGAATACCTCATCATAGTCAATACCAGCTCTTTGACTATAGCTTTTTGCCACCAATCTTTCCTTGTGCCTTTCAACTTCTCCTTAAGAGTTTTTTTTTACTTTGTACACCCACTTCACACCAATCGCTTTGTACCCTTTTGGAAGTGATGCTAACTCCCAAGTATCATTTTTTTGTATAACCTTGATTTCTTCATCCATTTCATTTCTCCATGTCTTCTCTTCCATAGCTTCTTGGAAGCTCATGGGCTCACAGTCCGCAAATAGACGGAATAAGTTAATATTGTCTTGATTTTCGGTTACTTCATAGATCTCTTCAAGATTTCTAAAACGTGGAGTCCTTTCACTTGAACTTTCATTTTCTTGAGAACTCGGTGTAGGTGAACTTGGTGGTGTTACGGGCTCCTCTCTTAGTTGCTCTACTTCATCTTCTTCAACACATGGAAAGAAATTATACTCTTCATCATTTGATCTCCAATCCCATTCTCCTTCTTCATCAAAGATGATGACATTTCGACTGGTGATTGTCTTCTTTGTATCAGGATTGTAGAGCTTGTAGCCTTTGGAGTTAGCGTCATAGCCAATAAAGATGTACTTCTCGCTTTTGTCATCTAGTTTGCTCCTCTTCTCATCCGGCACATGAGCATGAGCAATACTTCCAAAGACTCTTAGATGAGAAACACCGGGCATCCTTTCACTCCAAGTTTCTTGTGGTGTTTTCCTCCAAACACTTCTTGTCAGAGATCGATTTAAAATATAAACCGCACACGCAACTGCTTCTGCCCAAAATTCTTTTGGTAATTTCTTACTTTTGAGCATGCTTCTCGCCATTTCAAGAATTGTCCTATTCTTCCTTTCTGCTACTCCATTTTGTTGAGGGGATCTTGGCACCGTCAATTATCTTCGAATACTGATATATCGTGGTTTTTACCCATTTAAAACCACGATATAAGTCGTTTTTGTATAGTCTTTCTGGTGTTTTTGGTGTTTTTAGAGTCTTTGCAGGTAAATGCTCGATTGGAGTCAAATGGAAGCTTTTGGAACTTTTTGAAGAGGAATGATCAAGTCAAATTCAAACAGGAGAGAAAGCGTCGATCGACAGAGATAGATAGTGTCAATCGACATGATTCGTGACGAGACATGAAGTTTTCCCAGAGAGTCTCCTGTCGATCGACACTAATACTGGATGTCGATCGACACGGGTGTTTAATGAATAAATTCCTTTTTCGGGCCGAAGTTTCCAGGCGTTTTTTCTAAAGTCCAAACCGACTTTTACCTGTATTATATATAGTTTTACTTAGTTTTTTTAGGGAGGATGCTTTTAATTATTCTATTGAGACCTAGCAAAGATTGGATTCAGAGTTTTTAGGGAGACAAGTTCAGACTCTTTTCAGAGATTTTCTTCGAACCCTTTTGTATCTCTATCTTTATCTTTTTAATGCAGTATTATTCAGTTATTATGCTTGTTTCAATCATCATGTCTGAGTAATCTACTTGTTAGGTTTAGGGTTTTTCAAAGGCTGATGATAAATTGCTAGAACTTTATTACTGTTGGGATCAATCTAACTTGTGTTCTTCACCTTGATAGTTTTAATTCTATTTTAGTATTGATCACCCTGAATTAGATATGTTAGGTTGATGGATAGATGCGAAAGCATTATTAGTTAACTGGAACAATATCATTGGTGAGCAAAATAACTATTCGCAAAGGAATTTGGCTTAGTTATTTTGTGAACATATCGAAACTGCTCGTTAATGCTTGATTAAATTTATAGAACTCGCAAAGGAATTTGGTTTGCTAGGATTTATTCATAGATAACTTCTGCAACGAGAGTTGATTAGTTTTACAATTGATTTCGAGTTTAAGAACGGTTCTTAATAAATATCCCAACAGTAATTTAGTGCTTTGGTTTAAAGTCATGCCTGCGAATTACCCGATGCCTAGCGCTTTGTCTCATTGATTTAAAGAACAACCGTCATCGTTTGCTTGTTTTATTTACTTGCTTTTTCATTACATTATTACTCACTTAGCTTAATTTGAATTTGGAATTTTACTTTGTGATTCTTTTCCCTGTGGATCCGATCCCTAAGTACTACACGATCTCTTAATTTGAGAGAGTGGCTCAGGGTTAAATTTGAGCGTATCAAATTTTGGCGCCATTGCCGGGGAATTGAAATCATCATTAGAATTTCAATTATAGAATTTTGTCTAAGTTTTTCTTTTGTTTTTAATCTACTAACTAGTTTCTTTTTGTTTGCCTTTTGTTTTGGGTTTCAGGTGCATGCCAAGACAAGTCACAAGAAGCACAACAGACAAGGAATTAGTTGGATTTGATCTTAACACGTTAGCTCTTTTAGAACGTACGAACAAGAAAGCAGCTAGAAAATCTAAGATGGCAGAGGTACCGCCGATCATCTTGATAACAGGAGCAGATGGGGTTCTACGAGATCCAGAAGGGCTTAGATACAATGCAGCTGGACAGAGGATTGATGAAGATGGGAACGTGCAGCAAGCTGGGAACGCGCAGAATGGACGTGGTCAGACTTTGGGCGATTACAACCGTCCGGACCAGTTTTATGCCAACCGAGCTGCAATTCGCCCACCTCCGTTTCAGAGAAACGACTTTGAGTTGAAGCCTGCATTCTTCAGCCTTGTGGCTCAACATCCTTTCCATGGGCTCCCACACGAACACCCTATGGATCATATTGAGAAGTTCGAGGACTTGGCATCGAGCATTAAGGCACATGGAGTGTCAAGCGATTTCCTCAACTGCAAGCTCTTTCCTTACTCACTGGGAGGTGATGCTTCATACTGGCTAAAGCAACTCGAGCCGGGATCTTTGACTACTTGGGAGGACACCAAGAATGCATTCCTCAACAACTTCTTCGACGATGCAAGATCAGAAGACTTGAGGATGAAGATTGCTACTTTCCGTCAGCAGGATACTGAGGCATTTAAGGCTTCATGGGCGCGATTCAAGTCATACCAGAGAGATTGCCCCCATCATGGATTCAGCGATATCCAACTGCTCAGGATCTTCTTTAATGGAGTGGACTGGAGGTATCAGATGACATTGGATGCTGCAAGCAGTGGAAATTTCACGATTAACTCTCCGGGAGATGCTATCGCGCTTATTGAAAACTTGGCTTCAAGCAACAACAGTAAGAATGCCGATTTTAAGAGGAAGAAGCTCAGTGGGAACGGTAGTGGTCAGTTTTCTCAAGAGGTTAAGGCTAAGATTGACGATGTGCATAACTTTCTAGTGGGAAGGAAGTCAGTTCACTTTGCTCAAGAGGTTAAGACATTTGAACCAGAGGTTGGGAATGAAGAAGAAGGTGTGAACTACGTCAACGGAACTGGATTTCAGAGTCAGAGATATGGGAATCAACAAGGGAATAGAGGCTACCAGAGTAACTACAACAGCACTTATCAGAGACCTTCAAGCCCGCAGTACCAGAAGAACGACTATCAGAAGCCATTCCAGAGCAGCAACAGCAACTACACAAGGACATACGGTTCTTTTTCCTACCAGACACCTCCTGCTAAGACTCCGGATAGCGAGGTAAAATCCATGCTTGAACAACTCTTGGAAGGTCAGCAGAAGATGACAGTCAACTTCAACGGGAAGATGGATGACATGTACCGGGATCTAAATGGGAAATTCGAAGCTCTCAACACTCATGTCAAGAAGCTCGATACACAAGTTGCTCAGACTGTAGAATCAGTGAAAAGGCAGGATGGATTTCTTCCTTCAAGAACAGATACGAATCCCAAACGCAATGCTATGGCTATCATGACACGTAGTGGAAAGAAGTTGGAACCGATTCTGAAAAAGAATGCTGATATGGAGCGAATCGACGAGCTAATCGATATCGACAATGAAGAAATTTTTACAGAGGCCTCTCCGTCGATTACGGAGATGGTTGTCGATCGACACGGATCACGAATGAAACTCCAGATGTTCCAGAAACTCAAGTGTCGATCGACACACCGGTTCTTGTCGATCGACAGGCGAGTCGAACATGCCCCAATTCTTCCAAATCTTCAGAAAAGGCAGAGGAAAGAGTTTACAAGCCCAAGCTTCCCTATCCTAGGAGCAATAAGAAGTCTAAACAGGAGCTAGAGGATGCTAGGTGCAAGGCTATCATGGATAAAATCACTGTTGAGCTTCCCTTGATTGATGCAATAAGATCAACGCCAGTGATTCGACGGTATGTGAAGAGGATGGTCACTAAGAACTTGAGTCTTGAAGAGGGATGCGCGATGTCTCGGAGCAGGTTAGTGCGGTGATTCAGAACAGAATTCCAGAGAAACTCACAGATCCAGGAAGCTTTGTGTTGGATTGCTTGATATTCACTGAGAGATTTCCACGTTCCTTATGCGATTTGGGGTCTAGTGTCAACTTGATGCCACTTTCAGTTAAGCCTTGGGATGACTGATTTTCAACCTACTAGGATCTCTCTTATCCTATTAGACAGAACAGTGAGAATCCCTGAAGGAGTCCTTGAAGATGTTCCAATTAGAGTTGGACAATTCATGATACCCACTGACTTTGTGGTTCTCCAATATGGTGAGGAACCTAAGGACCCTCTTATCCTGGGAAGACCCTTCTTGGCTACAGCAGGAGCAATGATTGATGTCAAGGGAGGAAGGATCACACTTAATGTGGGCGATTTAGAGATGAAGTTTGACATGGATAAGCTCATGAGGAAGCCTACAATAGACGGTCAGACTTTCTGTGTTGATACCTTGGATCATCTAGCAGAGGATTACTTCCATGGGATGCGCTCTACAGATCCCTTGGAGAGGGCGTTGATCAATTCTACATCAGAGATAGAATACGTGGATGAGACTGCTGAGGGTTATGCTTCAATGATGGATGCGAATGAGCAAGCTATGCAAGTGGTTGCTAAAAGGAGCTGGTTAAAATTCCTGTCAAAGCTGCAAAGCTTAGCGATTGGAGCGAGGAGAAAGCTCATAAAATCGATCTCAAACCACTTCCTGCAGGGCTAAGGTACGCGTTTCTTGGTTCTAATTCCACTTATCCTGTCATTGTTAATGCTTCTTTGAATAACGCCGAACTCGCGTTATTACTAATGAGGCTGCGTAAGTTTCGCAAAGCTCTTGGCTACTCTCTTGATGACATTTCAGGTATTGCTCCAGACTTGTGCATGCATAGGATTCACTTGGAAGACGAGTCTAAATCATCAATTGAGCATCAGAGGCGACTGAATCCGAATCTGACAGAGGTTGTTAAGAAGGAGATCATGAAGCTTTTAGAAGCAAGGATCATCTATCCCATCTCAGACAGTGCTTGGGTCAGTCCAGTTCATGTGGTTCCTAAGAAGGGAGGTGTCACAGTGGTCAAGAATGAGAAGAATGAGCTAATTCCTACAAGGACAGTCACTGGTCACCGGATGTGCATCGACTACAGGAAGCTTAACGCAACAACTAGGAAGGACCACTTTCCTTTGCCGTTTATTGATCAAATGTTGGAGAGGCTTGCGAATCATCCATATTACAGCTTCCTGGATGGCTACTCAGGATTCTTCCAAATCCCCATTCATCCTGATGACCAGGAGAAGACCACTTTCACTTGTCCATATGGCACTTTTGCATATCGCAGAATGCCATTTGGGTTGTGCAACGCTCCTGCAACTTTCCAGCGCTGCATGATGTCTATCTTCACGGATATGATAGAGGACTACATGGAGGTCTTTATGGATGATTTCTCAGTATATGGATCTTCTTTCAAGGACTGCTTGAACAATCTGGAAAAGGTACTAACTCGATGTGAGGAAAAGCACTTGGTTCTTAACTGGGAGAAGTGCCACTTCATGGTGAAAGATGGCATTGTTCTCGGCCACAGAGTTTCGGCTAAGGTAATTGAAGTGGACCGTGCCAAGATCGAAGTGATGACAAGCCTCCAGCCACCTACTTCAGTCAAGGAGATTCGTAGTTTCCTTGGACATGCTGGTTTCTACAGGAGATTCATCAGAGACTTCTCCAAGATTGCTCGCCCGCTCACCACTTTGCTCTGTAAGGATGTCAAATTTGATTTTGATACTAATTGTCTAGCTGCTTTTGAACAGATTAAGCAGGCTTTGGTGAGTGCTCCAATAGTGCAACCTCCAGACTGGGATTTACCTTTCAAGGTGATGTGTGATGCCAGTGATTAGGCAGTTGGGGATTTATTTGGGGAACGGAACTGAATTATTGGGTGCTTTTTGTTGACAAATCGGGTGCTCGCATTCTTGTTAGACATTAGGCATGGGTTATTGTTGAGCTTTGCTGTTAATTGTGTTTAAATTGCCGAAATTCAAGGTCTGCACTCGCCTGTCGATCGACACTATTTCTCACTGTCGATCGACAGGGAGCATGCTGTCCAAACTTTTTGTTTTTTTCTGACTTTGGAAATTTGTGTGTTTGTTCTTTTTGCGTTTTGCAGATGGCACCAAGGGCAGATAAAAGTGCAGGAAAGCGACCAAGGACAGATCAGGGTTCGAGTTCTCCAGATCCCCCGTACCAAATCCTTCGCCACTCTTCACCGGTATGGCCAAGGGATGAGAACATTCCCTTCGCGGTTGAATTTGAGTCGGAAAGAAAGACGCTGAGACAAGTACTAAAAAGTAAAGAGATTGATGATAGGGAGGTTGGAAAAACATGGGACGACTACAACTCCTTACTCTACAATGAGTGGCTCAAGGTCCCGATGGCTCCTACAAAGTTTCCACATTCTTTTTCTATGCACCGATTAGGAATTACGGAGGAGGTGACGGGTTTGATCGAGAAAGTTGGGTTGACGAAATTCATGGAGAATAACGCGGTCTTATACCCGGATCTTGTAAGGCAATTCTTTGCCTTGGTTAAATTATACAGTGATGCGGGATCTATTAAGGAGAGGCAAGATCCGGATAAGTTCAAGATGAGCTTCATGGCCAATGGGAAACGCTATGCACTCTCTGCTAGAACAATTTGCAGGCTCTTCGAGTTTCCTGAGGTCCCAGCTGGGGATCTTCCAGTGGACATTGCTGAGGGTGTGTATACACTTTGGAGCCGCATCGGTACAGGGCCTTTTGTTGTGGGTAGTTCTGCTCACTCAGACATCCGTCACCCTGTCATCCGCTACTTGATCAGGTTATTCTCGACAACCATCCTCTGCAAGTTGGAACCTGTGAAAGTGAGGAAGCACGAGTTGGTTCTGCTTTCTTATGCATTGAGAGATCTCATTTCCAGCGAGACATGGACCAATGGGTTTCAACCCAACATGGGGATGGTATTCATGGACTACCTGCACTCATTGAGACATACTCCGCTCACTGCTACTACCTTCGGTAAGAAGCAGTTCACTGTGGGTAACATGCTCACACCGATCTTCAGGCGGTGCAAGGTTTCTCTGACAGGTTATTCTAGTAACAGTACGCTTGGGTTTGTTAACTTGGACCACATGAAGAACGCGCGTTGGGTAAAGATTGATCATCCTCTCTCTTGGGTTTTCCCCATCGCGTTAGGCCAGTCACGGATGGTTGCGATTCGCGACGTCCACCACTTGATGCGAGTTTCTCAGGATCCCTCTTTGCACTCTTTCGAACCACCAGTTGATTTGTTTAGGCCAGTGGAGGCTACTAGGAAGGTGACGACTAGAGGAGCTGCTACTTCACGAGCTACTAGTTCTGAGATCCCATTAGAGCAGCCAGATCATCAGCATGTGTTCCCTTCTGTTCCCCGCGTTGACTTGACTGATGAGGAGCGATTTCGGTGGATCACTCGCGCGCTTCAGGCAACATGGGATGCTTTATCATGTCGGTCTGTCTGTGTTCGCCCTCGTACGCCCTCTCCACCTCCGGAACAAGCACATGACTCCCCATCTGATGAGGAAGCAGAAGACTAGTTCTCTCGCTTTCTCCATTTTATCCCGGTTTTATGTTTCTTTTTCTTTTCTCTTTTATTTTCTTTCTTTTGAGTCAGCTTTTGATTTAATTGCGTCAGTTTGTTTCTATTTCAGTACTTTGTTGAACCTATGATATTGTGTTATGCAGTTGCGTTTGATTATGTTTTCTTTGAGTGTCTAACAGTGCTAACAGTGCAAGACTAATTTTAACTATGACAAGCACGTTGACATTCTCCAGAAACAGAATTTGGTGAAATTTTTTTTTCGGATTTCAAGACCTGGTGTCGATCGACACCACCTCTGGTTGTCGATCGACACCCCAATTGGTAACACGATTCTCATTTGTTTTTCAACATTTTTCCATTTCATTTTCTTTCTTTCCCCAATCTTAGACTTTTATAACATTGGGGACAGTGTTGTTTAAGTCTGGGGGAGGTAGTCACTAACTATGTTTTTTTTTATTTTGGTGTTTTTGAGTAAGTTTTTAAAAAATTTCGGGTCGAAACTCCCCCTTTCCACTTACTTTGAACAGCACTCAAGGACCATTTCCGCTGCAAGTTGGTTGGTTTTACGAGGTGGGTAACTGGAAGTGGATCGGTTTAACGGAGCGAGTTCAGATTTTTGGAGAACGCCAGAAAGGATGTCAAAGACCCCGCCCCTAATGAACTCTAATCTCTTGTCAAGGGCGTTGGTAATCGCAGGACTTGATTCAGCTTCCAAACACTTGAAAGCGAGGACGGACCGCTCTTCAAACTTCTTCCCGAATGACGAGTATAACTATCCTAGATCGAAAAAAAAGAAAAAGCCTCATGACCCTGTCTCCATGATATATTAGTATTTTAGCCTCTTTTACGTATTGTTTTCTATAGTCTTTTCGGTTCTTTCTAGTTTTTGTTGTGTCTTATCAGGTTCTAGGAGACTCTCAAGCATGGATTGAAGTTATTTGGTGTCATTGGAGCAAAAGGGACAAATCTAGAGAAAAGATGGCGTTTTTCATAACCGAGCACCTGCTCGGTCTGGAGCGAGCACCTGCTCGCCCGAAGACTCGAAGATTTGAAGCTCTCTGGAATCCAGACCGTTCGATCCTACCCCGGGACCGACCGGTCCACGCACGAAGACCAAAGATGCAAGAACAGAGGGGACCGACCGATCCATCAGCCGGACCGACCGGTCCGGCCCTGAAGACCTGAAGCCAAAATCCTCTGGAATCCAGACCGGTCGATCCTATCCCGAGACCGACCGGTCCAAGACCCGAAGACTTGAAGATCCCGAGACGACCCGAAGACGGACCGACCGGTCCAAGACCAGACCGACCGGTCGGTCATCCAAAACCAAGTTGCCCTAATTTTTACTAAAAATAAGGGGCAGCCACGTTCCAAACACTATTCTATCTTCTTTTTAGAAAAATTCCTTTTCTCCTTTGGAGACTCACAGATCACTGTTCACGCGATTACTGTTCACGCGAGTACTATTCACGCGAGTATTGTTCACGCGATTACTGTTCATCCGATTTGGATTGCTTGTAACCTTTGGAGAAACATTCCACAACATCTATTGAGAAGAATTCTAATCCCTATTCTCTTTTATATTATGAATTCTCTTGATTGTATTGTTGCGTTTGATTCAAACATGTTTGAGTAGTCCTTTAGCTAGATTAGGGGATTTCAATGGTGATTTAGGATTGATTAGTGACTGAGCCAAATAGGATAGATTATCATTCGTCTTCATCAATTGGGATTCATAACGCTTAGATTAGCCTGTACACCTAATCTATGATTTCAAGTTAAACCTATTCACGACAGTGCTCTAAGTTGCTAGATGAACCATTGGTGAGCAATTGGTGTGTAACCAACGACAGTTGATTGTTACCATCAATTCTGAACAAATTGAACCAACTCTTAATGCTTGTCAACTTCTCTGAATTCAAACGACAGTTTAGGCATTTAGGTTGTTAGACAAAGATATTGATACATCACGACAGTGGGGCAATATTATCATTATGTTTGAGTTCTAGACCGCACTTAAATTGAATCCTGAATAGTTGCTCAGTCCTTAATCCGAAATCACCGGCGAATGACCTTGATCTAGTGCTTTTCTTTATTGAATTTAACATCGAATTTATTTGCTGTTTTCATTGTTTCGTTACAACCCCCAAATCATATTTTATCTTAGCTTTAAATCAAAATCCATAATTTCATAGTGTAACCTTGGTCTCTGTGGAATTCGACACCCTTTATACTATTGCGATTGTCTGTGCACTTGCAGAAATATTTTGGGTTTAAAACTTCACGTATCACTCCACAAGAACACCAGTAATGACAGCTGATCTAGTAACCATAGAGATGCCAAGTAAAAAAAAAAAAAAAAAAAAAGGTGCAAGCATGCCAGACTAAAACGCAGAGAAACAACAGAAAAAATAGAGCATCTAGCTTTGATGGTAAAGGACCCTCCGCTGAGGTACCCGCCATCACAATGGCAAAAGGCATTGCATCTCTATGATATCCTTAATTGGATACAGTTTCAGAGGGAAGAGAGAAGGTGAAACGCAAGAAAGTGTTAAAGGAGGTGAAAGAATCTATAAGGTCCAGCGATCGATATTCCCTCGATGAGACCGCACCTAATTAAACTGAAGGGGTTTGCGACTGAAAGTCTGAGTTTCTCTAAGAGGTTTGGGTTTAATCTGAAGGACTGCTATACTTCTAGGGAAACATCGAACTATCACCGGATTAGCTTTGCAAAGGTATGTGGTTCCTAAAGGAGTGATTACACTGTTTTGCTTAGGGACAAGAAAAAAGCTAAGTCTGGGGGAGTTGATATATCGTGGTTTTTACCCATTTAAAACCACGATATAAGTCGTTTTTGTATAGTCTTTCTGGTGTTTTTGGTGTTTTTAGAGTCTTTGCAGGTAAATGCTCGATTGGAGTCAAATGGAAGCTTTTGGAACTTTTTGAAGAGGAATGATCAAGTCAAATTCAAACAGGAGAGAAAGCGTCGATCGACAGAGATAGATAGTGTCGATCGACATGATTCGTGACGAGACATGAAGTTTTCCCAGAGAGTCTCCTGTCGATCGACACTAATACTGGATGTCGATCGACACGGGTGTTTAATGAATAAATTCCTTTTTCGGGCCGAAGTTTCCAGGCGTTTTTCCTAAAGTCCAAACCGACTTTTACCTGTATTATATATAGTTTTACTTAGTTTTTTTAGCAGAGATTGGATTCAGAGTTTTTAGGGAGACAAGTTCAGACTCTTTTCAGAGATTTTCTTCGAACCCTTTTGTATCTCTATCTTTATCTTTTTAATGCAGTATTATTCAGTTATTATGCTTGTTTCAATCATCATGTCTGAGTAATCTACTTGTTAGGTTTAGGGTTTTTCAAAGGCTGATGATAAATTGCTAGAACTTTATTACTGTTGGGATCAATCTAACTTGTGTTCTTCACCTTGATAGTTTTAATTCTATTTTAGTATTGATCACCCTGAATTAGATATGTTAGGTTGATGGATAGATGCGAAAGCATTATTAGTTAACTGGAACAATATCATTGGTGAGCAAAATAACTATTCACAAAGGAATTTGGCTTAGTTATTTTGTGAACATATCGAAACTGCTCGTTAATGCTTGATTAAATTTATAGAACTCGCAAAGGAATTTGGTTTGCTAGGATTTATTCATAGATAACTTCTGCAACGAGAGTTGATTAGTTTTACAATTGATTTCGAGTTTAAGAACGGTTCTTAATAAATATCCCAACAGTAATTTAGTGCTTTGGTTTAAAGTCATGCCTGCGAATTACCCGATGCCTAGCGCTTTGTCTCATTGATTTAAAGAACAAACGTAATCGTTTGCTTGCTTTATTTACTTGCTTTTTCATTACATTATTACTCACTTAGCTTAATTTGAATTTGGAATTTTACTTTGTGATTCTTTTCCCTGTGGATTTGATCCCTAAGTACTACACGATCTCTTAATTTGAGAGAGTGGCTCAGGGTTTAATTTGAGCGTATCAAATACCATTATCTTCACAATACTTCAAAAATTCTTTGGACGTGAATTCTCCCCCACGGTTAGATCTCATGGTTTTGATCACAAGGCCACTTTCCTTCTCGACATGGGCTTTAAACTTTTTAAAGTTTTCAAAAACTTCTGATTTCTCCTTTAAAAAGTAAACCCATATTTTTCTTGAAAAATCATCAATAAAGAGAAGGAAGTAGTTACTTTTACCGAGTGATCTTGGCTTGATCGGACCACACACGTCCGTGTGTATGAGTTCCAGCGGCTTTCGAGCTCTTGTACTTGACTCCTTTGGAAAACCCATTTGGAATTGTTTTCCAAGTAAACACCCTTCACACACTTGATTTGGATGGTTGATGTAAGGCAAACCTCTCACCATTTCTTTCTTCGAAAGTAGCTCTAATCCTCCAAAGTTGAGATGCCCGAATCGAAGATGCCAAATCCATGACTCCTCTTTGTAGCACATCTTGAGACATTATGCGATGTCACTTTGAATGTTAAAAACAAACATTCGGTTTCTTGACATCGGCACCTTGGTAATGAGATTGCTTCCTTTGTCTCTTATAGAAAGGTGATTATCTTTTAATCGAATATCATAACCTTTCTCTAAGAGTTGTCCAAGGCTCAAGATATTGGTCTTCATGCTTGGGATATAATAAACATTTGATATAAATTGGTGATCTCCATTCTTCAAACGGATGAAAATATTTCCTTTACCTTTCACCTCCATCTTCGATTCATCTCCTAAGGCCACGTTTCCTTTCACCGATTCATCAAGCTCCACGAACATGCTTCTTCGGCCGCACATGTGATTGCTTGCACCGCTATCAAGGTACCACTTGTGATTCACTTCTCGTTCATCATTCTTGTAAGCCATCAACAACATATCTCCTTCTTGATTTATTTCTTCAACATAGTTGGCCTTTTCTTTAACTCTTTTGTTATTAGGAGCTTTACATTCGGAAGCATAATGTCCAAACTTCCCACAATTATAGCATTTAATGCTTGACTTATTGTACCTTGATTTTGGACTTCCTCTCCCACGACCTCTTGAAGAGCTTTCTCCTCTTTGGTAGGTGTTTTCTTCATATGGTCTCCAATTTCGTCCATTTTGATATCCGCGACCTCGTCCTCGAAATTGGCCACCACCACGTCTTTGTTGGCTTCGGCCGCTTTCTTCTTTCATTTCATCAATCCGCATCTTGAGTACTTGGTCGGCGATATCTTCCTTTTTCTTCTTCTTTTCTTCATATGCTTGTAGGGATCCAAGAAGTTGCTCCATTGTCATATCCTCCAAATCCTTTGTTTCTTCGATCACGGTGACTATATGCTCAAATTTTGGATCCAACGATCTAAGAACCTTCTCCATGATTCTTACTTCGTCTAACTTCTCTCCATTTCTTTTTAGGTTATTAGTAACCGTTAAGACTCTTGAGAAATAGTCGGAGACGAGTTCACCTTCCTTCATTTGCAACGCTTCAAATTCTCCTCTTAGAGTTTGAAGACGTACCTTCTTGACTTGTTATGCTCCCTTGTAAGAGGTTCGAAGCTTGTCCCACGCTTCTTTGGCCGACTTTGCTCCCGCGACCTTCTCAAACGTGTCTTCATCTAATCCTTGATAGATTAGACAGAGAGCTTTCTTGTCTCTCTTCCTTGAGTCTCTCAAACTATCCTTTTGAGTTTGAGATACACTAGCTTCGTTCTCCGGTTCATCGTAGCCTTTAACGACTATCTCCCACACGTCATGTGCTCCTAGAATCGCCGTCATCCTTAGACTCCAATTGTCGTAGTTGCTCTTTGTAAGCATCGGGACTTGGAAGGGAATACCGCTACTCGCCATCTTTAGGAACCTAACGCTCTGATACCACTTTGTTGGAAATAAAAAATTTAGGGTGGTGGATAAAGTGTGAGAAATTTGGGAGAGAATAAAACTTTTAGGAAGTAGAAGCTTTTTATTAATTAGAAACTTTGTTGGAACAACTTTCTTGTTTGTTCTTCTTATCTTACAAATGAGAGGGGTAGGGAGCTATTTATAGCCTCCCAAAAGTCTTTTTCAAAAGTCTAGATTATTCTACACTAATCTCATTACTTCCTAACTAGATAAGTTTCTAGATTTCTCTACAACCTCTAGATTATTATCTTACTATCTTACAACACTCTAGACTTTTCTATACAAATATTTAATTAACTTATCTAATAGAATTCTCTAGAAATTCAAAGAAGTGATAACTTTCTAGAGAAGTTCTAGAACTTGGAAAAATATTGGATTTGGCCCAACATAAGATTATAAGGTTATTAACCCAATAATTAAACTTGATCCAAAATCAAGTTTACCTTTCAACATTTTGTTGCACGAGTCGAAATTGCTGTTTGATTGTTCGATTTACAATTTTTTTTGGTGTTGTGGTAGTTTGATTTCGGAGGATTCTTTGATCAAAATCAATGGGGAAAGAAGTTGATACTAAGTTCACTTGGGTGATTAAGAATTTCTGCTACCTGCAATCAAGGAAAGTTTATTCTGACGAATTCGTCGTCGATGGCTGCAAATGGTAGGGAGATTAAAACTGTTTTCGTAGCGATTTAGTCGATTTAGGGTTCTTTTTTCGTGACATTTGCTAATATTCTTGCAGGCGTCTTCTGGCTTATCCTAAAGGAAATAATGTTGAGTACTTGTCTTTGTATCTTGATGTTGCTGATAGTGAATCATTGCCTTCTGGTTGGAAAAGACATGCAACAGTGCATTTAAGTGTAGTGAATCAAGTTTCTCCAGAACTCTCCCTAACTACAGGTGATTGTTTTTACTCAAATGCTTAATACAATTGATATGCGTTGGCGAACGATTTCAAGAGTTGGTTTGGTTTAGGGAAATTTCAAAGTTTTCGTATTACCAAATACTTTCAATCCGTAGGTGGCTTTAAGTTGATGTAAGTTCAGTGATGGCATGAAGTATATTTTTGTTTTTTATAGCAACACAGCACTGGTTTGATTCACGGGCTAGCGATTGGGGTTTTACATCCATGTTTCCTCTCAACATACTTCATGCCAGAGATAGTGGATTTCTTGTGAACAATAAAGTCAAGATTGTTGCAGAGGTAGAGGTTCATGAGGTTATTGGCAAGTTAGATGTAGCAGATGAATCTGAAGAGGCAACCAAATCACTGAGCAAGTTAGAGGAAGATGATGGTGCAGAGTCTAGTGATTTTCTCGAGGAAGCTTCTTCGGTTAAGGAAAGCATAGAAATCAATGGCTTTCAAGTTCTTCCTTCACAGGTATTAAAGATGCAAATTTTGTGTTGTTTGGTAGAAATTCCAACCACATTAGACTGGATCATGCGTTCTATAATATAGAGTGTCTTTTGTTTCTCATAGGTGGAATCTGTGAGCCGTATATTTGAAAGACACTCAGAGTTTGCATCAGAATTCCATATAAAGAATCAGCACCTAAGGTCAGCTTCCATGAATGTCCTCCTCGGCCTAATTGAAATGCTCTGTCAGTCGACTCAGGAACTCTCAAAGGATGATCTGGAAGACGCAGCTGCTGCTCTTGAATACTTGCAAAACGCGGGGTTCGATTTGGATTGGTTGGAGGAGAAACTGGGAGAAGTGTCGGACAAGAAGGGGAACGAGGAAGCTAGTGAGAGTCGGATGCAAGAGATAGAGAAAGAGTTGAAGGATTTGAAGCTAAAGTGCTCAAACCTTGAAGCTGAGTTGGAGAAGGAGAAAGCCGATGTGTCAGTTGCGAGAGCTCCTCTATCGTTTGATGATGTTGTTTGATGGCTTCAGCCTTCAGATTTGAGTTCTTAGTCACTTGGATTTTAGTTCTGTTTAGTGTTCTTGTCTCAGCTCGTTGGTGTCTTGGTTTCAATTTGTGAGTCGCCTTAAAACTCTAGAAGATAAGAGACTTGACTTCAGTTGGAAGTTTCTGCATTTTGTAAGGATTCGTTCGGTTACTTTAATGCATTTGTGTTTCGTGTTGAAAAATTAATATCATTGGTGTCTGAGAAACAGTGGCACACGAAGAGTCGGTCTTCATAAACTATTATTAATTCGTAATTATGACAGATTATCAAAACACGAAGAGTCGAAACTGTTTGGATTCGTACACTTTAACCGAGATAAATCCTCTGATATAGCAAATGGCGACACGGGGGTTACTTATGAAGATATGAAAGTTACGGGTTAATTAAGGAGGCAATAGGAAATATTCTACAGAAGAAAGTATGAGGAATAATTACAAAAGAAGGGAAAGTTCAAGGACCTTTCTGCAAAGTACATACTATAAACAAACTCTGAGCATTGTTAGCTCATTCAAGCATTTTGATTCTCTTTCTTTTATTGTTATCGTTAGAACAGTGTTGTTTTTAGAAGAACAATTCCTTGCTCTTCGTCGCTGGTGATTCCATTAAGGGTCTAGCCGGTGAGTAAGTTGGTTTCGTTGTTTTCTGAACATCGATCCCTTTCTATCAATTTTAAGATCCATTTTTCCTTATTATCCTCTTTATATATATCTGATTTGTAGAATGAAACTTTACAAAATACACAACTCCTTCACGATTCTGTAAGTTACGTGATTACCAAGGAGTCTTCATCAAGATCCAATGGCGGAGCAATATGAAAAGAAAATCACTTGGACTATCAGGAATTTCTCCCCTTTGCAACTTACGGAGGTTTGTTCTGATCAATTTGTGGTCGGTGGTTGCAAATGGTAAGACTACAACTATTTTCTAATGTTTTCGTCCATTTAGGGTTTACGTAATATTTTCATTTGCTTGCAGGTGTCTTATTGCCTTTCGCAAGGGATATTGTTATCCAAATTGTTTCTCTCTGTTTCTGGACGTTGTTGATTCTAGAACTTTGCCTTCTGGATAGAGAAGACACACAAAGTGTCGCCTAACTGTTGTAAATCAACTTTCAGATGAATTATCCCAAAGGAAAGGTACTATATATGCCTTCTTGTGTCATGGGACTTTTCATGCTACGAAATTGTATTTATGTGTTGTGAATTGCTTGTTTTGACTATATCAGCTCTGTGTTTTGTTACTTTACAGAAACACAACAGTGGTTCGATCATAAGTCCTCCAGCTGGGGTTACTCAGAAATGCTTCCCCTTACCAAACTTCTTGACAAAAATGGTGGGTTTCTAGTGAACGGAGAAGTCAAGATTGTTGCTGAGGTAGATGCTCTTGAAGTTATTTTCAAATCAGATGTGTTAGTGGAAACTTTATCATTAGAGACCGTGGATGTCAATGGGTTTCAAGTTCTTCTTTCACAGGTAAGCAAATAGCTTTGAAATACAGAACGGAAATAAAACAAATTTGAAGACTCTCATTATATTTCACTTCCTTGATATAAATACAAGATGCATAAATATGTATTTTGGGTCTGTTCAGGTCTTAAAAACGGTGATGTGTTTTTTATTTTTAATGCCTTTTCTTTTCTTACTTGCAGGTAGAATCTGTGAAGACTCTGTTTGAGAAGCACCCATACATTGCATCGAAATTCCGTCCCAAGAACCCACATCTGAGAACAACTTGCTTGAATGTTCTACTAACCCTAAATGAGATTCTGTGCAACTCCTCTGAGGTACTCTCCAACGGTGATCTGGCCGACGCATATTCCGCTCTGAGATATGTGACAGAAGCAGGGTTTAAGTTGGACTGGTTGGAGAAGAAACTCAAAGAGGCTGGTGCGACTCGGAAGCAAGAAATTGAGGATGACTTGAAGGATTTGAAGCGGAAGTGCTCAGACATGAATGCTCTCCTTGAGCTCTTACCATAATGTTTGATGACTATAGGCAGTTAAAAAGTTTGGATCTAATCGGTTTTCTTGCTTGTTTTTGTTTAAAATGTCTCGCTATGTTTCTTCTATTGCACTTTGTTCCTTGTTGGAAAAGTAATCTCAAATTAACTTCAATTCATGTGCATGATGCATACGAAGACGATTAGAAATATAGTGATGATGCTTATTCAGAGGATGTTAGTATATACTATTCGAAGGAAGAGGCTTGGGATGGTGATGAAACTTCACAGTAGGACAAAAAGTTCTTCTAAAGCCATAAATAAATAGTAGTGTTGTTTGGAAAAAAATTATGGCTTTTGAAGAAAAACATATATATATGAATCTTATCAAATTTAAAGCCATATGTATCTAACGGGGTATATATACGAATATGGTAAATTACTATCAAAATATTTAAGGAAAATATATGCGTGGGTTTTAAAAAGGCTTTGATTATAATTTTGCTTAATTGCTCGGTGATTATTTGGACTTACGGATTAGATAGGGGATCTAGGGTTTCTCGTCCTCTTCATATTCTGGTAGTTAGATTTCGAAGAGTCTTCAATCTTCATGTTCAAGATCAATATGGAGAAGCAAGTTGACAGGAAGATTATGTGGGTGACAAAGAATTTTTCATCTTTGCAATCTGTGAAAACGTGTTCTATTCAATTCTTGTTCGGTGGTGGTAAATGGTATAAAATAACTTGCCTTCTACGATATGTATTCTTTCAAATTTAGTGTTTTACGGGGTAATCTTATTCGTTTTGGTGATTCGTATTTCGTGCAGCCGTTTTGTAGTCGAACGCAAGGAAAATAACGATGATTACTTGTCTCTCTTTCTGGAAGTTGTCAATTATGGATTATTCCCTCCTGAAAGACAAACAAAATTTTCTTTTACTATAGTAAATCAAGTTTCCAACAGACTCTTCTTTAAACGGCCAGGTGATATTATTTCTGTGTTCGCTTTAGTTTATTCTGTGAACCGGTGTCTGTTTGCAATGCTTGTTTTTGACTAGTCCAATTCTATGTTTTGTGACTTTACAGAGCCACAAGAGTTGCGGATTGGTAATGATAATAATCCCAAATTGGATTTAAAATTGACATATCCCCTTGGCAAAATTAAGGAAAGTAATGGTAGCTTCCTCGTGAATGGAGAAGTAAATTTTGTTTCCGCGTTTGGTGTTCTTCATCAAGTTGTGGGTACATTAGGTGTGCCAGAAGAGACTACAGAGACAACCAATCCTGTGAAAAGGATAAAGCTAAATGATAATAGCGCCGTCTCTACTCATTTGAAAAAGGAAACCATGGATGTCAATGGGGTTCAGGTTCCTACTTCACAAGTAAGAAATTTATAGGAAAATGGAAAACAGCACGAGTATAAACCTAAGTACAAAAAAATCATAAAAGATACTCACTTACAGTAGTTTTTTGGATACTTTTTAAGTTTTTATTCATATTTCTTTCACTTGCAGATGGAATTTGTGAGCCGTTTATTTGAAAAACATCCAGACATTGCATTAGTCTTCAATTCTAAGAATCCTCATTTGAGGACAGGGTACATTAATGTTCTCCTTAGCTTAACCGAGAAGCTAGGCCAATCGCCTCAGGAACTTTCCAACGATGATTTATCAGACGCAGGCGTTGCAATGACATACATGAAAGAAGCAGGGTTTATGGTGGATTGGTTGGAGAAGATATTAGAGGAAGTAAAAGAAAATAAGACGAAAGAGGAGGCCTGTTTGGCTAGGCTGCACGAAAAGGAGGAAGAGCTTGAGCCATTGAAACAGAAGTGCCTAGAGCTTGAAGCTCAAGTGGATAAGGAGGAGGCAGAGTTGTTGGAAGGTAGAGCTCCTTTCTCGTTTGACCAGTACTTGAGTTCTTAGCTGAGTCGTTGGAGTTTTGGTTATGCTTGGTGCTGTGGTTTGTTCGTTTGTGTTTTGGTTTAAAAGTGAGAGACTGAGATTCATCTTAAAACTTTTCGAAGTTTTCCAAACTTTTGTAAATTAAGTGTTTTCTTTTAGTTGAAGACTTTCTAGGTGTCTTTAAAGAAAATGATTTCTTGATGAAAAAGTAATGTTCTTGGTGATGAACAGAGTGGTCCATGAAGAGTTGTGGCGAGGGCCGCCCAGAGGCTATGCGGGCTATACCATAGCTTAAGGCCACCAAAAAAAATTCTTCATTTATGGAACACGTTTTTATTTTAAAATATTAAATTGATACGGTTATAAACATCTAAATAGAAATAAATAAGTGCTTTTTTAGACTACAAATAAAAAGCCTAGTGGCTGGAGATAAGTCCACAAAAAACAGACACCATCGCACCAGGAATCCGCCTACTTAATGTAGGTATTAGGCTAATGGATTGACTAATTGTGCCCCAGTGTAGACCCAAAAAAAAAATCATTTTTTGGACCACAAATATAAAAAATATATATATGCGATTTGTGAAATATAATGTTTTAAGCTAAGATTATTTAATTTTTTTGAATAATATATATTTAAGAGAGATTTTTTTGTCTTTTTGTTTTGGACCACCGTTTTTGTTGGACCGGGCTTGGTTGTGGCAAAAATATGAGTAAGAAGACAACATGTTTTCGTATTTCTTTTTTTATTGTAAGTCTCTCAAGAAACTCCTTAGGAAACTTCCAAGAAATGGAAAAAGAACTCAAGACGTTGAAGCAGAAGTGCTTAGACCTTGAAACTCAGATGGGTAAGAAGAAGTCTGAGATTTTGGAAGCAAGAGCTTCTTTTTCGTTTTGATCACTTGAGCTGTTTGGTTGACTTGGAGTTTTGGTTATACTATTGGTGTTTTGCTCTGTTCGTTATATGTTTTGGTTTCAAAGTAAGTTTCCTCTATAAACGTTTGGTAGATGATGATAAAATAAAGATTTTATTGTCTAATAGCAAGTGGGTTATGATAAAATAAAGTCTCCTCAGGCAGTGCTTATTTTCATCCCCTCGGAGGTCACCAGAAAGTGGGTTCTCGATGTAGCTTTCTGGCAAGCCGGAAACTGTGCCTTCATTGTAACAAAATGGTCCTCATCGGCTTGTTTGGCTCCAATGAAGTTGGATTATGCTCCACTTTGGGTCATCCTAAAAAATGTTCCCTCATAGCTCTATGAGCTTGAAGGCCTCAGTGTAATCGGTTCGGGGTTAGGAATTCCCCTATACACAGAAAAGTCGAAGTTGCAGCCTAACAAATTCGGTATTGCAAAAATCAAAGTGGTAATGAAACTAGATCAGAAGTTTCCTACGGCTGTTAGGGTAAGGGACAAGCTTGGAAATTCGGTGACGGTGTTAGCTGAATATCCACACATTCCTCACAAATGTCAAGGATGTAATGAATTTGGTCATTTCATGTTGCGTTGCCCTAAGCTCATTGTTCTGCCATCATCTAATCCTTCATCTACCCAATCGGTTGCAGCCCCTATGCAAAGTCTTTCTCCTGCTGTTTTTCAGGAAAAGAGCTTAGTCAAAATTCCTTCTGTCTCAGGTCGATCGGAAACAAGGATTCACGCTAACGTACAGGTCCTAGCTAAAAGCTCTTCACAAAACCAGACTGAAACAGCTGATTCTTCTTCATCAGGTTGGACCTATGTGGTCAAGAGATCTTCTCCTCCAAAGGAGAAAGAAGGTGAAAAATCTATAAATTTCCCAGAGGCGCCTTTAACTTCTGATCATTTTGTGGAGGAGGCAAAGGTCATTGCTGAAGCTCAACAGGTTATTCGCAATCGAGCTTCATCACTGGCTCGTGATACTGATCCGACGAAGTCTACAAAGTCAGCTTTTGCCAGAAAGAAAGAAAGAAGAAGGAGGAGACAAAAGGTATATTCAGTATCTCAATCTGACTATGACATATATCCAGTTGTCTCAACTTCAATTTCTTTGCAAGAGACTACTAGTGTTTTACCTGCTAGAGGTCGCTCTCGTCTTAGGATTGACCCTCTGATCATAGCCTAAGTGCTTATGGATCCCCCTTTTGTTGTAAATTATGATATTTTGCTGGAATACTAGAGGCCTCAATGGCAATCGGAAGAAACGAGTTGTTACTCGTTGGATCAGCATTAATAAACCGCTGGTAGGAAGCTTTTTGGAATCTCGAGTTCAAGAGGTTAATCTTAATTATGTCATCTCTTCCATTCTACCAGGCTGGAATTTTAAAGCTAACTATTCTAGTACGGCTACTAATGGGAGGATAATCACTGTATGGGATCCCTCTCTCTCGGTTATTATTTATCTAAAAACTGCTCAATGCACAGTTGCTGGTGTGCTCAATCCAACAACAGGTGAATACTTTACAGTCGCTTTTGTGTATGTGAGGAACAAAGATACTCAGAGACGTCCCTTATGGGAATTGCTGGTCTGGCTAGCATCAATGAGTATTATCAGTGAATCCCCTTGGTTGGTGATGGGCGATTTCAATCAAATCTTAACCTCAAATGAAATGTACTCAACACATCCTTTTGCTGTTTTCAGGATGGGCATGATGGAGTTCTAGGATTGTTTATCTACTTGTTTGTTGAATGATCTTGCTAGAAGAGGAGCTTTTTTCACATGGTCTAATAGACAGCCAAGAAACTCTATTGCTAGGAAGCTTGATCGTGCTCTATGCAATCAAGCTTGGCTAAACAAGTTCCATGACTCAATTGCGATATTTGATTCACCTGGAGGTTCAAATCATTCACCTTGCTTAATTAAATTAGCGGCCACTAGCCGGAGAAGAATAACTCTTTTCAGATTCTTCACCTTCTTCTCCTCCCATCCTGATTACAATCACCTCTTACTAGATGCATGGGAGGATTTTATGCCTTATGGAACTAATATGGAAATCTTGTGCAAGTGTCTGAGGGCAGCTAAGATATGTTGCAAATCTCGTAACAGATCTCGGTTCAACAATATTCAGAGACGAAGTGCGGAAGCTTTTGATCATTCCTGCGCTCTACTACACCGTTCTGTTGCGGAGTATACGGTGCTGTTAGATGACGTCTAATGCCGTATTTCTCACAGTACTCCTGAAATTCCTTCGAGGTGAACTCCCTACCTTTATCTGTACGTAGAGTCATAATCTTCTTGTCGAGATCCTTTTCGACTAGTTCCTTGAAAGTTCTAAACTTCTCGAATGCTTCTGCTTTTTCTCTTAACAAGATAGTCCACATATACCTTGTGTGGTCATCAATGATTACAAAGATGAATCTGTTTCTTGAAGGAGTAGCCGGAGTTATGGGTCCACAAAGATCTGCGTGTAGCAGTTCTAACTCCCGAGATGCTCTGAATTGCGTCGCTTGAGGGAAAGCTTGACGATTTTGCTTTCCAACAAGACATGACTCGTAAATCTCCTTTTCGCATTCTATAGATGGTATGCCGCGAACCATCTCTTGTAGCGACATATTCTTCATCGTCCTGAAACTGATGTGTCCAAGTCTTGCGTGCCATCTCCATGTTTCTTCCTCAATCCTTGAAAGTAAACAAACCGGTTTCCCAATTTCAAGTTTTATCTTATATAATTGATTTGGAGAACGAGTTACCTTGGCTAAGAGTTGACCGAATGGGTCTCTTAGAGTTAGATAGTCAGACTTCATTCTGATATCGCAGCCGCACTCCGTTGCTTGTCCAAGGCTGAGAATGTCATATGGTTGCTTGCTCCGTTATCTAAGTACCATACTCCATCTTCCTTGCTGGATGTCTCATACTTCTTAGGAATTACTTTCTCTTCGTTTAAAAACACAACCTCATGCATATATAATGCAATATAAGGTTCCTTCTTCACATGTAACCAAAATTATGAATCTCCGATCATGTTTTTATTTCTTTTCTGGCTTACATCATTCTTGTTGATAGGTCAAATGGGTTATGGGTTAGGCGAATATTCGAAAGACACCCAACACTGCATCAGATTTCCGACCAAAGCAACAACAGCTCAAGAAAGCTTACATTAATTGTTGTCCTCCTTGACGTTATCGGAACGTTGTGTCGATCGCCTCATGACTCATGAGCTAACTGATGAAGATCGACCTGATGTAGGGTTTAAACTGGATTGGCTAAAGATGAAGCTTTGGAAGGTTTACGTGAAGAAGAAGCAAGATCAAGAAAGTAGCGCCAGGATCAGAGAACTCCAAGAAGAGGTGCAGAAACAAAAGTATTGTCGTATTTTGAGAACGAACTATAAAGAATGAGAAAGGCGTGACTATGGCTGCTCGTTCTCCATTTGATTTCAATGATGCATGTTGTTTAAAATGAACATCACCATTGATTTTTGCAAATCTTCGATTCTTTATGTATTTGATACTTTTATTATCCTCCAACAATGTGTGAATTTTCAACTTCTCTTTCTTCATGACCTCCATAATAAAAAAAAGGGATTATGATTGTTTGAGTGATAGATACTATTGGAATATCTCCGTTTGGAAACATCGTTACTCGTTACTCGTTTCTCGTTTTCCTCAACAAAAA
Organism: Draba incana; assembly: GCA_963576765.1. Taxonomy (NCBI): domain Eukaryota; kingdom Viridiplantae; phylum Streptophyta; class Magnoliopsida; order Brassicales; family Brassicaceae; genus Draba; species Draba incana. Next base: position 5,163,397 of record OY755216.1, read on the forward strand.
AAACATCGTTACTCGTTAGGTCATTTGAACCGATTAATCAAAACTTTTAATTTAAAAATAAACGTTTATTCAATTTTTTTAGCGTCATACTTTTATTTTCATCAACACGCTAACATATTTATTTATTTATATTTTTTTGGTCTAAAGAACGAATATTCATTGTAAAATATATTTTTAAAACGCTTATTCTTGTTAAATTAATTAACAGATGGATAAAAGATATATACATATGGCTTAATAGAGCCAATCCAAATCCCTTTAAAATCACTAACCCTGTTTTATTTAAGGAACAAAGAACTCACGATAAAACCTTAAAACCAGTCCCATTCTAATTCCCTGTAAGTCCTGATGAAACATTGATCTTTATAGTCTTTGATTTTTGCGCTTATATTACATATAGTTGACTTGTGAACCTCTATTGTTGGTTTTCTGGCTCGTCGAGCTTGTCTTTGTATTGTTCGATTTGTGAATTGTTGTGTGTGCAACCTTGGGTTCTAGAGTTTTCATATCTCTTTCATGTTTTGGTAGTTTGCTTCCGAGGAGTCTGCAATGGGGGATCAAGTTGATAACAAGTGCACTTGGGTGATAAATAATTTTTCCTCTTTCCAATCTGAAAAAATCTATTCTGATCCATTCGTGATTGGTGGTTGCAGATGGTAAGCTGACAAAACTTGTGTTCTAATTAATCTTTCAGTCCAATTTTAGGTTTAATGTAATGTAACACATATTTCTTTGTTTGATGTGGTTTTGGCTTGCAGGCGTCTTGTGGCCTTTCCGAGGGGAAATAAATTTAATTGTTTGTCTATGTATTTGGAAGTTGCTGATTTTGAATCTTTGCCTTGGGGATGGAGAAGGAACGCAGAATTTTCAATAACTATTGTAAATCAATTTACGGAGATGTACTCACGAGTGAAAGGTAAAGAAAATTCATCTTTTTTCTTTCTCTTTTAGCCGTGGGACTTGGTTTTGCTACGAAATTCTATTTTATGTGTTGTGTCCAATGCTTCTTTTGACTATATTTTCTATCTTTTGTAGAAAAACAAGGGTGGTTTCACGAGAAGGAACCAGACTGGGGTTTTACATTCACGTTTCCCCTAGGCATGCAGACTTCATGCCGAAAAATTTGGGTTCATTATGAACGATGAAGTCGAGATTGTTGCGGAGGTAGATGTTCTTGAAGTTATTGGCAAATTAGATGTACCAGAAGAAGCTGAAGAGGGAACCCAACCTCTGGAAATTTCAAAGATGAATGATGACGATATTAAGGTGTCTAGTGATTTGCTTAAGGAAACTCCAACAAATTGGGTGGATGTCAATGGGTTTCCAGTTCCTTCTACACAGGTATTAGAAAAATGCAAATCTTGTTTTAACTTTTGAAGAAATTTCACCCTTCAAGAAACGTTTCATCAGCTACTTTTGGTTATATTTTTCTTTCTTGAAATTACTTATAAAATAAAGAGAAGTGCATATGGTTATGCATAGACATGCATGGTTTTTACTTTATTCATCCTTTTTCCACTCGCAGGTGGATTTTGCCAGGCGTGTATTTGAAAAACACCCAGAGATTGCATTAGGAATCCGTACAAGGAACAAAGATCTGAGAACATCATACATGAATTTCCTCCTCGATCGGTATAATCAAGATAATTTTCAAATGGCCTCAGTACCCCTCCAGGAATGATGTGTCTGATGCAGAAGATGCTTTGGCATACATGATAAAAGTAGGGTTTAAGTTGGATTGGTTGGAGAAGAAGCTTGATCAAGTTAAAGAAAAGAAGAAGAAAATTGCCCAAGCGTATGAATTGGCGCAGCAATTGATTGAGTTAAAGCAGAAGTGTAAAGACCTAGAAACTCAGCTAAATATGCAGAAGGCAGATATTTTGGAAGCCACCTCTCCTGATCGCTTTTTCAGTGAGATATTTTTTGACGACTTGTGTTCTTAGGGCTTAGATTTTGGTTTTGGTTTTTGGTGTTCTGGTCTCTTTTCGTTAATTAATTAGAGTTTGAGTCCTCTCTTTTAACTTAAGAAAGCTAAAATAGACTTATATGTCAGCTTGTGGTTTGAGAGGATAATTGCATTATCTTTCTTGATGAAAAAGTAAACGTCTTTAGGTGTCTGAACAGAGTAAAGAGTCTTTGCCCAAACGAGTAGCTTGCCGTGTGACGCAATAAATATTCATATGTTATTAATTATGACATAGTATTTTTTTTTTCTTTTTTTTGGAGATACCGTGGATGTGGATGTTGATAATCTTGGTTGATAATTACGACATAGTATTAAGTTACGTTTCTATTAAGATTCATGCATCTTCTTCAATTATATATTTCGGTTACAAGGAAGAAACTCCTCAAACACACAAAATTCCCTTGACCAAATCTGCAAGTGTAGCTAATTCCCTGTATCACAAGAAACTCAAGTGGTAACAATGTGGAACGGTGATGGAACCGTAGACGTCAATGGCTTTCGAGTTTTCTATTCGGAGGTAAGAAAACACGATTATTACATTTTAACAATAATCTCTTTGGGTTTGTGATCATTACAACAATCTTCTTTTCAGGTAGAATGTGTGAGAAGAATCTTTGAAAAACACCCAGAAACCGCATCGAATTTTCGTCCAAGGAACCAATTGGTGAAGAATGCTTACATGAATAACCTCCTTGACCTCATTGCCACAATTTGCTTAGCTCCTCAGGAGCTTACAGTGGAGGAAATAAGAGACGCAGAGAACACGCTTTTGGAACTTACAGAGGTAGGTTTCAATTTGGATTGGTTAAAGGAGAAGCTAGAGGAGCTTTGCGTGAAGAAGAAGAAAATGGAATCACGTGGGGCTCGCATGAGAGAACTCGACCGAATGATCGTGGAACAGAGACAGGTTTTGCTTGAGCTTGAAGCCGAGCTGAAGAATGAAGAGAACGAGGCGGTTTGCGACAGTGCTCGACTTGGTTTTGAGGATGTTGTTTAAATGAAAAGTCACCACTCACCAGTCTTAAACCCTAATAAGGTCCTTTAGGTTTCCTCTCACGTCCTTGAGAAGATGTGGCGTTTACCTAAATACAAGAATGATTTGAATAAAAGACCAGATCGATCCTTACAACCAAAAAAAGGATCATATCTTTGTTACTTTAATGCCGAAACTTTTCGTTAATACCTTCTCCGATAAATGTTCTTATATTCGGAATTATATAGAGGATGTCAGTCGAAAAGAAACTTTACAAAATAATACTTAATCCGTTACAAATTTATAAAATGTTTTACTATATTGATATTTTGTAATCTGAAGTTAAAAAGAATTTGTTCTATACAGTTTTGTATTGTTTATTTGTAATATAATATAACTAACTAATTGGCTAGGAGATAGAAAGATAGAGAAATTAATTAGTTGAAATAGTTGAAAATTAGTTAGTTTATAAATTATAATGTTTTTCCTTATTTTTGCTAATAACCCAAGAAAAATGTCAATTGATTAGCTAGTAAAAGCTTGAAATAAGCATTCTCAAGGTCAATATACATTGAGGTTTAACTAGCATCGAAAGACACATATAGCCATGTTATTTAGTAATGTGTCTCTCTGTACTACTTGGATCAAATGAAACGGATGATTCGTTTGTCTCCATTACATTTTATGCAATTCAAGCTCCTCTCTCTCTCTCTCTCTCTCTCTCTCTCTCTCTCTCTCTCTCTCTCTCTCTCTCTCTCTCTCTCTCTCTCATCTTTCAAAACTATATGACTTCGGTCGTAGCTAATAGCCTAATAGCCATTTCGATTAACAAAATATATATTAAAAAAAAATGCGTATTTTCAAAATGACGACAAGTCAGAGTACTTTTGAGTTTTGATGTACTTTCACTACAAGAAAACACCGTCAATTCCGACGGCAAGGTTTTGGCCGTCGGCATTCCGTCTGCCAAATCCGACGGCGTGCCGACGGGTTTCCGACAAAAACTGCCGACGATCCACCGACGGCTTAGAGACGGAAGTCAGACTTTCCGATGTCGGCGACGTCTGATTGATCGGAATTATTTCCGACGGCCAATATCTGTCGGAATGTAGGACGGAAATCAGACGGTTTTCCGACGGTTTACGATGTCGGCAAAGTTTGAGTGGTTTATATATCGTCTGCGGTGGCCGATGGGATGGGGTTGGGTCATATGTCGGACCTATTGACGATATTCCGACGGCACATTGAGGGAAATCTACTCTACATAAGTCTGCAGAATGGTTGATTAATTCCATCAAAACAAAATTTTGAGGAAAAAAAACTATAAAAATGAGTTCATATTTTCGGGCATGGATGGACGGGCCAATGACGAATGAGGGGTCGGACTTATTAAGGGACGAGTACGCTCAAGGATTATGGGAGTTCATGAATTTACCCAGTAATGTAGAAGCAGCAAAAAAAGGTCAGGATATCAAATGTCCTTGTTCTAATTGTTGTAATAGAATTAGTGTTGCTGTCCATAATGTTTGGAATCACTTATATAGATATGGTTTTAGACCAGGATATAAGGTTTGGTATTTACATGGAGAAAGGAATTATGAATATGGTAGTACTAGTAGCAATGAACCTTATTTTCCTGATAGCGTACGGGAACCTACAGCGGAAGTAGATGTTGGGGTACGTACGGTTGCGATGGTTAATGATGCGTATAGAGAGAATAATATTAATATGCAGTCGGGTGGGTATGAGGGTGATAGGGGTGAAGAGCCTAATTTAGAATCTCGAAGTTTTTTCGATTTGTTAGACGCATCAAAGCAACCACTATACAGCGGTTGTAGGGATGACCATTCACCGTTATCGTCTGCTACTAGGATGATGAACATAAAGACTGATTACAATTTGTCCGAAGAATGTGTGGATGCAGTCGCCGAGTTCGTGAAAGATATTTTGCCAGAAGATAATCTGGCCCCCGGATCATACTACGAGATACAAAAACTTGTTGCTGGTCTTGGTTTGCCCTACCAGGTTATAGATGTCTGCATCGACAACTGTATGATATACTGGAGAGAAGACGAGAACCGAAATAAATGTAAATTTTGCCGCAAACCACGGTTTCAGGATACAAGTGGCAGGGTGAAGATTCCATTCAAACGGATGTGGTATTTACCCTTAACGGAGAGGTTGAAGAGGCTGTACGAATCAAACCGCACAACAACGGCTATGAGATGGCATGCAGAGCATAGTCAAGATGGAGATATCACGCATCCTTCTGATGCGGAAGCGTGGAAACACTTTCAATCAGTGTATCCAGATTTTGCCGGTGAACGACGGAATGTATACATAGGCTTATCCACTGATGGTTTCAACCCGTTTGGCAAGCATGGAAGGAAATATTCATTGTGGCCGGTCATCGTGACACCTTACAATTTGCCTCCATCTATGTGCATGCGGCGAGAGTTCTTGTTTCTCTCAATTCTAGTTCCCGGGCCAGAGCATCCAAGACGGTCGCTCGATATATTCCTCCAACCATTGATCTGTGAGTTGCAGATGTTATGAGAACATGGTGTTGTGACTTATGATGTTTCAGTGAAGCAGAATTTCACCATGCGTGCGGTTCTTATGTGGACCATAAGCGATTTTCCTGCATACGGTATGTTATCTGGATGGTCAACGCATGGACGATTGGCATGTCCTTATTGCCAAGACAATACTGCAGCTTTCCAATTGTAGCACGGCAGGAAGACTTCATGGTTTGATTGCCATAGGTGTTTTTTGCCGCCCAATCATCCATATCGTAAGTCTAAACGACATTTCAAGACGGATGTACGAGTGTTTCATGGTCCACCTCCTGAGATAGATGGTCACAGCATATTGGAACAATTACGAGATTTTGGTGCAGAGCTAACTCCTGAATGTGGGGGTAATGGCCATTACCCAGTCGACGGTTGTGGGGAATATCACAATTGGCACAAGAAGAGTATTTTTTTGGATTTGCCGTACTGGAAAGACCATCTACTGCGGCATAATGTAGATGTCATGCATGTGGAAAAGAATTTCTTTGACAACATCATGAACACCGTATTAAACGTCCCAGGAAAGACTAAAGACAATTGGAAGTCTAGAATGGACTTACCATCGATTTGTACGAGGCCATCTCTTCATGTTTTGAACGGTAGATTGCCGATGCCTGTGTACTGGTTAGACGCTAGGAAGAAAGAAGTATTCTTTGAATGGTTCAAAAATTTTGTAAAATTTCCAGACGGCTATGCATCTAACCTAGGTAATTGCGTGGATTCGACGGAAGGAAAGTTTATAGGAATGAAGAGTCATGATTGTCATGTCGTGATGCAGCGTCTTCTTCCATTTGTATTTGCATATCTTCTTCCAGAACCTATCCACCAAGCAATAGGAGGTATATTTGTTACTCCCATTAGTCTATGTCTATCATTATATTACTATATATGTACTAACTTGTTTAATTTTATTTTGTAGGAGTTGGTGCATTCTTCCGAGATTTATGTTCACGAACGCTTACCGTCCACGGGATACGTAACTTGGAGGCCAATATCCCAGTACTCCTTTGTAATCTTGAGAAGATATTTCCACCGTCTTTTTTTGACGTTGTGGAACATCTTCCAATTCACCTCCCACGAGAAGCAGCCTTAGGAGGCCCTGTTCAATACCGATGGATGTATCCGTTCGAGCGTTACATGTTCCACCTCAAGAAAAAGGTAAAAAATTTGAGCAAGGTTGAGGGATCTATTGTCGCACAAAGCCTAAACGAGGAAGTCTCACACTTTGCCGAATCTTACTTTCCTTCGGAAGTTAGTACTAAGGCGAGACGCCCTGCCCGACATGATGATCGAGGTGAGAAAGCAGTCTATGACGTGGTTGTTCCTGAGTTGTTCGCCCAAGTTGGTCGAGCAAGTGGAAAACGAAAGAAACGCACACTATCAGAACAGGAGGTCACACATCTGCATACGTACATCCTCAGAAACTGTGACGAAATGTTGGAGTACGAAAGGTATATAAGTTATTAAAGTAAATGTGTGGAATTATTAGGAGAGGTGGACTAATGACTGTTATGTTACAGGATATACATGTCTCTCGCACGTGATTACCATTATGGTAAGACAAATGCCGAACTTGCTGTATTGAAAGATGAAGAATTTCCGGAGTGGTTAAAATCTTATGTAAGTTAATATAAGTAATTACGCTTACTTTTCCATATTTGTTTGCACGTTCATATGTTACTTATTAAATCTTACGAATATCACCAAATAGGTTTCCGACCTTAGAGCAAGTGGTCAATCAGTCCCGACATGGTTAGTGGAGGTTGCTTATGGTTTACGCAGCACGGCGATTTCATATCCCAAGTTTTGCACTAGGGGATATTCGTTCAGGATCCATGAGGAAGGACGTCAAAGATCAACTTCGGACTATGGTATTTCGGCGCAATCCGGTGATACCATGTACTATGGGATTTTAAAAGAAATCTTGGAAATCCGCTATCCAGGAATGATGAACTTGAGGTGCATAGTGTTTATGTACGATTGGTATGATCCATCCAATGGTCGAGGGGTTCGAGTCGACCAGCTTGGTGTTATTTCGATAAATTCAAGCCGGAGATTGCAGTTTTATGATCCATTTATCCTTGCGTCTCAAACTGACCAGGTATCAATATTTACACAAATATGTTTACCTATGTACTCATACTTAAGGTTTCTTGTACATGTATAATAACAATATCCACTAATTATTAATAGGTTTGCTACATTTCATATCCTCGAGTTGCCTACCGTACAGATCCGTGGGTCACAGTAACTCCAATAAACCCCAGAGGCAAAATCTATGGCGTTCCAGAACAAGATGCTCTACAACCATCGAGAAGTGTACAAATGTCACCTGTTGAGGAGATGAATAACATTGACCTTCTCGTTGATGTTACTTATGTCGGGGATGATCTAGTGCATTCGGACGACGAGGAAACACGGGGAGAATTTGATGACGATTCAGACTCCATCCCTAGTGACGGTTCCACAGGAGATTCAGAATAAATATTAGTTGTCAATAAATGCTTGCTTATCCATGTTGTTTTCCCACATTTGTGCATGTGTTCCTTATAACATTTTTCATTTCATTAACAAAATCGATTGTGGACGACAATCTGAGTATTGCAACTCCAATAAAACATTACATTTAATGAAACATATATAAAATTTAAACACATTCTTAAACAAGTACATTATGGAATTGCATATTTTTAACACCCAACAGTTATGGTACAAGTCCACAATAACCTCCCCAGAGGACTATCATATGTCTGTTTCCACTCCGAACTTACCATTTGTTAAAACCATTTCATGATGTTCTTTCCCTTTTTTTTCTTTCTTGGAGAATCTACAAATCCGTCGCACAATTCGCTTTTTATTGCATCAACGTCTACATTTAAGTTTGGCTTTTCTGGGCTTTGGGCAAATTGGAAGTCATAGTAATGATCCGTTGTTGGAGATTCTAAATAACCGTCGCACAAATCTCTTTTGATTGTATGAACATCTAAATTTAAGTTTGGCTTTTCAGGGCTTTGCGCGAATTCAAAGTCATACGACTGATCCTTACTTACGTTTGAAGTACTTGCACCGTAAGTATCTGACTTTTCCACCAAGTGACATGGTGGTTCGCCTTGGGTATCCCGCTCTTGATGAAGACATTGTGGCTGCCTATCGTAAATGTTGTGGATGTTTGGCGCGAATTGGCTGTCAGGCACTACTGTTGCTGTGGAATCTTCTTCATCGATTGGTGAGAACGTATCAAATTCCCATGAGTAAGTGGGAATCTACTGAGTGAATTCGTCGCATAGGGATTCGGATTCCCACGAGTATTTTGGAACAATGAAAAAATTAGCCACGCCTTTTGTGTTTGAGTCTTCATTAGGGGAGTTGGAAGACATTTTTTGTAATTTGAAGCTATACAACATAAAACACTCCATAGGGAGTATTTATAGAAGACGTTATATATATAAACCGTCGCTATTCCGTCCGTATACAGTGGCCGTTTCCGCCAGAATACCGACAGAATTAAGACAGCACGATGTCGGCAAAGTATGATTGGTCACTAGGTATGGACGGATTACTGACGGTATTCGGACGGAATCCGATGTCGGCTGAGTTTCAGTAGTTAATAAAGCGTATGCAGTGGCCGATGGGATTGGTGGGGTCATATGTCAGTGGGTATTGACAGATTTTCGGTGCATTAAAGCTGTCGTAAGTAATGCCAAATTTCCGACGACCTTCAGACGGAATCATATGTCGGCAACGTATGATTGGTCAGTGGGTATGGACGGATTTCCGACGCACTAAATCTGTCGTAAGTAATGACTAATTTCCGACGGTATTCAGACGGAATCAGATGTCAACATAGTTTAAGTGGTTAAAGAACCAGTCGCAGTGCCCGATGGGATTGGTGGGGTGATATGTCGGATATTTTCACGGAATTACGAAGGATTTCCGACGGAAATAAGTAAGTTTTATATAAGCACACCGGCTCTGCATTCATTCATAACATATTTGAACACATACTCATAACACAAAATATTCTATTGCATAATGGCTAATAATGATCTGTGGAATTATTATATGCAAAACCGAGCCCCTGGTCAAAACACTCGCAACACACCTCTTGTTCCATCAAGCCCTCCTTACGATAACTTAAATGTTATTGATGGTGCACCGACAATTTCACTCCATCCAACTCAACAATCGCAGAACGAAACGCCCGTAATACCGGGACCTGGCCAAGTCGTACGGCGAGGATTGTTTCGCAAGAGGGCTCATGATGCAAAGGTGCTGCAAGGTGAAAGTTCTCAGACACGCCCAACACAAGAATTATTTCTGAGGTCATTAACGAGGCACCACAAGCCGACCATGATTTTAGTAGTCTGCGGTGGACTTCTACTATCGATTACATAATCCGGGAAGGTATATATATATATATATATATATATATATATTTAATTATCATTTTTAGTTTTACAAAAATTAATAGGTGACTGATACAAAATCTATCATTCATAAACGTAGGTTCTTATCATAATAGGACCACACCGTTCTGGACCCAGGTTGCAGAAATTCAATCCCCGCTTTCACAATTTGTCAAAATAAAAAAGGTTTAAAGCTTTTTAGATTAACATTAATGTAGAGACACAATTTATCTGAGAAGCTAGTATTTATATTCTATGTAATATACAGATTGTGGTTATGCTCTCTTCTTTCACCCCCAATGACCAGGGAGATCTGCTTGTAACCTTAAAAGATCAATCGGGAAAAATCGAGGGAACCATGCACCATAACATCTTCAACAATGACGAGTACAGACTCATGACTGGTGTAGATGCGGTATTCATCTTAAAGAATGTTACCGTTTGCCGTTTTGATAGGACCCCAAAGTACCTAAACATCACAGAGCGGAACATTGTTAAGGTAGTTAGACCATACGTTATAAATTTTTTTGGGAATGGTTTAACTATATATATTCTGTTACCAAACAGATAATCGGTGCTAATTCGATGATTGCTGAATACCACCCAACGGAAATATGCACAATGGTGGAGGAAGATGAAGAAACTACTGGGTACGAATATGAAACAGTGCCAGACTCCGATGAAGAATAAATATATAATTCGTCGTCCATGATTAAGAATAATTTAAACCTTTAAAGCTTTATGTTGCATTAATATTAAATAATGTCCTAGTATCTATTGTACGATTTTATAATGTTGTCATGTGTTTTATTTCCTATTAGTGATTGAGAAATAATTTTATCGACTAATATATTTCTCTTGGTTGCGATGGTCAAATAAACATTCACAGCATATAATTTACAAAACGCTTAAATTTATTTTTGAAAATCTTATAATCAACTTTAAAACCATAGCATATACATTTGAGACAAAAATTGTTAATTTTTTATTAAACTTTATAAGCAACTTTAAATTTGTTGATAAAATTAAAAAGCATTAACAAAGGAAACCGTCGGCATTCCGTCTTAATTGTAAGACGGAATGCCGATGGTTTGGGGTGTATATTATTTTAAATTTTATCCACAAACTTAAATAAATTAAAAACCCGTATACCGTCGGAATACCGTCTCATTTGAAAGACGGAATTCCGACGGTGTGTGGTTTTCTATTCTTTTTAAAGTGTCGATAAATTAAAGTAAATTAAAAACCCCAAACAGTCGGAAAACCGTCTTACAAGTCAGACGGAAATCCGACGGTGTTTTGGATTTTTTTATTGTAAAGTATATGATATGGTTTTGGTGTTGATTTTAAGGTTTTTAAAAATAATTATAAGAGTTTTTTAAATTAATTGATAATTTATGATTCAAAAATAACATGAATTCGAAGAATACTAGGTGCGTATAACCTTATACTATGTTTCAAAAAACTAAACAAATTTAACAGCATCGTCAAACCGGGAATTCCGTCTGAATTCACAAAGTGCATAAATTAAAAAACCACAGAATCCATGATTCAGAATAATTTCTATTAATTCCATTTTCTATAACTCCTAAAATCTCACACTCTTAAAATTTTGTATAGAAACAATTTATTTTGCTTGTAAATCAAAAAACTGTTAAGTTTTAAAAAATTTATAATCAACTTTAAATTTCTCTATAAAATTAAAACTCATTAAAAAAGCAAACCGTCGGAGTTCCGTCTAAATTTTGAGACGGAAATCCGACGGTTTGGGGTTTTCTATTAATTTAAATGATTTACCGTCGGTTTTCCGTCGGTTTTCTATTAATTTAAATTCAGACGGTAGACCGACAGAAACCCTAATTTGCCAGCCGCCAAAAAGACTTCGTAATCTTTGTCAAAGCGGGAAAACCGTCGGATTTACCGTCGGTTTTTTTAATTGCCCTCGGACCCCTTGTTAAATCCACAGTCTTCGTCTTCCCCGATCTCAGATCTGTAAAAAAAAAAAAAAATTCTCAAACTCTCCTCTGTTCCACCGCCGATTCTCCGCCGTTTGGACACCGTTCCACCGCCATTTCTTCTCATCCCTCGTCAATCATCTCCATCTTTCACTAAAGCAAAAACTATGTAAGTTTTCCTTCAAAATTGTTCTTCATGATTTTTAATTGTTGTTCTGGATCCGAAATTGTTCATGGTGATTAATTGATCCGTAATTGTTCATGGTGCTTTATAGATCCGAAATTGTAGAATGTCAAGAAATTGTTCATGAGAATTAATAGATCCAAAATTGTTCTTTAGGAATTGTAGAGTGTTTAAAAAATTTTCTAAAATTAATTTTAAGAAACTTTTTAATGAATTAGGAATTAACAAATTAAGTAAATAATCATTTTAGGTTTCTAGTGATTTTGTTATTAAATTTTTGAAATTTGATAATTTTTGGAGTTTACTAATTTTAATAATTAGATTTTCATTTGTGTTATGTGAGTTTTAGGGATTTTTTATAATTTAATATATAATTAATATATAAATTGTAATTTTCTAAATATCTTATGTAAAATATTTGAAGGTAATCTTTTTAAATCCGTATAATTTAAAATTTTTATAACATTAATAAAAGACTTTAAACCTTCATAATTTTATCATTATATAAAAATAAGTAAATTTAAAACTTTAAATCCTCTAAATTTAAAATTTGATAAATTTTAAAATGTATCAAATTTTTCTATTAATTTAAAATTTTAAATCCTCTAAATTTATATATATCCTATATATATATACAAACTTTTTTCAAAATCTATTAAAATTCTTACAATTTTAAATAACATTAATAAAACAATTTAAACTTTTACAAATTTAAATTTATACATATCAATTTCCCAACAAAACCTAATTCCATAAATTTCGATTTCGAATAAACAATATTTAAAAAAACCCCTACTTATTTCAATGACATAAAACCCATAAATTCCATAAAACCCTAATCTCCAATATCCTTAAATATCATAATCTGAAAATTCCAATTAACTACATTCCAAAATCTTCAACTCACAAAATCTTATACATTCCAAATTTCATAAATTCCAAAATATCTAAATCTTAAAAATATGGAAATCGTAGGGCAAATTATGGGGATTTTCATAACTCTAAAGGAGGTGCGAGTTCCAGTAGGGGAGGTCGGACTCCGAGTGAGACCGAGTTCCCCGAGGAGACCCCATTCCCGTCTCAGCCCATGCCTACAGCCCACTCAGCCCCCACCTCGTTGACCATCGAGCAGGTTGTGGCGCAACCTGGGCGTGATAGGTTGACGCGTCTGGATCCAGACTTGCCACCTAACACGACGTGGTAAGTCTTATTTTAATATGTTGTGGATTTAATAATTTTACATAAATATTTAATAAACAATTTAATAGGTTCCAATACTCACAAAACGATATTACGGGTTCCATCAACGAAATGATGAACTCCATGCTCAATAAACCTTACCCCACATACAACGATATGCCTCCAGAGGACCGGGACACTTGGTTCCGACAATTTGCGGTAAGAGTTTATTTTATTTGTTTCAATTGTATTTCCTATATGACGCTTAATTTAATTACTAATGCGGGAAAGTTTTTTTTTTTGCAGCAAGATTTTACGCGGGACTTAGTCCTCACATCCAGGGTCCGAAAGGAATTCGACAAAAAGACGGCGAGGAAGTTCTCGTTGAAGATGAACGAGTGGAAAGACAAGTGGTACAAAGAGGGGAAGGTGGCTAAGTTTTTTAAATATAAACCCTCTGAGATGTGGACTGGACTTCTTCGACACTGGGAATTAGAGGCAACCAAGACGGACTCCGAGAAACACTCGACTAACCGCAACAACAACCGGAAAGGGAAGGGAAAAGCGACCCACAACCTCGGCGCAATTAGCAAGGCTTCAGCTGTTCGGAAAATAGTAAGTAATTAAATATTTCATAAAATTTTTGAATTCTGTAACGTAATTGTATATGGTAACAGATGGAGGAGACCGGTGTCTATCCTTCCAACCTCGATATGATCAAGTTTTCGCACACTAACAAGAAGACCGGTGAAATTGAAGACCCGATTGCTCGTGAAATCGTGGAAGCTGTGCAGAGGAGGCTGGAGGAGTTCCTCCAATCGCAACCGATCGTGGAAGGAACTCTGGCGCCAACCGAAGTTCCATTCGAGATGACCAACCAGTTCACCTACGAGGTTAGTAACTGTCTCACATTTAATGGAATTTAGACATTACTTTTAATACAAGTTATGAAATTTTAAAAAAAAAATTTTGTAGGTGACTCCCAAGACCAGAGGCCGTAGAGGCCGTGTTTACGGCCTCCCTGAGGAGAGTAGCTCGTCTGTTTCGTCGGTTCGATATGCTCGTGATAGGAGGTTGGAGGCGGAAAACCGAGAGCTGCACGACCAGCTTAGGAAAATGGCGGAACAGAGGAAGAAGGATAAGGAGGAGGCCGAGGAGGCGAGAGCGAGAGATAAGGCAGAGGCTGATGCACGAATGAAAGCAATGGAACAGCAAATGCAGAGATTCTTCAGTACCGGGCCGCCTAGACCGGAATAGGATTTGGAGAGTTTTAAATTTGATTGTAAAACTTTAAAATACATTTTAATTTTATTAGTTTGTAATTTTAAATTTTAATATATTTTATTTTTATTAGTTTTTACTTTTCATTTTTATTAAAAATATTAATATATTATTAAATTAAATTAAATAATTTTAAATTTTCTAAAAACAATTATTGAAACCGTCGGAATTCCGTCTGTTATGGCCAGAAAACGGAAACCGTCGAAATTCCGTCTGTTATGGCCGGCAAACCGAAACCGTCGGAATTCCGTCTTTCATCGCCGGAATTCATCAACCGTCGGAATCCCATCTTTCATCGCCGGAAAACCAACGACCGTCGGAATTCCGTCTCCTTTGGGTCTCCGACATAAATCCGTCCGAATTACGTCGCAAAAAAGCGACGGATTCCCGACGGTTTCTGTTTTTCCGACGTGATAGGAACGACGGCCTGTTCCCGTCGGAATACGTCCTTTTCCGACGGCTTACGGACGGTTTTGGCCGTCGGAATGCGTCCTGTTTTCTTGTAGTGTTTGAGAGAAATCAAAGAAGAGTCGAACGACTTGAAGGCAAAAGTGTTGATCGCGAGAGCTCCTCTAAGGTTGGATGATGTTCTCTGATGACGAACGTATTTTGGTGCGTTTGTTTGCCTCTAGGGTTCGAAATTAGGGCCTTCTTTAAACTTAGGAAGCTATATCAATACCGGAAAGTTTCCACATTTTGTAATGTAGTAGTAATGTTTGTCGAGTAACTTGCTAGGATTAGGATTAGTGCGTCAAGATTATGTAAAGGGCTAATTTTAAGAGTATTTTTCAGTTTTTGGTGATAAGCTATCAAGATTACTATCTTCTTTATTTACTTGTAAAAATTAGTGGAAGTGAATAGAAAGATCATATAGAGCTAATACGTAAGATGCCATCATCTTGTAAATCAAACCAGTAGGGTAAGCAACTTTCCATCATGAAATCTCTTAGATGTCATGTACCTCCGCATGCAGACTCCGCGTGAAGATCAAATTAAGAGTGTTTTTTTTTTGTCAATCGTCAGTGACAAGATATCACGACTGTTGTTTATTCGAGAACTCAAGTGTTATTATATTAGTAGACTACAGTTGTGTAAATGCCACTGACCAAATTAAATTAAGGCCACTAAATCTCCTCTATTGGAATGGATGATGTTGTCTGATGTTTATCAAAAAATAAAAAATGTTGTCTGATGACTTAGGAAATAAAGACTTACGAAAGCTAGATATCAGATCTTTGTTGGAATCGCAAGTTCCCAAATTTGTAATGAAATGTATGTTTTCATGTCAATCAGCTACTTTAGAAAAGAAAAAAAAGCTTGAGATAATAAGCAATCAGCTACATGAATAATTTGTTTCCAATGGTTTTTGCTTGCAGGTGTCTATACGCCTATCCCAAGGGAAATACCGGTGTTAAATGTTTGTCTCTGTATCTGGTGGCTGCTGGTTGGAGAACTTTGCCTTGTGAATGGAGAAGACTCGCAAAATTTCGCCTCACTCTTGTAAATCAACTTTCGGACAAACTCTCAAAACGGCAAGTAGGTGGTTTTAGATTATTTTATGTTTCTCTATATCACGTGACTTGTGCTGCAATAAGATTCTATTTGTGTTTTTTTTTTTTTTTTTTTTTTTTTTTATTTATTTAATAGGACGTTTTACCGCCAAAGTTTTTTTAAAAACATATTACATCAAGTGTAAAGAAACATTTCCAACAAAGGAAATAGAAATTAAATCGAATCTTCCGCTTCGATTTTAGCCACGTCCACCCTTACCACGGCCTCTAGTACGAGGTGGAACCGATTCGAAATGCGTTCGCATCTCTTTCGCCTTTGTTGATGGTTTAACCGGTCTTTCTCTTAGGATTCTTTTGGCCGATGGAGTACAAAGATCCATCGGGGCGAGATCGTCCTCCGAAACTTGGATTTCTTCGTCGACCTCGGAAGGAACCAAAGAGGCAAACCGGTTAGAACCTAAAGCTTTAGGAGAAGAGGACCTTCTCATAGAGGTCTCTGCTTGAGTAGTAGAAGTGAAGAGGTGATTGGGAGTAGTGGTGGGAGTGGTGGTCCCTGATTCTTGGACTACAATAGTAGTAATAATCTGACTTTGAGGAGGGGAAGTAGCGACCGTCTCTACTGGTTGAGTAATAGGCAATGCAGCAACATGTGCAATTGGTGGAACAACCGGTGTTCCAGAAACAGTGATATTTCCCGAAGGCGCATCAGAGACACCGTTGTCCATATCTTTACCATTTGGAGCAGGCCGAGTAGAAGGTTTCCCTAGGGTAACTGCGCTTAGGAGGAGACAACGAGAAGGTTTGTGGCCTAATTGTCCGCATCTAGTACAAGTAGTAGGCAACCATGAGTATTGAACATCCACCATAGTGAATTCTTCACTTACATCTGTTAGAGCAACTCTTTGAGGGAAAGCTCTGTCCAGTTTTACCTCGACAAGGATTTTAGCTTTTCCCATTTGTGTAGGATCCAACCAAGGCTTCTCAGTCGATATTGGCTCCCCTATTCCAGAAGCAATCCACTTGATTCCAAGATGGGAAAACAGTTGGTCCGGGATGTTTATTAGGGTCAGCCAAACCGGAACTGTTTTGATTTCAGGAACAGAAATAGTGTCTGTTGGAGACCAAGGTGAGACAAACATTAAGCAGTCATCCATATGCCACAAGCCCCTCTGAACAATCCATTTCCTAGTTGACTCATCCGGAATGTGAAAAAGATAATTTGAATCTCCTAATTGCCGAACAAAGATTCTACACTTCCTTCCCCATATCTTAGTTACCACAGCTTGAATTAGTCCTCGAGAAGAGCCAAACATCGAAAAAATTGACCAACCACATATTCCTTTTGATTCTCTAAGCCACCAAGAAGAACATGTCTAGGAATTCTTACCTTTGGAGTTCCATCCTCCAAGTACTCAGGGATGGTTACTCGATGGAGGTTTCTTGTTGATTGATTCATCTTCGCAGCCCAAGGAAAGTCCTTGGAGTATGCCTTTAGTTTCTCTGCCTCAACAATTGAACAAGTGGATGACAAATTCACAGGATTCAATCTGCGCCCAGACTGGGAGATAAAGGGTAGTGGCTTAACCCAAGCTCCTTGAGGTGAAGATGTTGGAATAGGAGGAGTAGGTACAGACTGAGTCGGTTCCGTGAAGTTAGCTTCTCGACCGTGAGTCAATCCCGAAGAAAATAACTCTACCGGAGCTGATTCATCTAAATTAGAGAAACCAGGAGGATTCCGATTACCAATTACCGGAGAAGGTGAGTCCGGTGAACGGGAGGAGCCATTGGGGATGGAGAGAAGTGGAGCGGGAGAGGTCATCTCCTTGGAGATGGAGGAGGCGACTTTGAGTTGCTTTTCTGCTTGAAGCGGCGACGGAGCTGAACGAGCCACCGGAGGAGGGAGATGGTCGAGTCTCCGTTCAGAGGACGGCATGAGGAGATCGTAATCAATTGGGTCGATTTCTCGACGCGGGGAGGAATTCATATCTAAGACGAAGAGAGATCGGGAGGAACTCGCCTGGGGAGAGGGCCACCGTGGAGGAGATAACTACCGGGGGAGAAGGTCACCGGCGGAGAGGGACGGCAACGGACCACCGGCGGCGCCGTCAATATAGGGGAACGAAGAGAAATTAGGTTGTCGTCAAGGAGAGAGAGAATTTTCAAGCGCGTGGAGTTCAAGCGCGTATCACGTGCTCTTGTTCCGATGTGTTTGTTTTGACTTAGATTAGTTCTATCTTTCGTAATTTACAGAAAGACGAGCCTGGTTTGGTCGAAAAGGGTCGGGTTTTCCAGAAATGCTTCCCCTTACCAAACTTCATAAGAAAGACGGTGGATTTCTTGTGAACAATGAAGTCAAGATTGTCGCCGAGGTTGAGGTTCTTGAAGTTATTGGCGGATTAGATATATCAGAGAATTCCGAAGAAGTAAACCAACCTCTGAAAAAGATTAAGCTAAACGAAACTTCATCACTAAAGGAAAGCATTGATGTTTGTGGGTTTCAAGTTCTTCCTTCACAGGTTAAAAAGTTAATAAAGATTCAAACTTTTTAGTGTATTTCGTTCCAATAGTGTTTCGTTAGATAGGAACAGATTTGATCGATACATATTTATAATTCTGCGTTTCAAAGTCTAATTGTTGCTGTTGATATTGGGACAAGAGGTGCTTTTTTCTGTTTTGAATTTTGTCAGTAGAACGCTTCTTTATTGATCCTTTTTCAACTGCAGGCAGAATCTCTGAAGCGTATATTCGAAAAACACCCAAACATGGCATCAAACTTCCAAGCAAAGAACCAACATCTGAGGACTTCAATCATAAATGCTCTCCTCAACCTAATCGAAATGTTATGCCAGTCACTGCAAGACCTTTCCATTGATGACCTGGACACAGCAGACAATGCACTAACCTACCTCAAAAATTCAGGCTTTAAGGTTGATTGGTTGGAGCAGAAACTAGAGGAAGTAAAGGAAACGAAGATCAAAGAGGAGATTGATGTGTCTCGGATGCAAGAATTAGAGGATGAACTGAAGAGCTTTAAGCAGAAATGCTCAGACAAAGAAGCTCTGCTGGAGAAAGAGAAGGTAGAACTGAAGGACTTGAAGCAGAAGTGTTCAGACATAGAAACTCTGCTAGAGAAACAGAAGGTAAAGGTGTTGGCCGCTAGAGCTCCTCCTCTAACGATGGATGATGTTGTCTGATGACTTGAGCTCTCCTAGGTGTTGTGGTACTATATGTTCGTTTGTAAAGAAGTAAACTTTTTGTTGAGACGACTCGCTAGGTTTTTGTTAGTTGTCTCATTCATAACTATGTAATCGGGTAAATTGCCTGCAAAGGTTAAGCTGTACTAAGTATGGTTTTAACTTTTGATCAACCTTCACTTTAGTCTTAAACCGAGTTGGTTTTTTTCTTGTTTTTCCATTTCATTGGGAAATCTTCTCTTTTGTCACAGATTAACATAGCAATTTTGTATAATGGGCGGAAATATGGAATTGGGCCAGTCCAGAATTGAAGTCCAGCAATAAACACCACTCTGATTGAGACAATTTGTATAGAGAAGCGTCGTTTGAATGGGTGTGTGTGTGTGTCAGTGCCATTCTCACTCTGATTCTAGGGTTTGAGTTCTCTCTTCTTGTTCATGTTCTGGTAATCAAGAGTCCATAGTCCTCAGAAGAAGCAAAGAAACAGCTGGCGCGAAGGTATCTATTGCTTAAGTTTCAAAATTCAGAGGGTTTCAAAATTTTGTTTTTTTGGGAATCTATTATTGGTCTGTTTTTTGTGTGTGTGTGTGTGTGTCTGTTGCTAGTATACTTCTGGAATTGTTGATTTAGCTTTGAGAAATTATTGTGATTTGGATTCCGATTCCTGGTTTAGCCGCTGGGGCTTAGTACGTTAGCTGCACATAACGTGTTTGTTGAAATGCATAGCTTGAACTAAGAAATCACTTGCAGATGAAATTAGGCATATAGAATAATAGGTGGTTTACTGCTACTGCTTCCATTTTACTTTTGAGAGTTTGGGTGCTTGACATTCTTTCAAAGGGTCTTTATTTGTTTTTGTCCGTGCCATTGAAGTTTGGTTGGCATCGAGGAGTCTTCAAATGAGGAATCAAGTTGATAACAAGTTCACTTGGGTGATCCAAAATTTCAACTCTTTGCAATCTAACCAAATCTATTCTGATCAATTCATGATAGGCGGCTGCAAATGGTAAGGTTTTCAAGTATTTTTGTATATGTAGATTTAAGTTATATCCACCACAGTGTTTTGGTGTTTTCTATGTGGGTGTTATCTGCAGGAAACTGTTTGTCTTTCCCAAGGGATTCGAGGTTGGCTACTTGTCTCTGTATCTGACAGTCGCCGACAGTGGATTATTGCGTTGTGGATGGAGGAGACATGCAAAAGTTTCCTTCACATTAGTAAATCAGGTGTCTCAAAATCTCTCCCGAAAAGGAGGTGAGTATTCCTACGCTTGCTTAGTTTTATGATATTATATTGCATGTTCATGTAACTTGTGCTGCTTGTTTTGACTAGAGTTCTATTATTCGTGATTTTCCAGAAACACAACATTGGTTTGATATGAAGTCTTGGTCTTGGGGTTTCCCACAAATAGTTCTTTTAACCAAACTTCATGAGAGAGGTAGTGGGTTTCTGGTAAACGGACAACTCAGGATTACTGTGGAGGTAGATGTTCTTGAGGTCATTGGTAAATTAGATGTATCGGAAGTGGAGGATTCTGAAGAAGATGAATCGGAATCGGACGAATCTAAAGAAGAGATGAGCCAACCTATAAAAAAGAGAAAGCAAGATAATGGTAGTGTCTTGTCTAGTGATTTACTCTACAATACTCAACAACTGAAGGAAGTCAATGGGTTTCTAGCTCTTCCTTCACAGGTAAAACTAGTGTTTCAACAATTAGCGTTTTGTTAGATAGGAACAAATTTGATAGATACTGATAAGTAGAACATTTCTTAATACGGAGAAAATATCCAAATGATAAGTACATCTTGAAAGTCTGCCATTCAGTTTATGGATATGTATTTACACATATGAGTTGATACTTTAATAATCCTTTTTTTTACTGCAGGCAGAATCTGTGAAACGTATATTCGAAAAACACCCAAACATGGCATTAGACTTTCAAGCAAAGAGCCAACGTCTGCGGACATCAATCATGAATGCCCTCCTCGACCTTATCGACACTTTGTGCCAGTCACTGCAAGACCTTTCCATTGATGACCTGAGCCAAGCAGACAATACACTAACATACTTGAAAAATTCAGGCTTTAAGGTGGATTGGTTGGAGCGTAAACTGGATGATGTAAAAGATAAGAAGATGGAAGAGGAGACTGGTGAGATTCGGGTGCAAGAATTAGAGGAAGAAGTGAAGGAAATAAAATCTCTTCTAGAGAAAAAGAAAGAAGAACTAAAGGACTTGAAGAAGAAGTGCTCAAACACAGAAGCTCTGCTAAAGAAAGAGAAGGCAAAGGTATTGGCCGCTAGAACTCCTCGACTAACGTTGGACGATGTGGTCTGATGACTTTTTGGTTTTGGTATTGTATGTTCGTTTGAGTCTAAGTTTCAAAATTAGAGTCCTAACATAGGAAGCTCCTATATTTTGTAAAGTGCTAATCTTTTGGTTGAGATGACTCGCCAAGATTTTTTTAGTTATCTCATTCATGACTATGTAATCGGATTATCGCCCGACAAGGCATTTGTTAAGCTGTAGTAAGCTGCAATCAGATTATCATTATTGGAGTATATTATTAATCAAGCTTAGCTTTGGTCTTAAACCGAGTTTATCTGTGGAGCCATTTCATTTTGTAAATCTTCTCTTTTCTTGTAGCATAGTTGGTATAAATAACTAACTCTGTGTAATAAGTACGAATCAGAGTCGAAATTTATAGTCGAAATTTCAACATTTATTATAATACAAAACTAGGCATGTCCCGCGCCAAGCGCGGGATGAACATCATTATAAATTTATGATGTACTTAAAATATAACTTTATCTCATTTCTTGTGAAAAAAAAATATGGAGGTAAATCCTAATCCAATTTGAAATAAATTTATGTTATTTTTGTAAAGATATTTCAAAGAACAAATTTGAATATATAATATGGCGAAGTTAAAAACTATAAACAAAATAATGAACTGATCGCAAAACAAAATATATTTCGGATCACCAAACATATTATTCTTTATATATAGTATAATAAATGAATAACCAACATAGATAATAATTAAAATAAAACTATAAAACCCAAAAGAAAAAAAAACTTACAATGAAAAATATGTTATGCCAATAGATCACGTGCAAGAGCTAATATCCTATCATAATCATGAGGCTCGAGAAGTTCTCTTAGAGTGGCTATTAGAACACTTATTGCACCTTCTGATACGAAGTTTGAACAATTGCATAGACATACTCATCTGGATCGTCTACCACTCCTAATGTGATACATGCACACTTAAAAGTAGGATACGTAATTCCGTGTACAATTCGGATGTCTTCGAAACACGTGGATCCCTTGATACGGAGAAGTAAATTACGGAGATAATAAGTTTCACCAATAGTTCCAGGGACATAAACAAACCTAATATTATTAATTATCACACGTCTTCTATTCCATCTAAAATTCACCCGATCCCAAACGAATTTCGAAGAAAATTCAAGATAAGTAAGGGACCTAGAGGTTTCACTAAGTTGATTATATTTCAACCCAAACTGAAACTGAGTTTCTTGAAAATTAACACATGGAATTGTCTGACCAATAAGACCACAATCCCAATAGATGATTAACTTAGGGATGGGTAAATAATATGTAAGAACAACACAATCCGAACTCGATAAACTGCCCTTGTGAACCAAATCACCTGATTATAGATACAAAACAACAGTAACATTAACTCAATAATTATGAATAATCACATGATGAGTACTTAAATTATGATAAATGAATAAATTAATAACCTAACATAAGTATCATCATCAAACTCATCACTAACATTACAAAGATGCGACACGGCAAACATTGATGAAATATATTTGGCACCAGTCTAAACACCTATATATATTTATAATAAATAGGGCTACACAAGATACCTAGATACACATAATATTTAGTAGAATATAGTTAAATAGAATTTTTCCAAGTTATTGCATTGAAACGAACAAAACGAATTAATTAAAAAATTGTATAAAATATTTTTTTGACAATTATCCTTTTTTAATTTAATCAAATTAGATAACTATCATATTTTTACTTGGGATATGAAATATTTGAGAAAAAGAGCAATTTATAAAATCCAACCAAGTTCAGAAATATATGGATATTTCTAAGCGATAATTTCTAATCTATTTTGGACTGCATTCTTCCAAACTTCGACTTCAAGATTAAGAGGGTTGATTTCAATAATTGTGGAGTTAACTGTTATTGATACACCCCATATACTTACCATTAAAAGTTGCATGATAGTCTGAACACGATTAAATGTATAACATATAGATAATGAATTCTTTATATAAGACCTTCATATTTTTAAATATGATCACAAATACGATCATAGGACCTTGAGAATTTGTATATAAATCGTAAAACGTTGAAACATAATCTTCACACAACCAAACACGGATAGGACAAGCACTGTAGTTCAGAGAACAATAAATAAAATACTAATACATAATCCAGAATATTAGAAAATAAACTGATGATAGCAACCTTACTTTCCGTCTCTGAGTATAACATGAACATATGGTCATCTCTTAGGATATCCAGGTGAATGACGGTCCACAATGCCATGAACACTCTCTATAAAACCAATTAAATCTGTGCAAACAACACAAATCTATTTAGTTATTACATAAAACAATACGAACACTTTAAAACTAAATAGATTTTAGCCACATGATCATAGCACCCAACACGTATAGTACCAAAATTAGCAAACACGTAAAAATTATTCTTAGCCACAAGGGCTAACGTGAAAATAAGAGTTCTTGGGACGATTTCTATTTTATAGTTTCCAAACGTTGTACTTGAACAACCAACAATAGGTTTAAGATCAAAATTAACAATATGGATCCAAGAACCTTCACCGATGGTGGGATTAACATCATGGAATTGATTCTTAGGGAAAAAACCTTTTTATCTTGCTCCCCTAAATATAAAACTATCATTAGTATAGTATAGACAACGATAAAGACATATCATATCATCAATATAACAATTTACCGCATCCAACAACATATCTCTTTATAATATTTAATAGTTACCTCACCGTCATCTCTTCTGATCTCTTCTTTTCAACGTTTAAAAAATCTTCTTGAAGATCATCTTAGAAATATTATTATCTTTAAAAATCTAAGCATAAACCTTGAACTATTCTTATGAAATAGAGAGTGATATGTGGAGCTAGAGCTGAGGAAAAGATTAACTTAAATTGCAAAAAAACTAAGAAAATAATTGAATGATCCATGAAAACGTGTTGCAAAACATTTTGTCATAAAATCTCTCTTGCATGTTGCATAGGTTTCATGTCTAAGCTGCATAATTTATTCTTTACAATCACAAATAAACTACTTACCTTTGGAATTTGAAGATTTGATATTACTAAAAAGATTTACAACTCTATGTCTTCAAAATGGTCGATATAGAGGGAAGAATCGTTACTAACTCCATGCGCAATAAGGATGTAGAGCTTTGACTATTTTACAAATGCTTCTAAAAAAATAACAAATAAAAAATCAGACCCAAGTTTACGACATGCTATTTAACTGTCCAGCACATAGGATCATATATTACTTTTCTTGTGATTTTTTTGTTGGTCTTTGATTTAGTACAACTATTGACTTCTAAAGGAAATAAAAACCTCATTTGCTAGCTTGTTATTCTCATATCTGCAAAATAAGTATAATTGATTAAAAACTAATCAAAAGAACAAAGACATAATACTTTTCAAGCAAGCAAACAAACATACACTAAGCTTTGAATGCTTGCTTTCATCTTGGTTCTCAAAACATTTAAAGCAATAATTTTCCAGAGCTTT
This sequence comes from Draba incana, assembly GCA_963576765.1. Taxonomy (NCBI): domain Eukaryota; kingdom Viridiplantae; phylum Streptophyta; class Magnoliopsida; order Brassicales; family Brassicaceae; genus Draba; species Draba incana. Next base: position 5,188,463 of record OY755216.1, read on the forward strand.
GGAGTCAGAAATAAACCCCACAATTAATAGTTTTCTTAATTGCAAATGTTTTATTTATTTATACTTTCCATTAATGTTTTTTCTTAAAATAAACGTTTAAAATTATTCATTACCATTATACCATCAATTATTTTTTTAAATTAAGGGATAGTAAACTCTAACATGCTAACATGAGAACCTAAATCTTCACTAATTCATGCAAATATTGAAAACAATACATAGATCTTAAAATCTAAAGGCTAGCATCAAAACCTAAATCCAAATACAAACACGTAAAATTTGGTTTTTTGCCATCAAATTCTATGAATATGGATTGTTCATCAATCGATGATGTTTATTTTCCAGGGTTTCCTTTTTCGAAAAACAATTTGAGGTATTTTATAATTATATTGAAGGGTTGCGTTTATAAAAAAAATGCCATATTGTGTATACATATAATGTATATTGTGGGTGTTTTTAATATCCCTAAATATTTTGGTCGTGTTTTTAAATAAATATAATGTTATTTTTTTCATATACAATTTCCCATCGATCATATTTATATGTATCTTGATTAAACATACTATGGTATATATTCTTTTTGAATATTGTCTATATAATTGGTTGTATCTTGTAAATATTTATTTGTGTAGTTTATACTTATTTAAATAATAAAAAATTATTTTCCACAAATAGAGTTCATTCATAGTTTATTTTTTCCCTTTTCCAAACCTTAAAATAGATTATTATTGTATCATATACTAATATGTTGACCACATATAAAAACAATATCATTCAACTAAATGTGGTGAGTTATAGACTCAGGAACACATAGAATACAAATACGGATTCCATTAGAAAAATCATAGAACAATCCTAGACCATAACAACAAAGATAGAAACCACCTTCTCAAGAATCCCCGACCATGTTGCTTTTTGGGGGACTCTTCTAATTCAAATTTTTTGTCAACTTTGGCTTCTTTTCTTGGATCAATTTCTTCTTCGAGTTCATCCTCATCTCTTTATTCTTAATCTGATACATAATATCTTCATTTTCCTCATCTGATGCATGACGTTTTTGTTTTCTCTTCTCCCTATGTTCGTTTTTGTTTTTTATAATCTTCTCTTCTTTGTCTTCTTGGGTTTCCTTTTTTACTTCAGCATCTACACAAAATTCCTTTTTGCTAAGAGATTTGCCTGACCCAAATATCCAAGAAGTGGACTTTTTGGGTACTACTATCAACTCCTAGCTTGTCTCTGCTAGCTAATTACGGTCGACATATAGAACTAACACTTGGAAATACAACTTATAGTAATGATTCCTCTTTACCACTTTCTTTTACTTAGATACCGAACACTTCCCCATTTTGAAGTTCCCCCAAATTCACGTCTGACCTCCAATGTTCCACACATATAATCATTAAAAAATTATACATGGACTCAATTGATGGTTTACAGAAAATACAAAGGATAGATAAAAGATTCAAGTCATCGATTCATTGTTGCATTTCCTCTATCAGCAATAAGATATCCTTATATGATTTAATAAGACACCTTGATCGATTTGCTTTGATTTTTTTTTTTTTTGGGACATAAAGCATTTGAAAGACCTTAGTTATTTTTCGAATGTGAAGACTAAGATTTTTTAAAAATATAAAAATATGTCATGTCTTTTTTTCACTCTTCAGCACTATTTGTTTGGATCTGATGCTTTGCATACAATTGGATTGTCCTATGGAAATAACCGTAAATCTATTGGTTAGATTTTCATCCTCTTTAAGGATGAGACACGCGTCCGCCAAATGATCATTTATAGATGCATTCGACCATGCATAATATCGCCAAAAAACTCTTCGGGTGGATTATTTATGCAATGAGCAACACATACTTCAACTATACACTGAAAATCTACAAATTTTGAATTGATATCAACAGTCCAAAAAAATTAATATGGTATAATAATTTTTTTATTAGATATATATTGACCACATTGGTCTTACATTCTTATTCATATATACAATATCGACGGAACCACATAATTTGATAATTATACAACGAATTATACCGCATATTTTTTTATCCACTTGCATTTCCAATTGGATGAAATATTATTGTAAAGGTTGTTATGTTTAGCACATACTTTCCTAAGAAAAAATACATTTTTATCGGTTAATGAATTGAAATTATAATTTATTTGTCTTGAGCAGCTTGAAATGATGAAGAGTAACTATTTGATGATGAGCTTGCACTGGTTCGCGAACTTTCTTTCTTCTCTTCTCCATAAACATCATGCATGATGAAAGTAACTTTAAACAACATGATCATTGTAGGCACTAAAAAGTATGAACTTTTGGCAAACAGGCTTAAATTGGTTCTCCCAAAATTCATTTCTGAGAATCAATCGGCGTTTGTCAAAGGGCGGTTGTTGATGGAAAATGTCTTGCTTGCGTCCGAGTTAGTCAAAAACTACCACAAACCAACAATCTCTCCCCGATGTTCGGTCAAAATAGATATCTCGAAAGCGTTTGATTCGGTGCAATGGCCTTTCTTATTTACTACACTATCGGCACTAAGGATCCCGGAGTGCTTTATCCACTGGATTAAACTATGCGTTACGACAGCCGCATTTTCGGTTCAAGTTAATGGTGAACTCGCTGGATTTTTTAAGAGTGAGCGAGGGCTTCGGCAAGGTTGCTCCCTTTCGCCATATCTCTTCGTCATAAGCATGAATGTGCTATCTCGGATGCTCGATAAATCTGCACTTGAAAAGAGGATTGGTTACCACCCGAATTGTCAAAACGTTAAGCTTACGCACTTATGTTTTGCTGATGATTTGTTGGTGTTCACAGATGGAACAAGGAAGTCAATTGAGGGGATACTTGAGGTTTTTAATGAGTTTGCTCGGTTCTCTGGCCTATTGATTAGTCTTGAGAAATCAACAATCTATATGGCGGGTGTCTCGGAGGAGATAAAAGGAACCATACTTGACCAATTCCCGTTTGATTCAGGAACTCTACCAGTGCGATACCTTGGGCTTCCGCTTCTAACGAAAAGGATGACGATCAATGATTATAATCCGTTGCTTGAAAAGATTCGTGGCAAGATAACTAGTTGGACAGCCCGTTATCTCTCGTTTGCGGGTCGCATTCAGCTCATCAACTCAGTTATTCAAAGTTTAACAAACTTCTGGATTTCGGCATTTCGATTGCCAAAAGCTTGTTTACAAGAAATAGATAAGCTATGTGCCGCCTTTCTATGGTCTGGACCACAACTAAATGCAAAAAAATCGAAGATCGCTTGGAGTGATGTCTGCAAGCCAAAGGAAGAGGGAGGCTTGGGTCTTAAGCCGCTCGACGAAGCAAATAGAGTGAGTTGCCTTAAGCTCATTTGGCGTATCTTGGCTGCTCGATCTTCGATGTGGGTCAATTGGGTCCACTGCTATCTGATTCGCAAGGGATCATTTTGGTCAACTAAGAGTACGTCGTCGTCGGGTTCTTGGATGTGGAGAAAACTTCTAAAGTACCGAGGGCTAGCGAGAAATTTTGTGAAAATTGACATTAAGAATGGTGAAAGGACCTCTTTTTGGTTTGATGTTTGGTCACCAAAGGGTTGCTTAATGGATATGGTGGGAGAAAGAGGTTGCATTGATCTGGGCATTCCGATGCACTCATCTGTGGGATTGGTTCTTCGAACTCATCGACGCCGCAACCATCGTCTAGATATTTACAATGAGATTGAGCTCGCTATCGAAGAACAGAGAAGAAAGGGCTTTCAAAGTGGCGAAGATATCGTGTTATGGAGGAAACAATCGGATATCTTTCGACCTTTATTCAACTCTAAAGCAACGTGGGCTCAGATTCGAGTTATGTATGATACGAAGATATGGTCCAAAGGAGTGTGGTTTCAACACCATACCCCCAAATACGCTTTTCATACATGGCTCGCTATCCACGATAGATTGTCTACGGGTAACAGAATGCTACATTGGAATATTGGTGTGACGGGTCAATGCATTTTTTGCCAAAATACCATCGAAACTCGGAACCATCTTTATTTCGAGTGCGGTTTTTCAGAAGACATATGGAGGACTATGGTTCTTAAATTACTTGGACGGAAGTACACTGTGATTTGGGACAACTTGGTGGAACTCTTAGTCGATGATACTCTAGACGACATCACACAATTCCTACTTCGATACACATTCCAAGCCACACTTCATTCGATTTGGAGGGAACGGAATAATAGGAGACATGGGGAAGCCTCGCTTACTACTTCGCAACTAGTCAAATTCATTGACAAACAAACCCGCAACAAGCTCTCAACGATCCGAGGAACGGGGAATGGTCGATTGGACGGAGGATTGGAGGCATGGTTTGCTTCCCGTTAATTGCCATTGATTTGTTGTAAAAGTAGAGTTTAAATCACAATTTGGCACAAGTACGCACTAGTTGTAAAAACGTTTTTTTGTTTGAATTAATTTGACATTCAATTCAAAAAAAAAAAGTATGAACATGTATGCACTTTAATTGATCATTGTAGGCACTAAAAGATAAAAATGTTCAAAAAAAAGAACACTAAAATTGATAATATATAGATTCTAAACCCTAAACTCTAGCATCAAAGTCTAAATCCAAATAAAATACCATACTATAGTTATCATTTATCTAGTAACCCAATACAATCACATTATTTGATTACAAATGCTAAACCCTACATGAATGCCTACATCTTAACCATGCACGTAATCATTGGAAATGCAAGAAGCCAAAATAGATTTTATGTGGTCGTTCCTCTGTCAACAATAAGATCTCCACAATTATGTCGTTTCATAGAACAACTTGATCGATGGGCTTCCACTTGGTTTATTACATGTTTTGTTTTTTTTTCTTGATATTGATTTTAGCATGATTTTATATAAAAAAAAGGAACCCATAAAAGATGACTACAAAATTTAGGTTTATGTTGTAAAATATTGAATAAGAAATCAATAGCTTTGGTTAGATAATTGTTTGGTTTCATTTTATTATTTGTTTAAATTAATAGATTGATTAATAAGAAATGAGGTTTGTCTTCTTCTTAGTATTTTTCTTTTTTTGACAATTTTTTTAAAATAATTTTTTAAAGAAAACCTAAAAGTAAATAAAACATTTGGGACACTAAAATGATTTATCTTGGTCTTGACACATGACTCAAAATCAATTACATTTAAATCCAAAACATAAGTACCATTATCGTGTGTTATTTAACCAAAAAAAAAACCATTATCGTGATATGATTATAGCTACTTTGGGAACTCATAAATAACAAATACACTCGTATGATTATGAATCTCTAAAACTTTCTTGAGAGCTTCAATGTTAGATTTTCTCGAATAAAGCTTCAACTCTTTGTTCAGTTCATTATTCGTGATTGGAGAACATTTGTATTTTAGTTGATTGGTTGGTTTTTAATCAAGCTTTGTTCAATTCATCATTCATGAAGATTCAAAAGAGTGAAATCGAATAATAATAACCCACCATTCAAGGTTTACTCAAAGCAAGCATAAAGACATTCTCGAGCATATGTTTTATTAATGATGCAAGCAAAAGTTAAAAAATTTGATACAATCTATGATCTCTAAGTATCATGTAAATTAACTCCCATTAGCATCAAATGGCAACGGTATCATATCAAGTGCTCTTTCAGTTTAGAAGGTCATACTACGGGTAGAAATTATGTTCACTAAACCATGTTTAAGAACAAGTTTTGCATAACCATAATAGAATGTGGACCGTAACTGCTATTAAGAGTTGATAATCCTTCGTGCATCACTGTTTCACCTTCTAGAAAACTCCTTGATAAATGATTGATCCAATTCCTCATTACCGCGAGATTAAAACGGGAAAAATCTTCAAAAATTTGAGATACAAAATATTTGGCATCTTGCAGCCTAGCTTATTTTGCTTCTAACCCATACGAAATTCCATATCTACAATTCTCAATCTAATTGAAAAACTTCGGTTTTACCTAATTTATAGGCCTAATCTATGGAAACGAAGAATTACTTTCCATTAGGAGGAGAATCGAGCAAAGGGATGAAGAAACTTCTCTCTCAAACTATCGATTTTAACAACAAATCAGAACAGAGGAAGGCTAAATAAAAGCCAAGAAACCCAAGACACTAATCCGGTCAAGCCGGAAGCTAGATTCGATAAACGGAAAGTTAAATCCAATCAAAAGATCGGAAGAGACAAAAATATATTACAAAGGAAAAAAGCTAACATAATTATATATATATATATATAGAGCCACGACGTCGGCAAGAAGCCGGACGCCGGGCAAAACACCCCGAAACTTTTGTTCTTCTTTAGAGAGGTTTTTAGAGAGAGATAGCGTAGAGAGATAGCGTAGAGAGAGAGTCTAGATTTTGATCATGACATAATTCGCAAATATTATACGTCATAATTACTGAGGAATAATAAGAGATTTGATTATTCTCTCTTAGGAATATTCAAAGAATCAACACAAACATTTGACTCTACCTGTAGTTCAAAAATTGTACTCGAATAAAAAAAAACACTCTTACTAACCTATAATGCATAAAAAAATTACCATCTATGAGCACAAAAATAGTTCCACAAATAAGAGCAATTGTACTATGCATCTATAGGAAATTGTATCTCTTACGCTTGAGGTCTACAAACCGAATTGCGGAACGTTTGGTAGATGATGCCGCAAAGCTTTGTAAATTGGAAAAGTAATACATTTAGTGTTGCTAAACTCATTTTACAAATATATGTATATTAGAAAAAATTTTAAAAATAAGGAGTATTTAATATTAATATGGGAGCCTAAAACCTTACAAATACATGTAAACATTGAAAACAACACGATGATCCTAAACCCTACATTTTAGCATCAAAACATAAATTTAAATACAAACACGTTAAATTTGATATTTTATAAATCATATGCCTTCATAATCTTTGGTTAGGGATATTAAACCCTAACATGAACGTCTAAATCCCAACCATGAGATATATGCTAGATGTAAAAGATTCAAGTCATTGATTCATCGTGACATTGTCTCTATATGGCAATAAAATCCTCACCTTATATTATTTCATAGGACAACTTGATTGATGAGTTTCCATTTGGTTTTTTTTATTGTTCTTGTCTTTACATAAGGTATTTGAACACATAAGTGCAATGTTCGAATTGAACAATAAATTTTTTTTTTTTTTAGTTAAAAAATAAGATGTTTTGTCTTTTCTTTCGGTGGAATGTGTGGTCTTCTCCCTCCTAAGCTCTAATTGTTCGAGTCATATTTTGGGTCCTCGTATGGAATCATAGATCTATTGCAAAAAATCTTGTATTATCCTATAGAAATAGTTGGAGAGGTGGCCATGATGGTTCTCTGGAGATACCTTGGTCCCTGCATAAGTAATGTTGCTAGAAATATCTTGATAATTATGAGAAGAGGTTTTGCTCTTAAGAATCTCTGACGTCCAACTCATACTACCATTGGAGAATAAATTGATTCGAGAGGTGTGTGTGGATCGTGTTTGAGACATTGTCTTTAAGATCATGATCTTTGTCTGATATTATCTCATCGATATCTTCTTCTATTAAGTGTTGCTTCGTAGTTCTTGTGTCTATCTCTTCCATTTGTCTTTCCCCTAAATATCATCTTACTCTCCTTTTAGTAATAGAACAATTAGATGTCGCAATGTAATCTAAATAGACTTGTGCTAAACTTTTCTAATTTTAGTTCTACTTAAAACATTATACATTTCTACAATTTTAATTTTTGGTTTAGGAATAATAATATTTAAAGTAAAATATAATCAAATATGGATGATTTTGTATAGTTTTGGTTTGTATTTCAATTTTCTCAACTATACCATTTTTCAAATAGATTTGTGTTTTTTTAATTCAATATTAAATTCAGTTTTATGGATCAAATATGATAGTTTACTATTAAATAATTTACAATGATGTTGATTATTGATCACTTATGTATGATGAAAATTAGTCAAAAATTATTTTTCATTTTTTTTAGTTTTATATCTCCTACGCACATATATTTTTGACGAATCTGATATTGTGATTTGGTTATGCTGCGTTGTATGTCTTCGACCATCATAATTGAGAGATAATATGTTGATACACATGTTATTACTTTGCTTTCGATATGTTTTAATAAATCCACTTGATCTAAAGACTTGTTTTATTTGATAGAAAATAAAGAACTAACAAAACATCTAAATATTTTAAGAGGTAATTTTATATATTTAAAAAATTATCTACATGTATACATAATAATGTTTTATTAAATAAAATATAAAGAACCATTAAAATATCTTAATATTTTGAAGCGTTAAAGGTAAAAAGTAACAACTCATACGTTAATTTTGATGATTTCCTTGATCTTGAACTCCATATTCATCACCGAGACTTTTATCCTTTGTAACGTTTACGCTTCAATGTATTTTATTTACTTAGGATTTCTCCACTACCAATTCTCATATCGTTTTTGCTTCAAAGTATTTTATTTACTTGAGAGTATTTCTTCATTCTCATTTATCCTTCCACCACCAATTTGTTAGTTTTAGTTTGTATCATTCGTCGTCTTCTACATATGTATGCTGCATCGACCATCAACGATTTTATATCTCCACTCCCCATTATGCCGTTTCCAAGCAGATTGATTGTTGCATCAGTGATTCCATACTCGTCGGATTCACTGGAAATCCTTTTGGAACCTCCTCTTGCAATGGTTAACCTATGAGTAGTTAACACATTAGCTTGAACTCTCTATCTCTCTCTATCCATGCATTTTTACTATCTCTTTTTAGGTCTATTTGAAACTCACTAATCCTCCGAGCACTTGTAAATTGACCGTGTGACACATGCGAATAATGAACAATGAATGATCGCCTCAATATCAAGAAAAAAATTCAAAACCAAATCCACATACCATAAACATAAGATTCTAGGCTGACCTAATGAGTAACAAAGTAAAATCAGAGAATTATCAACTGAAATACATACAAACAGATATTAGAAAACTAAGAAAATAATATAACATTTACATATCTACTAAAAGATAGAAGAGGATGTGCAACCTCCAATATTTTACAGTCGAATCAATAAGAAAAAATAAAAGAAAATCTAAAAAGAGAATAGAACGAATATAATAGAAACCATTAAGAAACAATGGAAGTAGGATAACTTAATCATGCAGCTGATGCCATGGTGAACCTGTAAAGAGGAAAGAAAAACAAACAACAACAATGAAACAGTTAGGATACGTTAAAAAATTATACCAGGATATGATGTGATACGAATACACATACGGAAAAAAAAAGTTTATTAAATTCATCATAAAACACATATAAGAGAACTAACTAAAGATCATAAATATGGCCACGACGAACCTGCATATAAGAAAAACACACCAGAACAAAGAACTAATCATAAAGAAATTGATTAGTCAGAATATATAAGATAAGAGATCAATAAGTCACCAAAATTTGAGAATGAACAATACGATTAGAATTGGATCGAGTAGGCAAGTATCTTAATATAAAAGTCTAGGGTTTCAGTTTAAGAATAATATCACATCGAATAATATAATAAAGAATATTTCTTATATATGTACCGAAGATTACCATAAAATTTGAGTCTATCATATCTTAATATATCTTAACACATATTTACTAAAGTAATGGACCATACGAAGATTGTTTATAAGTCATTTAGAAAAAAAGAAGCTCAAGTCCAATAACATAACAAAAACGTTTGTGTTATTTTCCTTTAATGCTCAAGATTACATATTGTTGAAAAAGATCAAGTATTTTTTGTGATTCCCAATTTTGAATCTGATTGGATCAAATTACTAAATACTTATTATAATTCTGTGTCAAAAACATACCTTCTGCTTCTCCGGTAATGGCGGTTGCGTTAAACTGAATCGAATCCTCGATCTGCTCAGTCTCCTGCTCTAATGTTACACACCTCTAAAGAACCTCCGGAGTAGTCACAAATCGCACGAATCTTTTTACCCAAAATCAGAAACAAAATTTAGGGTTCATAGACGAATAACTTATAAGTTTACTAAAAGAAACGGCGAGATTTTACCTTTGAGGGTCACATTAGTAAACCAAAGAACTCCGGCGACGGCGACGGCGACGGAGGAAGGACGGAGTATCCGCCTTTTGAAATCTGATCTCTAACACTCTTAAGATGTGTAAGGCTGAAATATCCTAGACATTTAATAATCTAACAAATGAAAAGAAAAAATTGGTTTGATTTACGAACCTTTTAATGTCTGCATTTGCTTATTTATCTTAATTTCCAGCCAAGAATAGTTTGAAGCATATATTTAGAGATATCTAACATTCTTCAGCATGAGAAGACGCACATGAGCTCATAGTTCCTTTTTGCAACTACTGATATCTTGCTTAAAGAAGCTTTTGTTATTGATGAGGTAACCGTTGCTGCTACTTAAACTCTGACAAAAGGAACATATATACCGGAAAAAAGTGAGAAGTGTTAGTGGACAAAATTAAGTTTTCTTCAAACGTTAAACGCTAAAGCATAACATATCACCGAAGTTATATGTAGAATACGTGAAATTTTCATGCTAACTTCTATGCTAGTTTAAAGGGATACTATACCTTAATTCTTCTCAAATAATCTACTATATAGATTTGGAATACATGCTACTAAATAATTGGATGCATGAGAACTTTTTTTTTTTTTTTTGAAAATTAAATGGATGCATGAGAACTTTCATGTTTTTATGACTTTTTTTTAGAATACGTGAAGCTTTTGTTAAAGTTTGCATCCCTATTTATCTATAAATCAGATTTGGAGCAAAAGCACACTAAATCTTGAGTTTTATAAAGAATGCCAATACATTTATATGGATATATATATATATCTATGAATCACTCACACCTTCTCTTTGGTGAATGTAAATTGCACCCAAATAACTTGGAATGGAATCCAAATGAGCAAATAATAAAAACTAACCTCCAATACCAGAACGTAAAAGCAAAAGAGCACAAGTAATCATAAGATTACAATGCTCGTAATACACAGCCAAAAGGAAGATCTTGAAGAATGAAAGCAGTCAAAAGCTCAGGCTTACCATCTACCATTAAAGATGATCTTCTTTATCCTTTCGTTTCTGGAATAAAAAACAATTGAAGCTAACCCATGAAAATAATTATATGACAAAAAATTAATCTTCATTAAACAAATCACAAATTTATACAAATATTTTAAAAGCAAAGCCTTACGTCACTTTTCTAAAAGTCATCATGTACGTAGTCTTGTTTGTTAAGAGTAAATGGGGGCAGAAAAAAGAAAATCTAGAACAAAATCAACGCATACATCGATTTTCTTAGATTTTCAAATAAAACCGAATACAAAATCTATGCCTAGGTATCATAATGAAGCTTATCGTCCCTTAACTTATAGATAAGACGAAGATTCACATATAACCAAGATGAAAAATATAATAATTTATAATTTACATGTTTTTGAGAGATAGAAACGAAGCCTTATGCTGCTTAAATAACAACTCATTGCTAAGAAAATTGTTAAATGAGGTAGTAACTCCACATGATGACATAAACTATTAACCAAAACAAAAGGTGAGATTTCTAAATCCATTTTGATTAGAAAAACTTACTTGGCGTGGATGATCTTAACAATGGTGTCCATGGTGAGTTGAGACCAAAATAGGTGATAAAATCGATAATACCACTGAGCCATAAACAACTTATGAAAAACGCAAATTTAAACAAAACAGGTTCATAGTAAGAATAAAAACAACACTAAAACATCGTAAGTAGATAGATATGCATTCTCTTATCTTGCATGTCACAAAACATTGAGAACTGTTGAATATTTTGTTCTGGTAAAAGAATAGGGTCAGAAATCACATGGAATGCTCCTTTCCAATAACATGCTCTATTAACCAAACAACACCATTCCTTTTGCAGCCCTTCGGAAACGAAGGAGAAAAAAAAAACCTGTAGCCAACAGAACCTCATTAAGCAACCCCTTAATATTGTTTTGACATCCTCCACATCAACCAATACATGATTCGCTCAACCAATAAATATTTTGGTTAACTCTTCCAAGAAGAGAAGAGTAACTTTGCTCTTATGACTGATAAAAAAAACCAAAGAACCTCCGCAAAACCAATATTTTAGCTTAAGATCTCAGGCTAGCCGATTTCATATCCTTGCTGATCCAATCAAACCAAACCCTTGTGATCCAAATAACCCGTAGAGAAAATCAGTCCATAGAACAAATCTTCCCTAATCTCAGTTAGAGAACAAACCACATTGAAACCAATTTTATAAATCGTTGCAACAAAATAACAATGTCCCCAACCACCGAAGAACACAACTTCTCATCAATATCCATCAAGGATAGTGGAATGGAGAGAAACATCTTTAGAAACCCTAGTTCATGATCGCCGTGATCTAGTTTTAATAATCGCCGTATATAAAAATAAAAGTGATTTGCATTAACTTATAGTATTTCGTTAGGGTTAGAATACTAATTAGGGTTTTACATGTCGGCTATAGTTATGGGCTATGGAAAATTTATGGGCCTAATACTAACTATCGATTAAACCAAATTTTTTAGCCCAAAATATACTCGATGGCAAAGGGTAGTAATTAATGGGATTTCGTTAAGGGTAGAATTATAATTAGACACCCGCAGAATTTTTCTGAGCCTGCCACGTAGGACAATCGACTTCACCTTTAATAATATAGATTAGGTGAGTGTAACAAATCTCACTTTGGGCCTCAATGGTAATTTGGGCTGAAATTTAGAAGTGAAGAAGAGTAGGATGATTTGGGGATTTTGGGTGTGTCGCCGTCACTCTGACTCTAGGGTTTCACTTCTCGTCTTCTGCTAGTTTGGTTGCAGAGTTGAGATCGAGTAGTCTTCAATGGGTAACGAAGCTGCGAAGAAGTTCACTTGGGTCATTAAGAATTTCTCTTCTTTCAAATCAAATTTTATTAACACTGATGAAGTTGTCATTGGTGGCTGCAAATGGTTAGAAGCTAACTTGTTTTCTAATGTTTCTAATGTTCTTGGTGTAAGACAACTCTGATCAATTAATTTCCAGTGGTTTTTGCTCGCAGGAATTTTAGGTATGAAACATATGGAAAATATTTGTCTCTGTTTCTGGTGGTTGCTGGTTTCAGAACTTTGCCTTGTAGATGGAGAAGACACGTCAAATTGAGCTTTACTGTTGTAAACCAGCTTTCGGAGAGACTATCCCAAGTCAAAGGTATGTCCCTGTCACAGGACTTGTTGGTGCTGCTACGAGATTCTTCTGATGTGTTGTGAAATGTTTGTTTTGACGTAAATTAGTTCTATCTTTCGTGATTTATAGAAAAACAGCACTGGTTAGATCAAAAGACTCCTCTCATGGGTTTCACAGATATGCTTCCCCTTGCCAAACATCATGCCAAAGATGGTGGATTCCTTGTGAACGATGAAGTCAAGATTGTGGCGGAGGTTGAGGTTCTTGAAGTAATTGGCAAACTAGATGTATCAGAGGAGTCTCAAGAGGTAACCCAATCTCGGAAAAGGATAAAGCTAAATGATAATGGTCATGTGTCTAGTCATTTGCACAAGGAAACTTCATCAGTAAACGAAACCATTGATGTCAATGGGTTTCAAGTTCTTCCTTCACAGGTAACAAACTTAAAAAAGATTCAAAGTTATTAGAATCTTTGATATACTAATAACTCTCGGTTTTTAAATCGTGAGACGTTATCATTCGCTTTTGATACACATCACATTAAGAGTCTATTCTCTAGTTTCTGGATTGTGATCATATATGGTTTTTAACTTTAACCATCCTTTCTTCAACTGCAGGCAGAATATGTGAAACGTATATTCGAAAAACACCCAAACTTAGCATTAGAAATCCGGACAAAGAACCAAGATCTGAGAACATCGTACATGAATGCCCTCCTCAGCCTAATCAAGATGCTGTGCCAGTCACTGCAAGACCTTTCCATTGATGACTTGGGCCAAGCAGAAAATGCGCTAACATACCTCAAAAATTCCGGGTTGAAGGTGGATTGGTTGGAGCATAAACTGGAGGAAGTAAAGGAAAAGAAGATCGAAGACGAGATTGGTGAGATTCGGGTGCAAGAACTAGAGGAAGAAATGAAGGAAATAAAATCTCTGCTAGAGAAAAAGAAGGAAGAAGTAAAGGACTTGAAAAAGAAGTGCTCAGTAACAGAAGCTCTGCTAAAGAAAGAGAAGGCAAATGTATTGGCTGCTAGAGCTCCTCCTCTAACGTTGGATGATGTTGTCTGATGAATAAGGTTCGGCTAGGTATGTTCTGGTTCTGTACGTTCTTTTGGGTCTAGGTTTCAGAATTAGCGTCATAACATAGGAAGCTAGAGGATGGCTTTTGTCGGAATTGGAAGCTCCTATATTTTGTAAAAAAAAACTAATCTTTTTGGTTGAGACAACGCGTTAGAACTTTTTTTAGTTGTCTCATACATGATAATGTAATAGGATTATCGCCGGAAGGGTTTACTAAGTAATATTTTTAATCTAGCTTAACTTTGGTCATAAACCTGCTGTTTGATCATTTACAGGTAAATCTTCTTTTTTGTTGACTCGTAGCTCGTAACATGGCAATTTGTAACTCTGTATCCAAGTCAATGCATCGTCATTGTCACATTTGAGTATTTTGATTGTTCTAATGACCACGAATTAGAGTTGACATTGTCACATTGAGTGTTTTCAAGTTTCATACTTTCTTGTGGTCGTCTCACTCTCTCCGGAATAGAGATTGGAAGCAGTAAATCCAATCAGAAAAGAATTCAAAAGATAAATGTTTGAGATATGTACTCTGTTTCCAATCAGTAAATCAAATGTAGGTCTCCCACTACGGTAATAAAGAAGCTCACTTTAGGCCTAAATGGTAAATTGGGCCCGAAGTTTAGAAGTGAAGACCAACAACACAAACCCATATGGAGAAATCGTGGTATGATTTGTCAAAATGGTTTTTAGCCAAACAAAAAGAGACTCAATCTGAGTCAAGTCTAAATAACACCAAGGTAAATCATCATTCTACTTGGAAACCTCCGGCTCAAGCATGGTTAAAGTGCAATGTGGGGGTGTCTTTTGATAAGAAGAATAATGTCATTGGTGCTGCTTGGGTATTGAGAGATGAAACAGGAAACTCTGTTTTACATAGTCGGAGAAGTTTTTGTGGAAATAACTGTGAAGATGATGCAAAGCTAACTGTCCTACTGTGGGCAATTAGATGCATTAGTGATCACAAGTTTGACAAAGTGGTTTTTGAGATTGATGATGCTATGTTAGTGGGTTCAACAACAAGACCCCAAGCTTGGCCTTCCTTTGGATTTCAATCTACATCAATCCGTGCAAGTTTGAATAGGCTAGAATTCTGGAAGTTAGAAAACGTCTCAAAGAAAGCCAATAGAGGAGCCCGTCTCATTGCGCAAAGCGTGTCAGGTTATGATTTTGCTCAATCTTACGTTGCAACCGGATTTCCAATTTGGTTGCAGGATATGTTTTTCAACGAGATGGCCCTTTCCTCTTTTGTTTGCTAATGACTGCTCATATGTTATTACGAGCCATTTTTTTGGTGTATAGTTTAACAAGATTGTTGAAATTTGTTTCCAATCTTGTTATGTAATGATCTGACTTTGGTCAGTTTGTATTAGGGACTTTTGGTTCCTTTTACTTTACTTTAATGGAAAAAGATGACATAAAAAAAAAGTGTGTCGCATTCTCTTTCTGGTTCTAGGGTTAAACTTGTCGTCTTTGAAGATACAAGTCCTGTATCAGTCACTGTGTCAGAGTGACACAGTCGAAGCAGAAGCTAGCACAAAGGATTTGAACTTGAAGGACTTGGGCCGTGACCTAGTTGTAAGGTGTGTAGCCGTCTTAAAGAAAAAGAGGTGTGGCGATCAAGGGATCTGAACGTGAGGATAAAGATACGAGAAGATCCTTTGAGAGATTTAAGGAAACTTTGGAAGATTCGGGAAGATACAAATCTTAACCGAATTTGGGAATATCTCTATATGATATATAGGGAGTTAGCTGCGGTTTGTGTAGGCTAACACAAAAAAGGGGAAACATTACAATCTTTAGCTAAGAGATTTAGGGTTAGAAAAGATCATTCTGAATCTAAGGTTAAAGGGGTAGACTAGGGTTCTAGGATCGTGTGTGATCTTGGAACAACGAGACTAGGATTGTGAAGAAAGATAAGTAACGTGTAAGTCATCTTATCTTATTGATCTAGTAAAGTTTTAAGAAGAAAACCCTTGTCTTTTGTGTTCATTGAGTTGTAGTAGTATCTGTGACAGTAGCTAATACATCTTCATTTGGTATCAGAGCAGGCGTTTGTCCTGCATCAGTTCAGGCGAGATCCTGAGGGAGTGATGGATAGCTACCAAGAATTGCTCAATGGTTCGAAGGTGATACTTGATGATACGAACTATGGTTTTTGGAAATCAAGAATGAGATCAATCATAGGAGGCATTGATGTACTTGCATGGAGATCTGTTCTGGTTCAGTGGGAAGCACCTACAGTGGCAGATGCACAGGGAGTCAGATCCCTTAAACCTGAAGATGACTGGCCTGAAACAGAGATGAAGAAGGCTAAGTACAACTCACGAGCCTTGTCCGCAATTCATTGCAATGTCACTAAAAAGACCTTTGAACTGATTCAAGGTTGTGAGACAGCTAAGGAAGCATGGGATCTGCTTCAGTTGCATTTCGAAGGAACCACGAAGGTTCAAAACTCAAGGAAAGACATGCTAGCGTTTTGGTTTGAGAATCTGAAGATGGAGGAGCATGAGACCATCCCTGAGTTTGCTGGTAAACTTCAATCTCTGGCACAAGAGGCTAGAACTCTCGGGAAGAAATACAAAGAGAAGAAGCTGGTGAAGAAATTCCTCCGGTCTCTCCCACCAAAGTTCATGGCTTACAAATCAGCAATAAATGTATCTCAAAATACTAAAGAAATGAGTTTCGGAGAAATTGTGGGCATGCTGCTTCAGCATGAGACAGAGCTGGACAGAGTTACCTCAGAAACCAGAAGGGTAAATAACTTGGCTCTGGTCTCACGGGAGAAACAAGACGCTGATACGGAGGATGAAGCTGATCCAGTGAGTCTTCTGGTTCGACGATTTGACAGAGCCCTGAGACGAGTGGAGCAGAATCAAGGTTCGAGGAGGTTCGGTGGTGTTAAGAAGCAATCAGACTCTGACAAGACTGGTCGAAGAAGTGAGGCTCAGTGTTTCGAGTGCAAAGGCTTTGGTCATTTCAAGACTGACTGTCCCACGGTGAAACGGCGTGAACTTAAATGTTCAGGATGCAAAGGGACTGGGCATACACAACAAGAATGTAATACTGAACCACGTCGCAGAAATGAACGATCAATGCTAGCAGACGGTGAGTCAGAAGAGACAAGTGATGATGAAGACATGCTGAATAACT
Source organism: Draba incana (assembly GCA_963576765.1). Classification (NCBI taxonomy): domain Eukaryota; kingdom Viridiplantae; phylum Streptophyta; class Magnoliopsida; order Brassicales; family Brassicaceae; genus Draba; species Draba incana. Next base: position 5,205,956 of record OY755216.1, read on the forward strand.
TTGTTACTTTTGTTGGCATTATTGAAGTGAATGAAGACCTATCTGAGTCTGAATCTGAAGAAGAACGAGATGGTGAGCTGGTATCAAGTTACAGAGACATTCGTGACACAGTCATCCGGGTCAACCTCGAGAATGCTTGTCTCATCAAAGAAAAACGGCATTTGGAGGGATTGCTTCAGGATGTTCAGAATGAGCTAGAAGCTAAAAAAAGCTGGTTCAGGGTGGTTTAGGCTTGATGAAAGAGAAGTTAGCTCTTGCAACAAAAGCTGATGTCTTGGAAAAAGAATTGTATGCAGAGCGGAAGATATCAACACACCTTCAAGCGCAGTTAGATCAGCAATACCGGAAGATTCGGATGTTCGCTGGAACAAAACAACTTGATCAAATTCTGTCTTATGGTCGTACTAAAAAGACACATAGAGGTCTTGGTTATACTGGAGGAACTACGACTGGTACTGAAGAAGTCAAGTTTGTATCAGCAGGACATGATGATGCATCTGGATTCAAAACTGAGAGTGGTACAGTCCAGAAGAGAAGGTGCTACTACTGTGACAGGATAGGTCACATCAAACGACACTGCTACAGGTTCTTGAAAAGAGTGAGACAACTAAAACAACAAGGAAAATATACCTGGAACCACAGTAGAAATCAGATTTGGATCAAGAAATCTGATCTCCGTGTCAACAGCACTCGGCAAGGCTCAGCTGGTCTAGGCAGTACAGAACTACAGTGTAACATGGCGTTTGTGTCTGAGATACAGAATGATACTCGTCCTTGGTACTTTGACAGTGGAAGTTCTAGACACATGACTGGAACCTTTGAAAATCTTCAGAAACTCAAGAAGGTAAAAGGTGGGAAGGTAACATTTGGAGATGGAAGTCGTGGTGCGATTGAAGGAAAAGGAAACACTCATGAAACTGGCTTACCTCAACTAACGAATGTGTATCTGGTCCAAGGATTGAAGGCTAACTTGATTAGTGTGAGTCAGCTGTGTGACGAAGGATTAACAGTTGTGTTTACCAGTATTGATTGCAAGGCAGTTAACAAGGAAGGGAGTACTGTGCTACATGGAGCTAGATCTGGAAACAACTGCTACATGTGGAAGGAAGAAATAAACTGTCTCAGTGCAAGAGATGACATCAACTTGTGGCATCAACGGCTTGGTCACATGAATACTCGTACCTTGTGTACCCTTGTCAATCAAGAGATGGTTCGGGGTGTTCCAAAGCTCAGGTGTGAAGACAAATTGGTGTGTGCTCCGTGTAACCAAGGGAAGCAAGTGAAGGTTCACCACAAGAGGATGGCTGAGGTCTACACTAAGTCAGCCTTAGACCTGGTACACATGGATCTCATGGGTCCTATGCAGGTACAGAGTGCAAATGGGAAGAAATATGTGTTTGTGCTTGTTGATGACTACACAAGGCACACCTGGGTTAGGTTTATTCGCAACAAATCGGATACTGCAGAAAGCTTTCGAATATGGGCCCTGCAATTGATCAACGAACGAGGCGGTATTAAGAAGATAAGGAGTGACCATGGTGGTGAGTTCCAAAATTCCACTATGAAGGCATTCTGTGAGGATCATGGTATTGCTCATCAGTTCTCAGGACCGTGGACACCACAACAAAATAGAATTGTAGAACGGAAGAATCGGACTCTCCAAGAGATGGCCAGAGCGATGATGCACGCAAACAAGATTGCTGTGAAGTACTGGGCAGAAGCTATTAGCACAGCGTATTACATCATCAACCGAGTGTACATTCGTAAGGGTCTGACACAAACTCCTTATGAATTATGGAAAGGAAAGAAGCCTAACTTGAGCTACTTTCATGTCTTTGGGTGTAAGTGCTACATTCTGAATGAAAAGGATCACTTGGGAAAGTTTGATTCTAGGTGTGAAGATGGAACATTCATGGGGTACTCAGAGACAAGCACAGCGTTTCGTGTTCTCAACAATAACTCTGGAGCTGTCATTGAATCGGTTAATGTTGTGTTTGATGAACTCTCCTCCAAGACACAGTCAGGTTATCACTCGGACAGTGATACAGAAGCACCAAATACTGAGACACTGGAGAAATCTGAGTCACAAGAGGAATCAGATAAAAATCTGACACACACAGATAAAGACGTTCACTCTGTCCCACAGGAGGTGCATCGAAATCATTCGACCTCTGATGTCATTGGAGATGCGAATGGGGGACGGAAAACAAGAGGAATCATAAAGAATTATCATGAGATGCATCATGGAACAAAGAAGAAGGATGTGAGTGAGCTAGTTCATTTTGCTTGTTTTGTCTCGGTGCTCGAACCAAGGACGTATGTTCAAGCTCTGGAGGATGAGTTCTGGATAATTGCTATGGAACAGGAACTAGAACAGTTCGAGCGAAATGATGTTTGGGAACTTGTCTCACGACCAGCAGCAGTCAACATAGTTGGTACAAAGTGGATTTTTAAGAACAAGATTGATGAAAATGGGATTGTTGTTCGAAACAAGGCAAGACTTGTTGCTCAAGGATACTCACAAATCGAAGAAGTTGATTTCGAGGAGACTTTCGCTCCTGTAGCAAGGCTGGAATCAATTCGGCTGTTTCTTGGTATGGCATGCGTTCTGAACTTCAAAGTATATCAGATGGACGTAAAGAGTGCTTTTCTAAATGGCGTTCTGCAAGAAGAAGTGTACGTTGAACAACCCAAAGGCTTTGAAGATCCGAATCATCCTGAGCATGTGTACAAGCTTAGAAAAGCTTTGTATGGTCTGAAACAGGCTCCAAGAGCTTGGTACGAAAGGCTCATGGGCTTTCTTATGGAAAGAGGTTATTTAAGAGGAAGCGTCGACAAGACTCTATTCACTCTTGATAGGAATGGAGAAACGATGATGGTTCAAATCTATGTCGATGATATTATCTTCGGAAGTACCTCTCAAGTCTTGGTTGATGACTTTGTTTCAAGCATGACTCAGGAGTTCGAAATGAGCATGGTGGGAGAATTAAAGTATTTTCTGGGGTTGCAAATCACATAGTCTGATGAGGGAATATTCATCTCACAAAGTACGTATGCAAGAAACTTGATCAAATGGTTCAAGATGGAACAGTGCAAAGAAGCAAGTACTCCTATGAGTACCACTGTAAAGCTGTCTCGTGACAGTGACAGTCCTGATGTGGATGTGAAGCTGTACAGAGGCATGATTGGAAGTCTCTTGTATCTGACAGCAAGTCGACCTGATCTCTGCCTAAGTGTTGGGATCTGTGCCAGGTACCAAGCTAAACCCAAACAGTCTCATCTTGAAGCAGTCAAAAGGATTATTCGCTATGTGAAAGGCACAGTTGATCTAGGTGTCTGGTACTCTAAAGGATCAAATAAAAACTTGGTTGGCTACTGTGATGCTGACTACGCCGGATGTGTAGACGATCGGAAGAGTACCAGTGGAGGCTGTTTCTTCCTTGGAAACAACTTGATTGCATGGATGAGCAAGAAACATAACTCGTTATCGCTTTCTACAGCTAAGTCAGAATACGTAGCCTTGGGCAGCTGCTGTACTCAACTATTGTGGATGAAACAGATGTCAGCAGACTACGGAATGGATTCTGGAACACTTCTGGTTCACTGTGACAACAAGAGTGCCATAAGTATCTCTAAGAATCCGGTTCAACACTCAAGGACTAAGCACATCGACATCCGACACCACTTCATCCGTGAACTAGTGGAGGAGAAACAGGTAGTGGTTGAACACATTGTCACTGATTTACAATTGGCCGATTTATTTACAAAACCTTTGGATTTTAACCGTTTTGTCACCTTAAGAAACTCAATTGGTATTTGTGGTATTTGATGTGGATGTCAAAGTGTGCAGAACTGACACAGGCACTGACTCAGAGTATGTATACGTTTGGATTGTGTTTGGAGTCAGAAACACTTGTGAGAAAGAGCTACCCATCATGTCGTCTTGTCTTGTCGTCGGCACAAGTTTCACAAAAATTTAAATAAACAAATAATAATAAAATAAAAAATGGTTCGGGCTGTATTACTTTTGCTCAGGCAGCCTGTAACAGAAACTCGGTTTTTCTTATGCATGGTACATGCTGTATTTCTTTTGCTCAGACAGTTCTGTACCACTAAAATGTTTTTTTAAAACTTTAAATTATGAAAGTGAGGGTCTTTGTGACGGTTCATACTGTATTACTTTTGCTCAGACAGTATGATACCTGAGGATCCAGTGATCATACGCTTTTAAGTGAACAGAGGTTGAAAACCGACTCAAGGCAAGATAAAGATGTGATGGTGTGAAAGCTAATCACTTGAAACACTGATGGCCAGATGTGTAATCCGTACAAGCGAAAAGCGTATCTTTGGGTCTGGTACAGTGTTGGTTCTCAAAGCACAATATGAAAAGGTACAGCTGCTTCTCTTTACAATTAATCTGAACTAAAGTGCTTTTCAAAGGCCAATTGTCAAAGCTTGAATTGTGGGCACCACTGTTCTGGATAATCCCCATATGTTTTTATGGTTAATGTGGTTGTTGTCGAGCTAACTTCCTTCATGTGTTACTAATGGATTCTGTGTGTAGAAATTTGTTCAGTGAATCAGAGAGGTTTCAGGAGTCATAACTATGTCTCAATCTGTCTGTGTCTCACTGACTCAGTCTGGAATAAAAATCAAAAATTTGGTTGAGTGTCGCTAATGGGCTTCAGCTGATAGGTGAAATTTTGGTTCTCGGCCCAATCGATTGTTATGTCATGCATCTCTAAAGTATGCTTAAAAGAAATGGGCTGTCTCATCCTTGTTCCGGCCCCTGTATTTGTACCTTGGTAAATCTAGGGTTACCGCTGTAAGTTTATATTGCGGTCATTCGTCCAAGAGGAAGTCAAAAGGTCAAAAGCAGTCTCTCATGTCGTCTTCTTCCTCTACCTCTTTCAAAAGCACCGAAGCTGCTCCTCCTTCTCCCATGGCGATTGAGTCTCACAATAAGTCTGTTCCAAGTCCAGCTCCGCCGATGTCTCAGCATGCATCTGTCTCGTAAGATCCCTCTCCACTGCCAGCCGTCGAACAAGCGTCGGAAATTAGGATTTCAATCCCTCCGATCTTCAACTTGCGATTATCCCAGCTCAGGTTGATAATGATGATGTTGATATTCTTCTCGAATGTGACACTGAGGCAGCCATTGGAACCAAGGATGATAAGGTCATAATTCTTGGTGATTCTGTTCCAACCAAGCCTCCAGTTCGGTCGTCCTCTGCTACAATGTCTACCTCTCAGCATCCTGCGACAGAGACACCGTACTCCATTGTGAATCTTGGGTCCATTTGGATTCCACTGGAGTCAGTGAGTGGTGCCGAGTACCGATCCCTCTTGGAGGACTTGTCTTGGGCAACTAGGACACTCAGCAAAGTCATATCCATGGCACAACAGGCCATCCCAAGTAAGTAATCTCCTTCTGTTTCAGTTTCGGTAAAGCACTAATGGTTGTGTACTGCTTGTTTTTTTAACATTGCGTCTCACACGTAGGGGGAGTTGATGATGAGCAATGAATAAAGGAGTTTTATCTTACGGGGGAGCAAAAGTTTTTTTTTTTTGGATGTTAGGTTTGTGGGGGAGTTTGTCTATTTCTTTTCAAGAACTTAGAATATTAACTCCCTGGTATGATGATGAGCAATGAATAAAGGAGTTTTATCTTACGGGGGAGCATGTTTTTTTTTTCTTTTTGGATGCTAGGTTTGTGGGGGAGTTTGTCTATTTCTTTTCAAGAACTTAGAATATTAACTCCCTGCGTGGTTTTAAGGGTTTTGTTTAAACCTTGTAATAACTATGTTCGGCTATGCAGTATTAAGGGGAAACATTACAATCTTTAGCTAAGAGATTTAGGGTTAGAAAAGATCATTCTGAATCTAAGGTTAAAGGGGTAGACTAGGGTTCTAGGATCGTGTGTGATCTTGGAACAACGAGACTAGGATTGTGAAGAAAGATAAGTAACGTGTAAGTCATCTTATCTTATTGATCTAGTAAAGTTTTAAGAAGAAAACCCTTGTCTTTTGTGTTCATTGAGCTGTAGTAGTATCTGTGACAGTAGCTAATACATCTTCAGTCTTCATCTTCCTGATAGTTTGGTTTGCAGAATAGTCTTCAATGGAGAACGAAGCTGATAAGAAGTTCACTTGGGTCATTCAGAATTTCACCTCTTTGCAATCTGAGCATATATTTTCTGATATATTCGTGATAGGTGGCTGCAAATGGTGAGAACTGAGAAGTCAATTTGTTTTCTAATGTTTTTGGTGTAAGAGAACTCTGACCAATTAATTTCCAATGGTTTTTGCTCGCAGGTATCTTATGGCCTGGAAACACACCCCAAATATTTTATTCTGTATCTGGCGGTTGCTGGTCATTCGTCTTTGCCTTGTGGATGGGGAATTTACACAAAATGTCGCATAACTGTTGTAAATCAACTCTCGGGGAAACTCTCCCAAGTGAAAGGTCTGGTTTTTAACTCCGACAAATTTTATGGTTCTACTCGTCACGGGACTTGAAGCTGCTAAGAAGTTGTGTTGTGTTTGTTTTGACTTAGATCAGTGTTATCTTTCGTAATTTACAGAAAGTCAGCGCTGGTTAGATCAAAAGAGTCATATCATGGGTCATACAAAAATGATTTCCCTTGCCAAACTTCATGACAAAGATGGTGGATTTCTTGTGAACAATGAACTCAAGATTGTTATTGAGGTTAAGGTTCTTGAAGTCATTGGCAAACTAGATGTATCAGAAAAATCTCAAGAGGTAACCCAACCTCTCAAAAAGATAAAGCTAAACGATGATGGTAATGGTTCTGGTCATTTGGACAAGTAAACCATTGATGTCAATGGGTTTCAAGTTCTTCCTTCTCAGGTAAAAACTTAATAAAGATTCAAACTTTCTATAATGGCAACCCAATACAATCTGTTAGATAGGAACCTATTTGATATACTGATAACTCTCGGTTTCACACTTATGAAATGTTGCCATTTGCTTTTGATGTTGTTGATTTTCAGAAAAGAGGTTGTTTTTGCTGTTTTGAATGTATCATCTAGGGGTCAAATCTCCCCTAGAAGAATCGATAAGCCTAAATCGACAAAGTATACGTTAAACGGCCCAACGGTCAAGCCCAGAAGACAGAGGCCCATTAAAAGCCCAACACTGTTCATCCGAACCGACCTATTTTCTCTATAAATAAGCATGTACCCTCCTCATTTGAGGGGATCCGAAATTCTGAGTTGTAAAAAGACAAAAACAGCTTTTTCAGCTAATTAATAAGAACATCTCAAGAACCCTAAATCTTTTTCATTCTAAGTGTTTGAAAACCTAAAAAAGCTCTATTTCGAAGAATCTTCACAAATTCAATTGTGTGAAAATCCAGCACGCACAATTTGGCGCTAGAAGGAGGGTATCTACTCGCAACACTAGCTTCATACACGAAACAAACACTTAGACGAACTCGTCAAGATGTCAATAACGAACCCGCATTGGAGGCAGAAGCTAGTAGTTCAGGGGCTGACAGTAGTTCAGGTCCGAGCGAGCCCATTGTGGATGGGCTAAACAACCAGTCCGCATTGGAGGCAGAAGCAGGCAGACCTGCCCCGACAGGAAACATGGCAACCGCCAATACCAACTCGACCGATCCGGCCACACCGGCAGCTTTCGATCAGCTCAAAACAATGCTCGAGCAGTTGCTCAAGCAATCGCAGAACCAGGAAACTATCAACAGCAACTTGACCGCCGAAATCAGGGCCTTGTCGACAGCCCGTCAACCTCGAGGATTTCCTAAAGATGCCGCGCTTCGCGTCACCCCGGTCGCCCTTAACTTCTCCCCAGCGGCCTCGCCTTCAACTCGTGGAGCTCGCGAAGATCATACACCAACGCCTCTCCGAGACAGGACCGTCCTCGTCGCGGGTGCAACTGGCGGTATAGTTGCAATCGCAGACGATCTGGAAGAACGCGAATTCGGAGCCGCTAGACACAGTCGACCGACCAGTCGTATCCAAAGTAAGGATGAAGGCAAAATCGCAGAGAATATCGCTTCACAGCAAGCGGAAATGGACGAGCTAAAAGCTATCATGCAGCAGACAGCCCGCGATCTCAAGGATATGAGATCACAGGTCCATCGCGCAACCAGCAAGGCGCCAGAGATCGACCGCGTCCTTGAAGAAGCTCGCACTACTCCTTTCACCGAGCGAATAACAAAGGCATGTCTATCCGATCCGGGGAAGCTCAGGCTTCCTATTTACGATGGATAGGGCGACCCCACGGAAGACATTAGGGCTTTCTCGATCGCTATGGGGCGAGCTAATTTCTGACTCGACGAAATTGACGTTGGTTGTTGCCTCCTCTTCGTGGAGCACCTCAAGGGGGCAGCTCTCTATTGGTTCACGGGAATGAAGAAGGACTCGATCGACAGCTTCGCGCAGCTCTCCGAAGCGTTCCTAAAGCAATAGGCAATCTTAATCAAGCGCAGGACGTCCGAGGCTGATCTTTACACCATTTCGCAAGCGGCTAGCGAACCCTTGGGAGTTTTCATCGAGCGCTTTAAGGCGATGCTTACTCAAGTGAAAGGGATTGACGGCTAGTCCGCACTGAGCGCGCTTCGAAAAGCCTTGTGGTACAACTCGGATTTCCGAAAAGAGATGACGATCAACGAGCCCTCGTCTATTCAAGATGCGCTTCATCACGCCAATGGCTTCGCAAAGAGCGAGGATGAAACCAGAGTTCTGGGCCAGAAGTATGGGAAGGCCAAAGTTCCCAATCCGCGGGAAGCCCCAGCTACAGCAAAAAAGAAGCCATGCAACTTTATTCAGCACGAGGGAGGTTTTAAGGGTACCCATAACTACCACGTGGACTCGCCCGGCTTTGGTCGAGGAAGAGGGCGAGGTCGCGGAAATGGCACTCCGGGTCGTAGTAACGGCAATACGTGGATAACGAACTCGCATTACGACGAATCCGCATATTGCGACTTGCACAAAATGGGTGGACATTCGACAGCTAACTACAAAGTGCTCGGTATGCGACTCGCAGCGAAACTAGCCGCCGGAGAACTCAGAGGAAATATAAGTGTTAACGATTTTTAGCTCGAGCAATTCGACGATGCAAGAGAAGGAGACGGTCCGTCCGGGGACAATAGCAAGAGTAACAAACGAGACAGGCGAAATAACGACGAGGCCCACCTCGGCCAGCAAAACAATAGTGATGGCCGAAGCGGCTCGAAACAAAAAGTATGCAACATGATCATGGGTAGCTCGCGTTATTGCTCAAACACCATCTCGTCAATCAAAGCTTATCAAAGACGAGCTGAGGTAGGAGCGAACAAACCCATACCATCCAAGTTTCCAAATGATGTCATCCAGTTCGAAGAGAATGAGATCGATGACATTGACAAACCTCACGACGACCCGTTTGTCATCCGACTCGCCGTCGCAAGATGGGACACGGGTCGCGTTTTGATCGATACTGGAAGCACAGTCGACATCATTTTCTTTGACGCTCTTAAGCGTATGGAAATCGACCTCGCTCAAGTCGAATCCTATTCTAAGCCTTTGACCGGATTCAAGGGCAAGACGACAATGACACTTGGAACGATCAAACTTCCAGTATGTGCGGAAGGAGTAACAAAAATAGTGGAGTTCGCGGTATCGGATAACCCAGCGATCTACAGTGGAGTTCGCGGTATAATGGGAATCCTTTGGCTCAATTCAATGCGTGCCGTCGCCTCAACGTACCATCTCTGCCTTAAGTTTCCAACAAAAATCAGGATCAAAACAATCAGAGGGAACCAGTCGGCGTCGCGGTCTTGCTTCATGACCGCGCACAAACCAAGGAGTCAGGCGACAATGCCCATTCCGAGCGAGCCGCGAAAAAAGTTCAAGACAAACAGGGAGCCCGTGAAGGAAATCTTGGACGTTTTGTAGCAACTACAGATCGCGGAAGCCGCCGAAGAGGAAGGAGCGGGTCCGACATGCGAACCTGTCATATCGGTTTGCATTGATGACGAGTTCCCGGAGAAGTATGTGGAGATTGGTGCGACGCTAGATGAAGCCGTCAGGCTCGACCTCGTCAAATTCCTTAAAAGGAACATTAGCACTTTCGCGTGGGCCGCAGAGGATATGCCCGGGATTGATATCGACATCATCAGTCACGAGTTGAATGTTGATACGACCTGCAAACCCATAAAACAGAAGCGAAGGCGACTCGGACCGGACAGAGCTTAAGCGGTGAATGGCGAAGTAGAAAGACTCTTTCGAGCCGGTTCGATCGCTGAGATCAGATATCTAGATTGGCTCGCTAATCCAGTCGTCGTGAAGAAGAAGAATGGCAAGTGACGAGTCTTTGTGGACTTCACGGATTTGAACAAAGCATGCCTAAAAGACAGTTTCCCTCTTCCTCATATCGACGGCCTCGTCGAGGCGACATCTGGGAACAGGCCGTTATCGTTTATGGATGCTTTCTCTGGCTACAATCAAATTTTTATGCACCCTGGCGATCGCGATAAAACATCTTTCATTACAGATCGCGGGATATATTGCTACAAGGTCATGCCTTTCGGCCTTAAGAACGCTGGGGCTACTTATCAACGATTGGTGAACAGGATGTTCGAAGGCCTCCTCGGCAAGACAATGGAGGTCTGCATAGACGATATGCTCGTCAAATCGCTCGAGAAAAAAGACCATGTCGGCCACCTCGCAGAATGCTTTGCGCTATTAAACAAGTATAATATGAAGCTTAATCCGGCTAAGTGTCGTTTCGGCGTGACATCAGGCGAGTTCCTCGGCTATATGGTTACTCGTTGCGGGATCGAGGCAAATCCGAAGCAAATCCATGCGCTCATCCGGATGGCCTCGCCTAAAACGAAAAGGGAAGTCCAACGATTGAACAGATTCATCTCGCGCTCTACTGACAAATGCTTGCCTTTTTATGAAACGCTCAAGGATAAAAAAGGGTCAGCTCGACAGGCCTTCGAGTGGACAGAAAAATGCGAAGAAGCCTTCCAGAAGTTGAAGCAATATCTCGCGACTCCACGTGTTTTGACCAAACCCATAGCTGGCGAACCGCTCTACCTTTACATTGCGGTCTCCGCCTCGGCAGTCAGAGGAGTTCTAATTCGCGAAGACTTTGATACACAGAGTTTTAACCCTATAAAATCTACTGCAAGTGCACAGCAAACGAAGTAGTAATTGCAGGGATCAAATCCACAAGGACCAAGTGTTACACAACAAACTATAAAATATTGAACTAAGCTAAGCAGGAAACAAGATGGGTGATTGTAGTGTAAATTAAAGACAAGAAAGCAAATAAAAACGATTTAGAATTCAGATTAATAAAAGCGTTAGGCAATAGGGAATTCTCAGGAAATCACATTCATGAACCAGACAACTATTCAGATTCTAATATGCATGCATCTTAAACTCAAAACACTGATATAAATTGCTCCACTTCCGTGATAACAATTACTTTCCCTAGAGATCCAAATGCCTAAACTTCCGTTTGGTCACGGCTATCCTAGACAAGCATTATAGTTCAGGTTTGATCAGTTCATAATACTCTATAACTAAACTTCCATTTGTTATAACGCATTACTCATCAACAGTAGTTCTAGAGATACACAAGCTTTCCGAATGTGTATCAACCTAAGGTCTAGTGATTAAATGGCCAGTTCAATCCTAGCATTCCGCCTAACAGTGATGAAGATGGTAATTGATAAGCAACCTATTTGTGTCTGATTCAATCTGTGAAATCCATCAAAAACCCTAAAACCTAATTAGAGATCTACTCAGACATGATTAAACACAAAGCAGAATTCATTGATGAAAAGTGCATAATCATAGAATAAGAAATAAGAATAGGGTTCAGAAATCTTCTCCGAAAGATGATGATCTCTTCTCCCAATTACAACTCTCTCAAAAGCTCTCAAAAGTCTGAATAAAAGTTATAAAAACGTGCAGAAAAAAAGGTAAGTCTAAAACAATGAAACCCTATAGGTTTATATAGGAAATAAAACGGAAAAAGGAAAACCCTTAAAAATCTGGGACAGGGATTGGTCGGTCTGGGAACTGGACTGGTCGGTCCAGTTTCCAGAATCAAAATCCTTCACGAGCCATGTGTGGACCAGTCGGTCTTGATTCCCGAGCCAAGCCTTCGTCTTCAATGTGACTGGACCGACCGGTCCTAGGTGTGGACCGGTCGGTCCCATTTACAGGAGCCACCGTCTTCAAATCTTCTGCTTGATCGATCGGTCTTCGAGACGCTGAGCTGGACCGGTCGGTCTAGGGGTAGACCGGTCGGTCCGGTTACCTGAAAACTCTGGTTTTCGCTCGAAATGCTCCAATCTTCTTCCCGTACGCATGTGGTTCCGAATCTTTGAGTATGGATCTAAATATCAACTCAAAACAACTCAAAAGGCTCCGAAAACGCGTTAAGTTCGTGGTTAGGAATGTCCAAATTCACGTTATATCAACTCTCCCAGACTTAGATCTTTGCTTGTCCTCAAGTGAAGACAAACTAGAAATAAATCCAAGGAAGCTATAAAAACCACACTAACCTTTGTGAGCTGAATGCAATCCTTTAGGACCCCACAGATGCAATGCTAAAAGCCTGAAAACTCATCAGATCAAAAACCAAGATGGTACTTCATGTACTTTGCCAAATACATAGCAATGTTACCATACTCAAGTTCCTATGTCTCAGCGACTCTATACCAGGGTCCATAAATCTTACCAAAGGGAAAATATCCGTCGCATAAGGGTTAAGGATTTGGGCTATTTAGTGGTGGTACGAGTGTTTAGGCTAACCTCAGTCGCGGCCGAATTCAAGTCATGGCACAAAAACCCAGGAGAACTAAATCCAAAGATGATGCACAACCTTTCAAACTTAAGACCTCCTATTCTTTTATAAATACTAACTTTCTGCTTATCTAAAGAAATAATGCGGAGAACAAGAAACAGAAATGTGCTTAATAGATATTCTTTAAAAATCTAAGCTTTATTCTGATCCCTTTCAGCATTTTAATGAATTTTTTTTTTTTTTTTTTTTTGAATGCTGGGGATCAGTTCTAGCTTTTTTTTTAAGCACAGTGATAAAAAAACGAAAAATAAATAAAGAAATGAAATTATTAACAAAATCCTAAGCAGAAAGTTTGATAAGTTGTACCAGAAGGTCTTTAGAATGATCAGCTGGCCGGACTACGTCTCCGAAGTTTTTGCGCTTGAGTGCATGTCTATGTCTTGGACAAAATGCATGAGGTTTGAAAAAAATGGTTAAGGTTAGGGTGTGATACCAGACTAAAAGTGAGTCTGGCCATTAGGAGTCCTGAAGAGAGGATAGTGTTTGAAAAAGGATAGGACTCCTAACGTGGTTGATACTTCTTATGCGATTTCGAATTCCCTGAGTTAAGAAAAACAGATTAGCATAAAAGTGTCAGCGTTAGCTTTCAAAGAGACGGGAGCCTTAAGGTAACACTGATCCGCCTAGGGCGTTTTTAATCTTCCCATTGCATTGGTTAGTCACTGTTAATCTAAAAACAGAGTTAGCAAACATCATGTGGTCCTAGAATCGCATTCATACCATAAAGGTTTAAATAAAACTGAAAATAAGAAAGAACATAATTAGTACGAATAGTACTTCCCCCCAGACTTACTTCACACCGACCCGGTGTGAAAATAAATCCAAAGGAAAGACTATTAAAAGAAAGAAAATAAAATGAAAAGTAAAAGAAAAGAAGAGAAAATCTAATCTTTGTCAGCAGAACTTTGGGCACGGGAGTGATTGGCGCATCATGTCAGAGGGAAAGGGCGGGTGGATGACGCGTGGAACCATGACAGGTAAAGGGACCGACCGGACCTGTTAGGGACCGACCGGTCTGCGGGATGTTGAAAGGATCGACCGGTCTGTGTGGGAGACCGACCGGTCGTGATTCCAGAGTCCAAGGCCATTCCTTGTAACCAATGGGATCGACCGGTCCTATTAGGGACCGACCGATCCGAACGTCTGGGGCTCTATCCAAAGTTCTGTGACGAAAGTTCCTAAGGAAAACCAAAGAGAAAAACAAAAATAAAGGTAAAACTAAAAAAGAATGAAAGATGAAAGCTTGTATTAAAACTTACAAGTGGGTTGCCTCCCACCAAGGGCTTTGTTTAACGTCGTTAGCTCGACGTGTGTGCCTTTCAAGGTGGATCAGGTGGATCCGCAGGAGTGTTCACGGCACCTTCTGTGATGGTGGTGTTAGGAAGATATGCTCGGGCACGTTCCTCATTGACTTGATCAGCTATGTCTGGCTCCTTAATCGAGAAATGTGGGTCATCGGTTACATGCTTCTCCAGCATCTTGTCCATTTTGAACGTCATCTCAGTGTCTCCTAGTTGGAGATCAATGCGTCCATGCTTTAGATCAATCTTTGCACCAGCTGTGCAAAGGAATGGCCTTCCCAGGATGAGAGGATCTCCTGGTTCTTCAGCCATGTCAAGCACCGTGAAATCAGCAGGGACAAAAACATCACCAATTAGCAGCTGAACATCCTCAAGAACCCCTATAGGAGGTTTAACAAATTGATCAGCAAATTTTAAAGAAAATTTAGGAGCCCTGAAATCTTTAAAACCCAATCGTTCTGCAACAGAGTAAGGCATGGTGTTGACGCTGGAGCCTGTATCGCAGAGTGAGCGAGGAAAGACTGTAGATTTAATCTGAACTGAAAGTTTAAAGCGACCAGGATCCCCAAGCTTCTTCGCTGTCCCGTTTTGTAACACAGCATTGCACTTCTGAGACTCCCTAGGACAAACATAAACATTGTCCGGAGCACTGTTCACCGGACCGACCGGTCTAGTAATGGGACCGGTCGGTCTCACGTCCGCTTGAACTTTGTCGTTTCCTGAAAAATCATCTATCGATGCATCCCGACCGACCGAACCGACCGGTCTACCTGCAGCCCGACCGGTCCACTCTCCAGAGGCAAGAGACTCGTCTGGTGGTGGTGCCAGACCGACCGGTCTCCTTGGAGCCCGACCGGTCTGTCCCATTTTGGCAAGAGAGTCACCTTCCCCTGTATCTGAATCAGTAGCAGAAACGACCCTTTCCTCCACTAACCTGGAGATTGGCTCAACTTCCATTGTAGAAATGGCATAACAATCCCTCTTCGGATTCTGCTCTCCTTTAGCCGGAAGAGTCCCTTGTTGTCGCTTAACAGCTTCTGCTTGCTGTGCAACTTGAGTGTCCAGCATCTTCAGGTGAGTAGTCACAGCTTCTAGTCGCCCATTGATGTCTGAAATGGCGCTGGAGCTCTGTTGCTGATTAGCCAACATAAGGTGCATCATAGCTTTGAGCTCATCAGTGGGATTGGAGGCTGGAGGTGGAGGAGCTTGTTGGTTCTGCTGGAACTGATTCAGATTGTAGTACCCTGAGCCTGAACCTTGTCCATACTGCTTCTGATAACCAGCATTGTACCCTGTAAATCCCTGAGCAGGTGGAGCTGTTCCTGATGAACTAGCAAACTGTTTCTGAGCTGGAACTGCAGCTTGCTGAGGATAGATCTGATCTTGGGGGTTGGCAACATTGGTGCTCCTGTAGAATAGATTAGGATGGATGCGGTAGTTGTTGTTGAAACCTCTGTTCTGCCCAATCCCTTGGCCACCTACATTGTTGACCTCTTGAGTATCCTCTGAAACCAATGCAGCATTCTCTGAATAGCAAATCGCGTCTGAAACGTTCATGTCCATACCAATGCCCTGATGGCTTCCTAGCATAACGTCCCTGATCTTAGCAGCTGTCAGCTCTACTATGTCTGCTGCAGATGGTGTCTCAACACTGCAGACCCTCTTCGACCGATCATATTCAAAACAAGATTCGCTGGAGCTCTGCGCCATATTATCAATCAACCTGTAAGCACCTTCTATGCTCTGGGTCATGAAGTTACCATTACTGGAAGCATTAAGACAGCTCCTGTATTCCCAGGAGACTCCATCATAGAACGTCCTAAGCATCTGCTCCTCAGTAAACCCATGGTGAGGGCACTCTCTGCGGTACTCCTTGAATCGATCTCAAGCCTCAGCAAACGATTCTCTACTCTTCTGCGCGAAGTTGTTGATCCTGCTTCTGAGCTGAGCTGTCTTGGTCTTAGTGTAGAAGTAGTCCAAAAAGGCGGCTCTAGCTTCATCCCAGCCATTCAGAGAGTGTGGAGGAAGTGACTTGAGCCACCTCATAGCCTTGTCAGCGAGAGAATGCTTGAAGAGCTTGCACTTGAGGTAATCAGAAGGAACCCCATTAGCCTTAGTCGTCTCGCAGACTTCTTCAAAGTTCTCTATATGTTCCATGGGATTCTCAGAAGCCAACCCATGGAACACGTGCCTCTCTACCAGATTAATCAGCTGAGCCTTAATCTCGAAGTCATTCCTCTGAATCACAGGGACGCGAATGGCTGATCTGTTCTGGTAGTACTGGTGGATATTGTCCCCTTCTCCAATCGCTCTCTGCGGCGGAGGATTCTGACCTGCTGGTGGCACCTGCTGTGCCATCATCGTAGCAAACTGCTGCTGCATTTGCTGCATCTGTTGTTGCGCCAGTTGCGCATTCGCTGCAGTTGCAACACGGATCTGCTATATTTGATCAAACAGAGCAGCCTGAAGACCCTCATTATCAGGCTGATCCACTACTTCTATAGCGGCCATGAGGTTCCTTTGGGCTATGTTAGTCTGTTCTAGCCTGGCTAATTCTTCGTTAGTATGTGAAATCAGAGGTTCAGTGCGGTTACTTCTCCTCTGCATTCACCTGAAAACACAACCAAAAATAAAAAGAAAAAGAAAAATAAATTAGTAAAATGCTTAGACTAAATTCGCAAATCAAATCTGATGGTAAACACAATTAGTCCCCGGCAACGGCGCCAAAAACTTGATACACAGAGTTTCAACCCTATAAAATCTACTGCAAGTTCACAGCAAACGAAGTAGTAATTGCAGGGATCGAATCCACAAGGACCAAGTGTTACACAAAAAACTATAAAATATTGAACTAAGCTAAGCAGGAAACAAGATGGGTGATTGTAGTGTAAATTAAAGACAAGAAAGCAAATAAAAACGATTTAGAATTCAGATTAATAAAAGCGTTAGGCAATAGGGAATTCTCAGGAAATCACAGTCATGAACCAGACAACTATTCAGATTCTAATATGCATGCATCTTAAACTCAAACCACTGATATAAATTGCTCCACTTCCGTGATAACAATTACTTTCCCTAGAGATCCGAATGCCTAAACTTCTGTTTGCTCACGGCTATCCTAGACAAGCATTATAGTTCAGGTTTGATCAGTTCATAATACTCTATAACTAAACATCCGTTTGTTATAACGCATTACTCATCAACAGTAGTTCTAGAGATACACAAGCTTTCGGAATGTGTATCAACCTAAGGTCTAGTGATTAAATGGCCAGTTCAATCCTAGCATTACGCCTAACAGTGATGAAGATGGTAATTGATAAGCAACCTATTTGTGTCTGATCCAATCTGTGAAATCCATCAAAAACCCTAAAACCTAACTAGAGATCTATTCAGACATGATTAAACACAAAGCAGAATTCATTGATGAAAAGTGCATAATCATAGAATAAGAAATAAGAATAGGGTTCAGAAATATTCTCCGAAAGATGATGATTTCTTCTCCCAATTACAACTCTCTCAAAAGCTCTCAAAAGTTTGAATAAAAGTGATAAAAACGTGCAGAAAAAAAGGTAAGTCTAAAACAATGAAACCCTATGGGTTTATATAGGAAATAAAACGGAAAAAGGAAAACCCTGAAAATCTGGGACAGGGATTGGTCGGTCTGGGAACTAGACCGGTCGGTCCAGTTTCCAGAATCAAAATCCTTCACGAGCCATGTGTGGACCGGTCGTTCTTGATTCCCGAGCCAAGCCTTCGTCTTCAATGTGACTGGACCGACCGGTCCTAAGTATGGACCGGTCGGTCCTATTTCCAAGAGCCACCGTCTTCAAATCTTCTGCTTGATCGATCGGTCTTCGAGACGCTAAGCTGGACCGGTCGGTCTAGGGGTAGACCGGTCGGTCTGGTTTTTTGAAAACTCTGATTTTCGCTCGAAATGCTCCAATCTTCTTCCCGTACGCATGTGGTTCCGAATCTTCGAGTATGGATCTAAATATCAACTCAAAACAACTCAAAAGGCTCCGAAAACGCGTTAAGTTCGTGGTTAGGAATGTCCAAATTCACGTTATATCTGACTTCACCGAGCAGAAGCCCGTTTTCTACGTCAGTAAATCTTTAACCGATGCGGAAACAAGATATCCTCAGACAGAGAAATCAGTACTCGCGGTTATTACGTCAGCTCGCAAACTCCGACCTTATTTCCAATCGCACTCGATCATGGTTCTCAGTACCATTCCACTACGAGCTATTCTCCACAACCCAACTCAGTCTGGGCGACTCGCCAAGTGGGCCATCGAATTAAGCGAGTTCGATATCGAGTATCGAAGTAGGACGACAATCAAGGCACAAGTGTTGGCCGATTTTCTAATCGAACAACCGGAGGCAGCGGCCTCGTCAGAAAGCGAAAATAAAGACTCATCCCACATCTGGCAGTTACATGTCGACGGCTCGTCATCTAAACACGCATTCGACTGTCGTCACCAGATGGAGAATCTCTGGAACAGTCATTCCGCCTTGGCTTCAGAGCATCAAACAATGAGGCAGAATACGAGGCCTTACTTGCGGGTCTTCGATTGGCTAAAGCTCTTAAAATGATGAGAATAGAAGCCTTTTGCGACTCTCAGCTCGTCGTGAATCAGTTCAACGACGAGTACGCAATAAAAGACGAACGCATGGAGGCATACCTCGCACTCGTCAAGACATTAACGGCAGATTTCGAATTTTTTACCTTAACAAGAATTCCAAGGGCAGAGAACTCGCAAGCAGATGCCCTCGCATCACTCGGCTCGTCGGCGCAGCCCGACAAAGATCTTCAAAGAATCGTCCAGGTCGAGTTTATCGAGAAACCAAGTATCGAAATTGCCAGGGAAGTCAACGTACTGACGAGATCTCAAGCCGCACAGCAGAAGGTGGATCTTAACAACGGCTCGCCCACTCGCCCCGCGACAGATCCGATGGATCTCGACCTGTCCGACGCAGTCGGGGCAGACGAAACAATGGATGTGATGGCAGAAAACAATAGGCTCGACCCGGGTAACACGAATTTTAAACGTGGTCTTCTCCCCTAACAGCTCTAAGAATTGCCAGAGGGTGTCTACCCGTGTAGTGAGGAGCCCCGACCAGCGCACGAAATCGTCGATATTCCCATTGACGACGAGACCACAATCTATGGTTGTGATACTAAGTGGATGGCTGACATTCGCGGATATCTTGCAGACGACGAGGTGCCAAAAGACAAATGGTCGGCTCGCTAGCTAAAGGCGCAGTCATCGCGTTCCATTCTGTTCCACGGGGAAGTCTTCAAGTGGCGACTGTCTGGACTACTCCTCGTGTGCGTCGAGGGTGAAGCAGCTCGGAAGATAATGCACGAAGTTCATGGCGGATCATGCGGAAACCATTCGCGAGGTCGCTCAATCGCCATTCGAATAAAACGACATGGATATTTCTGGCCAACAATGATTAAAGACTGCGAACTGTTCGCGGTAAAATGCGAGAAATGTCAACGCCATGGTCCTTTCATCCATCAACCTACAGAGTTTTTGAGTTCGGTCACCTCGCCTTATCCCTTCATGAGGTGGGCGATGGACATTGTCGGACCGCTCCATCCATCTCAGCAGAAGCGATATCTATTAGTCCTCACGGACTATTTTTCCAAGTGGGTCGAGGCAGAAGCATTTGGATCGATCAAGGACAAGCATGTCAAAAACTTCATCTGGAAAAATATCATTTGTCGACACGGCGTGCCCCACGAAATAGTGGCTGACAACGGTTTGCAGTTCATCTCCAACCGGTTTGAATTATTCTGCGACAAGTGGAAGATCAGAGTCAGCAAATCGACACCTCGCTGCCCACAAGGCAACGGTCAGGCGGAGGCGTCGAACAAAACAGTTATTCACGGGCTAAAGACTCGACTTGATGCTAAGAAGGGCCGTTGGGCAGATGAACTCGAAGGCGTTTTGTGGTCCTATCAAACCAAACCTCGTCGCGCTACGGGCGAGACACTTTTCGTCCTCGTCTACGGAACAGAGTGTGTAATTCCTCCCGAGGTCCATTTCCCAGGAGTTCGCCGACGATTACTTCCAGAACAGGAAGGTCTCAATCATCTCCTCATGCTCGACGAACTCGACCTCATCAACGAAAGGCGCGACCAAGCTCTTATAAAAATGACCGAATATCAAATTGCGGCGGCCAAATATTACAACTCTAAAGTGCGAGTTCGGCGTTTCTACGAAGGAGATCTCGTCCTTCGTGGATTTTTCCAGAATATGGCCGAGATAAATGCCGGCAAGCTCGGTGCTCACTGGGAAGGACCTTACCAAGTCACGAAGGTGGTTCGTCCAGGCGTCTACAAAATCGCAAACATGAAAGGCGAGATGATCCCGCGTTCCTAGAATGCGCGACATCTAAAAAAGTAATACTGCTAAAAGTACTAAGTCATTTGACATGAACTACGGCGCGACTTGATCCCTTCACAGGGTACGTAGGCAGCTCATTTTTGAACGAGTTTAGTTGCCCCCCTATTCAAAAAAAGGGGGGGAGTGGATCCGTATATCCATACTCCCAAACCTGGTGTAATAAACTAAGGTTGTTAAGACTCGAACAGCTCGCAAACGACTTAATTGTCTAAACGCGACAACTCGCTAACGACTTAAATGTCTACACGCGACAGTTTATTACAACTCTATCAACTCGCAAACAACTTAACTGTCTAAACGCGATTCGATCAACTCGCAAACGACTTAACTGTCTACACACGACTCGATCAACTCACAAACGACTTAATTGCCTACATGCAACTCGATCAACTCGCAAACGACTTAATTTTCTAAACGCGATAACTCGCTAACGACTTAAATGTCTATACGCGACAATTTATTATAACTCGATCAACTCGCAAACGACTCAAATGTCTACACGCGACTCGATCAACTCGCAAACGACTTAAATGTCTACACGCGACTCGATCAGCTCGTAAACGACTTAAATGTCTACACGCGACTCGATCGACTAGCAAATGATTTAAACGGCTACACGCGACTCGATCAACTCGCAAACGACTTAAATGTCTACACGCAACTCGATCAACTCGCAAACAACTTAATTATCTAAACGCGAAAGCTCGCAAACGACTTAATTGTCTCAACGCGAAAGCTCGCAAACGACTTAATCGTCTAAAACGCGACAATCGGTAAATGACTTAATCGTCTAACCGCGACTTCAATGTCAACTCGTCGTCATTACTGACCATAATGGCGATCTAAAACACTTCATCGCGAAGTTTACCAATACATCCAAAGTGGATAAAGCGCGCTATATAAATTTAGAGTTCATCACTGGAGCGGATGTATTCAGTGGAATACGACTATAAACCAGGGTGTTCGTCTCGCAAACCCAGTTATACTTAACACTGGTTGAACTTGGCAAATATAATCGGGTCAGAGATTATAATCGGGTAAGAGATTATGTGGAATTCATCTATACTCCGAAATTTATTTAAAGTAACGAACTATAACAGGCCTAGCTGACGAGCTATAACAGGCCTCGCCAATAAACGGCAAATCTTAAAACATTTATGAATTCGCATGAAAGCATTCATTAAAATTTATGTTCGACCAACTAGGCATGAAAAAATGTCAGGTTGGATAATGCCGTCCAGGCATCAAAACAAAAAACAAGTCTTAAAACCTTGGCAGAACAAAAGGAAAGCAGCAAATCCTAAAAACTATTACAGAGTTTGGATTAGGCGACCAACTCGCCCTCTTCGACTCCTTTATCTTCGGCTTGAGCAGCAGCGCCACCCGAACCCTCCAACTCGCCACCTTCCTTTGCCAATTCCCCGTCAGCTGGTACAGAAGGTCTAGCCGAACTCGCAACCTCGCCAGTCGATTTCCCAATAATCGCATCGCTAGTCTTGGGATCCTGTTCTAAGGGAGGCAACTCGCGCTGAGATTCAGTTACTACAGCTTGGTCGGGATCGACATTCTTATCCATCTCGCCCGACTCGCTATCGCTTATCTCTTCGCTAGCACTCCGCAACCGCATGCCCAAAGAGCCGTCGTTGGAACCCGAAGCTACAATAATACCAACAGACTTAGCAATGGTCTCAACTCGTAGAGAAACAACAATATACGCAATATTAATGGGGACGACGTAGTTCATACCTAGAATCTTCCGCAACTCGTCGGACATCTCGTCAAAGACATCGTAGGTAGAACCCAGTGTTGCCTTGTTTTTCGACTAGAAGAGCGCGTTCGGCAATGGGATCGAAAGGTTCTTCAGCATTCTCCAGGTCGTCGAGGAGTTGAAGGTTGGAGTCCGCTTGCGAGAGAAGGACCATCTTCCTTATCGGCTTTTTCATCATTCGACAATAAAGCTCGTTAGCACGGTCCAGTTTAGCTTGAACTTCTGTAGCCGCGGATCGCTTTGCAGATGAAGCTGCCGTTTCGAGATCCTTCTCGCGACTCGCTTTCAGAGCAGACAATTCTGCCTCAGCTCGGCAGTTTTCTCCTCGGATTTCTTCTTCTCAGAGCTAACTCTATGAAGATGTACGCCCAAGTCGTCATTGCTCTTCTTGTAGGCATCTCGCTCAGCAGTGAGTTTGCTCATCTCCTCTGCGAGCCGCTTCATCTCGACTTCTTCCTTCCTCCTGGCCTCGTCAATAAAGGTCTGCCTAGACCTCGCCTCTTCGTAATACGCTATGACCATCCTATTGCAGTGTGCGATAGTCTGCAAAGGAGTTGAAAGTATGAGAAGGAAGCAAAATGGAACAGGAAGAGTATATGGAATTTACCTTAACTTGGCGAGACGCGAATTCCTTGTAGAGCTCGCTCTTTACCAACATTTCCGGGATCGGAATGTTATCGCCCAGATATGTGACCTTAGCCATTAAGGCAGCCGCGGCTAATGGGTCATCATAAATCTCTGCAGATTTTCCAGGTCGCGGACCTGGAGGAATGGACTCGCCTACAGGTAGAGTCGGCAGCTCGAGATGAGTTTTCTTCTTATCGCCAGCTTTTCCCTTGCCTTTCTCAGAGGCAGTGTGATTTCTTTTGCGAGTTAGCTGATGCTCAGACTCGGCGAGTTCGTCCGTAACGGTAATCGGCTGTGAAGGAATAACAGCCAACATACCACTCGTACCTACGGCCGCCGCTTCGTCATCCTTCGCGGCAGGGATATTTTCTTTGGCTACGCTCCGCTCTGACATCTCGGCAGCGGGAGCAGCTGGTTTCGGCTCGGCCTTTCTCTTGCCCTTCGCAGCTTTCTTCTTGGCGATATCGCGGAAAGTTGGTCTTTCTGGCATGATTTCGAGGTCGTCGGACTCGCTTTGATTAGGAAAATCTTCTTTGTCGATTAGAGCGAACTCGCGAGCTCGAATGACTCTCTGAAGATGGAAATGACGCTCCCAAAGACACTTCCTAGCCTTCAACTTGTTGAACATATCGTCAATTCCGGGAACAGGGGTAAGTAGCAGTATGGGAGCTGTAAAAACAATCGAGCAGAAAGTTAAGATAAAGCATAAGGAGACGGCTCGCACGATAAACATCAAGAAAATCTACCAAGTGTTCCCCACTTCGCCACCGCCGGACGTTCCTCTTCAACAGACGCGCTTGACATCGACACAAAGAAACCAAAATCTTGTACAAGGGGCGACTCGCCATATTATACAACCTCTTTCCGCTCGGGTCGGCGTGCTTACAGAATTCAAGAAAATTATGAAGATGACGAACTCCGATGGGCTCGCCACATTCGGCATCTCGAGTCAGAAGCCCGACCAGTTGACAAACTCCTCTGGTGTTGATCTGCGCAAGCGCGATTCTATGAACCCACATGTACCGAAGAATCAACGCAGGAATGGGGAATATGAGGTAACAGCCCCTAAACAAGCATTCATATGCAGTAAACGTGCCGACAGGCGGGTCGTCTTCTCGCTGGTCGACAATTGGCACAATCATCTTGACCGCGTCGGAGATTCCGCATTCCGCGCGAAGGATATCCAGTGACTCCTCGTCGCACCATGAAGAGCCTGGAGGTGGGCGTTGCTTTCGCCTCGACTTCTTTTTCTTCTTCGCGACTTCGCCTAGTCCGGATCCAATCCAGGCTTGCAATCTCTCCGCTTCTATGAGAGGATTGTACTCCCAGTTGCAGTCTTCAATCTTTACTCGGGGAATCGGCTCGGCAGAACTAAGCGACTCGTCACGAAGATAAGGAATTTTGACAACCAACCTTTGCTCATTCGCAGCAGAAGGCTCGCCACTCTGTGAAGGACGCGAGGTCCCAACTTCCTCTTGGAAACCCGCTCTTGGAGCTCGCATCGGTGAGACACTCTCCCTAGTATCGCGACTTCGCCTTGAGACGGGAGTGGGATAGGTGAACAAATCGGCAAAGGGAGAGTTACCTCTAGCTCGGCCCTTTCGACAAGACGCACTCATCTCCTCGCGACCAGACGTACTCGCGTTCTCGTATCCGCGGAACCAACCACAGCTTAAACTTGCATCAACGACCAATTCGCTGTTAGCGGAGTACACCCAGATCAATTTTTCCTTCTCGGCGGGCTTGGCAGATCTCGCAGACTTGATCGAATTTGTTGACGACATTATTTTTGGATCTAAAAGGAAGGATTTTCAAATCTCCTCAAAAACACGACGGCGGCAATGAAGAACACGGCGGCGGCGAAGTGATGGGACGGCAAAAAACTTAACGAAAACTTGAAAGAAAAGCGAGAGAAAAAGGAGAGAGAGAAAACCTGTTTTCGGATAAATGAGAATTATGAGAAGTATCTGAGGAGCATCGCTCCTTATAAAGGCATCTTTTGGGGATCGAATTTCGAGGTGGGCCTCATTTCATAATAGGCCCGAGATTTTGGGCTTGAAGGATCGATTTGCAATCCCGCGATTTTGTATTAGCTCGAAACGCGACCTCGCGAGTTCACCTCTGATTTAATTCGCGACTTCAGGACTTCGTTTTCTCAAGACTTCAATTCTCAGCGATTACCATGACCTCGCAGTATTTATGGAGTTGATCAAGTCGTACCCTCGTAACTTGTTCAAATCGATCTCTTCATCAAAACCAACTCGTGACTTCGTCTCATCAGGCGTCTCGCGACTTCTCTTCATCGAAATCAATTCGCGACTCCGCAGATTTTCATCTCGTCACTTCGCGGGATCGAAATCGACTCACTCATAACGTCACACTCAATCAGCTCGCGACTTCATCTTCATCAGATCAACTCGCGACGTCCTCAAAATCAACTCGCGACTTCGTTTCGACATCTCTCGGATTCGTCCCGTTGCCTCGCGCGTATCGAGCGACTCGCTGATTCGTGACATGATCTTCAAGCAGCTCGCGATTTCCTCAAAGTCAGCTCGTGACTTCATCTCGTCACTTCGCAGGATCGAAATCGACTCGCTCATAACGTCACACTCGATCAGCTCGCGACTTCATCTTCATCAGATCAGCTCGCGACGTCTTCAAAATCAACTCGCGACTTCGTTTCGACATCTCTCGGATTCGTCCCATTGCCTCGCGCGTATCGAGCGACTCGCTGATTCGTGACATGATCTTCAAGCAGCTCGCGATTTCCTCAAAGTCAGCTCGCGACTTCTTCTCGTCACTTCGCAGGATCGAAATCGACTCGCTCATAACGTCACACTCGATCAGCTCGCGACTTCATCTTCATCAAAATCAACTCGCGACTTCATCTTCATCAGATCAGCTCGCGATGTCCTCAAAATCATCTCGCGACTTCATCAAATCGGCTCGCGACCTCGCAGCTTCATTCCACCAAACAACTCGGAGAATACGCAGACGAAACTAAAATTGAGGACTCGGCGACAATGGCAACTTGAACAAGTGTGTGACTCGTGCTCTTTTCCCCTTGGTCTGGTTTTTTCCCACCGGGTTTTCTAGACAAGGTTTTTACCGAGGCTTGTTCACACACCTATACGTCTTCGTCTCGCCGCCTCGCATCTTCGAGCAGTTTGCAGATTCGGAACATTTTCATCTCGTCGCCTCGCATCTTCGAGCGATTCGCGGGTTATGAGCTCGTCAGTTCGCAAGTTCGAAACCGACCATCAGATGGCATCGCGTCGATCAGCTCGCCGAATTGGGTACAACCATGTCACTTGGGCTCGGCAAAATCGGTCAACACGTTAACAGTCTAACGAAAATCGATTCTTCACTTGGACACCCTTACTTCAACACTTTTATTTATAAAACTGTTGAACTGGGGGGCTAACTGTAGGGGTCAAATCTCCCCTAGAATAATCGATAAGCCTAAATCGACTAAGTATACGTTAAACGGCCCAACGGTCAAGCCCAGAAGACAGAGGCCCATTAAAAGCCCAACACTGTTCATCTGAACCGACCTATTTTCTCTATAAATAAGCATGTACCCTCCTCATTTGAGGGGATCCGAAATTCTGAGTTGTAAAAAGACAAAAACAGCTTTTTCAGCTAATTAATAAGAGCAGCTCAAGAACCCTAAATCTTTTTCATTCTAAGTGTTTGAAAACCTAAAGAAGCTCTATTTCGAAGAATCTTCACAAATTCAATTGTGTGAAAATCCAGCACGCACATATCAATACACCACTTCTTATGACTTAATACAGAGAAAATACTTTTTTCATAATACATATCATCTTAAGAGTCTACTCTCTAGTTTCTGGATTTGTAATCATATTATGGCTTTTAACTTTATCCACCATTTTTCAACTGCAGGCGGCATCTGTGAAGCGCATATTCGAAAAACACCCAAACATGGTGTTAAACTTCCGAGCAAAGGACCAATATTTGAGGACGTTATGCATGAATGCCCTCCTCAACCTAATCCAAATGCTGTGCCAGTCACTGCAAGACCTTTGCATTGATGACCTAGGCCAAGCAGACGATACACTAACATACTTGAAAAATTCAGGCTTTAAGGTGGATTGGTTGGAGCGTAAACTGGATGAAGTAAAGGAAAAGAAGTTGGAAGAGGAGATTGGTGAGACTCGCGTGCAAGAATTAGAGGAAGAAGTGAAGGACATAAAATCTCTGCTAGAGAAAAAGAAGAAAGAGCTAAAGGACTTGAACAAGAAGTGCTTAGACACAGAAGCTCTGCTAAAGAAAGAGAAGGCAAATGTATTGGCTGCCAGAGTTCCTCCTTTAACGTTGGATGATGTTGTCTCATGACTTAGGATCGGCTAGGTATGTACTGGTTCTGTACGTTCTTTTGGGTCTAGGTTTCAGAATTAGAGTCCTAACATAGGAAGCTAGAGGATGACTTCTGTCGGAATTGGAAACTCCTATATTTTGTAAAAAAAAACTAAACTTTTTGGTTGAGACAACTCGTTAGATCTTTTTTTGTTTGTCTCATACATGATAATGTAATCGGATTATCGCCGGGAAAGGTTAAGCTCTACTAAGTTGTTTGATCATCTTTTGTTGTCTCAAAGCTAATAACATGGCAATTTGTAACTATGCATCCAAGTAAATGCATCGACATTGTCACATTGAGTATTTTAATGTTCTAGTGACCACAAGTAAGAGTTGACATTGGTCGTATCTCTCTCCAGTATAGAGATTGGAAGCAGCAAATCCAATAAAAAAAAGAATTCAAAAGATAATATTTAGCTATTTCAAGCTTTGAGATATGTACTCTGTTTCCAAGAAATCCTTATTATCCCACAAAGTCGACAAAATTAGGTCTCCCCACTACAGTAATAAAGAAACTCACTTTAGGCCTAAATGGTAAATTGGGCCCAAGTTTAGAAGTGAAGACCAACAACACAAACCCGTACGGAGAAATCGTGTTTTGATTTGGGGATTTTGATTCTAGGGTTTAAACTAGTCGTCTTGATCTTCCTGATAATTTGGTTTGCAGAGTAGTCTTCAATGGGGAATGAAGCTAATAAGAAGTTCACTTGGGTCATTAAGAATTTCTCTTCTTTGGAATCAATGTTTATTGACTCTGATCAATTCGTCATTGGTGGTTGCAAATGGTGAGGACTGAGAAGACAACTTGTTTTCTAATGTTTTTGGTGTAAAACAACTCTGACCAATTAAAATTTCCAATGGTTTTTGGTCGCAGGTATCTTAAGGCCTATCCCGAGGATTTGCTGAAAACACAAGCAAAACATTTGTCTTTGTTTCTGGAGGTTGCTGATTTTCGAACTTTACCTTGTGGATGGAAAAGACACACCAAATATCGCCTCACTGTTGTAAATCAACTTTGGGATAAACTCTCCCAAGTGAAAGGTCTGGTTTTTTTATCACTGCTCGCTACTTTTAAATTTATGCTGCGACGAGATTCTATGTATGTGTTATGAAATGTTTGTTGTGACTTAAATCAGTTCTAGACTTCTGTCTTTCGTGATTTACAGAGATACAGCAATGGTTTGAACAAAAGACTCATCTCAGGGGAAAAAGGTTTCCCCTTACTCAACTTCATGAAAAATATGGTGGATTTCTTGTGAACAATGAAGTCAAAATTGTTGTCGAAATAGACGTTCTTGAAGTTGTTGGCAAGCTAGATGTACCAAAGGAATCTGAAGCAGAAACCCAACCTCAAAAAAAGAGAAAGCTAGAGGATACTTCATCAGTTGATGTCAATGGGTTTCATGTTCTTCCTTCACAGGTAACATAAGTGAATAAAGATGCAAACTTTTCAGAGTGGCAACCCAAAATTTTCTGTTAGATAGTAACATATTTGATATGCTGATAAGTGATAACTCTCAGTTTCGAACTCATGAGACGTTATCATTTGCTTTTGTTTGATATTGTTGATTCTCGGACAAGGGGTGGTTTTTGAATGAACAACTTTTTTGGATTTAGAGCTCTGGATTAAAAGCAAAAGCAAATGTGTGTCTACCCTTTAGTTTCTGGATTTGTAAGCATAAGGCTTTTTACTTAACCAACCATTTTTCATCTGCAGGTGAAATCTGTGAAACGTATATTTGAAAAACACCCAAACATGGCATCAAACTTCCGAGCACAGGACCATCTTCTGAGGACATTATGCATAAATGCCCTCCTCAACCTAATCCAGACGCTGTGCAAGTCACTGCAAGTCCTTTCCATTGATGACCTGGGCCAAGCAGACAATACACTAACATACCTGAAAAATTCAGGCTTTAAGGTGGATTGGTTGGAGCGTAAACTGGAGAAAGTAAAGGAAAAGAAGATCGAAGAGGAGATTTGTGACACTCGGATACAAGAATTAGAGGAAGAAGTGAAGGGCTTTAAGCAGAAGTACTCAGACATAGAAGTTCTGCTAGAGAAAAAGAAGGAAGAACTAAAGGACTTGAAGAAGAAGTGCGTAGACACAGAATCTCTGCTAAAGCAAGAGAAGACAAAGGTATTGGCCGCTAGAGCTCCTCCTCTAACGTTGGACGATGTTCTCTGATGACCTCTTAAGTTCTGATAGGTGTTGTGGTACTCTTATGTTCTTTTGAGTCTAGGTTTCTAAATTAGAGTCCTAACATGGAATGTAGAGAGACTTCTTTCAGAATTGGAAGCTCCTATGTTTTGTAAAGAACTAATCTTCTTTTGTTGAGATGACTTGTTCTCTAATTAATGACTATGTGATCGGATTATCTCCTGAAAAGACTAAGCTGTACTAAGTATGTTTCTAATCAAGCTTAACTTTGTTCTTAAACGAGTTTATTTTTATGAGGTTACAATTTACCATGAAAAACACAAATATCTTCCTGCAAACATTCTGTTTATAACCTCCATTTTTCGTTTGTTTAATTATTTATTGGTAAATCTACTCCATTGTCTCATAACATGACAATTTGTACTCTGCATCCAAGTTAGTACATCAACATTGTCATTTGTATTAGTATTTTGGTATTCTAGTGACTACGAATTAGAGTTTACAAGAGCTGAATGGGGCCAAAATTGTATATTGGGCCAAAATCCAGCAGTGAGGACGGAGAAGCGTGGCTTAAATTGTGAATTTGGGAGAGCCACTCTCACTCTGATTCTAGGGTTTCAGTTCTCTGTTCATATTCTGGTAATTAAGAGTCCATGGAAATTTAGTGCTTTTCATGGGTTTCACTTTTGCGAGTTTGGGTGCGTGACATTTTTTAGAAGAGTCTTTTAATTCTGTTGGTGACCTTGTAGTTTGGTTGAGAGGAGTCTTCAAATGGGGAATCTAGTTGATAAAAAGTCCACTTGGGTAATCCAAAATTTCAACACCTTGGAATCTAAGATAATCTATTCTGATAAGTTCGTGGTTGGTGGATGCAAATGGTAAGGTTTCATCTACGTAGATTTAGGTTATATCCTCCACAATGTTTTGATGATTCTTTTATTCGTGTTTCTTGCAGGCACCTTTCTGTCAATCCCAAGGGAGATGATGAGGAATTTCCAGGCTACTTGTCTTCGTATCTGGAATCTGAAGCATTGCCTTGTGGATCGAGGAGACACGCAAAATTTTCCTTGACATTAGTAAATCAACTCTCTAAAAAAATCTCCCGAAAAGGAGGTGAGTATTTCTACGATTGCCTACTTTTGTGATTCTAAAATGTTTTGTGCTGCTTGTTTTAACTAGAGCTGTATGTTTCGTGACTTTATAGAAGCACAACAGTGGTTTCATGAGGAGTCTCTGTCTTGGGGTTTCGCAGACATGCTTCTTCTTACCAAACTTCATGAGAGAGATAGTGGGTTCCTTGTAAACGGAGAAGTCAAGATTATTGCAGAGGTAGATGTTCTTGAGGTTATTGGAAA
Organism: Draba incana; assembly: GCA_963576765.1. NCBI lineage: Eukaryota > Viridiplantae > Streptophyta > Magnoliopsida > Brassicales > Brassicaceae > Draba > Draba incana. The sequence goes on from OY755216.1 coordinate 5,236,813, forward strand.
ATTAGATGAAACTGAGACAACACAATCTCTGAAAAAAAGAAAGCAAGATAATGACGGTGTCTTGTCTAGTGGTTTACCCAACAAGACTCAACTATTGAAGGAAGTGAATGGATTTCTAGTTCTTCCTTCGCAAGTAAGAAACTTAAAATTGGTGTTTCAACAATTAGCTTTTCGATTAATAGGAACAGATTTGAATTCTGGGGTTACAACTTCATGAGACTTTATCATTTGCTTTTTTGTTGTTGTTGGTTTTGTGACCAGAGGTTGATTTTCTGTTTTAAATTTATCAGTAGAACATTTTTTTAACACAGAGAAAATGTCCAGAAAAAGAGTATCATCTTAAAAGTCTTCCATTCAGTTTATACTGTATTTATCTTTTTTCAACTGCAGGCGGAATCTATGAAACGTATATTCGAGAAACACCCAAACATGGCATTAAACTTCCGAGCAAAGAACCAACGTCTGAGGACATCATGCATGAATACCCTCCTCGACCTGATCGACACTTTATGCCAGTCACTGCAAGACATTTCCATGGATGACCTGGGCATAGCGGAGAGTGCACTAACATACCTGAAAAGTTTGGGGTTTAAAATGGATTGGTTGGAGTGTAAACTTGAGGAAGTAAAAGAAAAGAAGATCGCAGAGGAGATTGGCGAGGTTCGGATACACGAATTAGAGGAAGAATTGAAGGACATAAAAGCTCTGCTAAAGAAAAGAAGGAAGAATATAAGGACTTGGAGAAGAAGTGCTCAAACACAGAAGCTCTTCTAAAAAAAGAGAAGGCAAAGGTATTGGCCGCAAGAGTTCCTCCTCTTACGTTGGGTGATGTTGTTTGATGGCTTAGGTTCTGCTATATGTTGTGGTATTGTACGTTCATTTAAGGTCTGGTGTTCAAAATTGGAGTCCTAACATAGGAAATTAGAGAGACTTCAGTCGGAGTTTGAAACCATCTTTTGTAAAGATCTCTATCTTTTGGTTGAGAGGACTCGCTAGGACTTGTTAATCAAGCTGTACTAAGTAAATTTTTAATCAAGCATAACTTTGGTTTTAAACCCACTTTTATTTGTATTGAGCAAAACAATAGTGTCTTAATGAAAATGTGTTTATAAGCTCCATTTGTAGAGCCATGCTGTTGTTTGATCATGTACTGGTAAATGTTAATTGGTCATTGGTCTAAATGTAAATCTTCTCTTTTGTTGTCTCATAGCTCGTAACGAGGGGGCATGTCTCTTGGCTATGAGATTGTCTCAATTTGTTAGATTGAACGTCTTGATCTTCCTGATAGTTTGGTTTGCAGAGTAGTCTTCAATGGGGATGAAGCTGATAAGAAGTTCACTTGGGTCATTAAGAATTTCTCTTCTTTGGCATCGAAGCTGTCCATGAAGTCTGATGAATTCGTCATTGGTGGCTGCAAATGGTGAGAAGACAACTTGTTTTCTAATGGTAAGAAGACAACTCTGACCAATTGGTTTTTACTCGCAGGTATCTTCTGGCCTTCCCCAGTCATGTGCGGACAAACTATTTGCGTCTGGTGGTTGCTGGTTATTCGTCTTTGCCTCGTGGTCGTGGATGGAGAATCAACACAAAATGTCGCCTCACTGTTGTAAATCAACTTTCGGATCAACTCTCCCAAGTGAGAGGTGTGATTTTTCATCTTTATAAGACCTAGAAAGGAATCTTCATGTATTATTATGACCTAGAGGTCCTACTAGGAGATTCTGTTTATGTCTTGTGAAATGTTTGTTTGGATTTAATTCAGGTTTTTCTTTCGTGATTTACAGAAATACAGCTCTGGTTAGATCAAAAGACGTTTCTCATGGGTTGTCAAGATATGATTCCCCTTGCTAAAATTTATGACAAAGATGGTGGATTTCTTGTGAACAATGAAGTCAAGATTGTCGCTGAGGTCGAGGTTCGTGAAGTTATTGGCAAATTAGATGTATTATTTGAGAAATCTCAAGAGGTAACCCAACCTCTGAAAAAGACAAAGCTAAACGACGATGGTGATGTGTCTAGCCATTTGCACACAGAAATTTCATCCGTTAAGGAAAGCATTGATGTCAATGGGTTTCAAGTTCTTCCTTCACAGGTAAAAAAATGAATTAAGAATCAAACTTTTCAGTGTGTTTCGTTCCAATAGTGTTTTGTTAGATATCATCTTAAAAGTCTACTCTTTAGTTTCTGGATTTGTTAAAGAATCGAAATTTTTAGAATGGCAACCCAATAGGTTTCTGTTAGATAGGAACATATTTGATACATTGATAACTCTCGGTTTCAAACTCATGAGACGTTATCATTCGCGTTTGATGTCTTTTTCTGTTTTGAATGTATCAGTACAACACTTCTTTTGACTTAATACAGAGAAAATGCTTTTTTCATAATACATATCATCTTAAGAGTCTACTCTCTAGTTTCTGGATTTGTAATCATATGGCTTTTTTACTTTATCCACCATTTTCCAAGTGCAGGTCAAATCTGTGAAACGTATATTCGAGAAACACCCAAACATGGCATTAAACTTCCAAGCAAAGAACCAACGCTTGCGGAGATCATGCATGAATGCCCTCCTCGACCTAATCGAGACGATGTGTCAGTCACTGCAAGACCTTTCCATTGATGACCTGGGCCAAGCAGACAATGCACTAACATACCTGAAAATTTCAGGGTTTAAGGTGGATTGGTTGGAGCTTAAACTAGAGGAAGTAAAGAAAAAGAAGATCGAAGAGGAGGTTGGTGATATGCGGATGCAAGAATTAGAGGAAGAATTGAAGGGCTTTAGGCAGAAGTACTCAGACATAGAAGCTCTCTTAGAGAAAAAGAAGAAAGAACGAAAGGACTTGAAGAAGAAGTGCTTAGACACAGAAGCTCTTCTAAAGAAAGAGAAGGCAAAGGTATTAGCAGCTAGAGCTCCTTGTTACACCTGAATTTGGCCTAAGGCAAATCCTGCTCTCGGCCCAGCAAGCTCCAAGGCCCATTTTCCCAAAGATAAAATATAACCTACGTTTAGTTACTTTTTAATGAAGGCTAGGTTATACTTGTAAGGTATAAGGTTAGTTTTTAACCATATACACATTTAACCTAGATTAGAAATCCTATATATAGTTGTATCACATTTATGGGGAAGGATCATGCTCTTTTGACCACATTTGAGTGTTAATACTATCCCATTTTCGTCCATCCTGCTCGGAATAGTCATATCTCGTTAGGCCTGCTCGAAATATTAAACTATCTGCTCTCCCGTGCATCCTCCTTATTTTTCCTGTTCTCATCTACCATCTTACTCACAAAGAATCTCGAACCCTCATTTTAAATTCAGTGTCGAACCCGCTCTCCGAGTTCAACACTCCTCCTCTAACGCTGGATGATGTTGTCTCATGACTTCATAGGTTCTGCTAGGTGTTGTGGTACTCCTAACATAAGAAGCTAGAGAGAGACTTCTTTCGGAATTGGAAGCTCCTATATTCTGTAAAGAACTAATCTTTTTGTTGAGATAACTAATTGTATCATTCAGTACTACGTAAACGGATGATCGCCGGCAAAGGCTAAGCTTTACTAAGTATATTTTAAATCAAGCTTAGCTTTGGTATTAAACAGAAATTATTTATCCGAGGTTACACATTTATTTTCCTTAACGAAACTGCTTATAAGCTCCGTTTGTGATTTAAGTAACCATTTTTGGTTCGTTTGATCATTTATTGGTATATCTTGTCTTTTGTCTCATAAACAAACATGGCAAGTCACTGCATTCGAGTTTAGTACAGTAGTCGAAGCAGACCTTGTTGGACCGAATATTGTAAATTGGGCCAAAGTCTTGGAGTGAAGACCAACAACACAAACAAACACATAGTAGAAGAAGTGTGGTTCGATTTGTGCAATTTTTTTTTTTTTTTTTTTTTTTGCGCGATTTGGGTGTGTGCCAGTGACACTCTCACTCTGGTTCTAGGGTTTCAGTTCTCTGTTCTTGTTCTGGTAGTTTGGTCGAGAGGAGTCTTCGATGGGGAGAATACGGGGAGATATTAACCCGTTCACTTGGGTGATTAATGATTTCTCCACTTTGCAATCGGAGATAATTTATTCTGATGAATTTCAGATCGGTGGCTGCAAATGGTAAAGAAGACAACTTGTGTTTTCTTTTCGTATTTAAGGTTTTATGTGACAGATCCATTGTTTTTTAATGGTTTCATTTGGGTTACAGGCGTCTTATGGCTTATCCAAAGGGAGATAGGTTTAGAAACTATATGTCTCTGTATTTGGACGTTGCTGATTCTAAACATTTGCCTTGTGGATTGAGAAGAAGCGCAAGATTTCACCTAACTGTTGTAAATCAACGTTACCCAGGACGCTCCATAACGAGAAGTAATTATTTTTACACTCACTCACTACTTAATGAGTTATTTGGTCAGGTGAACAAATAAAAGTTTCAGATTCTACTTATTGTTGTTTTGACTGGAGTTGTATGTTTTGGTGAAACTCCAGGTAAAATCCATCGGTTTGATCAGAAAACTTCTGCTGCTGGTTTCATAAAAATGATACACCATTCAAAACTTTTTGATGAAGAAGGGTTTGTGGTAGATGGAAAAGTCAAGATTCTAGTTAGGATACATGTTTTTCTAGTTATTGTTGGCAATGTAAATGTAATAGAGGTTTCTGATGAGGGATCTGAAGAAGAATCTAAGGAGATATCTGAGGAGGGATCTAAAGAAGAATCTGAGGAGATATCTGAGGAGGGATCTAAAGAAGAATTTGAGGAGGGATCTAAAGAGGGATCTGAGGAGGGATCTGAATCAGATTCTGACACAGAATCTGAAGAAGCAAGCAGTCCTCTGAAAAAAACTAAGCTAAATGATGATGGAAACACGTCTAATGATTTACACAGCAAGACGCAACAAGTGAAGGAAACCATTGATGTCAATGGGTTTCAAGTTCTTCCTTCACAGGTAATAAATTAATAAAGATTCAAACTTTTTAGTGTGTTTCGTTCCAATAGTGTTTTGTTAGATAGGAACATATTTGATGGTAGATACTGATAATTATGGGTTTCAAACTCATGAGACTTTACCGTTTGCTTCACTGGTTTTAAGTCAATGAAGATTCTAACTTTGTAGAAGTATAAACCTCACGAGACCTTATCATTTACTTCTTATTATTTTCTGTTAATTTTTGGACGAGGTAGTTTGTTCTGTTTTGAATTTATCAATCAGTAGTAGAACACATCTAAGTTTCAATCAGTGATAATATCTCACCCAACACAAGTGTATAACCCGTCTGTTTAGGGATATGTATGTATACATATAGGTTTTTGACTTTATTCATATTTTCTTTCACTCGTAGGTGGAACTTGTGAAGCGTATATTCGAAAAATATCCAGACATGGCATTAGGGTTCAGAGCAAAGAACCAAATTCTGAGGACAGCATGCATGAATGTCCTCCTAAGCCTTATTGAAACACTGTGCCAGTCACCTCAGGAGCTCTCCAAAGAAGATCTTGTGGAAGCAGACAATGCACTAGCATACGTGGTAGATGCAGGCTTTAAGGTGGATTGGTTAGAGAAGAAGCTAAAGGAAGTGAAGGGAAAGAAGAAGGAAGAGCAGAATGGTGAGACTCGGATTCAAGAATTAGAGGAAGAACTCGTGGACTTTAAGCAGAAGTGCTCGGACACGGAAGCTCTGCTAGAGAAAGAGAAGGCAAAGGTATTAGCCGCAAGAGCTTCTCTAACATTGGATGACATTGTCTGACGACTTGAGTTCTGCTCGGTGTGTTATGGTTTGTTGGTCTCGGTCTTCTTCTCTAGGTTTCGAAATTAGAGTCCTCTTAAAACTTAGGAAGCTAGATTGTGTAAAGAAGTATATTTTGTTGGAATTGGGAAGCTCTAGGCATGCTAGGTTTCAGAATTAGAGACCTAACATAGGAAGCTAGAAAGACTTATGTCGAAATTGGAAGCTCCTATATTTTGTAAAGAACTTGTCTTTCTGTTGAGACGACTTGCTAGGTTTTGTTAGTAGTCTCATTCATAACTATGTAATCGGATAAATCGCTGGCAATGGTTAAACTCCATACGTAGAGCCATTTTGTGGTAAATCTGCTATGTTCTTGTCGCATAGTTTGTAACATGTCAATTACAGTACTACGTTTACATTTTCCAAACATTTTCAAGTTCAGTAGAGAGATTGGAAGCAGAAAATCCCATCAGAAAGTGAGTTAAATAAAAAAAATTGATAGTTACAACTTGAAATATGCACTCTGTTTCCAAGTCACTGCGTCCAAATCAGTTTACAAAGCCAACTTTGGGCTTAAATGGTAAATTGGGCCCCACTTTAGAAGTGAAGTCATATGGAGAAGCGTTGTTTGATTTTGGTGAGTGTGCCACTAGTCTCTCTTTCTGGTTCTAGGGTTTTAACTTGTCTGTTCTTGTTCTAGTAGTCAGGTTGCAAAGAGACCTTTAATGGGGAATGTAACTGGTAATAAGTTCACTTGGGTCATTAAGAATTTCACCTCTGCGCAGTTCGAGTTTATTGAATCTGATCAATTCGTGATAGGTGGCTGCAAATGGTAAGATGAATTCTTTGAATTTTTTTTTGTCCAATTTAGGTTATGTTTTTGGTTGCAGGCTACTTTTAGCCTATTCCAGGGATGTGCCTAGCCGAGGTACAAAATATTTGTCTCTAATTATAAAACTTTGCCTTGTGGATGGAGACTACACGTAAAATATCGCATAGCTTTAGTAAATCAACTTTCGGAGGAACTCTCCCAAGTGAAAGGTTTGGTTTTTTTTATCTCCGATAAAGAAATTAAGGTTCATGTTTTATGATTCCCTTTATGTGTTTTTGATGTATTTGTTTTGACTTAAAACTGTTGTTATCTTTCATGATTTTACAGAAACACAGCTTTGGTTAGAACGAGACTTTCCTTGCATGTGTTATCCAGAAATAGTTCCCGTTTCCATACTTCATGACAAAGATGGTGGATTTCATTAATGTGAATGGGTTTCAAGTACTTCCTTCGCAGATAAAAAAGCTAATAAAGATTCAAACTTTTTAGAATGGCAACCCAATACAATCTGTTAGATAGGAACGATGTACTGATAACTCTGGGTTTCAAACTCATGAGACATTACCATTCGCTCTTGATGTTGTTGATTATTGGCAAAGAGGTGGTTTTTGATGTTTTGAATGTATCAATACAAACACTTCTTATTACTTGATACCGAGAAAATGTTGTTTTCATAAAACATATCATCTTAAGAGTCTACTCTCTAATTTCTGGATTTACTTATTCATCCTTTTTCAACTGCAAGTGGAATCTGTGAAATGTATATTCGAGAAACAACCAAACATGGCATTAAACTTCCGAGCAAAGAACCAATGTCTGAGGACATCATGCATGAATACCCTCCTCGACCTGATCAACACTTTATGCCAGTCACTGCAAGACCTTTCCATGGATGACCTAGGCACAGCAGACAGTGCACTAACATACCTGAAAAGTTTGGGGTTTAAGGTGGATTGGTTGGAGCAGAAACTGGAGGAAGTAAAAGGAAAGAAGATGGAAGAGGAGATTGGTGAGATTCGGATGCATGAATTAGAGGAAGAAGTGAAGGGCTTTAAGCAGAAGTGTTCAGACATAGAAGCTCTGCTAGAGAATAAGAAGGAAGAACTGAAGGACTTGAAGAAGAAGTGCTTAGACACAGAAGCTCTTCTAAAGAAAGAGAAGGCAAAGGTATTGGCTGCTAGAGCTCCTCCTCTAACGTTCGACGATGTTGTCTGATGACTTCTTAGGTTCTGCTAGATGTTGTGGTATTGTTGGTTCGTTTGAGTCTAGGTTTCTGAATTAGAGTCCTAATATAGGAAGCTAGAGAGAGACTTCTTTCGGAATTGGAAGCTCCTGTAAAGAACTAATCTTTTTTGTTGAGATGACTTGTTGTCTCATTTATGACTATGTAATCGGATTATCGCTGGCGAAGGTTAAGCATTTGTTTACAAAGTTAGAGTCCTCAAAAGTTCTTCCTTGATAAAAATAATCTTAACTTGATGTCAATGAGGACACTTCATCAGTACAGAGAAACAATTTCAATAAAGTTTATGAACTTGTTACCTGTGAAGGACGTGAAACCCATGGACATTCATGGTATCCTTCACTTGTTGTATCTTGTTGTGTAAATCACCATCATCATTTCGCCTAAGTGTATCTCTTTCTGTTTCTGGATATGTACTCATGGCTGTTTACTTTATTCGCCTTTTCGTGGAACTTGTGAGCCGTATATTCGAAAAAACACCCAGACATGGCATTAGGGGTCCAAGCAAAGAACAAACTTCTTGCATGAATGTCCTCCTAAGCCTAATCAAAACACTCTGCCAGAAGCTCTCCCAAGAATATCTTGTGGAAGCAGACAATCCACTAGCATACATGGTAGATGCGGGCTTCTAGGTGGATTGGTAATTGGTTAGAGAAGAAGCTAAAGGAAGTGAAGGAAAAGAAGAAGGAAGAGCAGAATGGTGAGACTCGGATTCAAGAATTAGAGGAAGAACTCAAGGACTTTAGGCAGAAGTGCTCAGACACGGAAGCTCTGCTAGAGAAAGAGAAGGCAAAGATATTAGCCGCAAGAGCTTCTCTAACGTTGGATGACTTTGTCTGAGGACTTGAGTTCTGCTCGGCGTGTTCTGGTCTGATGGTTTCAGTCTCTCTAGCTTTCAAAATTAGAATCTAGATTTTGTAAAGAAGTAAATTTTGTTTAAAGAGGGGTCGCTAGGATATTGCCATTGTAACAGACACAGTGTTAATGAAAAAGCAAGTCTTTTAGATGTCTCTCATTCAAGTGTATGTAATAAGCTGTCAATTTTCAGTAAAGAGAGTCTAAGGTAACCATGGGCGTTGGGAGTACGGGACCGTTCGGTTCGAATCTTTCGGGTTTCAGATTTTTTTTATGTAAAATTATATAAACCATTTTGTCACGTATCTATGAAATTCGGATCGGGTTCAATATGATTCCTTTCTGGTTCAAGTCGGATATGAGTACTCAAAATAGGAGCCGTTTGAAATAAAAAATATCTAAGTATTCATAATTACCCGAAAGTGTTTCATTTATTTTGGATACCAAAACTACTCCGGTTGAGTATTTTGGATAATTTTAATTCGGTTCAGTTTGGTTTGGTTTTTTAGTTTGAAGTTTGTGTGACTCACAAATAGGCTGAGTTGTAAATTGGGCTAAAGCCCATAAAGTGGGACCCCATAAAGTGAGGTCTAGCCAAAAAAAACTTTTTGTCCTATTTAAAATTTTAAACTCTCGCTCTAGGGTTTCACGCCTACATTTCAGGTTACAAGAGTTATCTTCAATGGATAATCTAGCTGATAACAAGTTCACATGGGTGATTAAGAAGTTCTCCACTTTGCAGTCTCTGGTTGTTTATTCTGATCAATTCATAATCGGTGGTTGCAAGTGGTAAAGCTATGATAAACTTTTTACTTCGTCTAATTTATGCTTATGAGACTTTCTCTTTGGTTTTGGTGATTTTATGGTTCGTTTTTGTTTTTGCAGGCGTCTTATTGCTTATCCAAAGGGATTTCCTAAGCCTGGTTATTTCTCTTTGTTTCTCGAAGTCGCCGATTTTAGATCATTGCCAAGTGGATGGAGAAAACATGCAAGATATCTCCTAACTGTTGTTAACCAGAAATCTGGAAAAAAATCTCAACAAAACGGTAATTATCTTAAAATTAACTTTATTTCATAAACACGATAAATTATCAGTTAGACGAGCAACAATGCCCAAATAAACTGGATTTATCACATCTTCTCATTATTCAGACAAAAAGATAGTTACAAATTTTATAAATCTTTAGCGATGGGATTATGTTGTTTTACGAGATTTTATATCTGATGTTTGGGACTAGGATTATTGTTGCTGCTCAAGTGTTTGGTGGTTTTACATCAATTAGTATTGAAGTTTTGTGCCAAAATCCGTATAGGCGAATTTATCTACTCCTCTATTCCTATATACTAGTATTAGATGTTTTATTTTACGGATTTGTTTCACAATTCTATGCAAGATTTATTGTTACTAATATTTTATGACCATTAGTTTTTGTAGTATTGGTTGGGCAGCTTTTATTAAAGAATTAAATGATAGAAATACGAAATACTTAGAGCATGAGCATTGGTGACACCGGAGGGTTTAAAGAGGTGTTCTTATAATATAAAAGTATTAAAATTTAAGTAAAAGGAAGAAATAAAGTGTTTTTGTTGGGTATATTGAAATATAAAATTTGAGTAAAAGGAAGAAAGAGAGTGTTTTTGTGGATAAAATTAGATCTTTTGGAGAGAGATATCTAATATTGGATCTTTTGGAGAGTGTGTTTAAAAGGAAAAGAGAGTGTTTAAATATAAAATTAATAAAAGTTGAGTAAAATGATGAAAGAGAAGGTATAAAGTTGAGTAAAAAGAAGAGAGAGTGTATGTTTTAATAATTTAAAAATCACATTAGACCCTCCGGTATCTGCGTTGTACATGGCCTTATAGTTTCTTAATCTCCGCGTTGTTGGGGAAGTAATATTTATTCAAAGTATATGTATTGATTACATGGAAAATCTGTTTTGTGATTTTGTAGAAGCAAAACAATGCTTTGATCATAAGACTCCTGGTTGGGGTTTGGCAAACATGGTTCCCCATACCAACTTCTTGAAAAAGATGGTGGATTTCTTGTGAACGATGAACTCAAGATTGTTTCGGAGATAGATGTTCTTGAAGTTATCGGCAAATTAGATGTACTCAAGGAAAATGAGGAAGTAAATAAACCTCTGAAAAAGATAAAGCTAGATCATGATAGGGTGGAGTCTAGTAATTTGAACAAGGAAATTTCATTGGTTATGGAAAGCATTGATGTCAATGGGTTTCAAGTTCTTCCTTCACAGGTAACAAAAACTCCAGAAAGATTTAAACTTTGTTGAACTTTCAACCTCATAAGTATACCCTTCAATTCATCTCTTTATTGCTTGTAGGTGGATTTTGTGAGGCGTATATTTGAAAAACATCCAGACATTGCATTAGAAGTCCGTCCAAAAACCCAACATCTGAGGAAAGGATACATGAATTTCCTGCTAAGTGTAATCGAGACGTTGTGCCAATCAATTCAAGACATCTCCAATGAAGATCTAGTCGAAGCAGATATCGCGCTAACAAACTTGAAAGACGCGGGGTTTAAGTTGGATTGGTTGGAGAAAAAGCTTGACCAAGTGAAAGAAATGAAGAAGGAAGAGCAGATCAATGTGACTCGAATGCAAGAAGTAGAGAAAGAATTGGAGAATCTTAAGCAAGTGTGCTTAGACATGGTAGTTTCGTTGGAGAAAGAGAAGGCAAAAGTGCTTGCTTCTAGAGAAGCTTCTCTAAAGTTGGATGATGTTGTATGATTAATTTGCTATGTTCTTGTCTGTTTGTTTGTTGTCTGGGTTTCGAAATTTCTTAAATTCAAAAGTGTTTGTTCCATATTTCCAAAAGTAAGTATCTTTTTTTATGAGAGCAATCTTTCCAAGCGGCTTGAACTCCATTTGGAACTCCATTTGTAGAGGAAATGAAGAATTTTATTATTATTATTCATTGGTTCACTAGTTTTGTTTTTGTGGTTCAAGTTCACATAGACCTCATAGATTTTTGTGCATATCATCAATATAGGCTATATAGTACTCCTTTTTCCGAAGTAACGTAGGACTCAAGAAACAAAGCAGATCTTGTGCCATTCTCACTAGGGTTCTAGGGTTTTAGTTATTTCCTTCAAAATGTTTTGGTAGTTTAGTTTGGTGACTCAAAGGGGTAAATGAATTCTTCCAATTTGATCATACTGCACGTATGTCAAATGTACTGGTTCTTGTAAAAAAAAATTTGGCTTTGTTTAACGAGATTGTTGTTTTTTTAAAATAAATATTGATTTACTAGTTTGGCTTTGCAGGAAACAATATCAAGAACAATGGGGGGAAAAAGCTGATAAGAAGTTTACTTGGATGATTAAAAAAATCATTTTCGGAATATCCTTATGATAAATTCGTGATCGGTGGCTGCCAAAGGTAAGAAAAACATATACGTTTTTAGTCCAATTTAGGTTGTACTAAATTGTTTTTCAACGTTTTAATTTTATATTTGGATTGCAGGAATCGTTGGCATTTTTTTTTTTTTTTTTTTTTTTATTTATATGTTTCTCTGGATAAATAGAGAGGTAAAGGATAATGAAAACTGCTTGCCTCTTTTTTGTGGGTTTCTATTTATAGAACTTTGCCTCTTTTACGTCTTTATGATAATTTTTTTAAGTCTGTGTGAGATATTATCCTATGTGGTTGTGCAATGATTGTTATGTGTTTTGTGAAATTACAGAAAATACCAAGTGGGTTGATCAGATGTTTCCCTTCGTTGGTTTTATAGACATGATTCCATTTCCAAACTTCATGAAAAAGGTGGTGAGTTTCTTGTGAAAGGAGAACTCAAGATTGTCGCGGAGGTAAAGGTTCTTGAAATTATAGGCTGCAAACTAGATGTATCCGAGAAATCTAACAAGGCAACCCAACCTAAGCGAGAGGATGGTGAGGGATCGAAATATTTGCGCAAGGAAACTTCATTATTAGAGGAAAGCATTGATGTCAATGGGTTTCAACTGCTTCCTTTACAAGTAAGATGCAAACTTTGTGATAAAAAGATTTACCTTTCAGTTTCTTGATATGTATACACATATGGATTATTACTTTATTCTATCATTTTTTTTTAAACTGAATGTTCAACTTATTAAAAAAAAAAAAAACCATTTTTACAATCTGTTTCACCTTTCATCATTTTCTTGCACTTGTAGGTGGAACTTGTGAAGCGTATATGCAAAAAAACATCCAGACATGGCATTAGAGTTCCGAGCGAAGAACCAAAATCAGAGGACAACATGCATGAATGTCCTCCTAAGCCTAATCGAGACACTGTGCCAGTCAACATGCAGAATGGTGAGACTCGGATTAAAAATTTTGAGAAAGAACTCAAGGACTTAAAGCAGAAGTGCTTAGACATGGAAGCTTAGCTAGAGAAAAGGAAAGGGAAAATGTTGCCCGCCATTGCTACTCTAACGTTGGATGATGTTGTCTGATGGCTCAGCTTCTCGCCTAGGTTTGAGTCTAGGTTTTCAAAATTAGAGTGTTAACACTTGAGTAGTAATCTAAGGGCATCTCCATCGGTATAATTTCTTAAGAAGGTATCCACAAAATTTAATATATTTTTTTAATATAATTAAATTATTTAACTAAATAAAAACTTTCAACCAAGTAACGTTGAAGCCGTGTCAAATGGTATGGAGAGTATCTAAAGCCGTTCCTACAATATCTGAAAGAAGAAACGTCTCTAATCTCATCTCTCCTTTTTCTAATTTTGTTCATTTTTATAATAATAATATACTATCTAAGATACTCCGATGGACATAGTCTAAGGTTATTGAGATCAAGCTCATAAATTTTTCGAAGTGGTTTTTAAGCTTCACTTGTAGAGCCATTTTAAGGTTGTTTGTTTATTTATTGGTAATTTGGTACACAACTAATTTTTGTTTTCGCAATTTTATTCCTTCCTTCACACCTTGTAGATATTTTTTATACATGGAAACAGCTGCCTAAGATAAGTACTCTGTTTTCAAACCAATAGGGAAAAAGGTACTAATTTCATCATTCCAATCTCTTTTCTAGATTTTTCTGACCTAAAACACAAACAAAAACTAGAAAATTCATACAAAACTCAAAAGTTTGGAAGATTGGAGAATAAAGATCAATTTAGCTAATTAAAGGCTTATAATTTGTCATGCCAAAGAAAAGATTGGAGATTTTTCTGTGAGTTATCTTATAGGCTTATAGCATATTGTTAGAGCTTGAGATATCACTCTGTTTTTAGGTCACTTTACCTCCAGAAATCATGCATTTAGATTGAAAATTTAATGACTTTTGGGCCAAAACGGTATACTGGGCCAAGAGTCCAGAAGTGGAAACCAGTAATACAAACACATATTGCGTGATTTGATTTGGGGGTTGTGTGTGACAAAAGCTAGGGTTTCACTTGTCTTCTTCGTCTTCTGGTAGTTTGGTTTCAAAGAGACCTTCCATGGAGAATGAAGCTGATAATAACTTCACTTGGGTCATCTAGAATTTCTCCGATTCTGCAAATGGTAAGAAAAAAAAAAAATCAAACTAATGTTTTTAATGTAAATTAAATTAGGGCTTATGAGGACATCAATTAATTTCCAATGTTGCAGGCATCTTCAGATTATTCCCAAGGGAGATAAAAGCTCATTTACTCTGTATCTGGTGGTTCCAAATTCTCTTTCTTTGCCTTGTGGATGGAGAAGACACTTTAAGTTTACCCTAACTTTCGTAAATCAAATTTCAGACAAACTCTCTCAAGTGAAAAGTAACTTATTTATCTACGCTATATGATTATTTTTTTTCTTATGAGTAGTTCAATGATTGTTATATGTTTCGTGAAAATTACAGAAGAACAAATGTGGTTTGATATATAATGATTGTACCGCCTCCGGTTCAGACATGATTCCATATTCCAAACTTCATGAAAAAGGTGGTGGGTTTCTGGTGAACGGAGTAGTCAAGATTGTTGCCGAGATAGAGGTTCTTGAAGTTATTGGCAAATTTGATGTACCAGAGGAATCTAACCTAAAGAGGGAACCCAACCTCTGAAAAAGATTAAGCGAGACGAAGCTACGGACTCTAAAGATTTGCTTAAGGAAACTTTGGCAGTAAAAGAAAGCATTGATGTCAATGGATTTCAAGTGCTTCCTTCACAGGTACGATGCAAACTTTGAAGAAACTGATAGGTTTTCCAGACCCAAAGGTGTCGACTTTCCTTCGGAGAAGAACCTAATCAAACCAAGAGATAGAAAACACAAGAAGACATCAATGGATTTTCCACAAAAACTTTCCACAAGAACAGAACGAAGAACAGAGTAAGTCTTTGAAATGTAATAAGAACTAGAGAGTTTGTAAATGAATGTAAAGCATGAACACCAAAGTTAAACGAGTTCACTCCCATTAACTAGGGCAGCTACGTCTCGCCGAGCCTTGCTCGGCATCCACTAGATTCAGATAGAGATTACAATAGGCAAGATACCCTAATACCCTTCACTAGTACTTAGAGCACACTTAATCTATACCTAAGCTTAGAGAAACAAGAACAAGTTTATGCTAATACAAGTTTCTCTCTTATCTCTATCTATCCGTTACATTCTCTCTTCATCTCTGATGTCTTTATATATCAGACACAGCAAGCTCATCAAATGCCCTAAAGCAAACGCAGTTTTGCCATCCAAACGCTAAAGCAACTCCTTTACACGTCTGTCCTTTCAGTCAATCAAGCCGTTATCTTTTGATTTCACTAAGGGCCAAGTTGTACGACCATATCCAGCATTGAGTAACTTCCCAATGACGTGTCCTCAAAAGCATTATCTAACCATAGTAAACTTACACAAACCTGAGTTAGACTTGAATTGATCTTGAGGCTTGATTTGTCTTGCTGGCAATACTTGATCATCAAGCATTCATCTTCACAGAAACTTTAACCTTTTGTTCTACCAAAAAGTTATCTTTAACCACCTCTTGGTATACATATGGGATTTTACATTTATTCATAATTTTTTTTCATATGCAGGTGGAATTTGTGAGCCGTGTTTTTAAAAAATACCCGGACATCGCAGTAGAATTCCGAGCAAAGAACCAACCTTTGAGGTCATCATGCATGTATGTGTTCCTTGGCATAATCGAGACACTATGCAAGTCGCTGCAAGAGCTCTCCAATAATGATCTGATGGAAGCAGACAATGCTCAACATTCCTGGATTGTTCGGGCATTAAGGTGGATTGGTTGAAGAAAAAGGTGGAGGAAGTAAAGAAATATAAGAAGGAAAATCAGATAGATGTGTCTAGGATGCAAGAATTAGAAGCAAAACTGAAGTTCTTTACGCAAAAGTGCTCTTACATAGAAGTTGTTCTGCTGAAAGTGAAGGCAAAAGTGTTGACAGCCAGAGCTCCTGCTCTAACCTTAGATTAAGTTGTTTGGAGACTTGGGTTCGGCTAGGTTTCAAAATCAGAGTCTTAGCTTTGAATAATCAAGAGAATCGGAAGTTCTCATATTTTGTAAAGAACTATTCCATTTTATTTGATGTTTTAGAGATTTTTTTTTTTTTTTTTGTTTCATTTTAAAAGATGTTTTCAAGTTCATAAATATGCAAAATTAATTGTGTTTTTCATTATTTTTGACTATTTAACTTTTGCAGATTAATTTTTTCATTGGTTGATTTGTTTTGTTTTTGATGATCAATTTAGCTAGTTAGAGACTTAGATTTTTTCATGTCAAAGAAAAAATTATAGATTTTTCTGCTAGTTGTCTCATAGTTAGCCCTTCAGATATATACACTCTGTTTCTACTAGGTCACTCTGCCTCCACAAATCAGAATTTACCATACATTTGAAAATTTACTGCTTTTGGGCCAAAATAATAACTTGGGCGTTGGGAGTACGGGACCGTTCGGTTCAAATCTTTCGGGTTTCAGATTTTTTTTATGTAAAAATATATAAACCATTATGTCAGGTATTTATGAAATTCGGATCGGGTTCAAGTCGGTTATGAGTACTCAAAATAGGAGCCATTTGAAATACTCAAAAAAATATCTAAATATACATAGTTACCCGAAAATATTTCATATATTTTGGGTACCTTTCAGTTTAAGTTTGGTTCAGGTTTTTCGCTGCCACGAATAAAAAACTACTCCGGTTGAGTAGTTTGGATAATTTTAATTAGGTTCAGTTTGATTTGGTTTTTTGGTTTGAAGTTTTATGTGACTCAGGAATGGGCTGAGTTGTAAATTGGGCTAAAGCCCGTAAAGTGAGGTATAGCCAAAAAAAAATTTTTGTCCGATTTAAAATTTTAAACTCTCGCTCTAGGGTTTCACGCCTACATTTCAGGTTACAAGAGTTATCTTCAATGGATAATCTAGCTGATAACAAGTTCACATGGGTGATTAAGAAGTTCTCCACTTTGCAGTCTCCGATTGTTTATTCTGATCAATTCATAATCGGTGGTTTCAAGTGGTAAAGCTATGATAAACTTTTAACTTCGTCTAATTTATGCTTATGAGACTTTCTCTTTGGTTTTGGTGATTTTATGGTTCGTTTTTGTTTTTGCAGGCGTCTTCTTGCTTATCCAAAGGGATTGATTAAACCTGGTTATTTCTCTCTGTTTCTCGAAGTCGCCGATTATAAATCATTGCCAAGTGGGTGGAGAAAACATGCAAGATATCTCCTAACTATTGTTAACCAGAAATCAGGAAAGCAATCTAAACGAAACGGTAATTACCTTAAAACTAACTTTATTTCAAAAACACGATAAATTATCCGTTAGACGAGCAACAATGCCCAAATAAACTGGATTTATCACATCTTCTCATTATTCAGACAAAAAGATAGTTTACAAATTTCATAAATCTTTAGCGATGGGATTATGTTGTTTTACTAGATTTTATATCTGATGTTTGGGACTAGGATTATATGTTGCTGCTCAAGTGTTTGGTGGTTTTACATCAATTAGTATTGAAGTTTTGTGCCAAAATCCATATAGGCGAATTTATCTACTCCTCTATTCCTATATACTAGTATTAGATGTTTTATTTTACGGATTTGTTTCACAATTCTATGCAAGATTTATTGTTACTAATATTTTATGACCATTAGTTTTCTGTTGTATATGTTTCCATTGGTTGAGTAGCATTTATTAAAGAATTAAATAATTGAAACACGAAATACTTATACTTTCTTAATCTCCGCGTTGTTGGGGAAGTAATATTTATTCAAAGTATATGTATTGATTACATGGAAAATCTGTTTTGTGATTTTATAGAAGCAAAAGAATGCTTTGATCATGAGACTCCTGGTTGGGGTTTGCCAAACATGGTTTCCCTTACCAAGCTACATGAAAAAGATGGTGGATTCCTTGTGAACGATGAACTCAAGATTGTTGCGGAGATAGATGTTCTTGAAGTTATCGGCAAATTAGATGTACTCAAGGAAAATGAGGAAGTAAATCAACCTCTGAAAAAGATAAAGCTAGATCATGATAGGGTGGAGTCTAGTAATTTGAACAAGGAAATTTCATTGGTTATGGAAAGCATTGATGTCAATGGGTTTCAAGTTCTCCCTTCACAGGTAACAAAAACTTCAGAAAGATTTAAACTTTGTTGAATTTTCAACCTCATAAGTATACCCTTCAATTCATCTCTTTATTGCTTGTAGGTGGAATTTGTGAGGCGTATATTTGAAAAACATCCAGACATTGCATTAGAAGTCCGTCCAAAAAACCGACATCTGAGGAAAGGATGGATGAATTTCCTGCTAAGTGTAATCGAGACGTTGTGCCAATCAATTCAAGACATCTCCAATGAAGATTTAGTCGAAGCAGACATCGCGCTAACAAACTTGAAAGACGCGGGGTTTAAGTTGGATTGGTTGGAGAAAAAGCTGGACCAAGTGAAAGAAATGAAGAAGGAAGAGCAGATCAATGTGACTCGAATGCAAGAAGTAGAGAAAGAATTGGAGAATCTTAAGCAAGTGTGCTTAGACATGGAAGTTTCGTTGGAGAAAGAGAAGGCAAAAGTGCTTGCTTCTAGAGAAGCGTCTCTAAAGTTGGATGATGTTGTATGATTAATTTGCTATGTTCTTGTCTGTTTGTTTGTCGTCTAGGTTTCGAAATTTCTTAAATTCAAAAGTGTTTGCTTCTAGAGAAGCTTCTCTAAAGTTGGATGATGTTGTATGATTAATTTGCTATGTTCTTGTCTGTTTGTTTGTTGTCTGGGTTTCGAAATTTCTTAAATTCAAAAGTGTTTGCTTCTAGAGAAGCTTCTCTAAAGTTGGATGATGTTGTATGATTAATTTGCTATGTTCTTGTCTGTTTGTTTGTTGTCTGGGTTTCGAAATTTCTTAAATTCAAAAGTGTTTGCTTCTAGAGAAGCTTCTCTAAAGTTGGATGATGTTGTATGATTAATTTGCTATGTTCTTGTCTGTTTGTTTGTTGTCTGGGTTTCGAAATTTCTTAAATTCAAAAGTGTTTGTTCCATATTTCCAAAAGTAAGTAACTTTTTTTATGAGAGCAATCTTTCCAAGCGGCTTGAACTCCATTTGGAACTCCATTTGTAGAGGAAATGAAGAATTTTATTATTATTATTCATTGGTTCACTAGTTTTGTTTTTGTGGTTCAAGTTCACATAGACCTCATAGATTTTTGTGCATATCATCAATATAGGCTATATAGTACTTTTTCCGAAGTAACGTAGGACTCAAGAAACAAAGCAGATCTTGTGCCATTCTCACTAGGGTTCTAGGGTTTTAGTTATTTCCTTCAAAATGTTTTGGTAGTTTAGTTTGGTGACTCAAAGGGGTAAATGAATTCTTCCAATTTGATCATACTGCACGTATGTCAAATGTACTGGTTCTTGTAAAATAATTTGGCTTTGTTTATCGAGATTGTATATCCTTGTTCTGATAAATTCGTGATCGGTGGCGGCCAAAGGTAAGAAAAACATATACTTTTTTAGTCCAATTTAGGTTGTACTAAATTGTTTTTCAACGTTTTAATTTTATATTTGGATTGCAGGAATCGTTGGCATTTCCAAATAGAGATAAAGGATAATGAATTGCAGGAACCTTTTTGTGGATTGCAGGAATCTTTTTTGTGGGTTTCTGATTATAGAACTTTGCCTCTTTTACGTCTCTATGATAATTGTTTTAAGTCTGTGTGATATATTATCTTATGTGGTTGCGCAATGATTGTTATATGTTTTGTGAAATTACAGAAAATACCAAGTGGGTTGATCAGAAGTTTCCCTTCGTTGGTTTTATAGACATGATTCTATTTCCAAACTTCATGAAAAAGGTGGTGAGTTTCTTGTGAAAGGAGAACTCAAGATTGTCGCGGAGGTAGAGGTTCTTGAAATTATAGGCTGCAAACTAGATGTATCCGAGCAATCTAACAAGGCAACCCAACCTAAGCGAGAGGATGGTGAGGGATCGAAAGATTTGCTCAAGGAAACTTCATTATTAGAGGAAAGCATTGATGTCAATGGGTTTCAACTGCTTCCTTCACAAGTAAGATGCAAACTTTGTGATAAAAAGATTTACCTTTCAGTTTCTTGATATGTATACACATATGGGTTATTACTTTATTCTATCATTTTTTAAAAAAAAAACTGAATGTTCAATTTATTCAAAGAAAAAATCTGTTTCACCTTTCATCATTTTCTTGCACTTGTAGGTGGAACTTGTGAAGCGTATATGCAAAAAACATCCAGACATGGCATTAGAGTTCCGAGCAAAGAACCAAAATCAGAGGACAACATGCATGAATGTCCTCCTAAGCCTAATCGAGACACTGTGCCAGTTAACATGCAGAATGGTGAGACTCGGATTAAAAAATTTAAGAAAGAACTCAAGGACTTAAAGCAGAAGTGCTTAGACATGGAAGCTTAGCTAGAGAAAAGGAAAGGAAAAATGTTGCCCGCCATTGCTACTCCTCTAACGTTGGATGATGTTTTCTGATGGCTCTGCTTCTTGCCTAGGTTTGAGTCTAGGTTTTCAAAATTAGAATGTTAACAATTGAGTAGTAATCTCAGGGCATCTCCATCGCTATAATTTCTTAAGAAGGTATCCACAAATTTAATATTATTATTTTTTATATAATTAAATTATTTAACTAAATAAAAACTTTCAACCAATCAAAGCATGTCAAGTGGTATGGAGAGTATCTAAAGCCGTTCCTACAATATCTAAAGCATTGATGACAATGGGTTTCAAGTGCTTCCTTCACAGGTAAGATGCAAACTTTGAAGAAACTTTAACCTCTTGTTCTACCAAAAAGTTATCTTTGACCACCTCTTGGTATACATATGGGATTTTAATTTTATTCATAAAGTTTTTTTCATACGCATGTGGAATTTGTGAGCCGTGTTTTTTAAAAATACCCGGACATCGCATTAGAACTCCGAGCAAAGAACCAACCTCTGAGGTCATCATGCATGTGTCTCTTCCTCGGCTTAATCGAGACACTGTGCAAGTCACTGCAAGAGCTCTCCAATTATGATCTAAAGCAAGCAAACAATGCTCTAACATTCCTGAATTGTTCGGGCATTAAGGTGGATTGGTTGAAGAAAATGGTGGAGGAAGTAAAGAAATATAAGAAGGAAAATCAGATAGATGTGGCTGGGATGTAAGAATTAGAAGCAAAACTGAAGTTCTTTAAGCAAAAGTGCTCTTACATAGAAGTTGTGCTGCTGAAAGTGAAGGGAAAAGTGTTGGCAGCCTGAGCTCCTGCTCTAACCTTAGTTTAAGTTGTTTGAAGACTTGGGTTCGGCTAGGTTTCAAAATCAGAGTCTAAGGGCATGTTCAATGCAGATTTCACGGGATCTAATGTGGTGTTCTTATAATATAAAATTATTAAAACACACACTCTCTTTTCCTTTTAATCAACTTTATACCTTCTCTTTCATCATTTTACTCAACTTTTAAACACACTCTCCAAAAGATCCAATATTAGATCTCTCTCTCCTTTTTAAACACTATCTCTTCCTTTTACTCAATTTTTATTACTCTTTCTTCTTTTTACAATTATTTTAATAATTTTATATTATAAGAACACCCCATAAGATTCCAAAATGTCACCATTGAACATGCCCTAAGAGGACTTCCATCAATTACATCCTCTTCTAATCTCTTAATAATATTATTTTAATGTTAGTAAATTATTATTTAAATTTAAAATCATTAAAAAAATATCAAGCCAATTAGATATCAACAAATGGTAAGTAGGGTCTTTTTGTTGTTCATAAATGGTTTCTCAATCTCTCAAATGAGAACTCCTCTTCATTCTCTCTCCTATTTTTACAAAATTTTTAGTTTCTTTTAATGTTTGATACTTATGAAGAACTTCCTAATGGAGATGGCCTTAGCTTTGAATAATTTAGAGAATCTGAAGTTCTCATATTTTGTAAAGAACTATTCCCATTTTATTTGATGTTTTAGATATTTATTTTTTTTTGGTTTCATTTCAAAAGATGTTTTCAAGTTCATAAATATGCAAAATTAATTCTGTTTTTTTATTATTTTTGACTATTTTAACTTTTGCAAATTAATTTTTTTTATTGGTTGATTTGTTTTGTTTTTGATGATCAATTTAGCTAGTTAGAGACTTAGATTTTTTCATGTCAAAGAAAAAAGGGAAATTAGGCCTACTAACCAACAAAAAAATTATATTTCAAAAACTAACCAAAAGCTTCATATGTGGCATCATCCTAGCCATTTGATCTAGGGGTTTTAGTTAGTTTTTGACATATAATTTTTTTGTTTGTTATTTAACAAATTAACCCAAGAAAAAATTATAGATTTTTCTTCTAGTTGTCTCATAGCATATAGTTAGACCTTGAGATATACACTCTGTTTCTACTAGATCAGAATTTACCGTACATTTGAAAATTTACTGCTTTTGGGCCAAAATAGAAAATTGGGCCGAGAATCCAGCTATACACACGCATTTGGAGAAATTAGTGGTGTGATCTGGGGATTTTGGGAAAGTGCCACTCTCACTCTGATTCTAGGTTTTTTCCCCCTTCTCTCTGTGGCATTTTTGATTTTGAGGTCTTCAATGGGGAACGAAGCTGATAACAGATTCACTTGGGTGATTAAAAATCTCTCTTCTTTGCAACCTGGGTCTAATTATTCCGATCAATTCGTAATCGGTGGCTACAAATGGTAAGAAAAAAAAAATCAAAACTTTGTCTTGTAATGATTTTCGTGTAGTTTAGGTTTACGAGGATATTGAACTATTTTTTAATGTTGTTGCAGGCGACTGCTCACTTTTCCCATGGGAGATGGTAAAGGAAAGCATTGATGTTAATGGGTTTCAAGTTCTTCCTTCACAGGTAAAGATGCAAACTTTGTAGAAACTTTAACCTATGGAGACTAGAGTTATCATTCGTTTTGTATTCATTGATTTTGGGACTAGAGTTGTTAAAAAAGGTCTACTCTTGACTTGAGTTTCTAGATTGCTATACATATGGAATTTTATTTTATTCATCCTTTTGTAACTCGCAGGTTAAACTTGTGAAACGTATATTCGAAAGACACTCAGATATTGCATTAGAAATCCGAGCAAAGAACCAACATATGAGGACAGGATGCATTTATTTCCTCATCAGCCTAATCGAGACGTTGTGCAAGTCAGTGCCAAAGCTCTCCAATGATGATTTGTTGGAAGCAGACAATGCACTAACGTACCTGAAAACTTCGGGCTTTAAGGTGGATTGGTTGGAGCAGAAACTTGAGGAAATAAAAGTTAAGAAGAAGGAAGAGCAGAGTGGTGAGACTCAGATTCAAGAATTAGAGGAAGTACTCAAGGACTATAAGCAGACGTGCTCGGACATGGAAGCTCAGTTAGAGAAAGAGAAGTCAGAATTGGAGGTCTTCAAGCAAAAGTGGTTAGACAAAGAAGCTATGTTGGAGAAAGAGAAGGTAGAACTGAATGACAGGAAGCAGAGGTGTTCAGACGTAGAAGCTCTCCTAGAGAAAGAGAAGGCAAAGGTGTTGGCCGCCGTTGCTACTCCACTAACGCTGGATGATGTTCTCTGATGTCTTAGGTTTGGCATTTGGGGGTATGTGTGTTTTTGGCACTGTATATTCGTTTGAGTCTAGGTTTCCAAAATTAGAGTCTTAACTTTGAATAAGCTAGAGAGACTTCTTGTAGGAGTTGCAAGTTGTCACATTTTGTAAAGAAGTAATGCTTTGGTTTAAGAAAAGTCACTAGGATTTTGTAAAGCGATCAACTTTAATGGGAAAAGGTAGAATATCTTTTGAATAGAAGCAACTAGATGTTCTTGAAGTTATCGGCAAACTAGATGTATTAGGGGAATCTAAAGCAGCAACCGAACCTTTGAAAAATACAAAACTTAATGATGATCATAAATTCATAATATACGACTTTATTAGTATAGGAAGAAAGCATGGTGTTGTCAATGGGTTTCAAGTTCTTCCTTCACTGCTAACAAAATGTTAAGAAAGATGCAAACTTTGTTGTTATTTCAACCTCATAACTCTCTACCCTTCAGACTTGTAATGCAATGTAATGAAGAAAAGCTCAAAATGGTTCCTTTTAACGGTATAACGAAGACTCCGAGGGAAAAAGAAGATCTTAGGCTGAAATGGTAAATTGGGCCAAAGTCCAAATTAAAGTTGAGACTAGCAACACAAACCCATATGGGAGAATTTGATATGCGAATTTTGAGTATGTGCCAGTTTCACTCCGGTTCTAGGGTTTCACTTGTCTTCATTCTTTCTGACAGTTTTTGATCTTTGAGGAGTTTTCGATGGGGGATGAAGTTGATAACAACAAGGTCACTTGGGTCATTAAGAATTTCCCTTCTTTGGGATCGGAGAAAATCTACTAGGATGAATTCGTGATCGGTGGCTGCAAATGGTAAGAAAACAAAAAAACTTTTTTGTGTTCTAATCCGTTTCAGGGGTTTGATGTGAAGACATCAATTGTTGTACTTGCAGGCGTCTTAAGGCATTCCCAATGGGAAATAAAAGCGTTAATCATTTGTCTCTGTATCTAGTGGTTGCTAAACTTGCTAATGCTGAATATTTGCATTTTGGATGGAAAAGACACACAGTTTTCCTTCACTGTTGTAAATCAGTTTTCGGAGGAACTCTCACAAATGATGGGTGATTCTTTTTACTTTATGAGTATTTTAATATTGTGGAATTTTGGCTCTTTATTCTGGAATTGTAAAATGATTATGAAAGGAAATCTGTCTTTTTGTGGTTTTACAGAATTAGAAGCTCATTGGTTTGAGTCCAAGGAACCGGACTGGGGTTTTGCACGATTTATTGACATTGGTAAACTTATGTCCAAAAATGGTGGGTTTATGGTGAATGGACAAGTCAAAATTGTTGTAGAGGTAGATGTTCTTAATGTTATTGGCGAATTAGATGTGCCAGAGGAAACTGAGGAGGCAACTCAACCTTTGAAGAAGATAAAGCTAGAGGAAACTTCATCAGTAAATCAAAGCATAGATGTCAATGGCTTTCATGTTCTTCCTTCACAAGTAAGAAAGATGCAAACTTTGTAGAATCTAGTTTCAACCTCATTAGAGTTATCAAGCTAGTTTATGTTTATTCATCCTTTTTTTCATACTTGCAGGTGGACTTTGTGAGGCGAATTTTTGAAAAATATCCAGACGTTGCATTAGATGTCTGTCAAAAGAACCCAATTCTGAAAACAGCGTATATGAATGTCCTACTCAGCCTGACTGAGACCTTGCGCCAGTCACCACGAGAAATCTCAAAGGAAGGTCTGGCTGATGCATATGACTCACTAAGATCATTGAAAGATGCTGGATTTAAGTTGGATTGGTTAGAGAAGAAACTGAATCAAGTGCCAGAAAAAAAAAGGAGAAGGAGGAAGCTTGTGAGGCTCGGATGCGAGAAATCGAAGAAGAGTTGAAGGACTTGAAGGCAAAAGCATTGGCCGCGAGAGCTCCTCTAAAGGTTGATGATATTTTTTCATGATTAACATCTTGAAGCTAGAGAGATATTGGAAGTTTCCACATTTTTAATGTAGTAGTTTTTGTCTAGCTTAATTTGGTTATCTATATTACAAGAATGATTGAGTAAGACCAAAACCTAGATATATTGGAGAATCTTTTTTTGATGTGTGCCACTCCCAGTCCGGTTCTTAGGGTTTCACTTTTCGTCTTTTGTCTTCAATGGGGAATCAAGTTGATCACAAGTTCACTTGGGTTATTAAAAATTTCTCCTCTTTGCATTTGCAATATCAACAAATCTACTAAGTTGATCACATATTCATATTCTTCATACCACCACTCCGGTTCTTAGTAGTTTCCAGATTTTTATTTCCTTAAAATCTCAAATAAGGAAGTGTTCCCATATATTATCTTGGCCAAAGAAAAAAGAAAAGAAAAGCGTTTCCATATATTATTTTTTTTAAAGTAAAAAAATTGACTTATTACTCTACCGCCTTCGGACTCTACTATATATACGCATCTTCCCCTCTCGTCTAGGCTTTTCTTCTTCAGTCACGCACTTGACGATTCTCAAAAACTCTCTCAAGTCGATCGCACTTGGTGAAATCGGAATCGTCACGGTTTGGATTCTTTGGTACGTGACCTCTTTAATTAATCTATCGCATAATTACTCGTCTCTGAATCTTTTTTGTATGATTTATTCTGTTTCTGTTTCCGTTTTGCGTTTATCTAGCGACTTTGATTGAGTTAGGGTTTCGTATGCATCAAGCTATATATATGCTCGTAAGATAAAGAGACTAAAGTAATAATCTCTTATCGTAAGAGATAACAATTATGTGAATGGACTTGACCAAATAATCAAACATTAGTGTATTATATAATGATGCTTGGTTACACGACCAAAAATAAATAATGATGCTTGGTTATTATTTCTCACTAGCCGATTAAAACCCTAAGGGCAAACAATTTGTTGAGTTTTTAAGAGTCGATCTTAATTGTACTAGCATTAATTCTGTTTTGATCTAGTTTGTGTGCACTTGGATACCGGTAGAGATATACAACGCCTTGAGTGCTAAACTCTAAGAATTATTTAATTTAGTATTTTACACGAATAATCCTAACAATTGGAATTGTAATTAACAATTTATAAATCATTAATAAACCAGGTTCTTATTCCAACTTGCAACTAAATGTGATCATCTCTCTTCATACTATGTGATGACAGTTTGATTTTGAGGAGTCTTCAATGGGGAATGAAGTTGATAATAACAAGTTCACTTGGGTCATCAAAAATATCTCTTCTTTGGGATCTGAGAAAATCTACTCGGATGAATTCGTGATCGGTGGCTGCAAATGGTAAGCAAACAAAACTTTTTTCTAATATTGTTTATGTGAGACATTCATTGTTTTTTTTTTTTTTTGCTTGCAGGCGTCTTAAAGCATATCCCAAGGGAAATAATAACAATAATGCTGCTGGTAATAATTTTTCTCTGTATCTGGTGGTCGCTGATGCTAAATATTTGCATCTTGGATGGAGAAGACACGCAAAGTTTTCCTTAACTGTAGTAAATCAGTTTTCGGAGAACCTATCACAAGTGAAAGGTGATTCTTTTCTACGTCTCCTACATTATGAGTATTTTTTTTATATGATTATATATGTTGTGGGATTTTGATGTTCAGATCGTTGGAGTAAAGCTCAATGTAAACAATTAATGAAAGGAAATCTCTCTTTGTGGTTTTTTCAGAAGCGGAAAACTGGTTTGAGAAGAAGGAACCGAACTGGGGTTATACACGCTTGATTAAAAATGGCAAACTTAAGTCCAAAAATGGTGGGTTTCTGGTGAATGGAGAAGTCAAGATTGTTGTAGAGGTAGATGTTCTTGATGTTATTGGCGAGTTAGATGTGCCAGAGGAAACCGAGGTGGCAACCCCACCTCTGAAAAAGATAAAGCTAGAGGAAACTTCATCAGTAAATCAAAGCATTGATGTCAATGGGTTTCATGTTCTTCCTTCACAAGTAAGTAACTTGAGAACGAAGCAAACTTTTTATAACCTAGTTTCAACCTCCTTAGCTAAGGTTATCAAGTGTTTTTTTTTTGTTGATTTTGGGTTAGTCTCACAATATGCATATGGGTTCAACATTTTTCATCCTTTTATCATACTTGCAGGTTGATTTTGTGAAGCGTATTTTTGAAAATCACCCAGACGTTGCATTAGAAGTCCATACAAAGAACTTGCTTCTGAAGACAGCATACATGAATGTCCTACTCCGCCTGACCGAGACCTTGTGCCGGTCACCTCGAGAAATCTCAAACTATGATTTAGCTGATGCATATGACTCGCTGAGATCATTGAAAGATGTTGGATTTAAGTTGGATTGGTTGGAGAAGAAACTGGATGAAGTGCCAGAAAAGAAGGAGAAGGAGGAAGCTATTGAGGCTCGGATGCGAGAAATCGAGCAAGAGTTGAAGGACTTGAAGGCAAAAGCATCGGTCGCGAGAGCTCCTCTAAAGTTTGATGATATTTTTTCATGATTAACATCTTGAAGCTAGAGAGATATTGGAAGTTTCCACATTTTTAAGGTAGTAGTTTTTGTCTAGCTTAATTTGGTTATCTACATCACAAGAATGATTGAGTAAGACCAAAACTATATATTGGAGAATTTTTTTTGATGTGTGCCACTCCCACTCTGGTTCTTAGGGTTTCACTTTTCGTCTTTTGTCTTCAATGGGGTATCAAGTTGATAAAAAAGTTCACTTGGGTTATTCAAAAATTTCTCCTCTTTGCAATATGAACAAATCTATTCGTTTGTTCTCTAAGATATGTCCTCTGTTTCCAAGTCAGAGTATCAACATTAGCACAGTTAATGTTTTGATAAATACCAATCAGAGATTAATTGTTAAAGTATTACAAGTTGGAAAGAAACTCATGGTAGCCTCTCTCCACTATAAAGATTTGAAGCAACAATCCAAAATCTAAGGGTGGGCATTCGGTTCGATTCCGTTTCGGTTTTTCGATTTTTCGGTTCTAGTAAAAGAGGATCCATATAAGAACCCAATGTATTCGGTTTGGTAAAGTTCGGTTCGGTTTGGTTATACGATTAAGAGAACCATGAGAACCAAATTGTAAAATTTATCCAAATTATTGATACATCTCCAGCCTAGAACAAAATGTCTATGGATTAATTTATGTTTTGGATATTTCGGATATCCGTTGAATTTTCGGTTCGGTTCGGATTCGGTTCCAGTTTTTCGGTTCTAAACACATAGGATCTACAGGGTATTTTTCAAAAGTCGGTTTGAATAATTTATCAGGTCGGTTCGATTCCATTTTCAGTTCCGGGTATTTTTGCCCACCCCTATTGACAAAATCTATAATTTGGGCCTAAATGATAAATTAGGCCCAAATTTAGAAGTAATAAAGCAACACAAACTCATTTCCAAGTTAAATTTGGAGATTTTGGGAGTGTGTCGCTCTCACTCTCTCTTGGGGTTCTAGGGTTTCACTTGTCGTTTCCTCTTCTGGTAATTTGGTTGCAATGGATAATGAAATTGATAACAAGTTCACGTGGGTCATTAAGAAAACCTACTCTTCGCAATTCAAGTCTATTGAATCTGATCAATTCGTCATAGGTGGCTGCAAATGGTGAGAAGACGACATTGTTTTTCTAATGTTTTTGTTTTTTTCCGAGTAATCAAATCAATGGTTTTTGCTTGCAGGCGTCTTATGGCCTATCCCAAGAATGTGTGTCGGAAAAAATATTTGTCTTTGGTTCTTGACGTTGATGATTCAAAAATCTTGCCTTGTGGATGGAGAAGACACGCTAAATATCGCTTAACTGTTGTTAATCAACGTACGGAGAACCTCTCTCAAGTGCAAGGTGTGGTTTTTGCTACTAGATTCTATTTATGGTGTTGTGTTTTGATTTGGGTCAGTTTTATCTTTCGTGGTTTACAGAAGCACATCTCTGGTTTGATGAAAAGAGTCCTTCCGTGATTTATTCAGAAATGATTCCCTTTACCAAACTGTATGATATATATGGTGGATTTCTTGTGAAAAATGAATTTAAGATTGTTGCGGAGGTAGAGGTTCTTGAAGTTATTGGCAAATTAGATGTAACCCGACCTCTGAAAAAGATTAAGCGAATTGATGATTGTGTGGTGTCCAAAGAAACTTCATCGGTAAAGGAAAGGATTGATGTTAATGGATTTCAAGTGCTTCCTTCACAGGTAAGATGCAAACTTTGAAGAAACTTTATCGTTTGCTTTTGAATCGTTAATTTTGGGACTAGAGTTGTTAAAAAAATCTAGCCTTTTGTTTTCGTTTGTAGGTGGAATTTGCGAGCCGTGTTTTTAGAAAATACCCAGACATTGCAGTACAAATCCGAGCGAAGAATGACCGTCTGAGGTCATCGTGCTTGTATGTCTTCCTCGGCTTAATCGAGATATTGTGCAAGTCACTTAATGAGCTCTCAAATGATAATCTGTTGGAAGCAGACAGTTCAATAAATTTCCTGAAATGTGCGGGCATTAAGGTGAATTGGTTTGAGAAAAAGCTAGAGGAAGTAAAGGAAAATAAGAAGAAAGAGCAAGCTGGTGTGGCTCAGACGCAAGAATTTGAAAAAACACTGAAGAACTTGAAGCAGAAGTGCTCAATAATAGAAGCTCTGGTGGAGAAAGAGAAGGCAAAGTTGTTGGTTGCCAGAGTTCCTCCTCTAACATTGGATTGATGCTGTCTGATGACTTAGGTCTGGCTAGGTGTGAGTAGTGTATTTAAGCCTAGGTGTCAGTATCAGTATCTGAACTGGAAGTTGTCACATTTTGTGAAGAATTAATTTTTTTTGCTAAGAGAGCTCGGTAGGATTTTGTAAAGAACGCAGCTTAAACGGGTAAGGAAGTAAAATATATTTTAGTTAGCCTCATTCAAGTTACAATTCATTAAGGATGAGGAATTGAAGCATATCATAAGTGCTCTATCTAATGTTGGATGATATTGTCTGCTTCGCTTGGATTTTGCAAAAGTTGTATCTTTAAGATAACAATATACTATGTCTATGTAAAGGGTTAAGCTATATGTGGTATATTCCAATTTTACGGTAATTCATCAAGGATTACAAGAAGAGAATGTCCTCAGCAAATGAAGCTAATTTTGAAGTTCAATTTGTAAAGCCATTAAGCTTGTTTAATTATTTATTGGTAAATCGATCCTTTTTAAAAAAAAAAAAATCCCCAAAAAAAAAAGATTTTGTTTTAAATTTATCAGCAAAGCAGAGAACTCAGAAGACGGCGGGATTGAGAGTTCAGAAAGTGACCCCAAAATTGTTCCTTTTAACGGTAACAATTACTTCCTCCGTTTCATATTAAGTGTCGTTTTGATAAAATGTATATGGTTAGTATTTGAATGTATTTAACACAAAAACACATTCACATACATTTCAGATACATTTTATCAAAACGACACTTAATATGAAACGGAGGGAGTAACAAAGAGTCGAAGCAGAACTTGGGCCTAAATTGTAATTTGGGCCATAAATCCAAAAGTGGCACATTTGGAGAAATCGTGGTTTTAATTAGGGATTTTGGGAGTGTGTTCTTTCTAGGGTTTCATTTCTCTTCAATCTCTTTGACAGTTTGATTTGCAAATTTGAGTGTTCACTCCGGCTCTAGGGCTTACTCTCTTTATTCTACTATCTGACAGTTTGATTTGAGGAGTTTTCGTCTTTTCGATGGGGAATGAAGTTGATAACAACAAATTCACTTGGGTCATTAAGAATTTCCCTTCTTTGGGATCGGAGAAAATTTACTCGGATGAATTCGTGATCGGTGGCTGCAAATGGTAAGAAAATAAAAAAAACTTTTGTCTTCTAATCCGTTTAAACATTTGCAATTTGGATGGGGAAGACACGCAAAACTTTCATTTACTATAGTAAATCAGTTTCCGGGGAAACTCTCACTACTGAAAGGTTGATTCTTTTCTACGTCTCCTTCTTTATGAGTAATTTTATATATGTTGTGATGAGATTTTGATGTTTAGATCGCTCAATGTAAATGATTAATGAAAGGAAATCCGTTTTTTGTGGGGTTTTTCAGTAACGGAACACTGGCTTGATGAGAGTGTACCGGACTGGGGTTTTACACACATGATTAACCTTGGCAAACTTATGTATAAATATGGTGGGTTTCTGGTGGATGGTGAAGTCAAGATTGTTGCAGAGGTAGATGTTCTTAATGTTAGTGGCGAATTAGATGTACCAGAGGAAGCTGAGGAGACAACTCAACCTCGGAAAAAGATAAAGATGAATGATGATGGTGTTGCGACTAGTGATTTGCCGAAAGAGACTCCAGCAGATTGGGTAGATGTGAATGGGTTTCAAGTTCTACCTTCACAGGTAATAATAAGTTAATAAAGATTCAAACTTTTTTGAAGTTATCATTTGCTTGTTGATTTTGGGACTATCATCTTAAGAGTTTTGAGTTTATCGGAAAAAATGTCCAAAAAGGAATTATCATCTTTAAAAAGGTTACCATTCAGTTCGTCCTTTTCTTTCCCTTGTAGGCGGAACTTGTGAAGCGTTTATTTGAAAAACACCCACAGATGGCATTAGAGTTCCGAGCAAAGAACCAAAATCTGAAGACAGCATGCATGAATGTCCTCCTCAACCTAATCGACACGCTGTGCCAGTCACTGCAAGACCTTTCCATTGATGATCTGGTGGGAGCAGAGAATGCACTAACATACGTGAATGATTCAGGTTTTAAGGTGGATTGGTTGGAGCAGAAACTGGTCCAAGTAAAAGAAAAGAAGAAGGAAGAGCAGATCGGTGTGACGCGGATTCAAGAATTAGAGGAAGAAGTGAAGGACTTGAAGCAGAAGTGTTCAGACAAAGAAGCTCTTCTAGAGAAGGAGAAGGCGAAGGTGTTAGCCGCCATTGCTACTCCTCTAAGGTTGTCTTTCTTGCACCGAATATTTGTTTGAGTCTAGGTATCAAAATTAAGAGTCTTAACGTAGAAGCTAGAATGACTTATGTCGGAATTGGCGAAGTTCTCACATTTTGTAGAGAAGTAGTGTTTTTTAACTAAGAAAGCTCGCTAGGATTTTGTAAAGTTACCAACTTCAATGGAAAAAAGTTGATTATCTTTTGAAAAGAAACAACTTTCCATCAACATACTATCTCTCTATCATCTTATTTTGAAGAAAACAACGAAACTCCGGTTCAATCAACGGTACTGAAGGGCTCAAAGACAGAGCTGAAATAAGTACTCTGTTTCCAAGTCAGAGTATCAACATTAGCACATGTTCTGATGAACACGAATCAGAGATTATTTTTTCCGAATTTTTTTGTAAGTTTGAAATCCCATACTGAGAGTTATATATCATGGTAATAATCAAACTAATAGAGAAACAATTTCTGAATCATCATTCTGATCTCTTTCTCTTTCTTTTGCTGAGACAAATCACGCATAAAAAGACGCAAAAATTCATAGAAAACTCAAAATGGTATGGAAAATTAGAGAAGAATAATTAGAAAATTCGGTTCACTAATTACGTTCTCCGTTCCCTATTTAATTTTCTTAAATCATTAAAAAACTATTCTTTTAACGGTAACAAAGATCAAATTAGAGTAGTTTGCATCTCGTTTTCCTCTTTCCTCTCTCCTGCCGACAGTCTTGAAGAAGTTTTGAAGATCTGAGTCTGGCCGTCGGACGGTGGCTCCGGCAGCACCGACGGCGGCCCAAAGGTTTAATTTTGTTCTTGTTTCCTTTGTGCTTCGGTTTGATCGACCTCTTGTGCGTTCTCGGGTTCGGGTTTGAGGCTATGGATTGGTAGGGGAGGTTTGGTTTGGTGATGGTCTTTGTCCAAGCTCGCGGTGGAGGAACCGCCGGGTCTATGATCGACGGTAGGCTGGATCATTAGCCGGAGAATCTCTCCAAGATGACTTGGTCGAGATCGTTTCGTCGGTGGTGTGCCTTTCTCCAATTTGTCTCAAGCCAACTTCGGGTTGGTTTTCACGGGTCGTTTTTAGTGTAAAGTGGTAAGGTTTTATCTTTAGAGTTTGAATAAGTTCTGGTGCTTCTCCTTTCGTTCCTCTGATTTTCGAATTAGATGGTTAGAGAAGTATAGGTTTGTGTGATATCGAGTTGGTTTTATGATAGAGTTTTGTTTATCTTTTCTTGCCAAAACGATACCGTTGATTGATCTCAAGAGAACTATCCAAATTGTATCAGATTACAACAAATGAGATCCCAAAGAATGAATCCTAACAACTAACAAAAGACTCTTTATATAACAGAGCCTTCTCACAACCAATCTTCTCCACAACTTCTAACGACTTTGTAACAACCACTTTGACTTCCATAAACTCCAATCAACATCTGCCACCTCATCTCAGTGGCTTATCATTTTAGTCCGTTGTTGGGTTTCTAGTATGTGTAACTTCCGCTTATTAAGAGGTTGAGTTGGTCTTGTTCTTCTCCGATTTGTGTTTGTGTGCCGCTTGTTGAGGTTAAGTTTCTTCGTTTAGCCTCCTTTAGTGTTCGTGAAATCGTGTTTCAGCCTCTTCCCTCCGCCTCTTAGTGTAGCCAATAATCAGTTTTTGCCTGTAGTCTTCCATGGTCCGTTCTAGTAAGGCTAACCTCGTTTGGAAAGCATAGTTCGAGATTTAGACTTTTTAGGGTGAAGATTAGGTGGGTAGGAGTTCGATTCTCGTATGTGGTTTTTTGTTTTGGTTATTCGTCGGTATTGTGATGAGATCATAACCGGAGTAAACCGAAATTAACTTTATCAAAGACACGTTCATTAGCACGTTTCTTTATTTGTTTAGTGGTATCAGTGATATCGAACCGGAATAGAGTACCAAACCGAGAGTACATGTGACGTTTATGTGTCAAAGAATGTGGAGTAGTGCTTTTCCTAGATTAGGGGAGACGTGAGCATGATCACGTACATGTAGTAGTTATTCTTTCTTTTAGCTTTTGTATTTAAGTCTTAAGATGCAACAAGGGTAAAAAAAAGAGAAGGAAGAGAAAATTATTAAGTAAACTTGTGTCTATTATTCTTGTTTGATCAAGTATTGATTATCTCATAACTGGGACGTATCATATTGGTTCTTAGATTCGCGACCTTCCTTCGCCTCGGCGTCTCCTGTATGAGCTTGCTTGGTTCGCGTTTGCAGTTCATTCCACAAATTATGTTCTTTAAGTGAGGCACGCTCAATCGCTTTTACTAGATTCTGGTGGTTATATCATTCTCGTGTTTTAGTTTGATTAACCATTAGACTTTTTATGTTGTCTGATGGTTGTTGAATTTTAATTCCGGTATCATTCTCATTGAAAGCCGATCTGTGGTTTTCATATGGTGAGTACTCTTTGTATCATTTCATCCCGGTTTCTAATATTACAATCAGATGACAAAAAAAAACGGTAACAAAGAGTGGAAGCAGAATTTGGGCCATAAATCGAAAAGTGGCCCATTTGGAGAAATCGTTGTTTGATTTGGGGATTTTGGCTTTTGGGAGTGTGTCACTTCTCACTCTGGTTCTAGGGTTTCTTTTCTTATTCTCTTTTCATCTTACTATCTAACAGTTTGGTTTTGAGGAGTTTTCGATGGGGAATGAAGTTGGTAATAGCAAGTTCACTTGGGTCATCAAGAATTTCCCTTCTTTGGGATCAAAGAAAATATACTCGGATGAATTCGTGATCGGTGGCTGCAAATGGTAAGAAAACAAAAACTTTTTTTGTTCTAATCCGTTTCAAGGGTTTATGTGAAGACATCAGTTGTTGTTTTTTTTGCTTGCAGGCGTCTTTTAGCCTATCCCAAGGGAAATAGTGACAAGAATGCGGCTAATCATTTGTCGCTGTTTCTAGTGGTCGCTGATGCTACATATTTGCATTTTGGATGGAAAAGACACGCAAAGATTTCTTTTACAGTAGTAAATCAGTTTTCGGAGGATCTCTCAAAAGTGATAGGTGATTCTTTTCTACTTTATGAGTATTTTTATGAGATTTTGGCTCAATGCCATTGCTTTATTCGGAAATTGTGCACGATTATGAAAGGTAATCGGTCTTTGTGGTTTTTCAGTATTAGAAAAACTCTACTTTAATCAGAATGCATCCAACTGGGGTTGTACACGCATGATTGACCTTGATGAACTGAAGTCCAAAAATGGTGGGTTTATGGTGGATGGAGAAGTCAAGATTGTTGCCAAGGTAGATGTTCTTAGTGTTATTGGCGAATTAGATGTGCCAGAGGAAACTGAGGAGGCAACTCAACCTCGGAAAAAGATAAAGCTAGAGGAAACTTCATCAGATTGGGTGGATGTCAATGGGTTTCAAGTTCTACCTTCACAGGTAATAATAAGTTTATAAAGATGCAAACTTTTTACAAGTTATCATTTGCTTCTTCTTTATTGTTTGTTTATTGTGGGACAAGAGGTGGTAAGTATTTTATGTTTTGAGTTTATCAGTAGAAGAACACTTCTAAATACAGAGGAAATCTAAAAAAAAGAGTCTACCCTTCAGTTTATGGATATGTATACATATGGGTTTTTACTTTATTCGTCCTTCTTCAACTGCAGGCGGAATTTGTGAAACGTATATTCGAAAAAAACCCAAACATGGCATTAGACTTCCAAGAAAAGAACCAACGTCTGAGGACAGCATGTATGAATATTCTCATCAGCCTAATCGAGACGCTGTGCCAGTCACTCCAAGACCTTTCCATCGATGGCCTCGGCCAAGCAGACAATGCACTAACATACCTCAAAAATTCGGGCTTTAAGGTGGATTGGTTGGAGCGTAAACTGGAGGAAGTGAAGGAAAAGAAGATGGAAGAGGAGATTGGTGAGATTCGGGTGCAAGAACTAGAGGAAGAAGTGAAGGGCTTTAAGCAGAAGTGTTCAGACATAGAAGCTCTGCTAGAGAATAAGAAGGAAGAACTGAAGGAATTGAAGAAGAAATGCTTAGACACAGAAGCACTGCTAAAAAAAGAGAAGGCAAAGGTATTGGCTGCTAGAGCTCCTCCTCTAACGTTGGACGATGTTGTCTGATGACTTCTTAGGTTCTACTAGATGTTGTGGTATTGTATGTTCGTTTAAGGTTCAGGTTTCCAAAATTAGAGTCCTCACATAGGAACTAGGAAGCTAGAGAGACTTCTGTTGGAATTTGGAAGCTCCTATTATTTTGTAAAGAAGTAATCTTTTTGTTGAAGATTTTGGGCCGAAATGCTAAATTGGGC
Source organism: Draba incana (assembly GCA_963576765.1). Lineage (NCBI taxonomy): Eukaryota > Viridiplantae > Streptophyta > Magnoliopsida > Brassicales > Brassicaceae > Draba > Draba incana. The sequence goes on from OY755216.1 coordinate 5,273,631, forward strand.
CAGTGAAGACCACCAACACAAACCCATTTGGACAAGTGTGGTTTTTATTTGGGGATTTTGGGAGTGTGACAATCTCACTCCGGTTCTAGTGTTTCAATTTCTCTTAATTCTCTGCGACAGTTTGTTGACTTTGAGGTCGTGTCTTGAATGGGGAATGAAGTTGATAAAAAATTCACTTGGGTCATCAAGAATTTCTCATCTTTGCAATATGAGCGTATCTATTCAGATCTATTCGTTATCGGTGGCTGCAAATGGTAAGGAATTTTTTATAAAAAAAAACACACAGTTTTTCCAATTGTTTACTTTAAGGTTTACGATTAGTTTTGGTGGTTTTTTTTGCTTGCAGGTGTCTATTGGCATATCCCAAGGGATGTAATAAGGATGGTCATTTGTCTATCTTTCTAGGAGTTGTTGATGCTATATTTTTGCCTAGTGGATGGAGAAGACACACACAATATACCATAACTGTCGTAAATCAACTTTGCGAGAAACTCTCCGAAATGAAAGGTGTGGTTTTTATCTACTTTTAGATTGTTTCTCTAAGGGACTTGTTCTACTTATGTGCTGTGCAATGCTTGTTTTGACTTAGAACAGTTCTCTGTGTTTGGTGGGTTTTACAGGAAAACATTTGTGGTGGTTTTATGATAAGTTTCCCATCATTGGTCTCAATTCGGTTCTTCCCCTTACCAAGATTCATGCCAAAAATGGTGGATTTCTTGTGAACGATGAGCTCAAGATTGTTGTCGAAATAGAGGTTCTTAAAATTTTTGGCAAACTAGATGTACCAAATGAATCTGAAACTTCCATTCCCCGGTTCTTCCCCTTATCAACTCAACCTCTGAAGAAGATAAAGCTAGAAGAAACTTCATCAGTGAAGGAAACCATTGACGTCAATGGGTTTCAACTGCTTCCTTCACAGGTAAAGCAAAGCATTGATCTCAATAACTTTAAACCTCTAAAGAGACGTTATTTTTTGCTTCTTGATTTCGGGACTAGAGTTGTGAAAAAGTCTACCTTTCAGTTTTTGTATTGACATATGGGATTTAAACTTCATTCATTCTGTTTTTTCATTTGCAGGTGGAGTTTGTGAGCCGTGTTTTTAAAACATACCCAGACATTGCATTACAACTCCGAGCAAAGAACCAACCTCTGAGGTCATCATGCTTACACGTCCTCCTCGGCTTAATCGAGACACTGTGCAAGTCACTTGATGAGCTCTCCAATGATAATATAGTGGAAGCAGACAATTCTCTAAATTACCTGAAATGTTTGGGCATTAAGGTGGATTGGTTGGAGAAAAAGCTGGAGGAAGTAAAGGAAAAGAACAAGGAAAAGCAGATCGATGAGACTCGGATGCAAGAATTAGAAGAAGAACTGAAAGGTGTTAAGCAGAACTGCTTAGACGTAGAAACCTTGGTGGAGAAAAATAAGGAAGAACTAGAGGACTTGAAGCAGAAGTGCTCAGACATAGAAGCTCTGCTAAAGAAAGAGAAGGGAAAGGTGTTGGCCTCCACTGCTACTCCTCTAAGGTTAGATGATTTTGTATGATGGCTTTGATTCTCGATTAGGTGTGTTATGGTTACTGTAAGTTCGTTTGAGTCTAGGTTCTCAAAACTTGATTGTTAACACACGAGTAATAATCTAAGCTTATGAAGTTAATCAAGCTTAACTTTGTTCGTAAACCGAGTTTTACAATTCATCAAGATAAACAACAATCCCATTCAGCTCATGAGCTTTCGAAGATGTTTTTTTAAGCTCCACTTGTAGATTCTGATTCTGATACTTTGCCTTGTGGATGGAGAAGACACACAAATTATCGCCTAACTGTAGTAAATCAATTTTCCGAGCAACTCTCCCAAGTGAAAGGTGTGTTTTTTTATATATTTTGTGATTCTATTTATGGTGTTGTGTTTGTTTTGACTTAGATCAGTTTTATCTTTCGTAATTTACAGATGCTCAGCTCTAATTTGATTAAAAAAAAAAAAGATTTCTTTCAAGGATTATCCAATGATTCCCTTTACCAAACTTCATGACAAAGATGGTGGGCTTTTTGTGAACAATGAAATCAAGATTGTTGTCGAGATAGGCGTTCTTGAAGTTATTGGCAAATTAGATATATTAGAGGAAATCAAAGAAGCAGACCAACCTCTGCAAAAGATTAAGCTAATTGATGATGGTGTTGTGTCTAGTGATCTGCACAAGGAAACTTTTATAAGTTAAAGAAAGCATTCATGTCAATGGGTTTAAAATTCTTCCTTCACAGGTAAAATGCAAACTCTTTAGAAACACCTTTGGAGACGTGTTATCTTTCACTTTATATTCCTTGATTTTGGGACTAGAGTTGTTAGAAAAGGTCTAGCCTTTAGTTTTCTGGATTGGTATACATATGAGATTTAACTTTATTCATCATCTTGTTTTCATTTAAGGTGGAATATCTGAGCCATGTTTTTTAAAAGTAGTCAGAAGAGAACTTTTCATTCTTCCAGAATTTCAATACAACTTTGACTAAAAATCCAATTACAAATATCAAAATCAAGATTCTGAGTAACATGTTTCAATAGGGAAAAACAACTTTCCATCATCATATCTCTGTTTTCTCTTTAATTATCTTCATAAAAAATTCAAAATGAAATTTGTTTTCTCTTTAATTATCTTCATAAAAAATTCAAAATGAAATAAAAAACGATCCTTTTCAAAATTTCCCAAAAAGAAAAGATTTGTTCGTCGTTAAACCTTTCAGCAAAGCTGAAGACTCGGATTACACCCCAAATGGTTCTTTTATAGGTAGGGGTGGGCAAAATATCCGAAACCGAAAAACCAAACCGAACCCGACTCGAAATTACCTGAACTGAACCAAATCCGATTTTATAATATATTCGATTGGGTATCATATACTTCAAACCGAAAAACCGAAACCGAACGGGTATCCGAATTACACGAATATAAAATTAACTACATATATTTAGATATAAGATCGAATATGTTCATATCTTTTAAGCAATTGTTTTTTTGTCCATTCGGGAATTATTGTGGTATATTTAGCTAAATTAATCAATTTAATTAGGTACATAATTTGAAATTTGAAATTTTTTTATTTATTTTTGGGATAAATTGAGTTAAAAATAAATAAACCGAACAAAATCTGGAAAACATTACGTAATTACAAGTATTTTGGGTAATCGAATTTTAAACCGAAACCAATACTAACTGAACCGAAACCGAACCGAAATTTCTAAATATCCGAATGAATATTATATTTTTAAAACTGAAAACTCGATAACCGAATTAACTGAACCAAAACCCGAATGGTTAGCTGAACGCCCACCACTACTTTAAGTTTTAACGGTAACGAAGAACTTCAAGAGACGATGTATAACTTGGCCGAAACGATGAATTGGGCCTTAAGTCCAAAAGTGAAGGCAAACAATATAAACGCACTTGGACAAGTGTGGTTAGATTTGGGGATTTTGGGGGAGTGTGTCACTCTCACTCTGTTTCTTAGGGTTTCACTGCTGTTCTTTTTCTGCGACAGTTGACTTGAGGTCTTTTCTTCAATGGGGAATCTAGTTGATAAAAAGTTCACTTGGGTCATCAAGAATTTCTCCTCTTTGCAATACGAGCAGATCTATTCTGATCTATTCGTTATCAGTGGTTGTAAATGGTAAGAAACCAAAAAAAAAAAAATAAAACAAGTTTTTATAATTGTTTCAGGTTCATGATTATTTTTGATGGTTTTTTTCGCTTGCAGGTGTCTTCTGGCATGTCCCAATGGAAGTACTACGCGTGGTAATTTGTCTATGTTTCTGGAAGCTGCTGATTCTATAATTCTGCCTAGTGGATGGAGAATACACACAAAATTAACCATAACTGTCGTAAATCAACTTTCGGAGAAACTCTCCCTAGTGAAAGGTCTGGTCTTTTAGATATTGTTTTCTTTATGATTAGATGCTACGAGGTTATACTTATGGTATTGTGCAATACTTGTTTTGACTTAGAACAGTTGTATGTTTCGTGATGTAATAGGACAACGCCTGTGGTGGTTTACTCAGAAGACTCCCATTTTAGGTTTCCATGCAGTTCTTCCCCATACCAAACTTCATGCCAAAAATGGTGGATTTCTTGTGAATGATGAACTCAAGATTGTTGCGGAGGTTGAGGTTCTTGAAGTTGTAGGCATATCAAATGAATCTGAAACTTCCATTCCCCGGTTCTTCCCCTTCCCAACCCAACCTGTGAAAAGGATGAAGCTAGAGGGAACTTCATCAGAAAAGGAAACTGTTGATGTCAATGGGTTTCAACTGCTTCCTTCACAGGTAAGGCAAAGCATTGATGTTAATAACTTTAAACCTGTAATATGACGTTATCATTCGCTTAGTCTTCTATTCAGTTTTTGTATTGGTGTATATACAAATGGGATTTAAACTTCTGTTTTTCATTTGCAGGTGGAGTTTGTGAGCCGTGTTTTTAAAACTTATCCAGACATTGCATTACAACTCCGAGCAAAGAACCAACCTCTGAGGTCATCATGCTTGTATGTCCTCCTCGGCTTAATCGAGACACTGTGCAAGTCACTTGATGAGCTCTCTAATGATAATATGGTGGAAGCAGACAATTCACTAAATTACCTGATATGTTCGGGCATTAAGGTGGATTGGTTGGAGAAAAAGCTGGAGGAAGTAAAGGAAAAGAACAAGGAAGAGCAGATCGATGAGACTCAGATGCAAGAATTAGAAATAGAATTGAAGGGCGTTAAGCAGAACTGCTTAGACGTAGAAACCTTAATGGAGAAAAAGAAGGAAGAACTAGAGGACTTGAAGCAGAAATGCTCAGATATTGAAGCAAAGGTGTTGGCCGCCAGAGCTCCCGTTCTAACGTTGGATGATGTTTGTCTGAAGACTTCGGTGTTCGACTAGAGAGGACTTTGGTCGGAATCGGAAGTTGTCATATTCAATAAAGAACTGATTTGATGGTTAAGAGAACTCGTTAGCTACAAGAACAATAAAACTATGTAACGATTAAGATGACTCTATTATGCAATTTTATACAGCCATTGAGGTTGTAACTACTTATTGATTAAGCTAAAATCTAACGGTTCCTTTTAACGGTAACAGTAAATTGGCCCTAAGTGGTACATTGTGCCGAAGCTGATAAAAGTGAAGTCTAGCGACACAAACTCATGTGGAGAAAAAGCTTGGATTTGATTTGGGGAGCTGGGGTTTTTCCGTTTTTGGGAGTGTGTTCCCACTCTGGTTTATAGGGTTTCACCTGTCGTCTTGGTCTTCTGGAAATTTGGTTGTATGTCTTCCTCGGCATAATCGCGACATTGTGCAAGTCAGTTGATAAGCTCTCAAATGATAATTTGGTGGAAGCAGAGAACTCGATAAATTACCTGAAATGTTCGAGCACTAAGGTGTATTTGCTGGAGAAAAAGCTGCAAGAAGTCAAAGGGAAAAAAGAAACAATTGAATCGGTGTGGCTCGGACGCACAAATTAGAAGAAACATTGAAGAACTTTGAGCAGAAGTGCTCAAAGGTAAAAGCTATGCTAGAGAAAGAGAAGGCAAATGTTACTCTAACGTTAGATGAACTTGTCTGATAACTTAAGTTCGGCTATATGTTCGTTTGAGTCTATGTTTCTAAATCAGAGTCTAAACTTATAGGAAGCTTGAGATAGAGAGACTTCTTGTAGGAGCTGGAAGTTCTCACATTTTGTAAATAAGTAATTTTTTGGTTAAGATGGCTCAGTAGAATTTTGTAAAGAATGGTTAGCAAAAAAAAAGAAAAAAAAAGAATTTTGTAAAGAACGCAGCTTTAATGGGAAAGAAAGTAAATTATCATTTAGAGGTCTAATTCAAGGATTTGTAAACGTATTTCAACTATAATGAGGAACTGAAGCAGAAGTGCTCAGATATACAAGAGTGTCGGTCGCCTAAGCTTATGCTCTAACGTTCGCTAGTATTGTCTGCTTACCAAGTTCGTGAAGAACTAGTTTTATATGTTGGATTATGTAAAAGTTGTGTCTTTAAGATCTCAAGTCTATGTAAGGGGTTAAGCTATGAGTATAATTCATCAAGGAATAAAAAGAATGTCCTCAGACCCGAAGCTATTTTTGAAGTTCCATTTGTACAGTCATTGAGGTTGTTTAGTTATGCATTGCTATACTAATGTTGTTTTGGTGGTACATATCACATCAATCTGCATGCGCACTCAGATATGTTACTCTCTTTCCATGTCACTGAATTAGAGATGGGAAAAAAATCCGAAACCAAAAAACCAAACCGAACCTGACCCGATATTATACCCGAACCGAATCGATTCCGATTTTCTAATAAACCCGAATGGGTTCTCAATATCTAAAACCGAAAACCTAAACCGTACCCGAACTGAACCCAAAGTATTTTTTGTATAACACTTCCATATACAGAGGAAATGTTTTAAAAAGAGTCTATCCTTCAGTTTATGGATATGTATACATATGGATATTTACTGTATTCGCTTTCTTTCAACTGCAGAAGGAATCTGTGAAACGTATATTCGAAAAACACCCAAACATGGCATTAGACTTCCAACCAAAGAACCAAACTGTGAGGACAGAATGCATGAATATCCTCCTCGACCTAATCGACACTTTGTGCCAGTCACTGAAAGATCTTTCCATTGATGGCCTGGGCCAAGCAGACAATGCACTAACATACCTCAAAAATTCGGGCTTTAAGGTGGATTGGTTGGAGCGTAAATTGCAAGAATTAGAGGAAGAAAGGACTTTAAGCAGAAGTGTTCAGACATAGAAGCTCTGCTAGAGAATAAGAAGGAAGAACTGAAGGAATTGAAGAAGAAGTGCTTAGACACAGAAGCACTGCTAAAAAAAGAGAAGGCAAAGGTATTGGCAGCTAGAGCTCCTCCTCTAACGTTGGACGATGTTGTCTGATGAATTCCTAGGTTCTACTAGATGTTGCGGTATTGTATGTTCGTTTAAGGTTCAGGTTTCCAAAATTAGAGTCCTAACATAGGAACTAAGCTAGAGAGACTTCTGTTGGAATTTGGATCTCCTATATTTTGTAAATAACTAATCTTTTTGTTGAGATGACTGGTTGTTTCGTTCATGACTATGTAATCAGATAATCGTCGGTAAGTACGTTTTTAATCAAGCTACACTTTGGTCTTAAATCGAGTTTATTTTTCCATTGGTAGAGCCATATTTAGGTGGTTTGATAACAAAAAGCAGACACTGAGCCGAAATGTTTGAGTCTAGGTGTGTTATGGTTCGTTTGAGTCTAGGCTTTCAAAACTAGATTGTTAACACTTGAGTACTAATCTCTAAGCTTGTTTAGATGATCAAATTGTGTTTGTAAAAGGAGTTTATTTTCATGATGTTACAATTTACTCTCATACGCTTATCGAACGTATGTCATTTTAGGTTTGTTTGTGTTTATATAATGGTACTGATTTTGTTTTCATGATTAATATTTCTCACTTGTCTCATAGCTCGTAGAAACTTTTATACTACATGGAAAAAGCTCCCTGAGATGAGTACTGAGCGAAAGCCGAACAAGTAGTTTAGCCTCCTCTTTCTCGCTAATCTTACAGTTTCTCCAGTAAGGGATCTTTAGCAACCCTGCAAGAACCTGTAGTTGAATTAGGATGACACATTTTCTTGCCTTATGCTATGATCGAGATATAGAGACGAAGAGATTATAGGAATAGATGATTCCAGGATGCGTGAAACAAATCTAGATTATAGAGTTTTGGATGTACCTGGATCAATTGCAGCGGAAAGATAAATTTAGATTGATCAAGGTTGTATAGCACTTCAAACGCCGTGCCTCTATCGGTATTCACACGCACACAAACTAGATCGAACGGGATGCTAGTGCCGTATAGATCTAATTATCTCAAAACATATCGACGAAGTACTGTTCGTCTTTTGCTTTTAGGGTTTTTAATCGTAGCTTAGGTTAATCACATTAACATAACAATGTTTATAAATATATCCGAACTGAATCGAATCCGATTTAGAGATGGGCGAAAAATCCGAAACCAAAAATCCAAACCGTACTTGACCCGATATTATCCGAACCGAATCGAATCCGATTTTCTCAAATACCCGAATGGGTTCTCAATATCAAAAACCAAAAAAACGAATCCGTACCCGAATTGAACCCGGACCGACATATTAAAATATCCAAATGGGTTTTAAATCTCTGAAACCGAAAATCCGAAAACCGAATCTACCGAACCAAAACCATGAATGGTTATCTGAAGCCGAATGACCCACTACACTGAATCAGAGTTAACAGTATTACGGTAATGAAGATGGAATTTTGGGCCTAAATGCAAAATTGGGCCATAAGTCGAAAAGTGAAGATTAGCAACACAAAATTGATTTGGTGATTTTGGGTGTGGTGCCAGTGCCACTCTCACTCTGGTTCGAGCCTCTTAGGGTTTCAGTTCTCGTCTGCATCTTCTGGTAGTTTGATTACAAGGAGACTACAATGGGAAATGAAACTGATAAAAAGTTCACTTGGGTGATTAAGAAATTATCCCTTTTGAAGTATATATATTCGGAGACGACAATGGGGAATGAAGCTGAAAACAAGCTCTCTTGGGTCATTCATCATGTTGAGTGTATAACCTCTGATTATTTCGTAATCGGTGGCGTCAAATGGTAAGAAAAATCAAAACTTTGTCTTCCAATGTTTTTTCTTCTTGTAATTTAGGTTTATGAGGACATGAATTAATTTCCATTGGTTTTTGTTTGTAGGTATCTTGTGCTGAGACCACAAGTAGACAATTTGTGTCTTTCACTGGTGGTTGGTTATTATGGAACTCGTGGATGGAAAATACACGCAAAATATCGCTTAACTGTTGTAAATCAACTTTCCGAAAAACTCTCCTTAGTGCAAGGTCTGGTTTTTTATCTGCTAGCTAGTTTTAGATTTATCTTTATAACGCCGACAAAGGAATTTTCATGTTTTGACTTTAGATCAGTTCTATCTCTCTGTGATTTGCAGAAACACAGTGCTGGTTTGATGAAAAGACTTGTCGCATGAATTATCCAGAACTGATTCCCTTCACTCAACTTTCTGACGAAAATGGTGGATTTCTTGTGAACAATCAAGTCAAGATTGTTGTCGAAATAGACGTTTTTCAAGTTGTTGGATATTTTGATGTACCAAAGGAATCTGAAGAGGAAACCCAACCTCAAAAAAAAAGAAAGCTAGAGGATACTTCACCAGTTGATGTCAATGGGTTTCATGTTCTTCCTTCACAGGTAAGATGCAAACTTTACTATTTCGAGAGTCGACGTGTTATCATTTGCTTTTGAATCATTGATTTTGGGATAAATATACCATTCATGTTTTGGGATTTCACTCTATTCATCATTTGTTTTCATTTGTAGGTTGAATTTGTGAGCCGTGTTTTTAGAAAATACCCAGACATTGCATTACAACTCCGAGCAAAGAATGAACTTATGAGGACATCATGCTTGTATGTCTTCCTCGGCGTAATCGAGACATTGTGCAAGTCACTCGATGAGGTCTCAAACGATAACCTGGTGGAAGCAGCCAATTCACTAAATTACCTGAAAAATACGGGCTTTAAGGTGGATTGGTTGGATAAAAAGGTGGAGGAAGTAAAAGAAAATAAGAAGGAAGAGCAGATTGGTTTGGCTGGGACGCAAGAAGTAGAAGAAACATTGAAGATCTTTAAGCAGAAGTACTCAGACAAAAAAGCTCTGGTGGAGAAAGAGAAGGGAGAACTGAAGAACTTGAAGCAGAAGTGCTCACTAATAGAAGCTCGGCTAGAGAAAGAGAAGGCAAAGTTGTTGGCTTCCAGAGCTCCTCCGCTAACGTTGGATGATGCTGTCTGAAGAGTTAGGTTTGAACTGGTACTGTGTGGTTGTTTGCGTAGAGGTTTCAAAATCAAAAGTCTTTAACTTAAGCTAGAGATAGAGAGACTTTGGTAAGTTCTCACATTTTGTAAAGGCAAACTAATTTTTTGGTACTGACCCTGTAGGATTTTGTAAAGCATTCAGCTTTAGTGGGAAGAAAGTAGAATATCTTTTAGATGTTTGATTCAAGGCTTTGTAAACAGATTATTGCCAGTAAGGGTTTAGCTATTAAAGGTATGTTATGCTGTTACAATTCATCAATGAGAAGGAATTGAAGAACTTGAAACAGAATTGCTCCAATATAACAACTTTACTAAAGAAAGGAGACAAACTGTTTGACTCGCTTGGATTTTGTAAAAGCTAATTTACTTAACTTAAGATACCAATTCAAGACTATGCAAAGGTTAAGCTTACTATATTTTCCAATTTAGAGTAATTCGTCCTTGTACAGCTTTTGAGATTGTTTAATTACTGGTTGGTTCACTAATTTCATTCTCTTGATTCAATTTCTATCATGCGTCTCATGCTTGTTGAATTTTCTGTGTGACACATTTTGTAAAGAACTAATTTATTTGTTAAGCACAAGGCTATTATATGCATTCAGGTTGTTTGACTACATTTTGGTCCAAAAACATTAAAATAAAATTAAAAAATCCAAATAAAGCAGTAAAAACGACGAAATTGGGCCGAAATAGTCAGTTGGGCCAGTAACACAAACGGTGTGTGATACAAAAGACGAAAGTGTTCCTGAGAAGCGTCGTTTGATTTGTGTCTTTCTGATTTTGGGTGTGTGCCATTCTCACACACAGTCACTTTTCTCACTTTCGCTCTGGTTTCTAGGGTTTCAGTTCTCGTTTTCATGTACTGGTAGTTTGGTTGCAATGTTGAATGAAGCTGTTACGAAGTTCACATGGGTCATTAAGAATTTCTCTTCTTTGGAACCAAAGTTTATTTACTCTGATCAGTTCGTAGCCGGTGGCTGTAAATGGTAAGTAAAAAAATCAAAACTTTGTCTTGAAATGTGTTTCTTCTAAGTTTAGGTTTATGAAAGACATGATTTTTTTTTTATCTCAAATGTTGCAGGCGTCTTCTTGCGTATCCCAAAGGAGATAAAGATAACAACTTTTTATCTCTGTATCTAGTAGTTTCCGGTTATAAAACTTTACCTTGTGGCTGGAAAAGACACTCAAAGTATTCCATAAGCATTGTTAATCAGATTTCAGAAAAACTCTCCACACGGAAAGGTGACTCTTTTATTTTGTTTTAAGGCTGCGAGATTCTGTTTGATGTGGTTGTGTAATGATGTTATGTGTTTTGTCAAATTACAGAGAAACAAAGGTGGTTTGATCGGACGAAGTCTTTCTCTGGTTTTAAAACCATGATTCCTTTGACCAAACTTGGTGACAAAGGTGGTGGTTTTCTTGTGAATAATGAAGTCAAGATTGTTGCTGAGGTAGAAGTTGGAAAAGTTATTGGAAACTTGGATGTTACAATGGAGTCTCAAGAGGTAATAATAACCCAACCTCTCAAAAAGATTAAGCTTAATGATGATGATGCTGCTGAATCCAAAGAGTTGGTTAAGGAAAGTTTATCATCAGTAAAGGACAATATTGATGTTAATGGGTTTCAAGTGCTTCCTTCACAGGTAAGATACAAATTTTGTAGAAATTGTCATTTGGTTCCTTGATTTTGGAACTAGAGTTAAGTTTCTGGATTGGTAAACATATGATATTTTACTTGATTCATCCTTTTTTCATATGCAGGTGGAATTTGTGAGCAGTGTCTTTAACAAATACCCGGACATTGCATTAGAACTCCGAGCAAAGAACGAATCTTTGAGAACAGCAGGAATGTATGTCTTCCTCGGCCTAATCAAGACATTGTGCAAGTCACTGCAAGAGCTCTCTAATGATGATTTGATGCAAGCAGAGAATGGTGTAACATGTAGGGATCAAATCTCCCCTAGATGAATCGATAGTCTAAACCGACTAAATACACGTTAAACCGGCAATTCCGAGGATTCGGTTAACCGGTGACAGAACCGAATGTTTATTACAAACCAGCCCACCTGTCAAAGCCCAGAAGATAAAAGTCCATTAACGGTCCAACACTATTTGTCCGAACCGACCTATTTCTCTATAAATAAGCATGTACCCCCTCATTTGTGAGGATCCGAAATTCTAAACTGTAATAAGACAAAAACAGCTCTCAGTTAGCTAATAATAAGAACAGTTCAAGAACCCTAATTCGAACCTTGTCTTCGTGTTTGAAACCCTAAGAAACTCTATCTCAGAAGAATCTTCACAAATTCTATTGTGTGAATTTCCAGCTCGCACATAACATACCTGAAATGTTTGGGGATTAAGGTGGATTGGTTGGAGAAGAAGCTGGAGGAAGTGAAGGTAAAGAAGAAGGAAGAGCAGAGTGGTGAGACTCGGATTCAAGAATTAGAGGAAGAACTCAAGGACTTTAACAATAAGTGCTTAGAAAAAAAAGTTATGTTGGAGAAAGAGAGGGTAGAATTGGAGGTCCTTAAGCAGAAGTGGTCAGATAAAGAAGCTATGGTGGAGAAAGAGAAGGTAGAACTGAAAGATATGAAGCAAAAGTGTTCAGAAATGGAAGTTCTGCTAGAGAAAGAGAAGGCAAATGTGTTGGTCGCTCGAGCTCCTATTCTTATGTTAGATGAAATTGTCTAATGACTTCTTAGGTTTGGCTAGGTGTGATTTGGTACTGTATTTGAGAGACTAGGTTTTGAAATCACAGGCCTTCAATGTTAGGAAGTTAGAGAGACTTCTTGTAACAGTTAAAAGTTCTCACAAATTGTAAAAATCTAATTTTTTGGTGAAGTGAGTTAGGTAGGATTTTAACAGTTTGTGTGTTAACAGTTTTCACTTAAAATTCATCAAGGGAATTGTGTACTCTTTGCACTTTGTCAATAGTTAATTTTATTTGTTCATAAGAGTCAGCTGGATTTTGTATCAATTAAAGTTTTTGCAAGGGTAAAGCTAAGTAATTTGTTCAAACCTAGAGTATTTCATCAAGGAATACAAAAAATGTCCAAAAGTCCAGGCTATCTTTGAAGTTCCAATTGTAAAGCAATTGAAATTGTTATTAAATTATTCATTGTAAACTAATCTATTTATGAGCAGATTGTCAAAAAAATGTCCAACAAGAGTCCAAGCTGGTAACTTTGTGCAATGATTGTTATATGTTTTGCGAAATTACAGAGAAACAAGGGTGGTTTGATCGAACGAAGTCTTTCTCTGGTTTTAAAAACATGATTCCCTTACCAAACTTCATGAAAAAGATGGTGGTTTTCTTGTGAATAATGAAGTCAAGATTGTTGCTGAAGTTTGGAAACTTAGATGTCCAAAACCACCATCTTTGTCATGAAGTTTGGTCAAGGGAATCATGGTTTTAAAATGTGATTTAAACGTGAGGTAAAAGTTGCCTTAGACTTTCTCGTAAACTTAGATGTCCAAAACCACCTCAAGATGTCCAAATATCTTTGAAGTTACAATTGTACAGCAATTGAAATAGTAACTTTGATGTTATAATTAACACAAACCAAAGTTTGTTGGAATAAGCAACTACTAACCAAACAAGAGACTAATAAGAAAAGAAAAAATTTGAAAGAGGGATTTTTGAGAGAAGAGAATGGATCAGATAGAGCTAATACGTTAGATGCCATCATATCGGCAATCAAACCAATAGGGAAACAAAGTTCAATCATCATTCCATTCGTTTCCTCTCGTTATAACCCAAATCAAGAAAAAAAATAGTAGAAAAAAACTCTTAAGTATTGCAAATTTTGGAGGAGAAAGAAGATCAGATAGAGCTAATACGTAAGATGCCATCATATCGGCCATCAAACCAATAGGGAAATCAATATTCCATCATCATATCTCATTTTTTCCCTCTCTAATTCTATTCAAAAACACAACTTTTACAAAAATCGACCCTATTATCATCCTAACAAAAGAGACGAACTTTCCTATGCTAACTCATTCGGCAAAAGCAGAGATTCTTCAAAATAAAACACCACTAATCTTAAATTCGAAAACAAAAACCGATAGAGACTGAAACAGAGACGGCTACTAAGTGAGAGCACATGGAAGCCCTACTTGCTATGGAGAAGTATATATACACAATTACAAAGAACCGATAAAAGTAGGGTTCTTGAGAGTTTCCTCATGAAAAGACGAAAATACCCATCTGTTTCCTCTGAATCTACCGACTTGGTATGGGCCGTAAATTTAGGCCCAATTAAGTCCATAAGTATCTGAGTTTCAAGTCTTGGTGCAATGTGTTTTTGGTTAGTGGTTATAATGGTGATGCAAAATGTAATTAGATTTTTCAACAGGATCTTGATATAGAGAGCACGCAATTGTCATGAATTCGGCGATTTCTGTCGGAAACCATTGCTAGTAATCAGAGGATTATAAGCTATAGGAAATTGAGTATTTAGACTTAGGTGCTTGCAGAAAGTTGCTCTGAGTTTGTTAAACCATTTGTAAGTTAAATTGTAGCAAAATCCCTTTTCTTTAAGTTTTGAGTAAATGAGGCTCTTGTTATTGGATTTGATATTTTGTATGAGCCATTTAGAAGATGAGATTATACAAAGACCAAGTACGAATTTTTTTTCTTTTCGAATTACCTAGATGTTTGTGAGTCACTACAAGAAAACAGACTTTTTGCTACTACGAAAAGAGTTGCAAAACAATCGCAAAAACGAAATTTGTGACTAATTCGCGACTAAAACGGTTAGTAGCTAATAATTAGACGCTAATTTTTTCAGTCGCTAATTAGTCGCTAAATTGCGACTAATTAGCAACTAATTATATGTCGTCGCAAAATTAGCGACTAAATAGCCACCCTTTAACGACCAAATTACGACTAAATTTGTAGTCGCTAATTAATCGCTAAATTTGCAGTAGCTAATTAATCGCAACATTTGCAGTTGCTAATTAGTTGCTAAGTTTGTAATCGCTAATTAGTCGCTAAATTTAAAAATAAAAAAAAAATTAATAACAATTTTTAAAAATTTAATTTCTAATACTAATAATTTACAAAATACAATATTTGAAGCGTGAATTTGTGCAAACAATATAAAGTACACTTTATTTATCAATCGTTCATGGACAAATACAAATTAAAAAAAGTCCAAAACATAGTAAGAACAGCAAGCATACATTTTATGGTTAATGTTGAGCATCATACATAAACGTAAGACATCTGTTGGTAAAACAAAATAAAATAATAAACATAGAGAATGAAACTTTTTCTCGCCGAAGGGATTTGTTAAAACATACACAAAAAGCCCAATATTAGTGACTTGACTCAGGCAAATCTAAAAGCACCGAAGAACAACCACCGATGAAACCACCAGAAAACATACAAAAATCGCTGAGAGGAAACAAAAGAAAGAACTCCAGATCTACGCCTACGATTGAGGAAGCATCTCCAGATCTTGTCCTCGGCAGACCTGGATCCGCAAAGCACCGAAGATAAGGAGCCGTCGCCTAGATACCGCAGCTTTAAAGGAGGAGAGGAGGACCGCCACCGACTTTGTTTAGGAGAAGCACCACACCACAGAAGAATCGCCGGCTGGAGAAAGGAGAAAGAAAAGAAAAAAAGGTTGAGAGTCTTATCCGGCAAAAAAACTGTCACGAGGAGAAGAGGAAACAAAAGAATAAGAAGAAGATTGATTTGATTTGCAAAAGCAGATTGAAGAAGAAGAAGAAAAATTAATTGTAAACAATAAAGAAATGACACGAGGACAAGAAGACCAAGAGGAGAAAGGAAACAAAAGAAAGAATAGATTTAGGCCGTTAGATTAAAGCTATCAATGGTGGAGAATGGTGGAGAGTGCAATCTTTGTCATCCAGCCTTAGCCAATGAAAAAATTTCATTATTTTTATTGTATTCCCTATAATTTTTATATGTAGCGGAGTAGCATTGTTCATTCCCTAAACTATGAATTGGGGTTTCGTACTCTAAACCTCAAATTCACTTAGACTTATAAGTGGTTGCAATAATATGAGAAATCCCTTAGATTATTCATCAATTTAAACTTAAATATAATTCAATATTCTCTAATATTCAAATTCAATTATATAACTATTACTTATGGTTACAGTCAATTTGATTATGGTAATTAATTATTGTGATGGTTATATATAGGAAGAATCCTAGAAATTTCACCCAATATTTATAAGACTTTAAAATTCAGATATATATATATATATATATATATATATATAGAAATTCTATATGATACATCTATACAGCTTGGTAAATCATTCTTGACTTCACTCTTTGAATCTTATGTAATAAAGTTATAATTGTTATATTCTTTGAATTTGTGTCATTATCGTTATTCAATATTTTAATATTAGTGAGGGGTCGGTTGAAATTCTCCTTATCTAAAAAATAGTAAAAATAAGTTGTGTGTTATAAAAATCTTCATTAATGAAAATAAATCATAGACTTGACAAACTTTTACTTTGCTTCTCTTTTTTTTGCAATTAAGAGACAGACTTAAGATGGAGAGGAAGGAATGAGGCGAAGAGGAAAAATGTCTTAAGTTTTAATTTCTGTCCATTAGATCTAAAATTGATCTAACGGTAGATGTAAAATAAAGGTGATCCTTGCCTTTCTCTCTTAACTAATAAAACTTCGGTATTTTATAATTAATCATCTTTGAAAGCTTTTGATTTATTTTTTATCAAAAAAATGGTCAGATTATTTTTTAAAAAATCGATTGATGGTGAAAGATTAAACATGTGAAGTTTATGTATATATATATATTTTAATGATTCTATTTTGGTTTTATGATTTATGTTCTATTTTTTTTATTAAAATTTTAAAGTTTATGGTTAGAGTTTGGATATATGATTTTGAGTTTGAGGTATAGATAGAGTTTGAGATTTATGATTTAATATTTATATGTAAGAGTTCATAATCAAAAATTTATAATTTATGGTTAATGATTAAAAGTTTAAGGTTTTGGATATGTATTTGGAATTCAGAGTATGATTTAGGGTTTGAAGTTAGGATAGACAGTTTAGGGTTTAGGTTTAAGGTTTGAAAATTATACTTAGATATTAGACAATTAGTTTTTTTTTTCCAGGTATGAGATCTCAAGGTATGGAAAGTTTAGGGTTTGGGTATTAATGTTTAGGGTTTTTCCAAATAGCGACTACGTAGCAACCCATCCAATTTGGTCGCGAAATAGTCGCTAATGTGCGACTAATTTGCGACTACTATTTGGAGACTCGCTTTTAGTCTCAAATTAGTCGCTAATTAACGACCAAATTATTTAGTCGCTAAGTAGTTGTTAATTTACGACTAATTTGCAACTCATTTGCGACTACTCTTTAGCGACTCCATATTAGTCTCAAATTAGTCGCTATTTTGCGACCAGTTAGCGACTAAATGTTTTAGTCGCAAATTAGCGACTAATTTGTGACTAATATCAATTAGTCACAAATTAGTAACAAATTAATCGCTAATTAGTCGGAAAATTTAGCGACTACGTATGTAGTCGCAAACCTCAGTCGCAAAATATCTGTTTTCTTGTAGTGAGTTGAAGCCAATAACCTCCACATGCCCGAAACCACAACATATAATATCAGTTTCATCCCAAACGTCATTTGATCTTGTGACCCTTAGGATTTGCCTATTAGTACTTTTCCGATTGAACTAAAGACACTTAGTAAATACATATTTTCTGGCAAGTTTAAAGAATGCAAACCAATAAATAATTAAGTTAGTTTTAACATTAACTAGGTGACTTCCCGCCACCGTGTGCGGGTGTGAACATTATTTTGTTATGTGATTAATTTTAGTATTGAAAGATATTATTAATTGTGAATTATGAAAAATTAAGATGTCATAACATGTAAAAGTAAATTGAAAATATTTAATACAACTTACTCAATGATATGCTAAATAATGAAAGATGAAAAAAAACATAAATCTGGTTTTAAAAATTTAAACAAAAAAGGTTAAATTTAAACTAAGGGGTTTGAAACACTTTCTTGTAGATGACATTTATTGGTGATTAGAATTTTCAACTCAGTCTTAAATTTTAGTATTGATAAGATATTAAATTATCATATGAATAACTAACTTCTTTATCTACTAATACCATTTCAATCTTATTTCACGTGGACTTCAAATATATCCACAAAACAATGATTTGAGTTTTGATGTTTTGGGTTACGGACTATATCAAAATATTGTCAAAGAGTACGAATGGTGAATCTTGTTTTGGTATGATCGGCATTATGATAGAGTCATAGAAATTAGAAGAATGTAGATTATTTTTTTTATCTTATCATATATTATTTTGTGATTTTATTAGATATTACATTAGTCAATACATAATGGTATATCATTGGTTTTAGAAAAACCAAAAGCGTAATATTCCTAAGGTAATTTTGTTATGTGTTTTGTTTTAGACATTGATTTAAAACTTTTAAAAAAAAATCCCCTTAAAGATTTCATATCCTCACGACCAAAAAATAAATAAATATATATCCTCACCAAATTAAAGAGGATTTTACTTAAATATTTTGTTAGATATTTAAATAAACTATTTTATTATCTTCACCAAATTATGGTAATTTAAACATGGTCACACTCACGACAAAAAAAAAACATGGTCACACTCATACTTTACTGCTTGGGTGAGAATAAATCTTAGTCTTGAATACATACTTATCTTTTTTGGAGATATAATTATAAGTAAAGTTTTGATGTGTATATTTGGATTTTCGAATCTATAATTAAGAAAAAGCAAAAACCTAAAAGATGTAGTTGGTAGAAAAATGAACGGCTAATGTATTATTGATTATATGATTGTATGGTTTTTTAATGATCCCAAAATTTCATATTTATTATTGAAGATCATTTTAAAGAAAATTATATTAAATTAGGTAACAATTTATTATGTAGATATATTGTTAAAAGTATTTAAAATAAAGGATTCAATTAAAAAAACTATTTGTTTAATTAGCTTAAAGTCATGTCATCTTTACATGTCATCATTTCATGTCATCATTTATTTAAGAATCAACCAATAGAATTAAAACACCTAATCTTTTATAACTAAAACAACTTTGCCTTTTATAGTAAGGGGATAAGTATGTGGATGCATCAGAATTTCGATTAATCGAACATTTCTAGGCAATTCAATATAATTGTCTATATATTCTCGGAATATCCCTTGAGATCGGTCAATGGAAGTTAAGTTGCTTCTTTGAAGTCAATTATTTTAACTTCTTGTGGTGTTAGAACATCATAAGATTAGGGTTTTCAAATCTAATCTCATGACACCACACACTTAACCAATCATGATTAGCTAATTAAACATCATCAGAGTTTTTGTAAAGCAGAAGATATAAAATGAATAAGTAGCCTTAGATATTGGTTCTTCTTTTTAAAGAATTATAAACATATGCATCATGTTGAATTGTGTTAACTAACTGTTATGCATTATGTCCCATATAAATCTATATTTTAAAAAAATTTCTTCAACTTGTGTGCATCACATTACATAAAGCCGTTTTCTTTTATCAGACATTATTAAGTGTGTCTTTGTAATACATATATTCTAAAGTTTTTCTTTCTAGCCACAATTCTCCTATTTGTCGGGCTTAATTAATAGTCACATACCTTAATTTATGTTATCCCTTTGTTTCCCACCCAAAAAAACCCAAGAGTATTTAGAAAATCGATGGGACGTGGTATGATTATTTTTCGTTGAGTCACTTGTTCTAGGTTCGATATCTACGCATAAACATGATGTCTATGTACAACCATAAACAAAAGAAAATTATGTGGCCTCTTTTTTAAGGTAATTGTCCATTGCAATGTTACTTGTGAGAAATAAACAGGCAAAAAATGTCATTTGTTGTATAAAATGGAACCATATGTATGCACCAATTCTAATTAAATCGATTAGTACTTCCATCATAAAATGTTTGAACACTTATAAAACAATTCTCGGTCCCGACTCAGACAATCTTCAAATCCCTTGATCGAGAAATCCAAAATACAATATCTTCTTCGAGACGACACTTTTATGATCTAATGTCTCTATGGCTAAGCTAACCACTATGAACTTTCTTATCCAAATGAGTCTAGTCTTATTTTCACCTCCCTCTTTGTCAATGTTGTACAAATCCTAGATTATGCCTATAATATCTATATTTCATTTCATAGTGATATTCACATTTTTAGCAACAACAAAAAAAAACATTGCTAGTTTTGCCAACAAAAAATAACTTTTTTTACCCTAGCTTTGTTGCTTTCTCCACTCAGGGTTAGTTGAATAGTTAAAATTCAAAAGTAAGAAATCAATTTGTTTTGGGGATCTAGAAAGTGATATTATAATGATTTGATGAAAAGTAAATTTACCACTGATTGATAGCTACTAGCTAGGGTTATATAGCTAGCTCACAGTCGCAAGTAGAGTTGGGCTTTATTATGTTATCCTCCAAAAAAGGTTAAAACTAGAAAGCATCCAATTTCATAGACCCATAGGATTAGGAAAGCAAACTCTTTTTGTGTTCTAGTACATTTTCCCCACCAAAACAACTTCATCCTTAATTAGTAGTTACAAACTTGTCTTTCTCTAGCCGCATATTGCCTAATGTGTTTATGATCTCTATATCACATCATCGCCTTTTACTATTTCCTTTCCGTATTTCGGATTATTGGTGGTTTTAATTTTTGATTTGGTTGCATCATCTAACAATATACACTATATAATATTATCCATTAATGTATAGCTCTGGAGAGTTTTAAACGGATTCATATGTGAATACACAAAAACTCTTCCAGGTGATCTCGTTTTGTATATTTTTTTTGTTTACGCGTCTAAAATATACTATGGAAGATATATATCGATTGCATCGAATATATTTTTACACAAAAACACAAAATTGATCATTCATTAGTTTTATCTTTATAAGAAAACTTTGTTTGTCACTACTCTCGCAAACTTAATTTATTATAGTACACCATTCCTTATATTGTGGTTTAGACTTTGAATTATTGCCTTTTCGTCAAATTAATACATATTTATACCAGTTGTTAACTTAATTTTAAACTATGTCTAGTTTTACAAAAGGAATAGATCCAAGGCAAAAACTTAAATTATTCATCTCTACCCTTTGTTCATATGACGAACTTCTACATATTCAAACAAACCACTAATTAGTTTAGACTAATTAAATCCGTTGTCATTGAAAAGTATAATATTTTTTGGGTTTATTTATGGCTATTACAATTTTCACTTGTATTTTTGTAGAAATTCTAAACATAAACCATCTACGTATATATATGTATAAAGAATTATTATATAACTAAGTTCATTGTTTCTTGTTTGTTGGAGTTTTAGTTTCCTTTAAAAAGTAGGGAAAAGAGATAACAAAGTTTTGGAAGTTATTAAAATTTATTTTACAAAATGCTTTCTAGTATATGTCCAAGTACCTGCACGTATGATAACTGTACAAACGAATTAAGATCATACTGTACGTACCATATATACGTGTACAATATCTATCAAATTATTACAAATTAATACGTGTGGATCTCTGTCTGTTTATCTCGCTGGCACGTCGTAATTTAGATTTTGAAGTATCAATAGTAAATTAATCAGCGAAATTCCAGACACGTGTGATGGACCCACGTGAGGTCATATGTTGTCGGGTTGACCCTCGTCAGGTCAGAGAGGTCAGCGTCATTTTCCAACATTTTATTTCTTTACTCACAAGAAAAATATATAAACACATTTTAGTCTAAAATAAATCTTACCAACAAGTTATATCATATGTATATTAAGCTCAAACGAACGACTCTCTTTGTATTATTTGTTTACATGATGAGGTTAAGGCTAATTCATACTTTATTTGTATCCTGCATTATTTCAATGTGAAATGTGAAGCTACCGTAGAAACGGAATAATGACAGGGACTATTATTATCATTAATAGTAAAATTTGTTGTTTAGAGACGATACTAGATTTAAAAGCTACTAATGTTGTATACTTAGTTAAAACCCTAAAACACTATAATGACTTGTTCTGAGTAGATTCGACCGATTAACTTTGGAATTTTAAATATTATAAATATCTGTTTTTCGTTGTCATTAAATTTCTGGTTTTTATCCGAAGGATCAAAATTAATCTATGATACATCGACATTTAATAAGACCAATAATACTTAAGTTGTACTGATGATGTTTATAAAGTGAAAGGGGAAACGCGTGACATGGATAAATGGTCAAAGTAGGGCTCACAAAAAATCAACATATAAAAAACTGTACACTCGTGCGGCGATATGTTTGGCCTTTCTCGTTAGCTTTTTATTCTTTTCTTTCTCGTTATCATTTTTGGCATTTGACCGTTAATTTAGTGTTCTAATGATTATATGACAACTTTTATGGAAATCATGGCCAAACAGCGAGTGATGCGTAAAAAAGAACTGTAGTATTATTTTTTTATCGAATTTTTTTCCACCTGAAGTAAAAATTTGGACAACTGACACAAACAGAAAACAACACTCAAATTTCGACAAACAATATTAGGTGGATTACTATTATATGCAACCTGTTTTTTTTTGTTTGACGTGTTTTTTTCCAACATTACAATATTAATTTCACCGTTAAGAAATTAAACCATTAAATTTCCTCAAATTTGGGCACTTCAACCATCGCATACAACCACGTAAAAAGGGCCCATGGTTTTCTTCGAAATATTTCAAATCCGTTAAATATTTATAATTCACCGGCATATATATTCAACATATTTCCACATTACCTTATGATCTATATGCTATTAAGTTCGGTGGTTATTATTAATAGAAGAGTTACTCGCAGCGTCACACACACGTAGTCTTGACAATTTTAGGTCTCAAGTCAAGCTAACTAATGACCAGTATATTAAAATTGAGTTAACCAAATCGGTTAATCGGTTCAAAAGGTCTAATCGACTCGCTTAGTCATAGTCACCGTTTAATTAGTCTAATCGCTACTTGTTAAATAGATGTTCACTACATATATATAATGGAAATCAGTACACAACACGATGGGATGAGCTCCTCTCATTGGCCCATAATGGGAACCTCGGCCACAGTCGAATGTTCCTCTTTCGGTACACATTTCAAGCTACAATCTATCATCAGTGGCGAGAACTAAATCACCGACGTCATGGTGAACCACCACTCACACCGGCTTATATATCTTTCAAAAATCATTGACAAAACGATAAGGAATCGTTTGAGCTCAATTCGACAACTGGGAGACCAGTATCCCGACGTCCTCGTGGAATGGTTTGCAACGAGACACCTTTAAGCACACAATAGTTATTGTTCTCATCTTGGTTAAGAACAAAAGCAATTTTTGATTTTTCTTTCAACTTTAAATTACAATTATTGTAAAAACAATTTTTTTTTTTGTTTAAATATAATTCATTCATTTCAATGAAATAAAATAAATAGATGTTCATTAGCATTATCAAATATTCGTTTCAAATCTTAAAATTTTCATTAGAAAATGCAAACATGTAAAATGTTTAAACAACTCATCTTGGTGATTTACAAGGAAATATATATTAGTTAGTTCCCGTATAAATCTTACAAAATATGTTATTGATACTCAAACAGGGCGGATCTAGGACCTAAATTTAGTGGAGACACTATATTTTTAATAAACATGATAAAAATAAATATAAAATGTTATAATAATATATATTTTTTCATCAAAATATAGAAATGATTGTGTTATATTTTATATATTCTAATAATACGTTTGAATTTTATTGAAAAACATTGTAAAATTTCTTGTTTTCTTAAATTTTATTCTATAGATATTTAGTCTTGAAAGAAAATTATGATATAGAAAAACATAAATTGTGGCTAAAAAAAAATCATAGATCTACTTTAATTATAAAAGGCACATGATTATTTTGGAAAGATGTAAAGATTTAGTAAATGGAAAAGCATTTGAAAAATAAAGTTTATTAGATACATACACAATTGCAAATAATGAAGCTAATTAAGAAAATGGAAAAATGGAAACATGACTCGATTAATTAATTCAAAATTTATGATAGGCAAAAAGTAAAAAAATATGTAAATAGTTGGTGCATTATGGGATTTGGACGTGGAATTAGTGGCACTAGAGCAATTTAATCACTAAATTACCAATCCTTTCACATAATTACCTATATAAAAAAAATTTGTTGAAATTTAACTGGGGGCACATGCCCCCTTTTCTTCATGTTGGAACCGCCCCTGGACTCGAATATGCCATTTTTTACGCTACTTAATCACAACCAAGCCTTAGACCATATACAATTGGGATATTTTGGAGGGTTTAAAAAATTAGAGAGAAAATAAAAAGGGTTTCTCAAATGAGAAATTTGAGAAATTCTTTTCACTTTTTTGAGAAATCCATTTAGTATGTGTACATATTTGATTGGTTAATTTTTTTTTATATAAGTAAATTTTTAAAAATTTAAAGAAATTAGTTAAAATAATATATTTGAGAAACTCGATGGGTTTATTACCATTGATGATGCTTTTAGTACTAGATCGAGTTCAAATCGGTTAGGTATTTTAATGAATACTTTACTAATATAAAAAACTTACAGATGATCATCAACTTAATCAGAATATATAAGATAATATACTATTTAAAATTGAGGGAGAAAGAGTAGAGAAGGCGAAAGGAAATGTTGTGCGAGAACATGAAAAGTTGTCTGCTTAAACATATAATGCTGACAAAAACTCATTTGCTGTCTTAATTAACATGGAAGATGACTTAATCAGGTTTTTGTTCTGTCTAATTGTTTCCTTAGTTTTACGTATATTAAATTTTAAAGAAAGTTATATGTACATAAGCATAGAAGGAAAAAGACATAATTAAGTCCTTTCGTTACACCAAGAGGCCTCACTAGTCACACACTACACAAGAGGATAATATCTATACGTCCAATGTGTGTTTTTTAGTATTATCATCTTTATATAAATCTACAAGTTTGATTATTTTTTTTAATTCATATGAATGAATTGAATTATGATTAAAATTTTGTGACTTTACCTTTTCACTATGAAAACATGTTTTTGTTTTTGAAAATTTCTGTGAAAACATGTTAAGACATTCTATATCCTAAAAAGGATTTTTGGCTAGCTAATGGCGGTGAATAGTTTAGCTAATAAAGAGATTGGCTAACTAATTGTTATAAATATACATTCTCAAAACCGGATAATCCTAATTCAAGCCATGTATTTTTTACTACTACATCCGTCAAGAAGATTTTCCGAGGTGTTATAATCACACTAGAAGCTAAGTACTTAAGTTAATCATTGAATCTGATTAAAACCGACGACTTTTCGACCGTTTGATCACCCCATTTGGTTCATTTTGTTTCTCGTATATAATTGTATTATTCAGTAATTACGCGTAGTGGTAGGAAAAAGAATAGTGGTCGGAAAAGGAGAACTTTAAGCCATTATTGGAGATAGACATGGATATTCGGGTATTCGGTTCAGTTTCGGATCGGTACCAATCGGTTCCGGGTTTTTTGGGTAGAGAGGTATAAGATCCATATGAGTACCGTAATAGTTTCGGAATTGGTTCCGGATCGGTTTGGTTACCCAAATCTTTTAGTTTTTATTCGGTTTCGATTCGGTTCCGAATACTTTTTATCCAAACTATCCTAAATTATCCAAAAATAGTATTTGTTTTTAATGAAAAATAAAACAATACATTTATATTCGCTATTTTGATCCGAACAATTTACCAATAGCTAAAAATTTGAACTAACCGAATTAATCATAGACATACAAAGAAAAATTATAAAATATACTCAAACTACGCATACATATCCAAACTACGCAAACCGAATATTTTGGGTACCCATTCGATTCTCGGTTCGGTATCGGTTTGGTCCCGGTTTTTGTAGTTTTAGACATATAGAACCAATCGAGTATTCTTAAAAGTTTGGTTCGGTTTCTGTTTGGGTAATTTCATATTGGTTCTTGTTCGGTTTTTCGGTTCTGGTTATTTTTTCCCAGCGTTAATTGCATTTGGGTGTGAGGACTGATTGCCCACCTTAGAAAGGTCTACATTGTTGGATAAGCTTCATCAATAACTTGAAGCCTAAGATATCTCTAACAAGGTGGTTAGAAAAAGAGAGACTTAAAAAGAAATTATCTATTATCATTAGGAATAGGAAAGAGAAGTTTTCTATTACTAATAGGAATATAAATAGTAATAGCAAAGTTGTGCTATTTTCTAAATATAATAAAAAGAGTTATTATTTGAATTCTTTTATACATGTTGGTTTTTATGTGTGGCACAACAACAACAAAAAAATTAATAAGTATTTACTTCATCACAAATCAATTTTTTTTATTATAAAGTCATTTTATTATTTTAAGGTTTTGAATATAAATTTTATTATTGAGGTCTCAATATATTGCTCGACAGCCCTGACCCTCCCATACGTTGTCCATTGTCTGTACTGCATGTTGGCACATTTTATTTCCAGTTTTAAAACCAAAGTGATCCTTATTAATATATACATTATTTTCCTTAACATGTATTAATGTGTTCAATTTTAGGTACTTTCTTCTCTGAAATTTAAAAGGCTTAAATGTGTGCATGAATAGAATCAGATTTACTCGAGCATGGTTGGTAAAAAGTCAAATTGAAAGATCAGTTTGGCAACAAAAACAAAAAGATATTAGATCAACAAGAAAATAGTAAAACACAGTTGGGTATTTTATTTTGATACAATACAATATATGCTGGCTCATATTATTCAAACATGATTATATTAAAAACGAGTGTTTAACGCATGTGTATAAACATGCTATAGCATAGTTCTAAATACAGTTAATGGATCCCTAGAAAATTTAAGGGATCGTATCTAGATCTATAGGACTGAGGAATAATTAACCAAGATATATTGTAAGAATGTGGGTGGATAGGAGCAGGTCTACTACAATTATAGTATGTATATGTAGTCCTATATATATATATATAATACTCTATTCTTCACTAATGGAGAAAAGTTTTTTTCCAGCATTCCAATAAGCCTCCTGAAGAATTGTAAGTATATACAAGTATTTACAATATTGGGCAATCTAACCACTATGCCACCATATTGATAGAGCATAGCTAAAATGTTAAACTAACACAAAATTTATTAACTGTTAAAATGCAGTATAGGACGTTGAAATGAATTTGAGACAACAAAAAAAAAAAACAAATGTTTGATTTATTTGAATCGGACCACCATTTAGCTAGACTATGTATCTTCATTGTTAAGGTTTACTGTACTTAGAGAACACCATATTACCTGCAACGACATAATCACACTACTATATAATTGACTAAATTTTTTTTTCAAAGTAAATATCTTTTCTCAAATGTTGGAGAAGGTTTAATTGTGTGGAGCCAAAAGATAAACCGAGAAGGTCTATTGTGTAATTATCGTATTGTTTATCTTTAGCTTTATGTTTAATCAAATTGGCTTAGTAGAGATGTACACGTCCATTCTACTATGCAATATACTTTTGGTATTTAAAACAAAATTCAAGGCTGTTTTTCTCATAGTTTATATGTAATAATGAATCTCTCCTTTTTATGCATACAAAAATCCAAAAGGATTGTCAATTTCTTTAACAAGAAAAATAAAATAGTACTAATGCAAAAGGAATGAATAAAATTAAATATGAAAAGTGTCTGCCATTAAGCCGACAAAATGCAATTAAACAAATGAAATATTATATGTAACCCACCTTCATCTTCACCTTTGCCTAGTTTATAAAATCTCTCTGCTTAAAGCTATACTCAAGGTTAAAATCAAAAACCTAATTACAATAGCAGCAAACACACAATTAACCCCCTTAAATGAGTTAAATTCAACTTTTAATACTGAGAATCGTGCGTGTTATCATCATGAGTAGCTCTAGCTCTAACTCTAGCTCTAGCTCTGGATCTCCTTGTGGAGCTTGTAAGTTCCTTAGAAGAAAATGTGCAAAAGGATGTGTGTTTGCTCCATACTTTTGTCATGAACAAGGAGCTTCACACTTTGCAGCCATTCACAAGGTCTTTGGAGCTAGCAATGCTTCTAAATTGCTCTCTCATCTTCCTATAAGCGATCGATGCGAAGCCGCCATTACAATCTCTTATGAAGCACAAGCTAGGCTTCAAGATCCTATCTATGGCTGTGTTTCTCACATCTTTGCCCTCCAACAACAGGTACTTTCTTCCTTTCAAAACCCTAATCTTGAAGCATAAACATACATACATACATAACCACTATAAGAATATTTAGCCAACGAATTCCTTTGTAATTGTTTGTTTTTGTTGGGTTATAGGTTGTGAATTTACAAGCACAGCTTGAGATTTTAAAGCAACAAGCAGCACAAAGCATGATCTTTGCTGATTCACCAACATCAGAAAACCCTAATAGTTATTATGGAGACACTTCTAATACTCCTTATTATCATGATCATCATCAAGAACATCAAAATATTTATCATCATCATGATCAGAACCATTTGGTTTACCAAACCGGAAGTTCTGGGACAGCTTATCAAACCGTAGATGTCACGGCGAATAGTTACCACACCGAAACACTTCAGGCATGGAAGAATTTTCCATATACTCTGACTTCGAACAACACTTGAACACTTTTAATCAAGATCATCTCAAAGCGCTTCAATCAGAAACTTTAGGATACATCTCCTTCTCGTGATGGTTCTATCAAGAAGACATGTGTTGATTCTTATCAATATCTCATCTATATAGAATATATATATATAGCTTATATATGTGGTAAGACTTTTTGGTGGTTTTAGTTTCGATTGATGATGTTGCCTTAGCTCAAAGAACCGGCTTAGTTTGTATTCATAAATAAATTTGTTTGATGCCCTAGAAATGTATAAAGATCATATATATTATATTTATTCTGAATTTTTGCGTGTTATATATTTGCACATAAATCATTCTATTCTTCTCGATATTGTCCCAATTTTATCATGATCTTAACTTAATACAACACAAATCCCTAGCTAACTAAACTCTATCCGTCTTGGTTCTTGAATTAAATTTGGCTAGTATCGATAGTCTAGTACAGTCGACCTTCTTGTGTTTTCCTCGTTGGAGAAAGCGGTTTTGATTCATTTTTGAGGTACATGAACTTGGATTTATTTTTATTTACATGGTAAGAAAATTTTACAGTCTCGGGCATACCGAAAATTCTAAGCACCACAAGCTCTTAATTAGATCAGCCAATTCAGATTCTTCCCAAATGAATTGTGGTTCAATTTCTTTCTCATTTCTCTTGAAATGATCAAATCACATGTATATATCTTTAGACAGTTTAGTTGGATATTCTCCAAATTGTTTGTAGATCATTTATCCGTATCACTACTAGTACATATAATCCTCGGTATGATTAATAGATTAGAGTGGTCAGTGACATTTATCAAAAAATCTTATCAGACTACATTGATATGTTGTTTGGTGTTGTTATTGTTGTTCGAATACATGCATTCATCGATTAGTTTCTTTTGTTTTGTTTCATAACAACTTATAGTCACTAATCACCAAAAAACAAAACATATTAATAAAATGTACTTATACATGGTCTTAGCTAGTAGCTTCCTGATGTCAAAATATTAAGTTAACTCGCATTTAAAATAGAAGATATGGTCTCATTGAGTAGTCCATACTTTAAGTAGTGTGGCCTTGACCTTCACGAATAACGTAGAAAAACATTTAGCCCGCTAGGGCCATCAACACACACATGCATATAATCTCTGTAATCAATTTATCTTCTCTAGGCCCAGTAACATTAAGGGTTATCTTGAGAGTAAACTTTTTCACTTGAGTTTTATTTCATAGTTTAATCAGAAATAAACACAATAAGCTTATAAGATTGACTGGGTGAACACTAGCTATGAGTTTTATTAAATAAGGATCCCTTATATATTATTTAGGAGGTGATTTGTGAGAGATTGCTTATGTGTCTTCTCCTTATTCGTTCTCACAAAAGAAATATGACACATCAAACAAAGAAATATGACATGGCAAAATGGAATCACGATAAAATCCTTTACTAACTAAGTTTATATTTCTTTCCATAAATAAAGCAAAAGAAATTGAGCAATTCTAAAAAATGCCATCAGTTTTTGAAAAGTTTCATAGATACCACTTTTTCTAATTGTTCCAAAAATATCACAAAACTAAAATGAAATTTTAACATTCAAATCTAAATCCTAAACCTCAAACTCAAACCCTACCCCCTAAAACTATACCCTAATTTGGGAATAGTTAACCCAAACCAAAAAATTTAAACTATAAATCCATTGAAAATCAATTTTTGTATTTGTGGTATTTTTGGAACAATTGAAAAAGTGGTTTCTATGGAACTTTTCAAAAATTGATGGCATTCTAGGGAATTTCTCAAAGAAATTTTAACCAATATTTTATAAAATTTTCGTTTTTCATTTAAATACTGTTTAGAATTATTTTTTTGTCACAATAAAGTTTTAGAACACTTTTGTATAAAAAATATATTTTTACTGAAATTTACAAAAAAGAGTAAGAGATATTGAACACTTGAACATACCTAAAAGATATTAAAACTTACATTATATTAAAACACCTAATAAACAACAAACTATCATCTTTTTTATTCTTGATTTGGTTTTTAGCAGTTAGTGTCATCATGTGAAGAAAAATTATTCATTCACTTTTATTTATAAAATGTTCTTTAAATTAAGTACGTATTCTTTAAACTGGACATACATAAAGGATACCAAATAAATATTGTTTCAAATAAATTATGATATTTGTTTTCAAAACCAAAATGTAGTCTTTGACTCTTAATTTGTAATGCGCATTACAAATTAGGGGTGTGATCAACTAGAGAAGCTTCTTGGTGGAACTTCCAAATTGGATTAGATGAGACTAATCAGAGTTAGCAAAAGCAAAACCAATGAGTGATTTAAAGATAATTAAAGCAATTATAAGTGACAACAAAGTAATTAAGTTGCAACCTATTAAGGGGACATTTTGTCTAAAAATACCAATACCACTATAATTAATTAAGACACTTCTTAATTATAGTTAGGTAAACATGTCTGATGTCCAACCTTTTAAAATTTAGTATCAAAATGTAGTTCTCTTAAATAATACATTTAGACATGATGAATAACGATTATATTTTTTTCAATAATTATTTGTTTCGATGATCATCTTCGTACGTTTTTTTTCTTCTATGTATACCTTTATTTTCTTTATCAACAACTTGAAACGTTAAACACTATTACAAACCATCAAAACTATTGGAAGATTTGTCAAAATAGGCTACATTTTTTTGACAATGTCTTAAGAGACGTTTGTCATTTTTTAACCATTTTTTGCTCATACTATCCTTAAACGGTTTGTAAAATTTTTAAACGGTTTGTAAAATTTTTAAAAATCTGATAATTATAAACATGTCATGAATAGTCATTTGTATATAATTCTTTTTAAAATTGTAAAACCATGTTGTAAAATAATTTTAGTTTTTTCTTCTACGCCTGCCAAAATGTAATAGATTTTGGATTTTGCATATTTCACATAAATCTACCTAATATAGAACAAGTTCTACTTAATGCTCAACTATCTACATCGTCGTAGAATATTATTTACACGATGTAGACTGACATCTACCAAACACATATAGTACATTCTACTATTCTCATTAAATTCTATAGTGGCCTGAATAAAGTTTCTACCGCCAATGTCTACCACTATGCCTATCATCTATTGATTCGTAGAATGTAGTTTATGAAAATTTAGTTACAACTTCCTTAAATCTATGAGTGAATATAAGAAGGGGTATTGAGACAATTTATAACTTATGTAGATTATCATTTTAGGCTATTTTCAATTTCTCTTACACTAACAAGTAATCAACGAGCTTAATTGTTGTATTGTCGTCATTAAGAATGTAACAAAATTTACTACTACTTCGTTATATAATATTCCATATGTTTAGAGATTTTGCATACATACCATTCAAAAATATGTATATATATTGTTTATAATAGCCTTATCCATCTTGAATCTTGATGTGCGAACAAACGTCATATACTAGAATCATTATTTTTTTATTGAAGGAAAATAGCCTACGATAAGATGATTCCATTGATTTGAACTGATTTAAGGTCATGCCTACGATATCTAACCCTAATTAAGGTCTATTTATATCATATATATTCATATAGTAGACGTCTTGCATTGCATCTATATTTAAAAAAATATCATATTTGGGCACAAAATGCATCTATAGTAAGCATCGATCGAGATTTTTTTTCTAGAGAAAAAGTGTCAACAGTTGAAAGAAATAATAAGAAGAATGAACAAGCACATGATTTATATAATTTGCACTATGTCTTATTAATTACTAAATCAGTAGTTTCCCATTATCCTGGAAGCCAAAGCGTGAAGCTCCTCGAGATCACTACTACAGTAAATCACTGATCTCTTCTTGTTTGGATAACCGTCCTGGTAAAACCCAAACCGGCCGGTTTGAATCTCTTGCACGTACGTGTTCGTGACTTCAGTACTCATGTTGCTGTGTTCCATCGATTCGATTGAGCTCTGTGGTGAGACCGGTTTATTAGGGTTTTCGTGACTGTACGGTATCGCGTGACCACTTATTTGTTGCCACGTCATGTCCGTTCTGTTTCTCAGATCTCCGGTGACTTTGGTAATGGTCTGGTGGGCGAGGTTTTCCTTTAGCTGCATCATTTGGGCTTGCAAGAACGCCACCTATTTACATGTATAGACATCCAATGTATGTTAAATCAAATTTTTAAAAAAACACTCTGTTGTTCAGTTTTAAAGAAAAATGTTTAACATGTAAGTGAAAACACAAAATCAAGGTGATAAAAGCAATTAATTTTCAGTTACTACGTAGTGATCAAACTATGACGTAAATTAGTTTTTGGGTTTGAATAAATTTAACATTTAGTTATAACAAAATTTCTAAATAAATACTTTCTTAATATTAAAACAAAAAAAAAAGACTAAATACTATCATTCCAACTATATCACTAGGATAAAAAGAGAAGGCATGCCTAAAATATTCATTGTTGTTATGCATAAAAGAAAGAAAGAAAAAAAGAAGACAATGATATCAGTTGGTTTTATTTTACCTGTTGCTGAAGTGCGAAAACATGAGAGACACAACCATAGATAGGGTCATGAAGACGAGCATCAGCTTCGTAGGCCATGGTGACGACGACCTCGTACCGATCTTGGACAGGAACGTGGAGTAAGATCTTCGAAACGTTACTTGCCCCGAACACCTTGTGCATGGCGGCAAATCTTGCCGTACTTTCTTCCGATGAGAAGTACGGTGCAAATACGCAATCCGACACGCATTTTCTCCTTAGAAACTTGCATGCGCCGCACGGCGAACCCGTTCCTGTGCCGGAAGATGCCATCGGAACAAAAAAGTTTTTTGTAGTTACAAAGAAAGTTTCCTAAATTTTGGTTTTGTTCTCTATATAAATATTTGTATGCAATTGTTAAAACTTTAGAAATAGGTCGTCGGAAATGTGCACGAGCAAACTAGGAAATTGTGTAAACTGAAAATATAGAGAAGTAGAACAAAACAAGATACGATGGTGGAGAAGTGTTGGTGTCTTTGGTTAGAATTTATAAAAAGGGCTTATAAGTTATGATATGATGAATTGTGTTGATATTTTTGGTCTAATTATTTTACATGTAGCATTGCACTACATCAATTTTTTTTTTTTTAAAAAGCATTGCACTACATTATATGATAATATTATCAACTTGTTTCTCTTCGTTTGTCTACCATTTGCGTCACCTTTTTCCTTTAGATTATTATTTCTTACGAGTATCATAACTAGAACTTGAATCTTAATTTGTCCTTTAGTCCATAAATAGTATATGGTGTAACAATTGTAATTTGAGTAAGATATTATAGCTAGTTTTATGACGTAAAACGGATTTATACTACCTCTAGTTCTCGTGTACATTGAACCAAATCTTCGGATTCATAATGTCTTGTCCAAGTGACATAACTAAATACTTTGACTTGAAGAAAAAATATGCATTTAATGTCAAAAACTTTTGAGTGAACCAAAGAGTGTGAATTGTTGACATTGCAAGGTCATCGTGCAGGGTTCTACGGAGACAGATCAATTATGGGCAGTACAACATTATTCAATATTTACTCCAACTTATAATTCTATTACTTCATGGATGATTTTAAAGCATTTCTTCTAATAACTTCTAAACATTTAACTATAGCAAATTATTTTGATTATGCAAAAACTAATTTTGTTAATTGGTTGAATGACTAGTTGACTAAATGCTAATTAATTTAGTGAAGCTATATATTTGATTTAAATTGTTGGACGACTAATTAATAAGGTAGACGGCCGATTTACTAAGCTAAAATTTATAACAATTTGTTTATTGGTTTATGCCTATATTTAAATTTTCAAAAATTGAGTTTAGTGTTTTGATCTTGACTTCTACCGCCGAACGCCAGACATTGGAAAATGTTGCCGTTTGTCGTGTTCCGGGACCGAGCAAACTGGAAAGCCGGTTAAAGGTGTACCGACAGATGCTAATGCCATGTAGTTTTTGATAGGATTAAATTAGTAACGTATATTTAATCAAATTGCGTAATTATAAGCATACTAAAGTTTGCACTCTGTGTACTTTAGTTACAATAAATGGATGATCGTGCGGTGGCTTAAGCATAAGTTAGTGGAATCGTCCTTTGACCAATGTTGCTAAACAACACTTTCTCTAACCCAAAAACTTTTGTACATTCGATTGATAAAAGAAGATAGATAATATTTTGATCAATGTTTGCTAAACAAAACCTTATTTGGATTTGGTTGACAAAATCAGATGCCCATAATAAACATTGATTAATAAGTAAAGTATCTGGCAAATATTCAAACCTTTTCTCTAACAATGGAAAGCTTCCATACCCATCAAGACAATGTATCTTAAACCTCAAACTCAATGAAGAGAAATACAATAATCGTACATATATAATGAGATGGAATGTATCAGTTTTCTCTCTCTATGTAGAAAATGTGCTTTCTACTAAATTTTGTGTTCCTTTGTTGATAAATGGATGAAGAAGAATAGTTAAGATCCTTGAGCATTCTTTCTTAGTGGACAAGCGGGTCTTGCGTGAAAAAGAACTGCAAATAAAAGTTTTGATATGGGTCAGTACAGATTCGTCCGATGCATTAAATGATGTGTACATGAGGGCAAGAGCTTGAGATATAAGTCTTTACCTCGAACGATTTTCCGGAATTTTCAAATTCCAACATACTCAATGCAACTTCACAGCTTTGTGATACAATAGGCTCAGGGTCCCTTGAGAATTCTTGTAGCAAGGCAATGCTCTTTTGATCTGAAAATAGCCGAGCAATGCGAAGAGTAAGTAAAGACATGTCTAATTGTGATAGTTCAAACGATGAATTCCATTAAGGAAGATACCTGCAATAGAACCAAGTGCTTCTGCAGCCTCGTGTCTGACCATCGGGTGCTCGTTCACATCTCTCAGTATTTTGCTTAGAGTAGCTAAAGCAGCTTTGTTTTGCAATTGGCCTAAGACATAAGCAACCTAAAAGAGAGTTGCATCAATTTACAAGGCAACACTTGTACGGTTTAAGATTGAAGGACTATAAAGTAAAGATTCAAGATGCAAGTTCATGAACAAGTATGAAAAGTAAGTCTGCACTAGAAAAAAATGATCGAACTGTAAAGACATCAACTGAATAAATCTTGACAAACCTCGTGACGTAGAAGGGCACTATTAGCACTCAAAGAATCAATTATGGCAGAAACAGCTTCCTCTCCACCGTGATTCCTTAGAGCGAAGAGTGCAGTATATCTCTCATACATGCCTTTTGTTTCATCAAGAAGAATTTGCCTGTAGTTCAACGATCTTAATCAATAACCTGCTACAAAATTGTAAATCATCTAGAATTTCAGAGATGGTCAAGTGTGGAAGAACCTCAATTGGTGGACAGAAGAGAAAGCAGCGGCTGCACCCGCTGGGTCAACAGACATGAAAGGTGATTTCTCAGTCGTGGATGACTGGTTCTCGGCATCAACAGTACTCAATTCTTCAATCCTTTTGAGAGCTAATTCACACGTTTCCCGAACCTCCTGAGCTGGATCCATGATCAAGCTTTTCTTTAAAATGTCAGCATTACCCGCTAAACCAATGGCACCAAGAGCTTCTGCTGCCTGTTATATTAACAGCGCATCAGGATCAAAATCGTTTACTAAGACATAGAAAACATAGAATACTCCAAAGGATCAATTATACTCAACTCATGCCGGACTATTGGATGCAAAGACATATCATTAAGAACTGACTCCAGAGCAGGAATTGCTTCAGCATCTTGCATCTGACCCAATGCAAATGCAGCTTCATGTGCTAACAAGTTAGATGAGTCTCTGGATGCTGCAGGACAAGGAAAAAGATATATGCAAAATTAATCAAGAGATGCAAATCACACCTTGATGAACTAAAGCTCGAAATATATAACTAATCTAAAGGCAAGCACAAGCAGTTAACAAAACCATATCAGCACACAAAGCCTGGACAAGTTCTTTCCAATCGTTAACTAGAAGGTAAATGCGGAAACTTGTCGTTGTTAGATACATCAAGCAAATAGCTATAGTAATTACACAGCAAAGACTTCAATTCAGCCTTATACAGAAGCTTCAAAGAAACAAAGTTTCCACATTTAGCATATTATCAAGTGCCACACTTTTTCTTGACAACTACAAATCATTTGCAAATTCAGTTCAAGCAAATGCACACCACCAGTAAGAAATTCCTCATGAATATTTGAATTCATAATTGATTCTACACAAATCATAACTGCAGCATAAAGGGATAATCCGAATATCTCAAATGTTCTTCCCAAAGTTAACAAATTTTTTTCCTCAGGCAAATGAAAGGAAAACAAACCGAGAATCAGAGCGTTGCGAGGTCCTGGGCCTTTCAAGTTTCGAAGAGAGAAGAGAGCTCTAAACCGCTCCGAGATCGGCTGCGACTGATCCACCAATCGCTCGCACAGAAACTTCTCCAAGTTACTTACGCCGCCGATTTTATCCGTCGGTGAAACTAATCCATCAGATTCCATCACAAATTCAGTTTCCTCGGCGTCGGAGAAATCTGGGTTTCCGATACGAAGACGACGGAGAGTAACAGAGCCGACGACTAGGGTTTTTGTAAACGTACTCAGGAGAAGAGAATCCGATTCTTGAAAAAGGTTAAAAACGCGGGACCTATTCCGCTAATAACGGAATTTATTTTTTTGCCTCAGAAAATCTTTTAATTGTAATTCAGCCCCATAGGTTTTGTTTTATCTTCCCGCAAAAATAGGAAAACATGCGGGATCTATTCCGCTAATAAACGAATTTAGTTTTTGCTCCCTTAAAAATCTTATAACTTTAATTCAGGCCCATAAGTTTTGTAATTATCCGTACATCAATAGTTTTATACGTGTGTGATAACATTTTCTTCTGTCTGTTGAGTGTTGATTCGCTTAAAGCTAAAGGCTTCTCTTACGTTTCGGAAATCTGGAAACATCTGGGGAATCTTGAAGCGAAATCGAGATTTGAAACTGTTTTTTTCCGATTGATCGATGAATCCTAGAAGGTTAGATCCATCAACTCAAATCGCCTGTTCGATTTTGTTTTCCAATAGATCTCTAATTCTATTTTTTGGGAAATTATGATCTTGCGATTCGGATGATTTATATATGTTTTCATGTGGATCTGAAGAAGCAGCGAATATAGAAATGGATAGAGTAGTGTATCTTGATAGACATAGAACAGTCTCAATTCATGTAATTTAGAATTCGGTTCAAAAATTCAAAATCAGGATCTTAAATTAGCATCCAAGTGAATCATGGTGTTTGCATAGATTAGCTTTTTGAGTTCTTGATCTCGCGTAGAATCTCGCTCGAGTGGAAGATGGTACTGTTTTCTTGCTGAGGATCTAAATTTGTTGCAGGGAGCCTCGTGGTGGAAGAAGTGCGCTCTTTGACGGTATTGAAGAAGGAGGAATCAGAGCTGCGCCGTCGTACTCGCACGAAATCAATGAACACGAGAATGAGCGTGCATTGGAAGGACTGCAAGACAGAGTCATTCTCTTAAAACGAGTAAGCCTGCCTTGCCTCTGATTCTTCTGTCAAGTTTCAAACTTGTGTGCACTGTGCAGTGTTAATGAAATGGCAAGCATAAGATCAAATCACATCAAGCATTAAGCAATGATGTTAGGAACTATCAAAGTTTAGGAAATGGAAGCAATAAATAGAGAATCTATATGCACAACTAGGTTTGAAGTAGATTCGGATTTGTTTTTTTTTTTTGTTTTTCATGAACAGCTATCTGGCGATATAAATGAAGAAGTCGATTCTCATAACCGCATGCTTGACAGAATGGTATATTCCATCTTTTGTGATAAATGTGCTTTCTTTCTCACAGAAGACTTTGTTACTGAACATTTTGCAAGTTTTTTTTTATATAGGGCAATGATATGGATTCATCAAGGGGATTTCTCTCAGGAACCATGGACCGGTTTAAAACGGTAAATCCTAGTAGACATACTCTCCCTCTCTATGTTCTCTTAGAGCGGTAAGCCTAACTTCACTATGTGTTGCAAAGCGTTTCTGATCTGTTGAATTGAATCCTTTGCAGGTGTTTGAGACAAAATCAAGCCGAAGAATGCTGACACTCGTGGCATCGTTTGTGGGTTTATTTCTAGTCATATACTACCTTACTCGCTAAAACCGGCAAACCTGGGAGTATTCTGAACATCATATGGTCCATCCAGCCATCACTTCATTCTCTCTCTTGGCTCCTACAATCTTATAATGAATGTTTTGCGTCCAGTGTTATAGTGTTCTAGATGAAGGACAAACGTCATAAAAGTTTCATGTGATCGATTTTATAGACCGTTTTACTCCCTATTGTGTAAAATAGAGAATATGAACAATTTGGAGTATCAATGCAATGAAATGGACTGGCTGATTGCTAAAAAATAGTATATTTTGATGCACCAGCCGGGAATCGAACCCGGGTCTGTACCGTGGCAGGGTACTATTCTACCACTAGACCACTGGTGCTTGTTGTCTACATGGTAAGTAAATTTATTAATATCCGCACTATATTATCATAACAAAATGTCAAAATCCAATTTTAATTCATGGATCTAAAAATTGGAAAAAATTAGTAACTCAAACTCAATTGCAAGGATGAGGACCAAAATAAAGAAAAGCAAAATTAGTAATTCTGGAATTAAGTTGTATTAGTAGAGGAAACAAGCATGGTTTTGTGTGCATTAACCAACATAACTTTGATGACCCTACATAGTTTTTCTTGCAGCATCTACTCCTGAGAAAACTACAGTTGAAGTTTGAACTAAGTGTAAATACTAAGAACAATTGCCCTGTGGCACAACAATGGAGTAAAGAGATTATTATATCAGCACTCCAAAATATCTTGTGAACAGATCAAATCGACGCTTCGCCATCAAAAGTAATCTTCAAAGCCACCTTCCTTATCACTGTCATAGTTCTCCGTTCCTGCAATATTATTGTTCTACAAGATGAGAAGAAGGATGATTCCATTAACAATATATACGTTGTCCAAAATATTTGTCTTTATGTTTTAAGGGGATCAAATCTCTATTTCCAGATGAAGAAACTAGCCGAAGTGTTTTTACTTAAGCCATCGAATAGCTAATCAAATTTTTGGTTTATAGACAAATTGACTTGCATTCTTTCATGGGTTTTTAGTGCTATTACCACTGACCTTTGGCTTCTGTGGTCGATAGATCCTGAACTATTACTTGCAGCTGATTCGAGTTGAAATTCGAAAAACTGTCTGACGAAGGAGATGGAGCCGGAAAAGTGAAATCGGAATCACTTGATGAAGCTTCAGAATTCTCGGAGCTATCAGCAAGATCGTCACGCACAACTGGCGCTGAAGCCAACGTTGAAGTCGACATAGAAGAAGATCTCAAGATGGACTTCAGTTGCGAGAATTGGTCCGACATAGAATATAACAACCTGGAATACACTAAACAAGACTTAGCATAAGTAAATGTACACTATCTAAGATAATCTCTAGTTGTTAGAAGTACTAATCAATAATACCTGTTCAAAGAGTCTTGTAGTTGGTAAACTCTTCTTTCTGTTTCTTCTAATCTTTTGCGTCTTCTCTCACCGAGTTCTCGGGCTTCAGCACATTTTCTTTCGGAAATATCAGCTCTTTGTTTCTCAACTTGCAACAAGGCCTGGGGAGTATAATAATAAAATATCAGTTTATCCTTCAGATGCGTTTGTTTAAGATGATAGCCGCAATACATTTTGTTCAGGATATATGGTTGTATATCAATAAAACAGCTTCAAAATCCAGAGATATGAAGCATGCCATGTCTAGAAGCTGTTCAAAATATTGGTTGTTATATGAACATTACCTTCAGCATCTGAACTTCTGCAGTGAGGGACTCGATTTCCGTATCGCGAATAGGATCTGACATTTGGCTAACATCAGTAAAAGGGTTGTAATGCTTCTCTGAATTGTGTACAAAGGACTTCTCAATTCCATCTTCTGCTTGGATGGAATGTGTTGTCATCTTTTCATGTCCTATCTCTTCATCATCACTATGCTCTGAGTGCGTTACAAAGGACTTTTCAATTCCATCGTCTGCTTGAATGGAATCTTCTGTCTTTCTTTCATGTCCTGTCTCTTCATCATCACTTTCCTCTGAATGCATTATGAAGGACTTTTCAATTCCATCTTCTGCCTCGATGGGATGTTCTATCTTTCTTTCAAGTCCAATCCCTTCATCATCACTTTCATCGTCTGTCTGGACGGAAAGTCTTGGGTGTGGCTTTTGGTCATGTCTAATCTCTGCATCATCAGTTTGCTCTGAATGTTGTACAAAGGACATATCAACTGCCTCTTCTGCTCCATTGGAAACTTCCACATTCCTTTCATGTTCTGTCTCTTCCTTTTTGTCAGCCTGTACCCATGATTTTACATCAATTTTAAAACCAAATTACTTCTTCCTCGAATGAGACGAGCTATGTTCTGCTTATCTCTACATACTGCACAGACTAAAACACTTGATACTCAAACAAGCTACATGGATTGATTTGTAGTACCTGCTTTGACTGTTCCAACTGTTTCCTGGCAACTCTTCCTCTAAGTCTACTTTGATAAACAAGAGAAGCTCTTTTCAGTTTCTTGTAGTCAGATATAGCACTGTAACCACGCCAATATGCCTGCAAGTTGCTTAGAGTTATAAGTCATTTCTAGTTCTTGAGATAAATGATTCCATGAGAAGTTGTCAAGTACGGAAAAAAGACCTGAATCACAGTTGCTGCCTTAGATTTCAATTTAAAACGGAACTCATGACGTGCTGTCATTGTGCGAACTCCACTTTGCAAGGCGATTGCGGAAGATTTGGTCCTTCCGTAATCTTTCTTGGCAATCTGTCTACGTAAGTTTTTCTGGATTTTGACGGCAGCTTGCTCCCGTTTTATGTCCTTGGATATCTTTCGTGCAATATTTCCTAAAATTTATAAGAGAGACTTTATCAGCATTCCTAATTTCCTGGGCATATTAATGAAACCATAACGCCAAAAGAAAATCTGAGGCATTCACCTCTCCATTTAGCCTGTATATTAACTGAAGCCCTCCGCATGAGAACATATCGTTCTCTTGTTAGACGAGTTCTAACTTGCCCTTGAATCATACTCGCTGATTCACCGAGAACTCTTGTTCTGTGAGCATCTAGCTCAGCCATCTGACCAGCTCTCAGAAAAACTTTACTTTTTCCAATCTGCAAATTAGATTTTATATCAAGACGCACCATGGGGAATTATGCTATCTGAGAAATTCGTATTTGACAGAATACTGAAAATTCTAGGAACCTTACCTGGTAACCGGTAAGCCCCTTTTTCTCCAAAATCCACTTGCATGCAACGTCTGCTTCATAACTGATTACAATTTAAGGTAAAGAAACAGATGTAAACAGACTCAGAAGCAATAAGGTAGACATGAGCGGAAGAAAGATTAAGCTTAATGGATACATACTCTCCTTTCAGAATTTCCGGTGCAAGAATCATAAATCGATTTAAGAATTCAATGAAAGTCCTATTTGTTGGATATCCAGCGCATTTCACTCTGATGGCCTCAAGAACACCCTGCACAAGACAAAGATCAGATAACACCTCAAGACATCAAAACATGTTGTGATTAATTACTCAAAGGAAACACTGACCCCAGAGCGTAACTGATGCAAGACATTGGCATTGTCAAACACTGTTGGTTGCAACAAATTGTTTGGCTTAACACATCTGATGTAGTGGGGTTCCGTAGAGTTCAGTGTCTCCATAAGCTGTTGCAATTGTAGCTGCACCAATTATAGTTAAATATGTCAGTCCGTAAAGATGATGAGTGTGGCATCTGTAGTTCAACAGTTTCCTATTTGTTGCCCAATCATCCACTCCTACTTATCAGTTAAAAATACTTAATGGATTTGCAGGCAAGTCACCTTAAAACGAGCACCAATTGAGGAAAACTTAGATTTGCTACTCTCTTTAGAAAGAGGAGGAAAGAGGCCAGCCACAAAAGAACATTTGGAAGCATTTAACAAATCCTGATGCTCGGCAACAACATAGTCTTTGTTTTTGTCTAGAAATTGATCAGACTGGTATTGAACCTGAAAAGAAATAACATGGAAAAGACCTCAAAAATCATATAATATCTCCGTTAACTTCTGAAAGCAATAGAATGGGAAGTGCAGACTTACATCCCCTGCATAATGAACTAATGTAAAATCTGATCGTTTCAATTTTGGTTTTATGAAGCGTTTATGATCCTTGAATGTTTGATATAGCTTCTCAGAAAATGTTTCAGGAGTTGATCTTGGTAGCATGCTGCATAGAATAAGCATCTTAACGCGTAAATATGATGATTGGAGAAAATGGTTACTATGTACCAAAACAAAAGTTACACTAGAGAAAATTTTATCATACCATGCTTCATCTAGAAGAGCAATAATACCACCCGGCTTCTGCAAAAGATCGGAATCAGATTTTCAGGAAAATAAAAAACTAATCATGGAGTAATGGATATAACAGACTGTTCCTTGAATAAAAAAGAACCACTACAACATGTGTTTCCAAGTCAGAACCAGGAAACTTGAGTAGTCCAAATTGCTCGCAAAGATAATCCATGAATGGATAAAACAAACCTTTTCAATCAGGTCCACTACATCTTGATTATCAATAAACTCAACATAGCTCCAATCTATTTCTTCTTTCTGGTATTCACCTTGTTCCATTTTGAATACATGCTGTACAATATTTACGAGTTCAGATTAATTAAGAATCTTGAGCCAAATCAGAAGCCATATCCTATGACTAACCTCATACCTGGTTGAAATGCTGTTGCAACTTTTCATTCGTGTAGTTGATACAAAATTGCTCAAAACTGCAGGGGAAATATAAACAAGTCAGTGAACAACTGAAGTAGCGGTTTGATTAGGTGATGCTATAGATATCACTTTAGTCTTCACAACTAATACAAAGACACCATTTACTAAGATCACAATTTTTAGCAGAAAGTCAAAGATAAATAATATGTTTATCATATCTC
This sequence comes from Draba incana, assembly GCA_963576765.1. NCBI lineage: Eukaryota > Viridiplantae > Streptophyta > Magnoliopsida > Brassicales > Brassicaceae > Draba > Draba incana. The sequence goes on from OY755216.1 coordinate 5,317,299, forward strand.
CGCTCAGAGTAGAGGTCTCTATATAGTGTACTCTTCATACTAAAGTCAAGAGAAAAGACCCAAAAGCATATGCTTAGTAAGCCATGCATGTTCTCGGCAATCACCTGTTGGTTTTAAAGCTTTCAAAACCATAAATGTCAAGGACTCCAATCAAGCGCCTCGAATGAGAATCTTGCCCAATAGAGATATTTATTTTGTTTACCAACCTGGATAACAATAACGAGTAATGACTTATCAGATGTCACCCTCAGTGGCATATGAAAAAATAGATATTTGAATGACATAAAAAATTACCAATCAAAGAGTCTAGAGTATATTGTCTTTGCTAAACCATCCCTGCTAACGGCAGCGCCAAGAGCATCAAGACTTCTCTTGATAACTTCTTCTGGGGTGACCATCATACGCTTACACAAAGCATCTTCTAAAGAATGGGGATCACACCTACAATAACAAGTTATAATTACACGTAGTACAGTAACGGATATTAAGTTGGAAAAGTAGAAGAACCATATAATACATGAGCAGTTCTGATGTCATTTGGAGATGAAACTTTGACTGTTCATCTTTTAGAGATGATGAATCAGCATCTTCTCCCCTGGAAAATTCAATATTTCCAAGATGGAGAATGGCAGCCACAACTCTGAAGATTGCATCCTGAGGAGACAAAAGAAGATAAGTCATTTCAGTTAGCAATTAAAACGTGATAAGCAATTGCAAAGAAGAAAATAGCAAACCTGTTCTTTTTCACTAATTCCAACTACATCCATAGCCTTTCTAGTTGCAAGATACTCTTCTGCATCATTTACACCATCAAGTTTGTAGCAGCTAGATTGGTTAAGATAGCGAAATGACTTGGGATTTCCTAGCTTAAACCTCTCAACATCCTGCAAAAATTAATATTGAGTATCATTTCAAAGATTCATCCTAGAAAAGGCGAGGACAACTTAGATATCTTACCTCTTGAGGAGCAGCACACAGGAGATAAAAGCAGTGATAGTTACGTTCAGGATCTGAAACTTGGCAAACACGAGACCTCTCCAAAAGGTAAGTTCTGATGGCTGCCCCTGATATCCGACCAACATCATCAAATTGAATCTCCACAAATTTCCCAAAACGACTGCATGAGGAAAAATCATTAACAGCAGGTAAAAGAGACATGAGGACAAAGTAAGGGAAGGAAGGAGAAATAGAAGCATTCAATAACAATAGTTCCAAATTTACCTGGAATTGTTGTTCTTAACAGTTTTCGCATTTCCAAATGCTTCAAGAACTGGATTTGACTGTAACACAACCCAATTGGCATAAAGAATTAGATTCAAAACCAAAAGAAGAGGCGGTATCACAAAATGAGCAAGCTCCAATCTAAGTGTCAAGGCAGGGCTATATCTCCAGAGTGTGTACTCAAGAAAGCTTAACAAAGAAAAATGTCTTTGTTCTGGAGCAGGTAAAAGGGATAGAAAGTCTTCGACATAGCCTTGAATTTTATTTGAGTGTAAGAGACTCAGTAACGTATAATAGATTGGATCATCAATACTTACTTCTAAAACTTGGTTTTCAACAGTCCTTCCTTCTGCTGCAGTATGCCCTCCAAAGTAGGCAAGGTAACGCATGAGCATCTTAGTCGTTTCTGTCTTTCCAGACCCACTTTCACCACTGACCAATATGCACTTATTCCTGCCCTCATTAATCATTTCCCTGTTGTGAAATTTCTCAAACTAATAAATAAAACCCCGCTTCTGCTACTTTCATAGAAAACAACGATATATATGAACAAATAAAGAGCTCATGGTCACCTATATGCGATTCCACCGATAGCAAAAACATGAGGACTCAATTCTTTGCACGAGGCTTCCTTGTACTTTTCCATAACATCAGCATCATAGAGATGGGGGAGTCCTTGAAAGGGATTGACAGCAATAAGAATGTTTCCTGTATAAGTCTGTCATGATGTCAAAATATTATAACAGACTCACCTTATACTGGATTTACTAATGGATTTCACCAACAACAATGATTTAAAAAATTTGGTTTGCAACCAAAATAAAATATTCTTACATAAATTTCATTCAGGTTATATCTGATTGCCAAGTTGTCGAGAACTGCAGGCTCGTGCAGATAAGATAATCTTGTCATGTCCTCTACTCCCTCTGATGCAGCTTCAACGTCTTTTGGATAGAGTTTTGATAAGTTAACAATAACCTGACACCAGTAAAAGCAAATGTAAATCAGAACTATGGAAAGCAAAACAGTCCCGATTCAAAGTGTGTCATTATAAACGAAGTAAAGCAGAAAGTTATGTTTGCAGCTCCAGTTGCAATATTGCTGCATAAGCTCTAACATGACAAAGGACTGCAAAACAACTTTCCTTGGCAATTAATGAGCAACGAATCCTAAGAGAAGTAGATAAATGGAGAAGAAAAAAGAGCCTTTACCTCTCTGCCATCATCGGTTTTAACCTCGGCGTCGTCTCCCTTTATATTAAGTACAACCCCATCAATCCATGCTCTTTCTGAGTCTTCCACCCAAACATGAGAATCCACCATTATAGTTTCCGCCATTCCGTAAGAATCTTCCTATCAATTCAGTAAACACCACAAACTTTCAGCCAATGGTAAGTACATTCTGTATCATTCTAAAAGGCACCAACGCATAATCAAATTCCAAGCCTAGAATGCTAATAAAAATGGCTATTTCTCCCAATGATCCAAAACCATTCTCGCATTGTAACCACAAAACAGCAATAAATCTACCTGTGGCTACAGCTTCCTCAAAAGCAGCTTCGATCAACGAATCTCAGAAGAAAATCGGATTCGATGGATAATAATGCGTATAACACCAAACCGATGAATCTCGAATTTCATTGACGTGTAATCGCTTCTTCTTCTTCTTCTCCTAGATTCAAACCCAAAATTGAAAAAACGAATTTTGTTTCTCATGGCATGAAATCGATTTCTTCGGAGAGTGACGCTAAAACTCCCCTTCGATTTCGCCATTCCTATGGACACCATTCTCTCTCTTTCCCTCCCATTTAGCGGAAGAGCAAAAACACCATTATCAAATCTCACAGACCCGGAATTTAACCCGACCCGGAAAAAAAACCCGACCCAAGATTTCAAATCTGAAAAAAGTTATGATTTTTATTTTCAGAAAAAAATTATATAAAAATCAAAATTTCTTGCCGGACAAGTACTACTGGATTGGTGGGTCCTTAATAAAAGGTAAAAAAGCCTTGAAACTCACCTAAAACCTTTCTTTCTTCTTTCTCTAATGAGCAATCCTAACAAGACTCTGTTGCAACAGAGCATGGTACTGCCTCTTTTGAAGCTAGGAACCCTAGCTTTACGAACTATCTGCAAACCCATCGCTAATCGCCTCAAAAAAGAAGCTGGTGTTAACCCTGGATTCCGTCAATTCATCATCAACATTGCACAGGTACCAACACTTTTCAATTCATCACCCATATTTCCGATCTTTAGGTTTGATTCTCCACAAAAATGTCATTTTTATGATATTTCTTGACAAAAACTTGCTTTTGTGTAAAATATTAGGTCCTGGAAAAACATCAAGGTTCAATATGTGATGTATGAAAACATAAGAGTCAATTTGAAATTTTCTCAAATTTAGAGAAAGGGTATAATAGTCAAATCCTTGAATTCAATCCAAATCCAATTTCAAACCCTACTGCTACTTACGACACGTCATCACACTCCACTAATCGACGAGCTTCTTCCTCTTCTCTTCGCAGCCGCCAATCGCCGCCGCGATTTTCGTCATCGGAATCTTATCACCTCCGTCTTCATCGGCGGTGCGCATCGTAAGTAGCTGTAATCTCTTCAAAAGATTGGTATTGGAGACGCCATGACCATTTTCTCAGTTCAGTCCACTATATTCAGCCGAGCTTCCGTCGTTCTTCTCTCTAGCAATGGACTCAAACGATTCTCTTTCGCTTCTTCGTTTTCCTCAAACGCAGTTTATTCTTCACCTCTCCCCAAAATGAAGAAGCGTCGTTACCCAATCGTCTCTGCCGTTGACATCGGTGGCGTCACAATCGCTAGAAATGGTTCGTACTTCTGATTTATGGAATCGTTGTTAGATTTGATTTGAATGGTTTTGATTTAGTGGAACCTCATTAGGAATTGTTATGATGAACAAGAGAAGGATTGTTATTAGATTAGCTTAAGAAATTGAATTTGTAACATTTGTTTATGCATTGTGTTGTTTGTAATGTAAATTTTGGGTGTTTTTGATTGTGAAATGGAGGAATTTTGCAGATGTGGTGAGAGATGATGATCCTACGAACAATGTACCGGACTCGATTTTCTCGAAACTAGGAATGCAGCTACACAGAAGGGATAAGCATCCGATTGGGATCATAAAGAATGCGATATACGACTACTTTGATTCGAATTACGCTAAAGAGTTTGAGAAGTTTGAAGATCTTTCCCCAATTGTTTCCACAAAGCAAGTAAGTTCTACATAGTCAAGCTTGTATTTTTCTGGAAATTTAACTTTGTTTAATGTAACTTTACTTCTTCTTTTTTGGTTTTGTTCTAGAACTTTGATGATGTGCTAGTTCCTGCTGATCATGTAAGCAGAAGCCTTAATGACACGTACTATGTAGACCCGCAAACTGTTTTGAGATGCCATACAAGTGCTCACCAAGCTGAGCTCTTGAGGAATGGTCATAGGCGTTTTCTTGTAACTGGGGATGTTTACCGTAGAGATTCTATCGATGCTACTCATTATCCGGTTTTCCATCAGGTATTCTATTCTTTAGGCCCTTGTTTTTCCATCAACATTATGTCATTCATACTAGATGTTAATGATACTTTTTATCTGATACAGATGGAAGGCTTTTGTGTATTTTCTCCTGAGGATTGGAAAGAATCTGGTGTGGATTCCACATTATATGCTGCTGAGGATTTAAAGAAATGTCTTGAGGGATTGGCACGTCACTTGTTTGGTAAGTTAAGAACCATTCAACAGAAGTTATCTTTAACTATGGATATTCTTTGGCTAGTTCACAATTAATTTTTTGTAAAAGGAGAGTGGTTTAGGATGACAACTGCATCAACTTTACAATGAAGATGCAGATATCTAGATGAAAAAATTTAACACAGTACAAAGTTGTGAGTCTGTGACTCTTTAACGTGAACTTTTTTTGGGCTGCCAGGGGCTGTGGAGATGAGATGGGTTGATACATATTTCCCATTTACGAATCCATCTTTCGAGCTTGAGATATATTTTAAGGTAGTATTTTCCTATCTGAATTTTCACATAATTATACTTGCTTTGCTTTAGAGAGACATACTTCTATTCCATAACATATAAGTGCGTTTTGGTGAATCAATCATCAAATATTGAATCATTAAAAGGACATCTATGTTAAAGTCTTCTAGCTTCTCATCTAACAAGGTTTATCTGGTTACTGATTCAGGAAGACTGGTTGGAGGTTTTGGGCTGTGGGGTGACGGAGCAAGGAATTTTGAAGCAGAGTGGGGTAGACAATAATGTTGCTTGGGCCTTTGGACTTGGATTGGAGCGGCTTGCTATGGTTTTGTTTGACATACCTGATATAAGACTTTTCTGGTCATCCGATGAACGGTTTACATCCCAGGTGATTGCTTGATTGACAATTACAAAATGGGGATAATGGAATTAACCGTGTTTAATTTTGAGTTATTTTCTCACATTAATGTATTTGTTGTTTCGTGCAGTTTGCAAAAGGAGAGCTTGGAGTCAAATTCAAGCCATTTTCAAAGGTAAAACAATTTTTCCATCTTCATGGCCATTTCTTGTGAATTTTTCATTTCAAGATCCACTTGTCTTGTATGTTTTAACGGCAGCAAACTAATTCTTGTTCTGCAGTATCCTCCTTGTTACAAAGACATCAGTTTCTGGATCAATGAATCATTCACAGAGAACAACTTTTGTGAAGTTGTTAGGGGAATCGCTGGGGATCTTGCTGAAGAGGTACACATGCCTTCTTTTTTTTCTTGGTTGGGACTTGGGAGAGAATGCAAACTTCACAGGAATCAAATATAATTTTCAGCCTTACTTTACTTGTATCATCATGTTCTTCAGAGTGATTGTTCATAGTCTTTTTTATCGATTAACAGGTGAAGTTAATCGACAATTTCACCAATAAGAAAGGGATGACAAGTCACTGTTACAGAATTGTGTTCCGTTCCATGGAACGCTCTCTTACAGACGAGGAGGTCAATGAGCTGCAGGTAATCATTTTTCCTCTCCTTTTGTCATTGATCCAGAAAATGACATTTGGGGAAAAGCACAAACTAAAGCTTGTTAACTAGTGAGAAACCTTTGTTGCTAAAATGATACTTTTCAAAGAACCACAAGACAACTATTCAAGGTTGCATTTGGTTATTATTTTGTGAGTGTTAAAATGCTGTTTTCTCCAAATGCAGAGCAAGGTGCGTGATGAGGTGCAGAAGAAGCTAAATGTTGAATTAAGGTGAGAAATTTTGAACAGTAGAGTTGTTGCAATCAACATTTCAGGTTTTCAATATTGTAATTCCTAAATCATTTTGTTTACTTTTGGGAGAATTACAATACCCTTAAATAAAAATATATGTACATTGTCTTTTTATTCTAGAAGAAATAAAGAAATAAAGAAAAGAAGTGTTTTATGTTCATATGTTAGAATTTACATCTTCCAAACATTTATGCAAATGGCCAAATCAATGAATTGTCTCAATGATCCAACATTACAAGATACAACTTTTGTTCAAGTATGTTTCACCTACTATTGTAGCCATTCAATCAAAAGTTCACCACCAAGGAGCCATCTCAAAAATCTGACTCTCAAGGGTTGATTCTATTAAGTGTATTAGCGTACGTATAGCTTGAAAATGAAACAAAAAGCTTTCGAAACCTGCACAGTCACAGAAAAAGAACACAAAAGACATTCATGCTTCACAAACATTATGGTCAGAGGTAAGAAAGAATACAGATCATATCTGGGGAAGGAGACATACCAAACCCATTGGCTTAGATGTTGTGCCATTGCTTCAAAGCTTATCCGAGGATGCTCGTTTATGATGATCACCTTGCTAGGGAGTTTTCTGGCGGACAAAATTGAGAGCCAAATATCGACAGGTCCAGAGTACTTGCGAAAGATATTAAGGCTTACCTAATGTACAAAACCGTTTAGATCTTTTAGCTGAATCGAGTGTGCATATACTTTTTCTAGTTCCGAGAAAATAAAAAAGACTTACGAGTTCCCAAGCTTTGATACTTCTTCCTGAATTAGTCAGCAAGAAATTTCTGCATATGTACAACACAGTGATGAGGAAGGAATTTACGAATTCATGACTCAGAGATTAGAAGAAGTCGCAACGTACAATACTCCACGGTGCACATCACGGTGATTGCAATGACCCGAAACACCATAATTATCGAATGTTATGATCTGAAAGCAGTACATGAAGAATTAGATGCTGAAATCTTTCTGAGGGTGTATCCTCATGAGAAATAGTCATACCGTCTGAATATTGTGTTTAGTGACTTCTTCTTCGATGATTTTTGTTAACAAATCACGGCTCCATACTTGCCCAAAACCATCCTGAGAGAGAATATGATACACTCAGTGTCGTCAAATGATGTAGTGAATGGAAAGATACACATGTGCATTTACTAAACCTGTAAATTTGGATGGTCCAGAATCTTTAATTGTTGAAGCGGAACCTGAATCACGTTCGATAGACAAATTAGCAAACACGTCCTTCACTGCAATGACATGAAACATATCACAGATCCCTTCTTTGTCAAATTAGATTACCTTGAGCACTGCACATGCCCAGTGCAGCTCATTTGTCCTAATGCTTCCCATACCATCAGCATTACCTGAAACAAATAAATTAATCTGTAAGGGTTCAAAATGAAATCCAAGCTGCATTTCAGTAGACATTACTCTCTTTGATTCAATGAAACTAAAAATTCCTCAGGCATCATCAGTGTAACTTTATGGATAAATATGGCATCATCAGTGTAAGTGTAAATTACCGGTGGACAAGCATAATACGTGAAGGTTGTAGGCATTGGAAGTTAAGTAGTTTATCGTCGGAGAAAAGAACCTGTCGAGTATGTCAAAGACTCAGCATAACATACGAAAACTGAAATTCCATTAGTTCTAACAACATCCAGAGAGATACATTATCGAATCTTACATTGACTCGTCATCAGGATGTGCGATAACGAACATCACATTTTTATTCTGAGAACTTTCACCTGAAGTTGAAGACACAATGAGATATCAAATTCTGCACAAAATCTTGCATAGAGAAAAACAGCTACTTGCCATCATCAAGAATAGCAGGTTTGGAACTAAATGTTTCTCCGAAGAAAATCTTGCATAGAGAAGCCATCCAGATAACAATCAGAGAAAGAGCAACCACAAGCCATGACATCTGACAAAATGAATCAATACAAATCTTTCAGTATATTCTGCAGAAAGAGAGAAAACCAAAGAGAAAGTAATAAAACAAGAATGTTCAAGTCCAAAAGATATAATCTTTTAAGTGCTTCTTCTTGATGATGAATCCAAAAGAAATGGTAAAGTTCACCGTAAAGAATTACCAAAGCAAACAAATAACATAAAAATTCAAAATTTGTAAGCAATCGAGCTTCAAGGTGAGTTATAACTTAAAAATTCCGAGTATGAAAGTATTCCAAGAGAGGAAACAGAAATGGAGGAATATTGAACTGGAGATTTGATCTAAGCAATCAATTTAAGGAAAATCAAAGCGTGAAAAATGATAAAATCAGCTAAAAAAAACTGACGAATCTGAGGAAAAATGGTAAGATTAATAGGATGATGAACGGAGACACGGAGCCGTTGTAAGCTGATCGATGGCGACACGGCGGGCGATTGAACCTGATCGACGGCGAGGAGGAAGAAGATGCTGATAGTTAGTTGTGAGTAACCCAACGAAAATCATTTAACATTGGGCTTTTAAGGGCCCAATTATGGCCCAATATATCTCATTCCCCTTATTGAAGATGGTCGTCTCAAATTTAGATTATGAAATTAAAGAAATTTGTGAATTTTTAATGAGAGTGTGCTTTTTATCTAGAGTCGAAAATTTGTTCTAGAGTTTGTGAATTTTAGAAATTTGTGAATTGTTACTATTTCGTTTCTCAGAGGAATATCAACGAACACCTAGTAGACAGCAGTTGTATTTAAAATTGCACTCAAATATAGTTTTTTTTAAAAAGCCGATTCTAGCTAACTCAATGCGACTCGAGTAAAATCCACTGCAAAATTAACAACAAAAAAAAAACGAAGCAACAAGGAGAATAAGAATTGGGTGGAATAAAACACAAAATCAATTCAAGTTTCAGTCTGTGTGGGGGTCGAAACCAACACAACTAGAATTTGTAAGAGTTCTAGGGAAGCTTGTGAGATTTCTATAGTAAGCTAGGGCCAAGAAAGATGTAAAGAAATTGTTTATTGCTCAGAAAAGCTTTGAGTACAAGTTTGCGTATTGAAATTGCGGATCCCCTTTAGGGTGTACAAAGAAGTCTATTTATACTATGTCTAAGTCGGCTCAAGCCTCCTAAGTCTCTGCGGAATTGGTTACATCCAAGTGGGCTTCGTGCTATTGGGCCGAAGACAAGATCGACCGCCGGAGAGAGGCCATGCTCGCTCGGCGAACCGAAGCCAGGCTCGGCCTGTCGAAGTTGGGGTCGCGTGGTCGCTCGCTCATCCCCGAGCGTGTGGTCGCTCGCTCGTCACCGAGCGTGTGGTCGCTCGCTCGTCACTGCCGAGCATCCGGTCGCTCCCATCGTCCTCACCGAGCCTGCGGTCGCATGACGCGACGAAGCCATGCTCGGACGTGTCGGGCGAAGCCACAGTCTCTCCTTTGGTCGATGCCTCGGTCTCTTCATGCTTTGCCAGGAGTCTGTTCTGCTGCCACATGCTTCGCCTCGCAATGAGACTTAGGTGCTGCTTCACCATTTTCATCAAGAGTCCGGAGAGTCATTTCCTTCAACCAGCTTGTCTTTAGATGTTAATGCTTAGGGAGAGAAAACCGACCCCAACAGTTAGCCCCCCAGCTCGGTAGTATTAGAGATAAAAGTGCCGAGCTAGAGATGTTCTAGGTAATAGGCGTTAACGTTTGAAGTCAAGGTGTTTACCAATCTCGCCTTGCAGTAGTAAAGAGTGAATTTGTGCAAGAGGTTTTAAGACTCTGTAAACGTTATGAAGATTTTAAGACTTCACACTTCCTTCGCTGAAACTACTGCGCTTTCCGCAAACAGATTTTTTTTTTTTTTTTACTCGAAGATTTTAAGACTTCGTATTTCCTATGAAGATTTTAAGACTCCGTGTTGCGATTGCTAACGTCAATGACGTTCCCAAGTAGAAGCCAAGTGATTTCCGGAGGAAAAAGTGTTGCGTTGTGTTTTTTGAACGGAGGCGGGACCCGTTTGGTGTGAGAAAGAGTAGATAGGGTGTTGACTTGGTCCACTCTTTCTTCTTCCTTTCTTCTAGATCTAAAATTTTTTCTTCTTCTTCTTTCTTTCTCGCCGCCGCCGACCACAAGCCCCACGCCACCGCCGATCGTGACTTCGCTCACATCCGACCGGAGGCTCGCGACTTATTGCCGAACCCGAACTTGCACATCCTTTGCTCACCTTTCCTCTTTGGTGAGTTATCATCTAGATCTTCATAGCCTTCTTGGAAATCCAAGTTCATAGATCTAAACTTTTTCATGGAGAACCAAACTTTGCTATGTTGGATTGTTGATTGCTTAGGAGAATCCTTGAATCCCTGGTTGCTATCAATTTCTAGGCTTTGATTGTTGATGGAATTGGCCTTGGATTTGCATAGTCTTTTGGAGATTCCCCTTTGAAGCTTGTTTAAGGATAGAACTTGTGCTTGAGATGTGTTCTTGATAAAGGATATAAATGTTGACCTTTGATTTAAATTGTTGACTTGTTGTAGGTGAAATTGTTGTTATGGACAAGACGGAGCTTAGCTCGGCCGATTGTCGTAAACCGGTGGTGCCGTCGCATGGAACCGAAGCCATCGGCGCGATACCGGACCGAACAGACCCCGAGGTCGAGGCTTCGGGTGGAACCGACCCCGCGGTCGCATCTCTGAGTGCGAGTGACCTCGCGGTCGTAGCATCGTCCAAGGTCGACCCTGTGGTCGCAACTCCGTACGGGACCGAGCCCGAGGTGGCGGCCTTGAGCGAGCCCGTGGTTGCGGTCGTGAGGGGGACCGATCCTACGGTCGCAGTCGTGAGGGAGACCGAACCTACGGTCGGGACTGCGAAGGAGACCGAGCCTGCGATTGCGGTCACGAGTGGAGATGATCGCACGGTCTTTTCATCGAGCCGAACCGATCGCGAAGTCGTGATGCCATCCTCGGCATCGTTCGAGAATACCGGAGCTAGAGTCCGTTGTCGTAGCAAAATCACTGTCCCGCGGAGTCGTCTCCACGGACCCGATGAGAGCGATGATGATATCTTCGATAGCTTAGCGGATATTGAGGAGGAGAGGAAGCTTAGTGGTGATGAGGATTTGATGGCCCCTAATGGTGGGATCAGACTCTCTTTTCCCCTCAATGATGAGGATCCAAGGCTCCCCGATGGTGCAGCCAACGCTTTGGCGTCGGACTCTTCTTCGTTCAGGTCGGTTGCCTCCGATGATGAGGACGGTGATGATAATGTCTCCGCAGAGGTTTAACGACACCCGGTGGTCAAGAAGAAGAATGCGCGTCCGGACCCCCTGGGATCCACTTTGTCTGATGAGGCGGCGCTGCAGACTCTCAGAAAGAAGTGCGGGATTCCGGATGAGATCCAGTTAGTTGCTCCCGACCACACTCAGCGGGCTGACGCTCCGCCTCCAGGACACTTTACCTTGTATGAGAACTTCATCGAGCATTGTTTGCTGTAGTTCCCGGTACCTGGCTTCCTCCTTCGTTTCTTAGAGGCGAACGGTGTTTCCCTTGCTCAGATCAACCCCAGAGGGTTGAGGCATGTCATCGGGATTTACGTGCTGAGCAGGGAATGCAACGCGGAGATTAGCATCGGGCAACTGTCCTCTCTACTGGACTTCAGGCCCCGTGGCCGTGTAGATGAGCTGAGGTATTGCGTCACCCCGGTTCCGGGTCGTACTCTTATTAGTGGTTTCCCGAGCAAGGATGACTACTTCGAGGACCGGTTCTTCTTCGTCAAGATCTCCGAAAAGAGTGTTGAGGCTGATTGCATTCCCCTCCTCAGAACGAGTTGGGAGAGACGAGGTAATTCTATACTTAGAGAAATCCTCTTTTGCACAGTGTTCGTGCCTTGTGCACTAATGTGTAGCTTTGTTCTCGTAGTGAAACCAGCATCCTAGACAGTGAGCCGGAGTGAGGCGGCGGCTACCCATAGTGCCCTGGCCTCTGGAGATGGTGATTGGGTGAAGTCTTTCACCTGTCAGAGGATCAGGAGAGCGCTCTCCATTCGGATCTTCCCAGGGAAGGTCCCTGGACGAGGCTCTGCTAGGGTCTCCGCTTTTCAGCGAGCCGAATCGGCGAAGGCGGCGTCGACGAGCGCCGCAGTCTCAGCGAGGGCAGGCTCGCAGACGGGTGCTCCGTCATCCACAACGCCCAAGACTCCTATTGCATCAGCTCAGCGGTCTCGTGGTTCTAACCTCACTCCTGATGAGATTGCTAGGCGGCGTGAGCAACAGCGGAAGAGGGCCCTTGGATCGGAGGGTAAGGCGGGAGGCACTCCTGATGAGGTACCTCCGAAGCGACAGAAGGTGGGTCCTTCTTCGGCGTTCGTTAGCGATCCGATCAGTGATGGTGTTGCAGCTGCGCACTCTTCAACTCTTGGCTCTGGCGAGAGGGCTCTTGCGCTGGTGAGAGCCACAGTGGCTGAGGTTTTGATCTCTCTATCTTTCTCTCTTCGTCTTTGTTATTGTTTCTCCACTTATTCCAGCGTTATGTTTGCTTTCCTTTGTATGCGCAGCTCTCCACCCAGCTGGATGGCATGGCTTTCTGCTTTGAGGAGGACTCTCGTTCTCGTGATCGTGAGGTTAGCGAAGCCAGGAAGGCCAACGCTGAGCTTGCTGAGAAGGTCCTAGCCCTCGAGGACGATGTCGCTTCCGCGAAGCAGAGGTCGGATGTGTTGAGCGGGAAGTTGTCCAAGGCGTCCTCGCGGCATGCGAAGAACAAGGAGGAGATGACTTCGCTTAAGAGCAAGCTGTTGGAAACTGAGAGTCTTAGGGACGCCCAGATCGAGGAGGCCGTTTCTAGGGCCAAAGAAGAGGCAGACCGTAGCTTTGCTAGCCGGACCCGACAGGTTGCCAGGTCGATCGCTAGGCTTGAGGTGACAGCGAAAGATAACATGCTGGATCTTGCTGAGATCGATGCGAGCTTGGAGCTTATTAAGCGTCTCCGTGGGTCTGACGGAGCGTCTTTGGACGCTGCAGCAGAGCTTTTGGTCGAGAGGAAGATCCTGATCTACGACGCTCGTGATGTGTTTGATGAGCTTGTTTCTAGCGTGAGGCAAGCTTTGGAGATCTCAGAGGATGCTGATGTTGCCAACGGAGAGGTGTGACCGATGAGCGACCGTTGCTCTTCTGTTATGACCTAGTTTATTTATAACCTTTTGTTTCTAAAAACTCTTGTTGGACTTGATAATTTTCGGTTGTAGCATTGGATGGTTTGTATCCTTGCTATTATTTTGGAGCCTTGCATTGTGGTGAATGCAAGCTGACTTGTAGCTTTTGCTGATATTTAACCTTGATGGTTACAGATTCAGGTTTTGCTTTAGATATTGTTGATGTTGTACCTATACTTAGGAATTCTTTAGGCTGTTTAAGCGTTTTTGTCATGTATTTGCCAACACCAACGTTGGGCTTGGTGAACCAAGGGCCGTAAGACCCCGCGATTGATCAGAGGTCTGACGACTTCTCATTGTGCTTGCTCATGTATGAGGCTCTTGTTGAGACTGTGAAAACGCTAATGCGCTCATGCTCTTTATCACCAACGTTGCTGTTGAGTTTCGCAAAATGGTGCTGCTCTTCTAGACACGTCTGTCCGAGAGCAAGTTCACCTTGAATTCGACCAGTGCTTGTCCTGGGTTTCAGAGTGACACGCTCAGGGTATAGGCCGAACGGAGGTCACTAGCAGCTGCATTACCAACGATGTTTGCTGGGTTTCTGAGTGGTCAGATGGGTACATCCGCCCCAGTACTGAACACTGGTACTTATATAGCGCGCTTGAATCCGTTGTGGATGTCAGTGTGTTCGCATCTCCGCATTCATTACTGTGGCCAGCAGCCATGAAAGCGGAACGACTCTGATTTAAGCCATGAGGCTCGTGACTGATAAAGCTTTTCTTATGCCACTGAGGCTGTTGTGGAAGAGTGGAGTACGGGTACCCCACTCCCCCCCTTCGAGACGAAGGAGGCTGCTGACTTCGTCTGAAAGCAGAGTAAAACACTCACTCCCCCCCCCCTAAGGCGGAGGAGATCATAGAGTTCCTCTGGCAATGAGACTGATGAAGCGTAAAATCCCCCTCTTTGGATGGAGGGGGGGGGCAACTGAACCTATCCCAAGACAGGCTGCCTACGTACCCTTTGCAGGGATCAAGTCGCCTCGTAGTTCAAGTAAAGGAGAGAAGACTAATGATAGTACTTCTTCAAATGCCTTGCGTTCCAGGAATGGAGGATTGGAGTCCCGGTCATGGTGGCGAGCTCATAGACACCAGGACGAACAACTGTTGTAACTCGGTATGGGCCTTCCCAGTTGGCTCCGAGCTTGCCAGCGTTGGGTTCCGCTGTGTTCTGGAATACCTCTCGCAGGACCAAGTCACCTGGGTAGAAACTCCTTTCTTTGACCTTGGAATTGTAGTACTTGGAAGCGGCGTTCTGATAGTTGGCGATCCGAATAAGCGCCTGGTCACGTCGTTCATCGAGGAAATCCAACGCGTCAAGGAGCAGTGTGCGGTTGATAGGCTCGTGGAGAGGTAGCAACTGACGGTGTACACCAGGCGAACAGACTTCGGACGGGATGACACACTCGGTGCCATAAACAAGGGCGAAAGGGGTTTCGCCTGTTGCTCTGCGGGGAGTGGTGCGGTGGGACCACAAAACCCCTTCAAGCTCATCGGACCAGCGACCCTTCTTCGCCTCTAAACGCTTCTTAAGGCCATCAAGGATTGTCTTGTTGATAGCTTCTGCTTGCCCATTGCCTTGAGGGTAGCGAGGCGTAGACTTACTAAGCCGGATGCTCCATTTTGAACAGAACGACTCGAACCGGTTGGATATGAACTGCGAACCATTGTCAGTTACTATCTCGTATGGTACTCCGTGACGGCATATGATGTTCCTCCATACAAAGCTCTCCACTTGAATATCTTTGACGTTAGCATAAGCTTCAGCTTCCACCCACTTCGAGAAGTAATCTGTTAGGACGAGTAAGAACCGCTTCTGCCGTGACGGGTGCAATGGTCCAACGATGTCCATGGCCCATCTCATGAACGGATAAGGTGAGGTGACGGAGGAGAGCATTGCAGTCGGTTGATGGATTTTCGGAGCGTGTCGCTGGCACTTTTCACATTTGGCTGAGAACTTAGTGCAGTCACCTACTATAGTAGGCCAGAAGTGACCATGTCTCTTGATCTTTATGGCAAGTGCTTTCCCTCCTGAATGATTGCCACAAGAACCACTATGAACCTCTTCCATTATCTGTCTTGCTGTCTCTCCTTCTACACACGTAAGCATTGGACCAGAGAATCCCCATCTGAAGAGGTTCCCATCAAGGAGAACATAACGCGCGGCTTGCTTTCGTAGTTTGCGAGCAGCCCACTTGCTGCTGGGCAATTTGCCATCGGCAATATATTCTCGTATCTCACTTATCCATAGCTTGTCACAGCCATACTCAGATTCTTCAGTGTCAGCGTCCATTGGGATTGCTTCGATATGATGTGGGCTGTTGGTGTCACGTATGTCAGCGTCTCGGATTTCTGGTTCTTCTGCCATTTCTATATCTTCGTCAGTAGCCCCCACAAGGGCGTCTGCTTGCCTCGCTGCTTGGGAACGTGTCAGGATGGCGAGTACTGCATCCTTCTTGATGCTAGGGAATTCGATGAACTCAACTGGGATAACTCGCTTTAGAGCTGGATCCTCTGGCGCAGTGGTAGCGGAGGCAAAATTTGCCAATGCGTCAGCATCCATATTCTCACCTCTAGGAATCCTTGCGAGGATAAACTCTTGAAATGAAGCAGCCAAGTCCCTTACTATCTTCAGATAAGCTTCCATTCGGTCGTCTTTTGCGACATACTCGCCGCTGAACTGACTGGTTACGAGTTGTGAATCCGAAAACACGTGAATGTGTTTGATTCGTAGCCCTTGGGCGAGCCTCAGACCGGCGATAAGGGCTTCATACTCTGCCTCGTTGTTAGAAGCTCTAAAACAAAGTCGGAATAATTGCTCAAGGACCTCTCCAGTCGGTGACAGGAGTCATATCCCAACTCCGGAACCGTTCTTTGAGGACGAACCGTCTACGTATAGCTGCCAAATCCCCGGCGGCACCTCCTTGGAATTGCTGTCCTCTGGAAGTTCTATGAGGAAGTCCGCCAGTACTTGAGATTTATTGCACGTCCGCCCTCTATATTCGATGTCGTACTCGCTGAGCTCTACAGCCCACTTGGCCAGCCTACCGGACTGACTTGGGCTGTGTAAGGCCGATCGTAGCGGGAAGGTGCTAAGTATAACGATTGAGTGCGATTGGAAGTAAGGCCTTAGTTTCCTTGAGGCCATGAGGACGGCCAATGCCAGCTTCTCCAATTGAGGGTATCTCGTTTCAGCATCTGTGAGTGTCTTGCTCACATAGAAGATAGGCTTCTGCTCGCCTCTTTCCTCACGCACAAGGACGGCACTGACTGCTGTTTCTGAGACAGCGATGTAGAGAAAGAGAGGTTCACCAGTTACTGGCTTAGCAAGGATGGGAGGCGTCGCCAGATACTCCTTCAGTTGCTTGAAAGCGTCTTCACACTTCTCTGACCATTCAAACTGCTTATTGCCTCGTAGAGTGTTGTAGAAAGGCAGACACTTATCAGTGGATCGGGAAATGAACCGATTGAGTGCAGCCACTCTCCCAGTCAGCCTCTGTACTTCGCGCTTATTCTTTGGTGAAGCCATCTGGATCAAGGCATCAATTTGTTTCGGATTGGCTTCAATACCCCGGCGAGTGACCAGGTATCCAAGGAACTCACCAGAGGTTACAGCAAACCGACACTTCGTTGGGTTGAGCTTCATGTTGTGGAGGTTCAGCTGATTGAAGCATTCTTCTAGATGGGAAATGTGATCTTCTTCCTCGAGTGATTTAACGAGCATGTCGTCAATATAAACCTCCATGGTCTTTCCCAACTGGTCTTGGAACATCTTGTTCACCAATCTCTGATACGTTGCACCAGCATTCTTCAGGCCGAAGGGCATGACCTTATAGCAGTAGATACCTCTGTCCGTGATGAAGGCCGTCTTCTCACGATCCTCAGGGTGCATTAGGATTTGATTATAGCCTGAAAAGGCGTCCATGAAGCTAAGCAGTTTGTTACCCGCCGTTGCTTCCACTAAACGATCTATGTGAGGTAAAGGGAAACTGTCCTTCGGGCATGCTTTGTTAAGGTCTGTGAAATCAACACAGACGCGCCACTTCCCATTTTTCTTCTTTACCACAACTGGGTTGGCGAGCCAGTCGGGGTACTTGACCTCGGTTATTGATCCTACTCGCAGAAGCCTTTCGACTTCATCATTCACAGCCTTTGCTCGCTCAGGACCCAACTTCCTTCTTTTCTGCTTGACCGGTTTAAATGTTGGATCTACGTTGAGCTCGTGGCTCGTGACGCTGATGTCTATCCCGGGCATGTCTTCAGCGGCCCAGGCAAAGGTGTTGATGTTCTTCCGGAGAAAAACCACCAACTTTGTTTTGAGCTCTTCATCAAGAGCAGCTCCGATCTCAACGCATCTCTCCGGGTGCTGTTCATCAATGCACACAGAGATCACAGGCTCGCAGGTGGGTCGCTCTTCTTCTTCACGACCCTCTGCAATCTGTAATTGCTATAAGAGGGTGGTTAGGTCCTTCACCTGATCGGACCCGGCCTTCGCTTTCTTCCGTGGCCCTTGTGAGTCCGAGTCGTCTTTCTTTTGGTCGTGAGCTTCTGGATTCAATCCCTTGCTCTCTTCACGGTTGCGCAACTTGTGCTCTGCTAAGAAGCACGTGCGTGAATCCCTTTGACTACCAAAGATCGTGTGAACGCCTTGGCTGGTTGGGAATTTCAAGCAAAGGTGGTATGTCGACGGCACTGCTCGCATCTGACTGAGCCATGGTGTCCCCATAATCAGATTGTAGATGGCAGGATGATCGGACACTGCGAAGTTGACCATCTTCTTAACACCTCCAGCTTGGACTGGCAGGCGGATCATTCCCCGTGTCCAGGTTGTTTCACCTGAGAAGCCCGTTACAGGCTTTGGCTGTCCTGTGATGAGGGACTGGTCGATCTTCATCTTCTCGAGTGTTTCCCGGAAGATAACATCCACTGAGCTTCCGGTGTCAATGAGGACTCGAGCGACATTGAAGTCGTAGACGGTCAGGTTGATTACCAACAAGTCGTTGTGCGGATGATCGATGCCTTCAGCATCCACTTCGTCAAAAGTGACGGGATCACTAGCACGCCTTGTTGTTGGAGATGTCGAGATGTTGGCGCAAACCTCAGCGCGCCATTGATAGGCCTTGATCGTAGCTTCGTTATCGGCACAGTATTGCGATCCTCCCAGGATCACGGAGATAGTACCATGGGTGCTTCCGTTTTCGGGGTTATCTCCACGACGCTGTCGCCTGGGGTTCTCAGTCTGGAGCTCAGTAGCATCTTGAAACTTCTCCTCTGGCTTGAAGTCCGACAGACTGATGTTACCCTTGAGGGTGCCTTCGGCCAGCCTAGCAGCTAGCTGTCGACCCAACTCTCGGCACCTCGCGGTGGAGTGCCCAGTTGCTTTGTGAAAATCACAATACAACTTCTCATCATACTCCTTCGGGTCTCTTACCCAAGTGAGATTTCCTCTGCCACGTCCCCGACCACGGCCTCGACCTCTGCCGTAGCCAGGTGAATCGATCTGGTAATTGTGAGCTCCGCCTGCTCCCCCTTCAAACTGAACGAAGGCGGGATTACTTCTTTTAGAAGCAGTTGGGGTCAGAACCTGGGAAGGTTCGCCTATCTGCTTCGCTTTACCACCCCTCTTGGCGCGAAGCTCTTCTTCGCTTCGGGCAAAATCAGCTGCACGGTGAAGGGCGTCCTGAATCGTCGTTGGAGGGTTTATGGTGAGCTCTTGCCAAAACGGGGATGGACATCTCACTGCACCCCTCAACGCTTCTAGTGCGGATGTGCTACTGATTCCATCCACCTTAGACAAGGTGTTCTTGAACCTTGTCATAAAAGACCGCAAGCTTTCACCTTCTGCTTGCTTGTTGGTCCACAGGTCCGCATCGTAGATCTTCCGTTCAGCGAAGATGTTATAGTGTTGGACGAACATCTCGGAGAGCTGCTGGAAGGTGTGGATAGAATTCTTCTCCAGCTTGTAAAACCATTGGAGGGCAGGTCCCTTCAAGCTTTCCACGAATAGCTTGCAGTATCCGATGTCCTTCTCGGAATCTCTGAAATTCGCCCTTCCTAGGGCCACCTCAAACTCCATCAGATGATCAGCGGGATCGGAGGTCCCTTCGTAAGTCGGAAGCCTAATCCTTCCCGGGTCAGAAATCCTAGCCCCTGAGATGTTATCTGCGAAGGGGGTGTTCCGTGCCTTCTCCAACACGTAAGCGACCCCGGGAGCCTTCCCGGTGCTCCGATACATCTGCAGTTTAGTCGTCCTCAGATCTAAGACGACATGATCTAGCTGGGCCTTCAGGGCGGCGACCTCTTCGTCACGGGAGCCTCGAGGAGTTCTGCGCTCCTGCTCCCTTCTGTAGTAACCTGCTGCAGTTTGGGCCACTTCTTCCCCAGCCTCAGCGTCGCCAGTAGCTGTATCGGTTCGAACTCGCCTCCGAGGGGGGTGATCTTCGTCTGACTCCTCGATCACACGCTCAGGAGTCGGATCGAAATCCCGACGAGGTGGTGGTGGAGGCAGATCCTCCGGATCCGGGCGGTCGGTCCGAGGTGGCAGCTCCTCGTGTTGACCCCTCCGAGTAGCTCGCGGTGTATTGAACCTGAGGCGCGTCGGACGGACACGGGACCTTCTGCGCTTTCTCTTCTTGAGCGATTGCAGCTCGCTGGCCGTATCGTCAGTCTTCTTCACCAGAGTCTCAAGCATCCGCTTGATCTGTGTGAGGTCAATTGCGGCGTTAGGAGCGGGAGGCACTGTGTTCTCCGTGGAGTTGCTTCTGTCTTCGTCGTGCTGGTGAGACGAAGACCCTTCGTTGCTCATGGTGTTGCTTGACATCGTGATCGTGTGATGAAAACCCTAACTCTTGAGTGTCAGAAATCTGCAGTTATTCCCCTTAGTCGGCGCCAAATTGTGGGGGTCGAAACCAACACAACTAGAATTTGTAAGAGTTCTAGGGAAGCTTGTGAGATTTCTATGGTAAGCTAGGGCCAAGAAAGATGTAAAGAAATTGTTTATTGCTCAGAAAAGCTTTGAGTACAAGTTTGCGTATTGAAATTGCGGATCCCCTTTAGGGTGTACAAAGAAGTCTATTTATACTATGTCTAAGTCGGCTCAAGCCTCCTAAGTCTCTGCGGAATTGGTTACATCCAAGTGGGCTTCGTGCTATTGGGCCGAAGACAAGATCGACCGCCGGAGAGAGGCCATGCTCGCTCGGCGAACCGAAGCCAGGCTCGGCCTGTCGAAGTTGGGGTCGCGTGGTCGCTCGCTCATCCCCGAGCGTGTGGTCGCTCGCTCGTCACCGAGCGTGTGGTCGCTCGCTCGTCACTGCCGAGCATCCGGTCGCTCCCATCGTCCTCACCGAGCCTGCGGTCGCATGACGCGACGAAGCCATGCTCGGACGTGTCGGGCGAAGCCACAGTCTCTCCTTTGGTCGATGCCTCGGTCTCTTCATGCTTTGCCAGGAGTCTGTTCTGCTGCCACATGCTTCGCCTCGCAATGAGACTTAGGTGCTGCTTCACCATTTTCATCAAGAGTCCGGAGAGTCATTTCCTTCAACCAGCTTGTCTTTAGATGTTAATGCTTAGGGAGAGAAAACCGACCCCAATAGTCTGCACGTCACAAAACTTATGAACTAACGCAATAAACTTGCACATAGATAAATTAGATATGATCCAAATGAAACCTGTTTGAGCTCGGAAAAAAAAAGATAATTACTTTACTACCACAAAATCCTAAAAAATCAAAGAAATGTATAAAAACAGAAAGGAAAATCTCAATCTATTTCTGATAAAAAATTCTATGTAACGCATAAATTCGAAGTAAGAAGATAATAAGAGCAAACAGAATATAACCTGACACCGAAGGAGGAGGAGGAAGAGAGAAGTGAACTAGCGGCTGGAAATTGAAAACAAAAAGAAGAACCGGGTCGGGTTAAAGTATCCATTATCCATGTGGGCCCGACTGTTATGGGCCTTCATTCTTAAAGGCCTGTTTTTACTTTTATGGAAGAGTAACAAATCGGAGTTGACCAAGAAACAAAAAAAAAGGCGGGAAAAATAGACTGTGACGGTGGGTGGATTTGTGTGATTTGAAAAGTCAAAGATGAAGATAGTGGCAACGTTTGACTTTGAAGAAGCTACATCAACGATAAGCACACGGAAATGTAATCACTAAACTTCATGGGAGATCCCAAACAGGTAACATCAAATAAAAATTTCTTTAGATTTTCTCTATAATCGCATAATTAGTAGGAAACGTGGGTCGAATAGTAACTTGTCTGTGAGTCAAGCAATTGGGATTTTATAATTTGGAATAGCAGTAAAAGACGATCGTCGTCGTCTAAAATCACCACAATTTTCTGATTGTTCGCTTCAGTTTTCTTGTGGATTTGATCTGGTTTTGGAAACTGGTTTGTGATTATCTGGAGTCTCTTTTAGGGTTTTGCAATGGATAGTTTACCAAATGAGATGATATGCCACATTGGGTCTTTTCTTTCTGCAAAGGAAGCTGTTTTCTTAATGGTTCTTTCAAAGAGGTGGAGAAATCTGTTTACTATCATACAAAAACTTAATTTTGATGATGGCGATGTTGAAGGTAGTAGTAGTAGTTTCCAAGATTTTGTTGATGGAGTATTAGCTTTACCAGTCACTTCTCGTGTAAGGATATTTTCTTTAAAAATGAACCATTTCGAGTATGATGATATCATCAACCAGTGTATCTGTTATGTGTTGAAACGTGGTGTTTCGGTTCTTGAACTCGAGATGAAAGTTGTCGATCAAGGGGGTATTCTCTGCCTCTTGAAGTTTTTACTTGCAACACTGTTGCTGAAATGAAACTAGGGTCTGGTTTCGTTATCGATCTTCTCCCCGCGGATGCTTGATAAGATTGTGAATTGATGTTACCGTAATCGAACAGAAAGGAGGGAGAATTGAGGAAGAGTTGGAGGAAGAAGAGAATTTAGAGAGAAAGAAGCTTAATGTTTTCTTAGTTGATCCTTTGATAATGTTTCCTACATTACATTGGTAACTAAATAGTATAGATAAAAGGCTTAAAACAACATATATGTCGCAGCCCATCAAGTAATTAACGTGGCTCATATTGATCCGATATCCGTGACTTATCAATACCGCCCCCTTAAGAACCATCTTGTCCTCAAGATGGACAAGAACACTTCGAGCATCTTTGGACCGGTTCTCTGTTGAAGTCAGAAACGAAAACACTCTTTTTTCGGCAAGATACTTCTTGTAGACAACTCTGGTGGTCTTTGCAAGTGGAACAACTCATTAGTGCAAAACTGAGAATAAGATACCTCATAGTAACTCTTTTTTGATTCAAAAAACATGATCCTTCTAGCAGCATCCTCGATCCCACTAATGAAACTAGTATTGTGTTGCACCAAATGAATAATAACTCGGTCAAGGGTTGGTAGAGAGCTCACCCTTTGATTGCTGTCGGTCATCATCGGTGGTTTTGTCATCTTCCCACTGTAAAGACTCATCTTGTTGAAAGCATTTTGTTCGAATAACAACTCTTGGGATCTCGGAGAGTGGAACATCTCATAGGTAAGGATGGAGATTGAAAGGTTCTCAAAGTGCTCCACAAGACAATTTTCTCCCCTTTGTTTCATCTTTGTTGTTTCTCTTTGGTGTTTGCACACTCCAACTCCATACACGATTTTAGTTTTGTCATGAACGTCCCCATTAACTGTATCCACATTAACACAATCTAAGCTTGCATTATCACTTCTCCATTTCCCTAAAAAATCAGCCTTTTCCTCAAGGTTCAGGTTCACTTCTCTTTGCATCAGCCTGTTATGCTCCTTTAAAGCCTTCTCAACACGCAAACTTATCCAACACAGTCTCATGAAACCTCTCTTAGAACCCTTTAAGGGGTCTCTATTGCTCAATGTAGCCCAGTATATTATCACCACCCTAAGTTTCTTTATAGCCAGAACTACTACGAGTCTCACATTTATTGTGTAAATGTTCTTACCCTTTTCAACATCATCTCTAGTAGTGTTTAGCTTGTTATCGCCTACGCCATTAATCCATCTTCTACTAAAACCCTTACCATTGCCATTACTCGCCCCTGAAAGACACACCTTGTCCTCAAGGTGGATCAACAATTCCAAATTTTTCTCGAGGCTCTCGTTATTATGGAAATGAACAAGTAACCCCTCCAGCCATCTTTGCCAATTCGCACACAAACTAAATTGTGGTTTCAGCCTCTTGATATCTTTTTCATAACCCTGATCTAACTCTTGCAATAACTCTAACACTTGACCACATTGGTGAACATTCTCTAACCATGCCCATTGAAAATGTTCATACTCTAAACCATCCGGCTCCCATACAAAGCTAGCTTGACTAGAATCGAAAAATCTTGTTCCGCACATGTTTAAGAACATTGTGAGCCACCTCATCTCTTTCAACTCAACGTATGCCCTTATATCCTGTTTACTCCATTCTATCCCATCAAAATTCAAGAAATTTAGTCTAGACCATGGATTCCCTCTGCCATCAGAAGCATTTTTTACTAAAAGTTGGATCATACGCCTTGCTTCTTGTGAGATCAATCCCATTGACCTATAATCTGTTTCCAACCTTTTAGTATGAGACCCAAAGTCTACTAAGAAGCTCAAAACATCAGATGCTATAACCACTTGAAACTCCCAAACACAATTAGCTCCTCCTGGATCAAAAGGTCGGCTGCGGCTAGCATAAACTCTGAACGTTAGAAGCATAGTATCATCAGGCACTCCCAGAAAGTTAGATAACGTTTGCACCCCCAAGCTTTGATCAGTGGCCATTTGCTTCTCATTCTCAAGAAAATCAATTCTTAGGAAATACCCTTGAGTTTCTGAAAACGAGAATCCACCAGGATCCCAAAGACAACCAATTTCAGAAACTCGAGACAAACTACTGTTTTTTTTCTCACTTTTACAAACTTCCAGCGCTATTTGACTAACATCGTCAGCTTTTGAGATCCATAGAATGTAATTCTCAGCTATAGGAACATCTTTAACAAGTAGAATGGTACCTTGACCCTTCTCCTTGGCTTTACTGATTTGTTGGAGTTCTAAGGAGATCTTAGCTTGGCCGGGATCCCACACATACAGCTCAAGAGGAAAAACGAATATCCCAGAATAGTTTGACCCATTTGTCAAGTCTTTATCATAATTCTTACAAGCTTGCGCAAGATCTGGTCCTGAGGCGGATTTCTTTTTACGAGTCTTACGTTTCGCAGGGATCTTTCTAATTCCCAGATTTTTCCTTGCTAGATGAGGATCAGAATTCGTGTTCTGATTACGAGCGTCCACAAGCTCAAAACGATCTTGAGTCTGCATAAATGTAAAATCATTATCTGCAACTCCATCTTTGGATTTTCTGTCGAAGAATCCACCATAAAAATTTTCTGTTGTTAGCTCACCATCTGGTTTTTGACTTTGTTTAAACTCCACAGGCTTAACCGTTTGAACTTATACGTTCTCAAGTGTCTTCTGACGTTTATACAGATCAACATTTGGATTTTCCGTCAAAGACTTGACCATCGAAACTTCACAAAGTTTCTGGCCCGCCACTTGCTCGACGAAATTCCCCACAGGAGTTTCTGTTTTCATCATCTGTATAAGTTCCATGGATTTAGTAGCCTGGAATTGGAATTCCTCACGCAACTCACGCATCGTAGACTCAATCCCAACCACGCGATCATAGACCTGTTGGAGAAGAACGTACTCTTCATTGGTGAAAACCATTTTCTCGGGTTATTGTCGGAAGCTCACCGTCAAAAGAAACGGTGGCTCTGATACCAATGATAAGATTGTGAATTGATGTTACCGTAATCGAACAGAAAGGAGGGAGAATTGAGGAAGAGTTGGAGGAAGAAGAGAATTTAGAGAGAAAGAAGCTTAATGTTTTCTTAGTTGATCCTTTGATAATGTTTCCTACATTACATTGGTAACTAAATAATATAGATAAAAGGCTTAAAACAACATATATGTCGCAGCCCATCAAGTAATTAACGTGGCCCATATTGATCCGATATCCGTGACTTATCAATGCTTTTCTTCCAGCTCTCAAGAAACTCTTTCTTGATTCAGTTTGGTTCTTTGATTTTGGTGGTCGTTGTGCGTTCAAAACGCTTCTTTCTGTGTCCCCTGTGCTTGAGGAATTAGTCATGGATGGTATCCAGTTGGAACGATGGAAATGGTCTTGCACTGTGTCCAGTCCAACCCTCCAAAGACGTAACCAGTGGGAAGGTAATGAAGAGGGCATTGAATTGGATTGTCGGGGTCTTGCTTATGAGTTTGACAGCATTAGTTTGGATCTTCCGGGTCTTACCTACTTAGAGTACTCTGATTATGTTCCTAAAGAGTATCTTATTGTTAATCTTAGTTCCCTTGTTGAAGCTAAACTCCATCTTTGTGTAGACAAAGCCAGGGAATGGTACTACACACACGCAGAGGATTTTGATCCAATGAATCTGATTAATGGGTTTAAAAATGTTGAGATTTTGGACGTAAGTAATGATACTGCGGAGATGCTTTATGTCTTCAAGAAAGCAATCCCATTGTTTGAGAAGTTGATTCATCTAACTGTTAGCTTTTCTGAATGTTGGTATTCTCTATCGGTTCTGATAGAGAAATCTCCGAATCTAAAGACTCTCATCATCGACGATTGCTTGCACACTCCATGGCAAGAAGACAGATTGGTTTGCCATTGCGTGTCAGATGATTTTTTCCTTTTGTCATGTCTTGTGGAGATTCTAGAGATAAATGTGTACAGGGGAAATATCGGAGAGTTGGAGCAAATGAAGCATTTCTTGGAGAAATTGTCATGTCTTGAGCGGGTGGTAGTTCACGCTCAGGTGAGAAGTGAAAAAATGCCGCAAGTCATGGCGGATCTGCGAATGCTTCCAAGAGCTTCCTCCAAGTGCAAAATTGAGGTAAAGTTTTCTTGAAATCGACTCTAATCTTTTCCTAGTTTTGCTTTTAAGTCTTTTGGAAGTTGGAAACATGATGTAAGTCTATGGTTAAGTATGAGAGAACTAATCTTAAAAGATTATGCTTTTGTTGAACATATGAACTGGTTTGTTTTGTATCTTTCATATGCAAATATTGTCCATTCTCCACATTGATCAAGCAATTCAAATCAATCAGCATGCACACAATGACAATACGATACGATCGCCAGATCAAACTACGAATCCAAAAAAATTGGTTCAATCTCAACATTGTGATATATCATCTAAATGTTCCATAAATGAGAATTATTGTTTTTCCCCCCTATGTTGTGTTGTGTTTGCGTTCAGAAACCGGTTTCGTAGAAATGATGAGTTCACGAGTTAAGTTAAAACTACTTTACCTTTATAATCTAATTTCCATTAGGACCATAAAGTATACAAAAATTTCCCGACATATCAAACTGCCGTCACGTTACTTATGCTCCCACCTTGTTATATACTGTTATTATAAATTATTTTTTTCAGATCAAGCTTTTTCCAATTCACCAAAAACACAGTAACATGCATAATGATTAGTCACAAGTTGAACTATATTAATATTCGATGCTTTTCTTCTGTTTTTGTTACGCGTAATTCCCGTGTAAGTTATATATTCGTTAAGAAACAACTAGATTTAAATATATAAATTTCTATGTTAATGTTTGTATCACGAAAAATTGGTATGATGATCAATAGCAAAACGCTAGTATTAAACAAATTGGTTGTTTTCCAACCGTTTTTACCATGTAATATATATGTTGATGTCGTATAAACTGATCATCCATGTATCATTATATTATGAAAAACAAGTTGTGATTTGGTAGTAATTTAATGGAATTTGGATGGGAAAAATGCGCAGTGTTGTGATATGTGACCGTGATAACAGTGAACATGTACGAATCGTTACGGAAGATTCCGTATATTTTTTTCTCAACCCAAATTTATGGGCTGGAATCCTTAACTTACTAAATAAGAAGTCATTCAGCAATTCTGGGAGTGACATGTGTCTTTCTTTATTTACTAAATATTTTTTTCCCTTTTAAATCGTTCTGTTTTAATAAAAAGATTATACCTCCTTTTAACCTAAAACTAAAAAACCCACGATCATCGGGAAAAAAAAAAACACACGATCTCCTTCGCAACTGCCCCATCTTCACCACAAACCATCTTCAAATTATCATGTGTATCTCAAAAGTAAAACAACTTCCTTCTCCATCGTTCTTCTTTTCTCATTCTTATTCTGCAACTTCTTTCCCTTTCCTCTTTATTCTCTTTAACACACTATCTCAATTGATTTGTACTTTTGGTTCTTCAATTTCAATTTCATGTCAAGTATTGCGATTCTGTTTACAAGATGAAGCTCAATTTCACACCAATCGCTCAATTACACTATGTTTCTGAAAATTATGATAACAAAATTTGGAAGATCAAAGCTCGAGTTTCCCGTTTGGCGATTCTGGAACAATGATAAACCAGGAGATTTTGGTGGACTTGATTTAATTCTTTTGGATGATAAGGTATTGAAAACCAAATTTAATTTGGTAATGTTTATCTGATTATATTGTTCAACTTTTGAACTTTAATGTTCCATTCTGATTTTGATTTAAGGGAGATCGGATACAAGTGTGCATAGCAGGAAAATTAGTATCCAAGTTCGAAAAGGATTTTGAGGAAGGCGAATGCCGCATTCTAATGAATTTTAAGCTCTCTCCCAATGGTGGAAGTTTTAGGAGAACTAACTATCTATTCAAAATCTTTTTCACTTGGTCAACATATGTGAAGAATTGCGAGCAAATTCCTAACCACTCTCTTCGTTTTAGTTTCATTCCTTTTGAATAGTTGATCGCTCAGTCGAATGACGAAAACATTTTCGTGGGTATGTCATATCTTCACGTTTGTAATTTTATTCACAGTTAAAACATTTGATTCATGTGGTTATGAAATTTTACTTTTTACATAGATATAATTGGTGAAATCAGTGAAGTGCATGGTTTAAAGGAGATTACGGTTCGTAATGCTCCATGTAAATTGTTTAATCTCAAACTAGGGAACATCAGGTTAGTAGCTTCCAACTTAGTATCCGTAAATTAATTTATTATTTACCCCATTTTAGTTGTTCTTTTGTTTTTGTAGTGGATCAACAATTGATTGTGTGTTTTGGGAAAAATATGCTGAAGACATACATGCTTATGTCCAATCTTTCTCTGGTGGACCTATTGTAATGCTTTGTAGTCTCATGAGACGGTGGACGGAGGAGATGACGCCGGATAAAATGAAGTTTATCAGTTAATTCTCCATACGAAGGTCCGTTAGATATGTTGGAATCTCTTTTCGTCTGAACCTTGAGAAAATGGGACGAATTTGGAAAGTTTAAAGAATCAAGTTTGAGTTTTTTTCTTCTGCTTTTGATTTTGTATAGGAAAGGGATATCGAAGAATTAGTACAATGGAAAGTCAAAGTCTTTCACGAATCTAGCAGGGGAAGCTTCGTCGTCGTTCGATAAAAGATTTAGCGACCCCAGAAAATCCTTAATCGTATGACGGAATCTTCTGAGTCATCGGATATGGAAAAACAATAAGACGACTCCACTCGAAATGTATTGAAAACACTCCTCTCATCACTTATCCCTCGAGTACGTCTCATCTCTCCATTTTTCTATGAGTTGTGAACCGTATCACATTCACCTAATGAAGAGCACAATCCTCATTAACTTTTTTTTTTTCTCTTATGAATTATGAAGATTTAGGTGAGCCATAACAAAGACAAGAAAAGAGAGTGAAAGCTACTCAGTCAAATGCAGAGTAATCACTCACTATCTCTTCTAATGACTTTCCCTTTCTGAAATGTTTATAACATTTTAAAACTTCTTTCTTTATCTCCCACCTTGCTTTCAGGAAGAATGACACATAACTCAATGTCAAACACCAAGAGTCAACGACCAATGACCATTATAAAAGACATGTTACGTTCTCATACCATCAGAAGATGGTATTCTTGCTTTCCTTATCCCATGTGTATGGCATTTTTTATTTGAAATCCATGGTTATTTCAATGTCTTTGCTTATGGATGCATTGTCTTTGTTTTCAGTTTTCATTGAGAATGAAAGAAAATGCTCATATCCTTTTTTTGAAAATAAGAGTTATACAATCTCAACGGATAACATATAATTTCTTTGCACTGGCTTGATGCATAAAAATTGTAATTATATTCATGTTTTTTAGCATTTATCGTCATGTATTAAGCAGTAACCACTATTGTTCATAACCTTTTTTGCTCCTCAAATCTCTAAATCCCTGAATCTCTCTCCTTACTCTTTATTGATAAAAATCAGCAATAACCACGGTTGTTCACGAGACCAAAAACATACTTGGTTAAATCGAACATAAAGTGGCGAGGAACAATGGCAGTAAATAAATTTTGATCGAGAGAAAACAAATGAAAAAACCATCGTTTTACTCTTTTGTTTTGTTTTTTTTTTTTTTTGCATCAGCAATTGTTCAACTGTTAAATGTGCTGGGTTTTTGGGATCTTTAAAATTTTGATTTAACAAGTTTCTAAAAGAAAATAAATATTAATTTGTATGTTTCTATCGGCTTTTAATTAAAAATTTAAACCTTTGCAAAAGCTATAAATCTTTGAGCAGCAGCGTTTAACTTTAAATATTTATGTATCTTTATATTATGAGGTCTATAATAATTTGCTAATTAAACATAATAACAAATTAATGAAATAGAGTTAAATTACCGTGGAATGTGTAATCTTTTATGCTATAATTTTTGGTAGTAAAAATTATTGTAGTTTCAAAATATCTTTAGCTGTAGTAGTAAAATTATTATACCCATGCATATTATTGTGTGTAAGTTGTAACTAATTAGAATAAACGGATTCGTCTTATTTGGAATGAAGTGCAATTGTATAAAACACACAAATAATCCCGGTGCATAATACTAGTTGATTGATATAATAAGAGTCATTTTATTTTATTGTTTTTGTTTCACTTCTGATCATTTTAGATGGAAAATCCGCTATTATTTATATATTTTTCGGGGTGAACAGAAAATCTATTTTTCTAAAAACAAGATTGTGAAATTGTTCTTGTAACCTTTATTAATACACTCCTGTACCAAAAACCCGAGTTAGCTTCTTTGTTTTCTTAAGCCTTCGTTAATTACTTTATATCTAATAAATCTGTCACATTTGATTTGTCTTGTCAGATATTCCGATTCTCAATGCCCAATCATTTTGCTGGTCTCAAAATATTACTATTAACTAACAAATGCATTTTTGAATTTTGTGCACTTAGATTTCCATTTCTCCATAACACTTGGAAATAAGCCCATTCCTTTGTGTCCAAACATTTGATTTTAAAAACTTTAATTTAGCTTATATTCGTCTAAATGAATGTGAATAACTCAGTTGATTATAGATTATACGGAGAATATTTGAGTTCTTGACATTTTTTACACATTTTATTAAAAATTGATATGTTCTTAAAAAACATAAATACGAATGTTCAAAGAAATATTTGTAGTTTGTAAACGATAAATAAAAAACAACACGGACCACTGGATACCATTTTCAATACACACGGAAAGTATATGCATATATATATATATACAATATATTCCCTCCCCATTACACTATATTATACGCATATGTGTGTGTTTGTATATATGTATATATGCACATGTGAAGCAGCATTGGGTGGATTGAGAATGAGAGAAGAAGCACATGGAAGCACACTTGCATGAACATGTTTGTATTCACAGACAACCACTTTCAATTTTATACAATGGAGAAATTGCAACCATTACTACTATACTCCTACTACATCATTTCTTATTTTTATGGTAATTTTTTTTACTTTTGTTACACCGGATAATTATACTTTCTAATTTCAATTCAAAAAAATAATAATAATACTTCTAACATTCTTGCATGATCACATGATTAGACAATATAGTGTTTGCCCAGCTTTTCCACTAATTGATCAACTAAACATTTGTTGTTTCTAACAACTCAAGTTTTTTATATTCGTAGGTTAAAGTTGTTTGTAAACCATTCTTCGTCAAATATTTACTTTTGTTAAACTGTTATTTCAATTTCAAAGGATTCTCGTTGAATACCATTTGGCCTCAAGTTTTTGCTGTTGTTGTTGCCGGGCTTGTTGTAGAAATCTTGAAGATTGGTCTTATGTAGAAATTAAAGAGAATATTCCAAGAATACTTTGTTAGAAGACAACCACTAATGTTTGGGTTGTTTTGAGTAAAAAGTGTACTAAAGATATAAATAATTTATTGTAGATTTCATATGAATAGTGAAACACTATGACAACAGACTGTTAGACCTTTAAAAAATCTAAACTATATATGCTATTTATCTACTAGTCATAAACACTAAACAATTGTTTTAATGTGTAAAACTTGTTTCGAACTATCTATACATTAACACACACAAAATCGAGTCTCTTCTCATTACGATTTCAATCATCTTTGACCATTTTTTTTAAATGTTTTCAGTGACAAGAAAAACTAAATTTCTCTAAATTTAGAAAGATAAGTTTTAGTTTCGGCATGAGATTCCTCCGATTAAAAAGAAAAACACACACAAAAAAATCACAATGTGGTTTAATCGAATCAAGTTCTTCTTACATATTTTGTTTTTGTTGTATTATAAACAATCTACTTTATACAAGTATAGTTTTTAAGAAATATATTGGTTTAGTGAATACAATCCAATAAATTATCTTGTGTTTGAAAACAATGAATAAAAGGATTGGCCCTACATGGAGCTTTGGTTTGGGGACAAAGCAAATTGAGAGAAGGAGAGGTCTCACAAGTCACAAAAATATTATACCAAAATAAAAACAAAGCACATGTTCTGACACATGAACATGGTTCCTTCTTCACTTCTCCTTTTCTTTTGCTCCTTTCAACAGCTCATCTCTCTCTCTCTCTCTATCTATCTATCTCCACTACTCTCAGCTTCCCACTAAATTCATTCTTCTCTTTTCTTTGTATTTTATTGTTCTTTCTCCCTTAAATTAGCATTGCCCACTATCATAAATTTCTTTATAAATGTTACTGATGATTGATTTTCTTGTTATTTGATTGTTTATAGTAAGAGGGAACTAATTTATATATATTTATAGATGCATGCTTCCCTATATGCTAAATTGTACATGTGAAGGACAGAAAGAGAAGTGTATTAATTGTATTGGACTATTCTTCTTTGTCATTTGATAAAGTAGCCACGATCATGCTATCAACTCATTCATGTCCATACATACTAAGTTATAATCCTTTGGTGTTATGATTTTTGCATTAGGTCTAAATCGTGTAATAATGTGTTAAGCTATATAAACACCAAAGTACGGTTACTATACAAAGACTCACATGGTATCATTTACGTACGGATAGATAATGAAAAATGAATTTGATATTACATTCAAATCATACATAACATACAAGTGTTAAGTTAAAATCATATTTTAGGATTAAGGGCGTAAATTCGTTACAACTTTGCTAGGTTCAATTTTACTAAATGTGTTGTGAAATTAGATGGATCAATACAATGAACTTTATGGTGGGATATCAATTCAAGTCTCACATCTGAAGTTTAGACAAGATTAGTCTAATATATAAGTAAAGTCCAATCAAATTAGTATGAGGTCTTTTGGGAAGGAAACCAAAGATAAATCCGTGCGGGCTTTGCCACTTGGGCCCAAAGCGGACAATATCATACTAATTTGGAAAGTTGGACATGGGCTTTAAGAAAGCCATTCAACATGGTATCAGAGCGGTTCGAAAAGTGGACCTGGAGAAGTGGATGGGCAATAAATGATGTGAGAGCAAACTCCTCATAAGATGACCTTGCGAATAAGAAGGTACATGACGGTGCCAAGATTTCGCTGGACCCTAGCAAACGAGATGGGTACATGATGGTTCCCAAGGTTTCGCTAGAGGGGAGGACACGGGTTTATGTGGTCCTTGGTTTGAAGGGGAGATTGTTGGGATATCAATTCAAGTCTCACATCTGAAGTTTAGACAAGATTAGTCTAATATATAAGTAAAGTCCAATCAAATTAGTATGAGGCATTTTGGGAAGGAAACCAAAAATAAATCCGTGCGGACTTTAATGCTTAGGCCCAAAGCGGACAATATCATACTAATTTGGGAAGTTGGACATGGGTTTGAAAAGCCTTTCAACACTTTAGGCTAAAACAAAAGAGGATCAAAATTAAGGCAAATGTCTTTTTAAAAAAAATCTTGTGATAATGAATACTAAAACCCTTTTCATCTAAATTTTTTTAAAAAAAAAACAAATACTATTGGAACTCAGTAAACTAGAAATTTTCTAACCCGTGACATTACTCCAACCCGTGGCATTCATAATGCTAGTAAAAATTCTTACAAAATCCACAAATTTTTGAGTAACTTTGAACAACAACATGTAAATACTTTGCATTGGTCATTTGTTGGATTAGGTTTTGGCCCGCATCATTTATCTACGATAGACAAAACCCAAGTATCCGTATCTAAATTTGAAAAACTTGAAAACCGGACTCTAGAAGAAGTGTTTCTTTCAATCGAGTAGTGGTATACATATATCATCTTTTTTTTTTTTTTTTTTAGTGTGCAACGGTATACATATATCATCTAATTATTAAATTCATATGATTACCATATACTTAAAGAGATCGCAAATACAACTCGTTGGACGGCCAAGAATCCAAGTCGGAGGAAATTATCAAACGGCGGAGCAAGGAGGAGAGAAAAGCGTGAGCATGTGGAAGAGAGAAACATACAAGAATGTTTCCAAAGGATAAATACAATACTATTATACATTTCTTATTTAAATAACAATTAACCAAACAAGTTAAGGGAGAGGGGTTCACTAAGAGCACGTGCTGCCTGATTCTCCAAATTTCTCTCTTAAGACCTCAAAGCTTTTTTCTTCCCAAACAGCTGTTTCATAGCTGTCCGATCTCTCTCTCCCCATGTGACCCCACTCAGAGATATAACCCTTTGAGATCGAATCCATTTATATATATATGATTTTATTTAGCTTTTTCTATTATAAAATTATCTTATCTCATGCATCTCTCTCTCTCTCTCTCTCTCTCTCTCTCTCTCTCTCTCTCTCTCTCTCTCTCTCTCTCTCTCTCTCTCTCTCTCTCTCTCTCTCTCTCTCTCTCTCTCTCTCTCTCTTACTTCTGTTTTGTATAACTACTCTTTGTTATACATAGCCATTTTAGTTACTCTGGTTTGTTTCTCATCCCTTCTCTCTCTTTCTCTAATGGCTCTTCTTCTGTTTTAAAACTTTGATCATCTAAATTCCCAAAATTCCTCACTCAAAATCTTGATAATTCCTTCTTCTTCTTTTTCATCTTCTCAATTGTGTTCTTCTTTGGTTTTCTTGTTTTTTCTTAAAATCCCATAAATAAAAGGTTTTTAGTCTTAAAATTCCTCCTGATCCTCACTCAAAAGTTGATCATTTCCTTTGTTTTTTTTCATTTTATCAATTGTGTTCTTCTTTTTTTTGTTTCTTGTAATTCAAGGTTTCTCTTTACAAAAATCCCATAAATATTTTTCTTTTTTTCTTTTGTGCCATTAAAAATCTCATTAATGGCACAACTTCCTCCAAAAATCCCAACCATGACAACAACAACTACACCACATTGGCCTGACTTCTCATCCCAAAAACTCCCTTCAATCGCCGCAACCGCAGCCGCAACCGCAGCAACGGCCGGTCAAAACCAACAAAACCCTTCATGGATGGATGAGTTTCTTGACTTCTCCGCGACTCGCCGTGGAACTCACCGTCGTTCAATAAGCGACTCCATAGCTTTCCTAGAACCACCGTCCTCCGGCGTCGGAAACCACCACCATCACTTCGATAGATTCGACGACGAGCAATTCATGTCCATGTTCAATGACGATGTACACCATAACCATAACCACAATAACAACAACAATGTTGGTCACAATCACACACGTTCTTCGTCGAACACAACTACACCGTCCGATCATAATAGCTTAAGCGATGATGAGAATAACAAAGAACTACCACCGTCCGATCATGATCATCACATGGACAACAATACAGGCGATCTCAAGAACAATGTTGGTAATAATTACAATGAATCAGACGAGGTTCAAAGTCAATGCAAGACGGAGCCACAAGATGGTCCGTCGTCGGCAAATCAAAACTCCGGTGGAAGCTCCGGTAATCGGATTAATGATCCTAAAAGGGTCAAAAGGTAATTTATCAAACAATTCTTTTACTATTTTCAAACAAAAAAACGAAGAAGGTCATGCATGCACGTACGGTTATAATATCTGAGAATTTGATAAATATACCGTTTATTAAAAATAAAAAGGGTTAAATTAAGTCATATCGATGAGAATATAAAAAGATTTTAATTTTTAATTTTTGTTGAAACTTTCTACAGAATTTTAGCGAATAGACAATCAGCACAGAGATCAAGGGTGAGGAAATTGCAATACATATCAGAGCTTGAACGGAGCGTTACTTCATTGCAGGTAAAATTTAATTTACATCATTATATACATATACGTATAATATATAAGAAATGAAATAAAATACTAATGAACGATTTTAAAATTTTGTCAAATGAAGACGGAAGTGTCAGTGTTATCGCCAAGAGTAGCGTTTTTGGATCATCAGCGATTGCTTCTCAACGTCGACAATAGTGCTATCAAGCAACGAATCGCCGCTTTAGCCCAAGACAAGATTTTCAAAGACGGTAAATTTTCTATTTTAAACTTTTTTTACTTCAATTCTATAACTACTTGAATATATTTTTCAGGGAAATTATCAAATCATAGAAGTGTGAATTTTATTACTATTTTTGACATTATTTTTCACTACATGTATCTAATTATTAGTTTATTACTGACAATATATAGGCTCTCAACCAATAATTACTCTTTAGCAATAAAACTATACAAGGAAGTACTTGCTGCAATGCATGCTTTCATAATTCATATAATTACAAATTATTCATGAAATAGATATATTCGGGTCATGAATAATTGAAGTAGATTATTTTCTTTTTTAAAAAAAAAATTCATATATACTCTCTAGTACTTGTCTTTATAATATGGGTCTAGCTAGTAATCATGAATCACAAGATCACTAGATTAATAAGTTAGAACAACTGTCCATGTGTGCACATATGACATAAGTATAGCTATAAACATAATACATGTGAGTACTCATTATATATTTATAGTTAATTTATTCACAATTAATAATATTTTTTTTTGTAAATTTATATATTTTCAGCTCATCAAGAAGCATTGAAGAGAGAAATAGAGAGACTTCGACAAGTATATCATCAACAAAGTCTTAAGAAGATGGAGAATAGTAATGTCTCCGATCAATCTCCGGTCGATATCAAACCGTCCGTTGAGAAAGAGCAGCTTCTCAATGCCTAAAGCTCTTATAATATCTTATAATCTTTTCATGGCGAAAAGATTCTTGACTATAAAACCTCTTTGTGTCAAGAAAATTAATTTATCAAAGAAGAAGACATTTTTATTTCATCTAATCACATATTTTTAAGTTGTGATGAATTTGCTATGATGTATCTGATTTTTTTTTTTTTTTCTTATGGAGTGAGAGGGGGGGGGAGGGGGGAATGATATGTAAAAAGAATTTAGCTGATTTGTTGTTTATTCAATTTTTTGTTTGTTGGAGTGTCTAAGCATTGTGTACTAATTGATTTTCAAATAGTTTTTTAAAAAACATTTTATTGCCAAATTTAGGTAATCGAATAGTTAAAGATTCCCTTTTTCACATGGTTCATATATTGATGTGATCCATAAAACAAAAAATAATTGTCTCTATTGACAAAAAGAACAATAATGAACCATGAAATATTTACACATAGATTCGAGGTTTATATTTGAAGTGACTGAAAGCGATTTCGAATTCCTTAAAAAACTTATACGAAATTATTTCATTATTAAAAAAAAACCGATTAATTATATGTAATATATTCAATCAGTTTTTTCATTCATTTTTTTGAAAAAACAAAAACAAGTAAAATGTTACTATTTTCTTACGTAGGACCTGGACATGTGTAGATGATGTCACACAGAATCCAGATGGTATCTACATATGTATAACTCCCAAGTACCGTTGATACAACATAACGAATGGTATAAATTTCCGAATAATTACAGACAAAAGAAAAGGATTAATGAGCATATTTTTATGGTTCTTCATCAAAACCTTTTATGAGAAATCAGGGTCAAAGTGGGTCAAATCTGAATATGTGGGGGTGAAAAAAGGAAAGGAAAAAAAGAGAGAACGTGGAGACATCTGAAAGCTAAGCTGTAAGTTCACGTGCTGTGTTCCTTTGGCTGGACCACTATGGTCTTGTTGCATGATTGGTTTTGTTTCATCTTCTTTTTTAATTTCTTTAACAATGGAGTTTAATTTCTTTATCCTTTAATTGAGTTATAAAGTGGAATGAGACGGTCAAAGTTAAAATGGAGGGAAGAGTAAAGTTACAGTTACAGAAGAAAGCTCCAAAGTTAGAAAAGATTAATTTAAGAGGATTATTGAAAGGAAAATTGAAGAGGATAAGGTAAAAAAGACAATTGTTAGTGGCATGGTATTGGGATATGCCCGGGGTGGGGATATGTATGAAAGGAAGATATTGTCAGTTTCAGTGTTTGAACTTATGTCAGTGCTAATAACCAATTCGTTACTCTCATTGGGCTTTCAATACATCTTTATACTAGTATTATTATACTAGTTTCATTGTAAGCTTTCTATTTAAAAAAAAAATCGGTTTGATAAAAAAAAAGTAGCAACATTTTCCTTCATTTTTCATCTCATATCACTATTTCTTATGTTTTCCTTACTAAAATTGAGCTACGGATATAAATTAAACTCGATTTGTTTAGAACCATTACCAACATTACCAGACCGAACCAAACCAGTCGTCAAACAGACCAGACAAGACCGGACATTTACTCTGAATTACCAGGATATGCGAATTACCAGAGGGTAAGAGTAGTCCTAATGAAGAAAATCTGAAGCTGTTCATCACTAGCTACAGTAGTTTACTAATCTCAAAGATGATTATAGGTAGAGGAGAAAACTAGTGGCTAATTAAGACTGGCATTGATCATAAGTGTTTGTTACATTACCTAAAAAGAGATTAGATTCAATCATCATTGTCTTTATCATACCAAATGAAGTTTCTACAAATGATGTTTGTTCAACTGAGCTTCAAAAGCTTCACCGATTTGCAGAAACCTATAGACATTGAGACCAATAAGCTACATAGTTCCCAATAAGCCATATTGGTAGATACTATAATGACACTGTGAGATAAACAATGAAAACATTTTGAGATATTTGGAACATGGAAATGAGAGAGTAGATTCAAGATTCCTATAGGGTGAATATAGGGTGGGAATATAAAGTTATATCACTAATCAAAGAAAAAGGGCAAAGTAATGCTGGAATTTTGAATAAAGGAGAGTGAAGTACCTTAAGAACATCTCAAGTTTCTTCTGTAACAGCAGCAGCAGCTTCAACTTGAGAAGCTTCATGATTCTTGATTTCTGAAAGCGCCTCTTGGGAGCCTGAGCTAGCACAATTAAATTTGTAAGGGTTCGTGAAGAGGAGGAGATTTCTAGGATTAGCTAAGGTCGCAAGAGATGAGTAAGAGCTTTTCTTATTGCTGTGTAAAAGTTTCAGTACAAGATTGTGAATCAGATTGCGAATACCTTTACAAGGGTTTTTACATTAACTATATATACTATCTCTAAGGCGGCTAAACATTCCTAAGTCTTCGCGAACTCTTCTCCTACTAAGGTCGGTTGTGTCTCAGTGGGCTTCGTGCTTGGACCGGGCCTTGTATCGCCTTCGTGTCGCCGGGCCATCTTCGCATTATCGGGCTGCTGGACCGAGCACGTGGTCGGCCCACTGAGGGACCGAGCACGCGGTCAGCCCGTCGTGGTGCCGAGCACGCGGTCGGCTCGATGTGGTCCGAGCACATGGTCGGCTCGCAGTGGTACCGAGTACGCGGTCGGCTCCCTCCCGATCCGCTGTCTGCTTCGTCTAGACTTAATCAGCTGGCACATGTTCTGTATCGCGGGAAGACTCAGGTGTTGTTGCGCCTTTTTCATCGAAAGTCCGGAGGGCCACTTCTTAGTCATTTTGTCTTAGGACGTTAATGTCGAGCGGGTGAAAACCGACCCCAACAGTAAGCCCCCCAGCTCGGTAGTGTTACAGATAATAGTGCCGAGTTTAAGATGTGCTGGATATCGGCATTTTCGTTCAAAGTCAAAGTGTTCACCTACCCTCTTCTGCAGCGGTAGAGAGTGACTTTATGCAGGACGTTTTAAGACTCCGTAAGCGTTTTGAAGATTTTAAGACTTCTTGTTTCATTTGCTGAAGCTGCTGCGTTTTCTGCAGAAAGGATTTTTTTTTTCCCGAAGGTTTTAAGACTTCGTATTCCCTATGGAGGTTTTAAGACTCCGCGTTGCGATCGCCAGTGTCAACGACGTCTCCAAGCTATAGCCAGGCGACTTCTGGAGGGAAGAGTGTTTTTGAATGGAGTCGGGACCCGCTTGGTGAGAGAAGGAGAAGATTCTCTTTCCCTTAAAGAGATAAGGTTTCACTTTTTACCTTCTCTCTCCTCCCTTCCTTTCTTCTCCACTTGTTTGCTAGGGTTTTACTCATCTTCTTCCACTAGCGCCGCCGCCAGAGCTTCACGCCGCCACCGCCGGAGCTTCATGCCGCCGCCGACCGGAGGTTCGCCCCATCGCCGACCGTGAGCTCGCGCCACCACTGTTCACCTTTCTCCTTTGGTGAGTTTTCTCATTGCCTTCTCAAGCTATTTTCTTTAGTCTCTATAAGCTTTTAGTTGAGAAGCTAAGCTCTTGGATCTAGCCTTTAGGAGGAACAATCCTTGATTGTAGCTAGTTGCTAAGCACAACCCTCGTTTCTCTCGGTTCCCATGAGTTTTGGTTGAGGAACTCAAGCTCTTAGGCCTAGTTTTTATGAAGAATAGCCTTTAATTTTAAGAATCCTCTTTGAAGACTATCCACAAAAGAGGCTTGTTATTGAGGTGTGTTCTTGGTGAAGGATGAAAATTCTTGACCTTTGATCTATCTTGTGGACTTGTGTGTAGGTAGATTTGTTATTATGGAGCAAACCACATTTGGTTCGGTTGACCATGATGAATTAACGGTGCCGTCGTGTCAAACCGAGGACACCATCGCGCCGTCGCCTTTGGACACCAGCATCGCCGTGCCGTCAAACCTAACCGAGGGTACCGCTGCGTTTCCGACCCAAGCCGAAGACGTCTCGGCATTGCCTACCCGGACCGATCGTGTGGTCGCATCGTCAAGCCAAGCCGACCCCGTGGTCGCATCGTCAAGCCGAACCGAGGACGTGGTCCTGACACCGTCCTTGCCGGTGGTTGTAACGGCGTCCTTGGCAGCTCCGGAGTCGGTGGCAGGCGTAAGGGCGTGTCACGAGAATGCTGGCACCGAGATTCATCTCCGTAGCAAGCTCACTGTTCCACGGCTTTGTCTTGGCGGACCCAATGAGGGTAATGAAGACGTTTTTGACGGCTTAGCGGAGGTTGAGGAAGAGAGGAG
Source organism: Draba incana (assembly GCA_963576765.1). NCBI lineage: Eukaryota > Viridiplantae > Streptophyta > Magnoliopsida > Brassicales > Brassicaceae > Draba > Draba incana. The sequence continues at coordinate 5,358,569 of OY755216.1, forward strand.
GCCTAGCGGTGATGAGGACTTGATGGCCCGTAGCAGGGGAATTTGACTCTCATTCCCCCTTTACGATGAGGACCCGGGGCTTCCAGCTGGTGCAGCTAACGCCGCTCTGTCGTCAGACTTTTCCTCTACTTTCAAGTCACTCCCTTCCGATGCTGAGGACGGTGATGACTTTGCAGAGGTTGGCCGGCCCGCGGTAGCAAAGAATAAGAAGGCGCGTTCGAACCCTCCGGGATCCACTCTTTCTGACGAGGAGTCGCTACAGCTTCTCTGAAAGAGGTGCGAGATTTCGGACGAGATCAAGCTGGTTGTTCCCGATCGCACTCAGCGAGCTGATGCTCCGCCTCCGGGGTACTTCACCTTGTATGAGAACTTCATCGAGCACTGTTTGCTGTGGTTTCCGGTACCCGGCTTCCTTCTTTATTTCTTAGAGGCGAATGGTATCTCCCTTGCTTAGATCAACCCCAAGGGATAGAGGCATCTCATCGGCATTTACGTGCTGAGTAGGGAGTGTAACGCGGAGATTAGCACCGAGCAGTTGTCTTGCATGCTGGACTTCAGGCCTCGTGGCCGCGCAGAAGAGCTTAGGTATCTAGTTTCTCCGGTTCAGGGTCGCACACTCATTGATGGGTTGCCGAACAAGGACGACCACTTTGAGGACCGATTCTTCTTTGTCAAGATTTCAGAGAAGACCATTGAGGCAGATTGCATCTCCCTCGTCAGGACGAGCTGGGAGAAGAGAGGTAATTCTATACTCACCAATATTTTTCGTAGCGCGTTCACGTTTCGTGTACTAATTTCTAGATTGTTTCGTTTTGCAGTGAAGCCAGCATCTCAGACAGTCAGCCGAAGTGACGCAGCGGCCATCCACAGCGTTCTTGCCTCTGGGAACGGTAGCTGGGTGAAGCCTTTTACTCGTCAGAGGATCCAGAAGGCGCTTTCCACCAGGATCTTCCCAGGTAAGGTTCTCGGACGGGGGGCTCCTAGGGTTTCGGCCTACCAGCGAGCGGAGAAGGCAAAGGCGGTGTCGACGAGCAACGTGGTCCCAGTGAAGACGTGTTCGCAGACTTGGGCTCTGTCGACTACAGCGCTCTCGCGCTCTTGACCTTACCCCTAACGAGATTACTCGGAGGAAGTTAAGTTGGATATGAACTGCGAACCATTGTCTGTAACGATCTCATATGGAACTCCGTGACGACATATGATGTTTCTTCAGACAAAGCTTTCCACTTGGACATCCTTGATGTTGGCATAGGCTTCAGCTTCTACCCACTTTAAGAAGTAGTCTGTTAGAACAAGTAAGAACCGCTTCTGCCTTGATGGGTGCAATGGTCCAACAATGTCCATGGCCCATCTCATGAATGGGTAATGCGAAGTGACATAAGAGAGCATCTCAGTTAGTTGATGGATCTTTGGAGCGTGTCGCTAGCACTTCTCACACTTGGTTGAGAACTTCATGCAATCGCCTACTATAGTAGGCCAGAAGTGACCATGTCTCTTGATTTTGATCGCAAGCGCTTTGCCTCCTGAATGATTGTCGCAAGACCCACTATGGGTTTCTTCCATTATTCGTCTTGCTTCTTCTCCTTCCACATAGGTGAGCATGGGACCGGAGAATCCCCATCTGAAGAGGTTACCATCAAGTAGAACATAACGAGCGGCTTGCTTCTGTAACTTGCGGGCTGCCCACTTGCTACTGGGCAATTTGCCATCGGCAATGTACTCTCGTACTTCGTCCATCCATAACTTGTTGCCAGATATTTCTTAAGCTGCTTGAAGGCGTCTTCACATTTTTCTGACCATTCGAACTGTTTGTTTCCTCGCAAAGTGTTGTAGAAGGGAAGACACTTATCATTGGAGCGTGAGATGAATCGATTGAGTGCAGCCACTCTCCCAGTTAATCTCTGTACTTCACGTTTATTCCTTGGTGAGACCATATGGATCAGTACATCGATCTGTTTTGGGTTGGCTTCAATGCCCCGACGAGTGGCTAGGTACCCAAGGAACTCGCCAAAAGTCATAGCAAATCTGCACTTCGCTGGGTTCAGCTTAATGTTGTGGAGGTTCAGTTGGTTGAAGCATTCTTCCAGGTGGGCGACGTGGTTTTCTTCCTCGAGTGACTTGACAAGCATATCATCGATGTAGACCTCCATAATCTTTCCTAACTGGTCCTGGAACATCTTATTCACCAGTCTCTGATATGTTGCACCGGCGTTCTTCAGGCCAAAGGGCATCACCTTGTAGCAGTAGATGCCTCGGTCTGTGATGAAAGCTGTCTTCTCACGATCTTCGGGGTGCATCAGAATCTGCTTGTAGCCGGAAAAAGCGTCCATGAAGCTAAGAAGTTTGTTACCCGCAGTTGCTTTCACCAAGCGATCAATGTGAGGTAAGGGGAAGTTGTCTTTCGGGCAGGCTTTGTTAAGCTCTGTGAAGTCGACGCAGACGCGCCACTTCCCATTCTTCTTCTTTACCACGACTGGGTTGGCGAGCCAGTCGGGATACTTGACTTCGGTTATCGACCCAACTCGCAGAAGCTTTTCAACTTCGTCATTAACAACCTTTGCCTGCTCAGGACCCAACTTCCTTCTTTTTTGCTTGACTGATTTGAATGTAGGGTCAACATTGAGTTCGTGGCTGACGACATCGATGTCTATCCCATGCATGTCTTCAGCGGTCCAGGCAAAGGTGCTGACGTTCTTCTGGAGAAACGCCACTAGCTTTGTTTTGAGCACTTCGTCAAGGGCAGCTCTGATCTCGACGCATCTCTCTGGGTGTTGCTCGTCGATGCACACAGAGATCACGGGTTCGCAGGTTGGTCGCTCTAAGAGGTTAGCCAGGTCTTTTACCTGATTAGAATTGGTTTTTGCTTTCTTTTGTGGCCCCTGTGAGGTCGAGTCGTCCTTCTTCTCTTCATGAGTTCCTGGGTTCGAGTCCTTGTTCTCTTCACGATTGCGCAGCTTGTGCTCTGCTAAGAAACACATGCGGGAATCCTTTTGGTTACCAAAGATCGTCTTTACGCCGTCACTGGTTGGGAACTTTAAGCACAAGTGGTAGGTTGATGATACAGCTCACATCTGATTGAGCCATGGTGTTCCCATGATCACATTGTAGATGGTGGGATGATCCGACACCGTGAAGTTTACCATCTTCTTAACGCCTCCAGCTTGGACTGGCAGGCGAATCGTTCCCATTGTCAAAGTTGTCTCGCCAGAGAAGCCTGCTATAGGCTTTGGTTGCCCTCTGATGAGTGATAGGTCGATCCTCATCTTTTCGAGCGTGTCTTTGAAGATAACGTCCACCGAGCTTCCAGTGTCGATGAGGACTCGAGTAACATTGAAGTCGAAGACAGTCAGGTTGATCACCAAAGGATCATTATACGGATGGTCATTACCTTCGGCATCCTCCTCGTCCAAATTAATAGGATCGCTGGCACGCTTCGCCCTCGGGGATGTAAAGATGTTGGCGCAGACTTTGGCGCGTCTCTGGTAAGCCTCGATCGCAGTTACGTTGTCAGCACAGTACTGCGATCCTCCCATGATCATGCAGATAGTGACTTGCGGGTTCCCGCTCTTGGAGTTGTCACCACGACGCTGTCGCCTAGGATTTTTTGTCTAAACCTCGGTAGCATCTTGAGCTTTTTCTTCTGGCTTGAAATCTGACAGGCTGATGTTACCTTTGAGAGTGCCCTCGGCCAGTTTAGCAGCCAGCTGTCGTCCCAACTCGCGGCACTTCGTAGTCGAATGCCCAGTTGCTTTGTGGAATTCACAGTATAACTTTTTGTCGTATTCTTTCGGGTCTCTAACCCATGTATAGCTTCCTCTGCCGCGTCCACGACCGCGGCCTCGACCTCTGCCATAGCCAGGTGACTCAATTTGGTAATTATGAGCTCCACCTGCTCCCCCTTCAAACTGAACGAAGGCGGGATTGCCTCTCTTCGGTGCAGCTGGGGTTGGAACCTGAGAAGGTTCGCTTGTCTGCTTAGCCTTTCCGCCCCTCTTGGCGCGGATTTCTTCTTCACTTCGGGCAAAATCAGCTGCACGGTGAAGAGCGTCTTGAATCGTTGTTGACGGGTTGGTGGTGAGTTCTTGACAGAACGGAGACGGGCACCTAATTGCTCCTCTTAAGGCTTTCAGCGCAGACGTATTTCTGATTCCATCTACCTTTGACAGGGTATGTTTGAACCTTTTCATGAAAGACCGCAAGTTTTTGTTCTCTCCTTGCTTGTTGGTCCACAACTCTGCATCGTAAATCTTTCGTTCAGCAAAGATGTTGTAGTGTTGTACAAACATCTCAGAAAGTTGGTGGAAGTTGTGGATCGAATTCATCTCCAGCTTGTAGAACCACCGGAGGGCGGGCCCTTCAAGGCTTTCCACGAACAGCTTGCAGTAGCCGATGTCCTTCTCGGCTTCCTTGAAATATGCCCTCCCTAAGGCTACCTCGAACTCCATTAGATGATCAGCGGAGTCAGAGGTTCCTTCATAGCTTGGAAGCTTGATTCTTTCTGGATCGGAGATTTTGGACCCCGAGATGCTTTCAGCAAAAGGGGTGTTTCGTGCCTTCTCCAGCACGTAAGCGACCCCAGGGGCCTTTCCCGTGGTTCGGTACATCTGCAGCTTGGTAGTCCTCAGGATAGAGACGACCTGGTCTAACTGGGCTTTCAGCATAACCACTTCTTCATCGCGGGAGCTTCGGGGGGCTCTGCGCTCCTGCTCCCTTCTATAGAGCTCAGCGATGGAGGGATCTCCTTCTCCATCAGCCCTAGTATCGTCAGCAGCGTCCTCTCGGGCGTGTCTCGGAGGGAGAGGTTGATCTTCACGAGCCCTAGTGTTCTCTACGGCTGTGTCAGTTCGGGCTCGTCTTCGAGGGGGTTGGTCCTCGTCTGATTCCTCTACCACACGTTCGGGAGTTTTGTCAGATTCCCGATGAGGCGGTGGTGGAGGCAAGTTTTCTGGACCCGTGTGATCGGTCCAAGGCGGCAGCTCCTCGTTCTGATCCCTTCGATTGGTTCGGGGCGTGTTAAAGCTGAGACGTGTTGGACGAACACGGGACCTCTTGCGCTTCTTTCTCTTGAGCGCTTGCAGCTCGCTCGTCGTAGTCTCGTTGTACTTCTCTTGATCATGTGCTTTCTTACGAGCGTCTTAAGCATCAGCTTGATCTCCGTGATATCTGCTGGGTTGTTAGCGGCGCGAGGCGCGGTGTTCTCCACGGAGTTCTCCTTTGCCTCGTCGTTCCTGTGAGATGAGGATCCTTCGCTGCTCGTGCTATTGCTGCCAGACATCTTGATGGTGTTGCGAAACCTAGCTTTCTCGTGTCAGAAACTCTCTGCTTCCCCTTAGTCGGCGCCAAATTGTGGGAGCATGAGCTAGCATAATTAAATTTGTAAGGGTTCGTGAAGAGGAGGAAATTTCTAAGATTAGCTAAGGTCGCAAGAGATGAGTAAGAGCTTTTCTTATTGCTGTGTAAAAGTTTCAGTACAAGATTGTGAATCAGATTGCGAATACCTTTACAAGGGTTTTTACATTAACTATATATACTATCTCTAAGGCGGCTAAACATTTCTAAGTCTTTGCGAACTCTTCTCCTACTAAGGTCGGTTGTGTCTCAGTGGGCTTCGTGCCTGGACCGAGCCTTGTACCGTCTTCGTGTCGCCGGGCCATCTTCGCATTATCGGGCTGCTGGACCGAGCACGTGGTTCGCCCACTGAGGGGCTGAGGACGCGGTCGGACCGTCGTGGTGCCGAGCACGGGGTCGGCCCGTCGTGGTCCGAGCACATGGTCGGCTCGCAGTGGTACCGAGCACGCGGTCGGCTCCCTCCTGGTCCGTTGTCTGCTTCGTCTAGATTTAATCAGCTGGCACATGTTCTGTATCGCGGGAAGACTCAGGTGTTGTTGCGCCTTTTTCATCGAAAGTCCGAAGGACCACTTCTTAGTTGTTTTGTCTTTCGACATTAATGTCGAGCGGGTGAAAACCAACCCCAACAGCCTCTTTACCGATTTTCACTTCATTTTCGACTTCGATCAGTCTCTCGTCTAGCAACTCTACCGCCTCCATGTGTCCTTGAAATACCTTGATCCAATCACTTTTAAACTCCTCAATCTGTCTCTCTATTGAAGCTCGTGTCATCCTGCCTTCCGCTTCTTGCTTTATTCTCAGCCTTTCAATTTCAGTAATGCTCAGGACTAAACCTCCAGAACCTTTGACATCCTTGTAGACCGATTTATCATCACGTAAAGGGCAACGCTTTCTGTGCTCTCTTAATGCCTTTTTTTTTATTCTTTCAAAGTCTTCCTATAACCATCTACTACACTTGCCATCATACAAATCTCACTCTCAAGCCTATAGATCGTTGAATCTTTTCTGTGTTGCTCCTCAAACTTGGTTCTTTCCAATACCTGAATCATTTCTGCCTTATTTTCTAGTTCCCTCATCAGATACTGCTGGTTCATGAGAGAATGTCCACGCTCTTGTTCTTTTTCAACACATGACAACCTAGCTTTTTCCGTCCAGTACTCAATCTGTTCGATGCACACCTCAGTCTCTTACTGCTTGGGTTATGAGGATGATAAGACATATCATCCTCGTTATCAGTCTCCCTCTTGTTGTTGCCGTTCGCAAACAGAGAAGAACTACCTGAACCCATACCCATATGCATGTCAACCCTCGAAGCAAGAAAATCACCACTAGTCGAATTGCCATGAATCTGTAACCCTGAGCCAAAACCTAAAGGAGATGCATCCCCTAACATAAGATTCTCGTGGCCAACTCCATGAAGGGAATCATCATTCGGAAAAAGCGGAAACCCTCTTTTATGCGTTTCTTTATCTTCCTCAGTTTCCTCTTCTTCAACATCTTCAATTGGTTCGTCTTCTCCTATTTCCATGGGTTCTTCTGTTTTGTTCTCTTCAACTCTTTCCCTAGCGCTATTAAGATTACAACGGCGAAGGAAATGAGAGCCAGCATGAGTGTCTTCATTCCATACCCACCTATCATCCTCTTCGTTCTTATTTTCCACAACATCCATTGACTGTTCCTCGACATCCATTGACTGTCCCTCAACAGGACATTGTCCCTCCTTAGATACCATTTCTGACACAATTGTTGCCCTAGGTTCAATTCGATTGTATGTTCTTCCACATACTTCTCTTCTTTTGATTCAGTGACACCATCATCCCTTTCTGAATCTGCAGCACCCACGTCTTCTTCCTCCTTAACCTCCAAACACTCTTCTTTTGGAGATTTCACCAAAAAATCAACCTCCTTTACATCATCATCGTTGTCATCATCACCATCATCATCATCATCCGCTAGGATCAATTTACGTTTCTCCCTTAGTAAATCTTCTTTCAGCATCTTAATCAACATTTGCAAATGGGAAGCGAAGAAACAATCACCGAGCGGAGGCTCGGCTTTCAATTCTTTCTCAACCATGAACCAGAGCAATGCAGGCCAATCTAACTTTTCCAAATAAACTTAACCGATTCATCGCTATCCAGAATCTCTCTATCTTCCTCTGTAATGACAATGTCTTTCACCTTAGGCAATTTCAAAGCCCTAGTCAAATCTGCACGGTTGACATTAACCCTAGACTCCTCTACATAGCTGCATCTATTCTCTGGACTATAATAAGCAATAAGCTGGGTTAATAGATGCCGACGGATATTCTGATCAAACTCCAAATGCAGAAATTCCCAGAGACCTAACGTCTTCAAAAGCTTCTCATGCCGAGAAAAATCTAGGGTTTTACCTGGAACGAAAGCAACGGGGTTTAAAGTTTTCCGAAGTACCTCAAGCTTCTCCTTTGACTTCTTCTCATGCTTCATCAGCTTCCGTTTCTTCCGCTTCGAGCCACCACGACGCCGGTGAATCGGAGAGCTTACGACTTCCATTTCGTCTTCTTCGTTCCAACTTCCTTCAATCGACCCTTCTCTTTTCAGATCTCTACCGTCGAAATCCTCCGGATCCATCTCCCGAGTTTCCTCCTCCGTTGATTCCAGATTTAGAGTTTTGTTAGCGATGGAATGAGCAGTCTCCAGGGAAACATTTCCTTGTTCTTCGCTAAAACTAGGGTTACGCGGAGGAGACTCCGTCTCTGTAACTGTATCTCGGTGAGACTCAGTCGCATCTGACGGAGAAGCCATGGCTGATTTTTTTCCCCGTCGGAAAAAGCTAAAGTGAGTCAATTTCACGGTCCCGAGACCAAAACTTCAAAGCCTTTTCCCAAAGAAAATCATCCAATCATACATAGACACGTCATCAATCCGAGCAACCTCATGTGGGCCATACAAGGGCCGAAGCCCAAACCACTAATCGCTAAAATCCAAAAATTACATAATGCACCCGGATCTTTCTCTCCTTTACGGTAAAATCCAAAAAACTGTCTCTTGAGTTTTGACTCTTCGGATTCCTATTTCTCTCTCTCTTCCTCACTGAGTCACTGTTAGATCTTTCCGTTTTCCAGATACCTTTAACGGTAACTTTCTGCGAATCAGCGACTATAAAAAAAACCCTAAACCTTCTTCGTAGCCGACCTTTGCTTAATCTGCGAAAATGATTTTGCCTCTTCCTCAGTGTTTTCATCTACATCTATCTCTCATCGCCGCGACGGCGACGATGTTAATGGCGGTTACGACTGCTCAGATCGGAGGTCAAGTGTTACAGGTGGAGTTATGGTGCGTAGCGAAGAACAACGCGGAAGATTCGTCGCTGCAGACGGCGATTGAATGGGCTTGTGGACAAGGCGGCGCCGATTGTGGTCCGATTCAGCAAGGTGGACCTTGTAACGACCCGGCGGATATCCAGAAAATGGCGTCGTATGTTTTCAATAATTACTATTTGAAGAACGGTCTCGCTGATGAAGCTTGCAATTTCAACAATAATGCTGCTCTTACTTGGATTAATCCCAGTAATGCCTTATATCCCTTATGAAATTTCGTAATCTGTATCTGTTAGTGTAGTGGGATTTGAGGATTGGTAGATTTTTGCTAGCTTATTGAAGAATTTGTCCCAATTTGTGTGTTTTTCAGGTCAAGGAACTTGCAAATTCCCTTCGAGGTAATCAATTTATGGCGTTTGATTTGATGTTTCAAACCAGATTTGAGAAATTTTAGATTGATATGAAGTGTAGTGATATGAAATATGGTTTGGTATCCTTCAATATCAGTTTCCTTAATAAGAACAATCTTGTTTTGAAGAATGAATTTACTTCATTTTCCATGAATGAATGTCTTTGGTTTTACTTATGAAATTCTTTGTACTGCTTTGTTCTTTGGTTCTGTATTCTTATGTACCTCAAATAGGTAAATCTCATGAATGTGCAGTAAGATAGTGTTATTTTGAAGAATTGTTTTAGATTGTTCAATACATGAATGAATGTCTTTGATTTCGTTTTGGTTTTCGTTCTGTGTTTTGTGTTGCTTTGTTCTCTGGTGATTTACTTATCTCGTTTGTTCTGTATTCTTATGTGACTCAACAATACTGTGTAAATCTCATGAATGTGCAGTAAGAGACTGAGCAATGGTCGAGTCGCGGATGATACTTCAATGGGTGCAGGACAAGCATATATGAGCAGTGGAAGGCGGATTTCCAGCAATTGGATATTGGTCTTCATCGGTTTTGGCAGCTTATTGACGATGATGACACGGATACTTCATAATCTTTAGGCCACGCACACGGACTCATTGATTAACCGAAAGGTGCCATTTTGATATCTCAAGTCCCAATTTACCTATGAAGATAGGTCTAATATCTAATTTTTCTGCCATTTTGATTTTGTGTCCCTCCCAATTCAGCCCAATGGGAATGTGTTCTATCATTGGGAATTTCTAGTGGTGTTTCTCTTTTAATCAAGGAATATATAACAATGTAATGTGATCAGCCAAAACTAGTTAAAAGATTTTATCGAAAAGCATTTGGAAATTGTTGTGGACTCATATTTTAATGGCTAAGTTAAATAAAAAACAAAATCAGGAACCAAGCACCCGGTTAAGACTGGATTGTTCTCAAAACAAACTAAAAGAAGACTTCCTTCATTACTTTTTCTTCTTTGATTTCTGCACCTTTTGCATCTTGCTATGCACTTGCAATTTTGTTTTCTTCTTCTCAACCTTTTCAGTATCCTTTTTGGCATCAAACACATATTTTTCTGTCATCCTCTTCGCCTGCTTCACCTCATCCACAAGGCTTTCTTGATTTCCTTTCTCAGAATCTCGCAGAACACGTCTTACAAATTTACCCACAACTGTTTTCAAATTCTCCAGACGCTGCATCTTTGCAGCCTTTTCCACAGGATGAGTCATCTCTTTGAGAGTGAGTTCAAGAGTGAGTTTTTCAAATTCTTTTTGCAACACTTGGAGACTAGCCAACTCTTGCAAGAGTTTCTGCTTCATGTTGACCTCGGTCTTGGAAGCGAAATCTCCCGAAACATAAGACAAAAAGTTTTCAAATTAGTTTTTAAAGCTATTGGCGTCATGGTAATCACAAAAGACTTTTATACCTTTGTTATTGTCACTATTCTTTGTTTGAATTGTTAAAACTCCAGGTTTGATAGATAAAACAGAGGATTTTGACTTGGAAGACACACCATCAACTATATCTAGGCATTGTATCCGAGAAACATTAGAAATAGCTCGGTACGCGTCCATCTTCTTCAAAGCAATAGGAGATTATGATGTGAACGAGAAGAAGATGATCAAAACTGGTTTATAAATACAAAAGAGCAAAAGCCCTAGCTTTAGAGTAGGGAAGAAGAAACATAAATCTTATCAAAAATGGTAAACTTGTTTTAGTAAGCTTGCTAAAAAATTAGACCCAAAAAAAAAAAAATGGTAAACCTGTTATACAAAAACGGAAAAACAGAGAAGAAGAAAATGGTTGTAATATTGGGCTCAAAATTCAGAAATAACGAAAATTAAATCAGCCGGTTAGCTAAACCAAAAGTGTATATTAATCTACCGAAATTAAACCGAACTAATAATGATCTTGAGTTACTCGTTAAACCCGAATTGCGTTGTTCCCGTTGCCAAACAGAAGTGTCCGTCTTTATTCTCCACCAAATCTCCCTCCGAACAGTCGGCGATTATTATATCTTCTCCGACGAGCGACGATCTCCGGCTGATATTGGCGAGTCTCTTCTCGTCTTTTAAGGTTTGAATTCGGTGTATCGTTTATGTGTAAAAACTGGAATTTATCGATGCTGGAGGATTAGGGTTTGAGCTGGTAATCGAATGCTTAATGTCGAGGAAATTTTCATCATTCTCGTATAAGATTTAGGGATTCGTATCGCATATCAAGAGAAATCGTTTCGTTTCGTTCAATTTTTTGTTTCCGATTATCGTCTCTTCTCTAAAATGAAATTTTGGTTTTGATTCAAGTTCTTAAGGAATGTTGACGAATGGTTAAGAATGAACAAATGATTTGGGTCTAATGGTGTTCGTTCGTTTACCATGATCATGGTTTTTAACATCTATAATGGAACTATGAAAGATGCATTGGGTTTAAGAGATTAGTGATTGAGCAATTTAGTTCATTACTATTTGAATGTTGTTAATTCTTCAAGCGTTTTCTCTATGTTATTGCAGAAGATAGCTCGAAAATGGAAAACACCGGGAGCATTAAGCAAGAAGCGTCGCCTCTTCCTCTAGGGATCTTTGAGATACCCGGAGAGCCTGCGGTTGTTATCAACGGTGTGCCTGATGAACCTCAAACTGATTGTACGGTTGCCAAAAATGACGAACCATTATCGTCAACTGGCACCGTAGGATGTGGCAAATGGCTTGAGGGAAGACAAGTTCAGAAATTTTTCTTGGGTCGATACTATTCTGGTACGGTGTCAAAGTTCGACAAAGAAACCGGGTGGTATAGAGTTGAATACGAAGACGGGGATTCTGAAGATCTTGACTGGTGTGAGCTAGAAGAAGTGCTTTTACCTTTGGATGTTACTGTCCCGTTGAGATCAATCTCTTTGTGGCTCATCAAGAATCAGCAAGCACTGGCCCAAGTTTATGGACGCTAGACCAAGAAGCTTCCACACAAAAGGGTTTGCTCGAGTGAATATGGTAAAGCAGGAAGAAAGGGTTACACCATTTTGCATAGTCTTTTGAAAATTTCATCACTTGAAAATGTTTAGACGACTAATAGAGTATTGTACTAGTTGAATCATGGAATTGTAGAGTGATTTGGACGATAATCACAAAAAGCTAAAAACGAGTTCTCAGTCTCCGACGTTCTTAATTGGTCTCTTTCTAATTCTTTTTTACGTTTACTAAATAATTTTAAACAATTTATAGAAGAATATCAAGGTTTCGATTCACATCAATGGATATTTTGCTTGTTCACATGTCGCCTTGCTTGTTTTTGATGTGATTAGTTAATCAGACAAATCTATTATTTATATGAATATACATACATACAGTCGTGATTTCAAATAGTTTACTCTGTTTTGTGTATAAAACTATAAATTATGCAAGCACTTCCACGGTGCATGTCTAGCAATTTGGAAGGCCATTAGGATTGCGATTTGATCCAACCAAGTGACATTTGGTTTAATGGTAAACAAGATCAATCCAAAAGATCGAGAAACTTTTGTCTCTTATATTCAAGTACAAGTATAGTTTGCATCAAATGTGTTTTGATCTTCGGTTTGGGAAAATAAATCTTTTCATTTATCACATTTTGTCTCGACCAGATTATGGTAATTTACTCTAGGCATATTTTTAGTTTCACTTCATGATAAACTTGTGAGTAAAAATATTTTTAATACATGAGCACGAGTTATGTTACGTTAAAATACCATAAAACAAACAACAACAAAATTGAGAGGTTTGGTCAAAATCTCCGGCAATATAAACTTGGACATTGACCCCTTGAGCTCGTTACTTATTGGTCGTCTTTTTCCTTTATTAAAAATAGGGGTGGGCAAAAAACCCGAAACCGAAAAACAAAACCGAACCCGATCCAAAATTATCCGAACCGAACCGAATTCGATTTTAAAAAATATTCGAATGGGTTCTAAATATCTAAAACCGAAATTGAACCCGAACCGAACCGAAAACCAAACGGATATCCGAAATACCCGAAACATAAAATTAGCCTACATATATATAGATATAAGATAGGGTATGTTCATATACTTTAGGCAAATTTTATAGTTTTTTGTTTTTTTGGTCAACTTGGAAAATATAAGTATATTTGGCTAAAAATAATCAATTTAATTAGGTATATTTCAATTTTCATTGTTTTAATATTTTCGGATAACTCGGGTTAAAAATAAATAAATCAAACCAAATTCGAAAAAAAATTTAACGTAATTATGAGTATTTCGGGTAACCGAATTTGAAACCAAAACCGACACTAACCGAACCAAAATTTTTAAATACCCGAATGGATATTATATTCTTAAAACCGAAAAACCCGATAACCGAATCAACTAAACCGAAACCCGAATGGTTACTCGAACGCCCACCGATTCAAAATTTTAAATTGTAAAAAACGAAAGAAGAGGACACTCGTATTTAATCAGAAACATTGGATTACAAACATTCAGATATTTCTATACAAGATTCAGTTAAAAGTATCATATTCGAATATTCTACAACTTACTTAATATGATGATTAGCAAAACATTTCAATTGGATTATCGGTTAAGCATGAAGTCAAAGTTTCTGGCATGCATAGTGTTTTATATTTTTTGACGTCATTTTGTATACTTTGAATTTAAAAATTAGTGTCTGTTAGTTATAATTTATGGTATGAAATGAATTTAAGGACATTCACATGGGCCTAACGTTTTGGAACATTTTTCAACAAAATGTCTGAGAAGCTGCATAGCTTTGTTCTTATCAATCAGTTTCGAAGGGTGAAACCAAATTGAAACGGAATTAGAATAGATAAATGATACAAAACGTTGTTATGTAATTAATAGCATAAGAATTTTTTTGGAAGGAATGTGGTTCGAGTGAGTCCAAATAGATGTTATAATTGCCTAATCATGCAGAAGCCATTCCCTTCTATCATGAAACACTCTGGTTATTGTTGTTAGTGTGAAATAACCACCGACTACACCGAGTATTCACATTTACAGCCAAAGATAATCATTTTCTATTGATTCATTTAATCCAGTGTTACTGATTAAATACCAGTACGTCTGTAGAATTTTTTGTTCTCTATGATTAATCCTTTTAATTTGTGTTAATATTTTGACCAAAAATTCCAGCTTTGACCGTAAATTGAAAGGTAATATTCGGTTAAAACATTTGATTAGTGAAAATCCGGTTTACACTTACTTACCTTCCCGGTTATGGTTAAGTAGATTGTTCGGATCGACGACGTGGCTAATTCTGATTGGATGAATATTGGTAGTGAAATTGACTCATCTTAGCTTCTTTTCCGAGGAGAAAACAAAAATCAGGCATGGTCCTACTGAAAGAGAGAAGGTTCTGTCTTCCGTGTTTGAGAAGTATCCCGAACTAATTATCGTTGGTTCCCTCAGGAGTAAATGGTACAATCCAAATCCAGTATCCGAGTACATGGAACAAAGAGTAATGGTACAAACCGGTCTACAAGGATGTCAAAGGTTCTGGAGGTTTAATCCATACCAATGTTGTTGTTCCGGGAAAAACGAAGAATAGGATTAGGGTCTTGGTCTGAGGGAGAAGAGACGATTCCGATTTTTTTTTTTGTTCAGAAAAAAAAAAAACATGTTTTTTGTAGGAATATCCCATATATGATTTAGGCGGGAATGGTACTGGGGTGTAGCAATCCACGTAGGATATTAGTTGTCGGATGAAAACAATGGACGGATGAGATTGTTACATGTTTTTTGTAGGAATATCCCATATATGATTTAGGCGGGAATGGTACTGGGGTGTAGCAATCCACGTAGGATATTAGTTGTCGGATGAAAACAATGGACGGATGAGATTGTTACATGTTTTTTGTAGGAATATCCCATATATGATTTAGGCGGGAATGGTACTGGGGTGTAGCAATCCACGTAGGATATTAGTTGTCGGATGAAAACAATGGACGGATGAGTATTTTCGTTGGAAATGTCTTGTGTTATAATGGGCCGTTTGTGCCTTTGTGGAATACTTATATAATCTGATAATTACTTATAAGGGTCTCTATTTATAAATTATTTAAAAAACAATGGCAATAATAAAAAAAGTTGATAATTAAATGGAAAAAACACATGCTCTTATATGAGACAAACCAAGAGGACGTTATACGTTTGAGCCGCCAAACACTCCGCAGACTATGATCTGCAGCTAGGTCTTTATGTGGGGATTTGCAAATCTTTTTATATGGGTCCCACAAAAGATGATTCGGCTTTATACTGGTACAAACTACAAAATTCCCCGTTGCTTTTTCCCTTAAAATTTAACATTTTCTGTATGTGTTTTTTTTTAATAAACCACGGAGTTAATTTATTTAATAGCAATAAAAAAAATTATAATTAAAAAACTAACTAAAAGTGGTATGTGTGGCAAATTTATGGTCGTTAGATTTAGATCAAATGGTTATAGATTTTATTATATTTTTTTTGTGTGTTACTTTTGCCAATTTCCCTAAACCATAATATGATAAAAAAAAATTACTAAAATTTTTATATTTACCAACAACAAAATTATATTGGTTGATATACGACAAGGTTCTTTTATTTTTTTTACCAATTTTAGCCTTGGGGATCCTTTTTTCTTTAGTTATTTTAAAATGTGTTTATTAAAATATGTATACATATAACATATATTTTCATCAAAATACTAGGTAAATTTTAGCAAAAAAAATAAAAAAAAAATATATATATATACTGGGTAATTGGGTTTTTCGTAATCGACAATTAAATTTTTTTTCTGTATACACTAGGTTAATCATACATTTAAACCTTTTTCTGATTTCTTACTTTTGTGGCGGTATACATGTCATGAGTAACCTGCTAAGGGGCAATGTAATCACCTCCCCAAGAGAGAATAGTCCGTAGTGTATTCATGTCGCTTATATGATTTGATGTGCAAGTAAAATAAAAGGTTGACGTTAATAAATAAATAAATGTCATAAAATACAATTTTTGATGTTTCATGTGTTTTTCTAACATGAAATTATACAGAAATAACGAAAACGTTTTTTTCTTAAATGCTAGTGTGTAATTATTTGAGTAATAGTTTGTGATGGAGTAGTAATCTTTGGTTTAAAACCTTTAATTACCTGTCATTACATTAAAAAACGAAAAATGCTTGTGTGGTTTAATTGATAGTGGAGAGAGAGATATTAGTGAAACGACAGCGTTTTAGGGGAGATACTGCGAAAATAATCAATCGAATATGGGGTTTGTTGTCTTTCTTTTATTTTTTACTAACTATTTAGAGTTATAAACGGTTTAATGGAGTTTTAATGTGTTTTTTTTTATTTAGATTACTATTTTTACGGTATGAGAAAACGTACGGAAATGACACTTTTTTACATATATGCATAGGGCATCCAAAAAGATTGGACCGGCACTGCTCATCTCTATGACTCAAGATCCAACACAAAAAGTTATCCTAGAGAAGGACCTCGATGACTTCGAGAAGATTCGCCATCAACTTGTTAGGAACATTCTTCGACATGCGCTTGATGATAGTATCTCGAAGAACTTGTTCGTCTAGTTCAATCTATGCAGGGCAAGGTCCGAGAATGTATCGATTTGATGAAGATGGAGATTGAGAAGAAGAAGAAGAAGCAAGGTTAAGTTATTTCTGTCTGCCTTGTTTTGGTTTTGTTGAACTTAGAAATACTTTTTGATTGAGAAATTTGTCTATTTTATTACGGGTTAGTAAAATACCGGTTTTGGTGAGTGAGAAATTGAGAGACACGTCCATATTCCACGGTGGCTAATCAGAAATATCCAACTCTCTCTTGTTTACTTTTGAAAGCATTGTTCAAACCAGTGAATAATGGAAGCTTGAGTGTTAAAAACAATCTATTTTGAAATGTAAAATACAAGTCAACTGGCATTACAAACCAAAACCCAAACACACTTATAGATTTCGAGCACGGAAGTTTGAGATAAGTACAAACAGGCGCTAACATTCTTCGAGAAAAGCATGCCGAGATTGATTCACTTCTGGACATGGGTTCAATTCGAGCCTGGCAATTAGCCTCTCGTCAAGCAACTTCTACCGCCTCCATGTGTCCTTCAAATATTTTGAGCTAGTCACTTTTAAACTCCTCAATCTGTCTCTCTATCGAAGCTTGTGTCATTCTGTCTTCCGCTTCTTGCCTTATTCTCAGCCTATCACACTACAAGAAAACACCATCAATTCTGACGGAATTTTCAGCCGTCAGTATTTCCGTCGGTCAATTCCGACGGTTTACTGACGGTAATCTGACAGAAAATTCATTCCGTCAGTATTCCGTCAGTTTATTCTGACGGAATACTGACGGCAAGGTTAGCCGTCAGTTTTCCGTCATAAATCCGTCATTAGTAACCGACGGAATACTGACGTCATTAGTAACCGACGGAATTTCGTCAGTGTTCCGTCATTAGTAACCGATGGAATACTGACGGCAAGAATTAGTCGTCCAATTCCGACGGTATTAATGACGGAACACTGACGGAATTCCGACGGAATTGTGACGGACTCCGATGTCGGCAAACTTTGTGTGGTTAACACATCGTCTGGGTTGGCCGATGGGATTGATGTGTCGATATGCCGGAGGTTTTGACGGTTGTCTGACGGAATTCTGACGGATTTTCATTCTACTTAAGTTTTCCAATTTCTCCGGTTGTTCATAAGATCATTTGAAAAACAAAAAAATTTCAACACACACTCATAACATAGAAAAATTCTATTGCGTAATGGCTAACAGAGATTTGTGGAATTACTATATGCAAAACCGAGCCCCCGGTCATAACACTCCAAACACAACTCTTGTTCCTTCAAGCCCTCCGTACGATAACTTAAATGTTACTGAAGCTGAACCGACAATTTCACTCCGTCCAACTCAACAATCCCATAACCAAACGCCGGTAATACCGGGACCTGGCCAAGTGATACGCCGAGGCCTGTTTCGAAAGAGGTCTCATGATGCGCAGGTCATGCGAGGTGATAGTTCTCAGGCACGCCCAACACAAAATTTTATTCGTGAGGTCATTAATGAGGCACCACATACCGACCAGGATTTTAGTAGTCCTCGGTGGACTTCTACTATCGATTACATACTCCGTGAAAGTATATATGTATGTTTACTTTTACAATAATGATCGTAGCTGACAAATACTTAATCAATCATTCATACATGTAGGTTCTTATAACAATAGGAGCACACCATTCTGGACCCAGCTTGCAGAAATTCAATGTCCGCATTCACAATTTGTGAAAGTGAAAAAGGTTTACGTTTTCGACCTATTTTATTAACATGTAGTCGACCTATTTTATTAACATGTAGACATAAAATTTATCTCACAAGTATATTCTATTTCATTATCAGGGAGATCTGCTAGTAACCTTTAAAGATCCTTCAGGAAAAATCGAGGGAACCATGCACCATAACATCTTCATGAAGGAGGAGTACAAACTCACAACTGGTGTAGGTGCGGTGGTCATCCTAAAGAATGTTACCGTTTGCCGTTTTAACAGGAACTCAAAGTACCTTAACATCACAGAGCGGAACATTGTTAAGGTACATGTATATTATAAGTTTATAAATTTTTCTAGGAAATCTTAATTAACTAATTAAATTAATTTTTCAAACAGATAATCGGTGCTAATTCGATGATTGCTGAATACCAACCAACGGAAGTATGTACCATTGATGATGAAGATGATGGAACTACTGGGTACGATTATGAAACAGTTCCAGACTCAGATGATGATGAATAAACATCCGACCCGTCCATGATTTTAATAATTTTCGACTTTTCATTGTATGAGTTTATCCGAATAATGTTGTTATGTGTAATATTTTACCCTCCATGATTTTAGTATCTACCATCGATGATTTTATATGTTATAATAAAGATTTCCGACTTAATTTGTGTTTCATTACAAATCCCCCTTAGAAAAAAATAAATTTAAAAAACACTACTATATTTTTACAATTTTCCAACTATTATTTCCTGACGGAATTCTGACGGACTTTAATTTTGTAACGGAATACTGACGGAATTCTGACGGTTGGCGATGTCGTGATATGTCGGAGGGTCCGCCGGTATACTGACGGGTTTGTGACGGAATTCTGACGGAAAACCATCCTATATAAGTTCACATTTGTTGATTGCATCAAAACACAACTTCGAGTAATTACAAATTTTTTTATGATATGAGTTTATTTTATCAAAACTCGATAGGAAATTGATTCCCAAAGGGTGGATTTAGCCCCAATCGACTCCTTCCCGTATCCAGCAATCTAAGTACGGTATGAGGCTAAGTCGACTCTTTGGAATCAAAGTTTCTGTCGAAACTTTTAGGAAATATAAGTTATCACATTACATCTTTTCTTCATAAAAAAAAATTGAGGGTTGTATAGGATTACTGGGGGACTTGGTCAATGTTGAATACTCCTGTCAACTATGAGCGAGTCCCTCAATAATCTGATATAACCCTCAATTTTTGGCTTAAAGTTGAGAAGCCGTCAGTTTTCCTTCAGAAAAAATTAAAAGAATAATGAAGGAATACTGACGGAAACTCATTTTTTTTCCTAATTTTTTAAATTTTGAAAATGTTAAAATGATTTTAAATGTTTAAAAATCTTTTACAATCCCTTAGTCCTGGAAATGAAATGTATAAAATCTATAATTTCTCATATCTCAAAAACAAATGAATCTCTAACATTTAAATTGTTAAATCCTTATTAAACTTTTAAAAAACTTTAATTCTGACGGAATACTGACGGAATCGCAATTAAAAGAATTAAAATTTAATAATTCCGTCAGAAATAATGACGGAATACTGACGGAAACTCATTTTTTTCCTAATTTTTTAAATTTTGAAGATGTTAAAATGATTTTAAATGTTTAAAAATCTTTTACAATCCCTTAGTCCTGGAAATGAAATGTATAAAATCTATAATTTCTCATATCTCAAAAACAAATGAATCTCTAACATTTAAATTGTTAAATCCTTATTAAGCTTTTAAAAAACATTAATTCTGACGGAATACTGACGGAATCGCAATTAAAAGAATTAAAATTTAATAATTCCGTCAGTATTCCGTCAGACATAATGACGGAATACTGACGTAAACTCATTTTTTTCCTAATTTTTTAAATTTTGAAGATGTTAAAATGATTTTAAATGTTTAAAAATCTTTTACAATCCCGTAGTCCTGGAAATGAAATGTATAAAATCTATAATTTCTCATATCTCAAAAACAAATGAATCTCTAAAATTTAAATTGTTAAATCCTTATTAAACTTTTAAAAAACATTAATTCTGACGGAATACTGACGGAATCGCAATTAAAAGAATTAAAATTTAATAATTCCGTCAGAAATAATGACGGAATACTGACGGAAACTCATTTTTTCCTAATTTTTTAAATTTTGAAGATGTTAAAATGATTTTAAATGTTTAAAAATCTTTTACAATCCCTTAGTCCTGGAAATGAAATGTATAAAATCTATAATTTCTCATATCTCGAAAACAAATGAATCTCTAACATTTAAATTGTTAAATCCTTATTAAACTTTTAAAAAACATTAATTCTGACGGAATACTGACGGAATCGCAATTAAAAGAATTAAAATTTAATAATTCCGTCAGTATTCCGTCAGAAATAATGACGGAATACTGACGGAAACTCATTTTTTTTCCTAATTTTTTAAATTTTGAAGATGTTAAAATGATTTTAAATGTTTAAAAATCTTTTACAATCCCTTAGTCCTAGAAATGAAATGTATAAAATCTATAATTTCTCATATCTCAAAAACAAATGAATCTCTAACATTTAAATTGTTAAATCCTTATTAAACTTTTAAAAAACATTAATTCTGACGGAATACTGACGGAATCGCAATTAAAAGAATTAAAATTTAATAATTCCGTCAGTATTCCGTCAGAAATAATGACGGAATACTGACGGGAACTCATTTTTTTCCTAATTTTTTAAATTTTGAAGATGTTAAAATGATTTTAAATGTTTAAAAATCTTTTACAATCCCTTAGTCCTGGAAATGAAATGTATAAAATCTATAATTTCTCATATCTCAAAAACAAATGAATCTCTAACATTTAAATTGTTAAATCCTTATTAAACTTTTAAAAAACATTAATTCTGACGGAATACTGACGGAATCGCAATTAAAAAAATTAAAATTTAATGATTCCGTCAGTATTCCGTCAGAAATAATGACGGAATACTGACGGAAACTCTTTTTTTTTCCTAATTTTTTAAATTTTGAAGATGTTAAAATGATTTTAAATGTTTAAAAATCTTTTACAATCCCGTAGTCCTGAAAATGAAATGTATAAAATCTATAATTTTTCATATCTCAAAAACAAATGAATCTCTAACATTTAAATTGTTAAATCCTTATTAAACTTTTAAAAAACATTAATTCTGACGGAATATTGACGGAATCGCAATTAAAAGAATTAAAACTTAATAATTTCGTCAGTATTCCGTCAGAAATAATGACGGAATACTGACGGAAACTCATTTTTTTCCTAATTTTTTAAATTTTGAAGATGTTAAAATGATTTTAAATGTTTAAAAATCTTTTACAATCCCGTAGTCCTGGAAATGAAATGTATAAAATCTATAATTTCTCATATCTCAAAAACAAATGAATCTCTAACATTTAAATTGTTAAATCCTTATTAAACTTTTAAAAAACATTAATTCTGACGGAATACTGACGGAATCGCAATTAAAAGAATTAAAATTTAATAATTCCGTCAGTATTCCGTCAGAAATAATGACGGAATACTGACGGAAACTCATTTTTTTCCTAATTTTTTAAATTTTGAAGATGTTAAAATGATTTTAAATGTTTAAAAATCTTTTACAATCCCTTAGTCCTGGAAATAAAATGTATAAAATCTATAATTTCTCATATCTCAAAAACAAATGAATGTCTTACATTCAAATTGTTAAATCCTTATTAAACTTTTTAAAAACATTAATTCTGACGGAATACTGACGGAATCGCAATTAATATTAAATCATATTATGATAATATTATGACGGATTTCTGACGGAAAACCCTAATTTCATCCCGCCTAAACACATCGATCTCATCGATAAAGCGGGGATAACTGATGGAATTCTGACGGATTTTAATAGTCCATCATTATTCCGTCAGAATGCCGTCGAATAGTTCTTTAAAAAGACACACTTCGTCTTCCCCGCAGTCACAACTAGTTTTCACCAAATTTTTTCCCCAAAATCGCCGACGTTGCCACCGTCTTCGCCGCCGTCTTCACCGCCGTTTGTCACCGGAATTGCGACCTCCCCTTTCCAAATCATAAACCTTCACCAAATCTACAAAACAATGTAAGTTTTTGTTGATTTTTAAAAATATAAACGGATTTGTCGTTAAAATTGTGTGTTCTTCAATTAGGAATGGGTAAATGTCGAATTAGAATCATACTTTAACATGATTTCGAAATTGATTATGAGATGTTTAGTTATTTAAGATTTAGGGATTTTGAAAATTTTATGAAATTAGGGATTTAGAAAATGGTATGAATTTAGGGATTTACCAAATTTTATTCTAATAAGTGTGTGTAATTTTAAAGTATTTATTGAGATTTATAATAGGATTAATATAAGAAAATCTATAAATTAAAAATTGTAACAAATTATGTTACGTTTAGAAAAATGTCACTTTTAAAAACATTTAACTGTAACAAAAAATGAAAAAACTTTAAAAAACAGTTAAATTTATAAATATGTTACTCTTAAAAAGATGTAACTTTTAAAAACATTTAACTTTAAAAAATTGAAAACACTTTTAAAAACTCATAAATTTATAAATATGTTACTCTTAAAAAGATGTAACTTTTAAATACATGTAACTTTAAACTCTTATTGGAATTTAAAGAAATTTATAAACTTTTACAAACATGTAACTATGTAATTTTTAAATATTTAAAATTATCTAAGTTTTAAAAACATTTAACTTTTAAAAAAATTTTAAAAAATTAAATTATGTAACACATCCAAAATCCAAAAATCTATATAATATATATATATATATATGATCAAAAAATCAAAATGCGTTTGTTATATATGTTTCATAGCATATATAAGTACGAAAACAACTCTTTTGACCTCAATCCATACTTGGGAGTTATAATATGTACCTTAAAAATGGGCTAACTTCGTCGCATTGTAAGAGAAGATATGTGTGTGCACAAATGCGTTTGTTATAACCATATTTTCTATTAGTGAATTCATTCGCCAAGTTAACGAGGCTTTCCCAAATGCATCCGCCGATGAGATTGAAAAACATAAAGATCTACACTTTGCTATATGGTTGAGGACTCAGGTATATAAGTTAAACACAAGATTATATATATCTAGTTTCCATAAAAACCTATATGTACACTTTGTGTATATACTACTATATTTACAATGTGTATTCTGTATCTGCCAGGTTGATTATGCAGACACATCATACCCTGTATAGTTTAGAGAGTTGATCCAAGGTCCATTTGGGAAAGTCACGTCATCTCCAATGTATTTTACACGAGGTTATGTGTTTTATACGTTCGAACGTGGCAAAAATAGAGCAACTGTGAACTATGGTGTGGTAGTTCGAGCCGGGGACAGGTATTTTTATGGCATTATCCAAGACATTATTCAAGTGCAATTCCCTGGTTTGGTTAACTTAAACTGCACCCTTTTCAAATACGAGTGGTTTGATCCAGTTGTTGGGCAAGGGGTTCCAGTAGGAAAGTTTGGTGTTATCGATGTTAATGGATTGCGTTCATATGCAAAGTATGATCCATTTGTCCTTGGATCACAAGCGGATCAAGTATGTTTCATTCCATATCCACGTGTCAGAAAAACAGGGATTCCATGGTTATCTGTGCTTAAAACAGCACCTAGAAGAATGATAGTTGAATCAAACGACGCTCCTATGCAAAATGAAACGGCCGTGGATCTAACAACTCCAGAAGAAGATATAGACAACATCATTCTTATAGATCCGGAAAATCGAGAAGCTGAAATACTTCCAGATGCTAACGATGCAAAAAACCCCGAAGACGAGTTCGCAAACGAGAGTGGAGAAAGTACCGATGAGGATGACGACAACTCAAATGACGATTCAGAGTGAAGCATATATGCCTGTTTTTATATCATTTGTATTTATTTTTGGAATTCGTGTGATTGTTATCGTTTTATGTGAGTGTTATCGTTATTTGTGATTATCGAATTCATGTGTTTATTATCGTTATATGTTGTGAATATAATATCTGTAGCCAGTAACATGTGATGAACATAAAACCGTGGACCATAAAATCGCGTGACCATAGGTACGTTTGAACTCGGGTTCACTATGCAGTAACATGTGCTGATTTGCCCATTAGGCTACGAGCAATTTCTGTTCGTTTTTAACATTCACTAATATTAAAAATTAGTTTTTTTTGTTTATGGTATTTTACTTATTCGAATGGAAGAACATTACACATAAAATATTACATTACACATAAAATATTACATTAATTAGAAAATAGGAAATATTACAGATAACAACATTATTATAAACTCGTACTATGGATACTAGGAAAATATTAAACATTAAAGCAACATAAAGCCTTAATTAAGTTTATTCTTAACCATTGACGGGTCGGATGTTTATTCATCATCTTATTCTGGAACTGTTTCATATTCGTACCCAGTAGTTCTTTCATCTTCCTCTTTCATAGTAGATACTTCGGTTGGTTTGTATTCGGCAATCATCGAATTAGCACCAATTATATGTTTGGAAAAGGAATTTAGTTTATTATTATCAGAAATATTTAGAAAGTTATACAAAATCTACCTTAACAATGTTCCGCTCTGTGATGTTAAGGTATTTAGAGTTCCTATTAAAACGGCATACGGTAACATTCTGTAGAATGACCACCGCACCTACAATAGTGACGATTTTGTACTCGTCATTTTTGAAGATGTTATGGTGCATGGTTCCCTCGATTTTTCCTGTCGGATCCTTTAAGGTTACTAGCAAATCTCCCTCCCCATTGGGGGTCACATTGGAGAGCATAGCCACAATCTGAAAATGAGATACAATTTAGTTGTCAGATAAATTGTATCTATAAATGAATATAATATTTATCGACAACGTAAACCTTTTTCACTTTCACAAATTGTAACTACGGGGATTGAATTTCTGCAACCTCTGTCCAGAATGGTGTGCTCCTGTGGTTATAAGAACCTACATTTATGAATGATAGAGTTAGTATTTTTCATCTTCAATCATTATTGTAATGATAAAAGCGTTAATTATATATATATATATATACGTACCTTCATAGATTAAGTAATCGATAGTAGAAGTCCACCGAGGACTACTAAAATCCTGGTCGCCCTGTTGTGGCTCATTGATGACCTCACAAATGAAATCTTGTGTTGGCCGTGTCTGAGAACTTTCACCTCGCAACACCTTCGCATCGTGCGACCTCTTGCGAAATAGTCCTCGCCGTATAAGTTGGCCAGGTCCCGGTATTACGGGCGTTTGGTGTTGGAATCGTTCAGTTGGTTGGTGGGACATTGTCGGTCCAGCATCAATAACATTTAAGTCATCGTATGGAGGGCTTGAAGGAACAAGAGTTGTGTTTGGAGGGTTTTGAACGGAGGCTCGGTTTTGCATATAGTAATTCCATAGATCTCTGTTTGCCATTTCGAAATTGAATATTTTTGTGTTATGATTTTGTGTTGAATTACTCTGAATTATATAGGCAAAATACAGAGATATTTTAAGCTTAACGTGTCGATTTAGCGTCGCAAGCATAACGTCGAATATTGCGTCGAATTTGGTAGGTACATGACACATTTAACACGGGTTCACCTACTTATTTAGCGTTGTTTAGAAACGACGCGAATTCGATGCAAAATCGACGCAAACGAATTCGATGCTACTGCGATGCTAACATTCGATGCAAAATCGATGCTAAAATCTCCACTTAAATCTTTTACAGATACGAAAATTATATGACAACTCATTTAAACAAATCCGATTTGACAACTCATTTAAACATATCTTCTACTATAAATACAAATGATGGAGTGTATACCTTCTACACCTATCAATAACACACATAATGCCTTCTAGCTCTCCTAAGGAAGACTCTAAATCAACAAACGTGGGAATTGTTTTTGATATTCCAAAATACTCGTGGGAAACCGAAACTCAATGCGACGAATTCACTCAAGAGATACCCACTTACTCGTGGGAATTTGATACGTGGTCACCAACCCATAATGAAGATTCTACATCAACAATAGTGCCGGACAACCAGTGCTTGCCAAACATCCACCACATTCCTAAATTCTCGTGGGAAACTGAATCTCAGTGCGACGAATATACTAAAGAGATACCCACCTACTTGTGGGAAGCTGATTCATGCTCTCCTGCCAATGTTGTGAGTCCCAAATTTGAAGATGGGATCAGTTATTCAAAACACAAATATGATAAGCAGCCAGAATGTCATGACAAGAAGCGGGTTCTCGACGAATTTTTGTATCGGCAACTCGAAGACGGACAACCATCTCAATTGATTGAAAAGTCAGATACTTACGGTGGAAGTACTTCAAATGAATGTAAGGATCACTAATACGATTATGAATTTGCCCAAAGCCAGAAATCCCATACTTAAATCTAGATGTTGATGCAATCAAAAGGGAATTTTGCGACGGATTTTTAGATTCTCCATCAAAGAAACAAAAGGGAAAGAAAAGTTTTTGGTTCTAACCGTTGTTTGGAGTGGATATGTATGTATACATATATGTTTTAAAAATTAGTAGTCTATTATGTACTTGTACCATAACCGTTGTATGTTTAATTTTTCAAGTCTCTAATGTATAGTATCTGTGAAATAAGTCGCTTTAAAAATTATGTTGCATTATTTGTAATGTTTTATTGGAGTTGCATAATAAAAATATATCTCGTTGTATGATTGTTATCGACACTAATTGATTCATGTTAGATTGTTATTAAATTGTTGTGATTATTATCGTTATATGTTGTACACCTTAAATGAAAAATTAGTTTGATTTAGCGTCGAATTAGCATCGAATCACTTGAATTCGACGCTAATATCACAAAATTAGCGTCGAATTAGCGTCGAATTCGATGCTAAATCAAACTAATTTTTCATTTAGGGTTTAGGGTGTAAACAATAAAAGCTTTAACGTCTACGATTCAGACTGAAGCTACAATGTTATCTATATTCAAAGATTTACTTGCCAACAAATTAGTATGTTTGTGTGATGCGATGTTACAAATGCATGTAAGGACTGCTATTTGAAAAAACTATATAGGTTTATATATACTTTCATAACCCTTTATGAACCAATTATGTAATTTCAAATTTCAAACTTTTAAATTATTCTATTATATGAAAGATTGAAAAGGGTAAGATAGTTTTCGTACCAGTGGCGGATACCCTAAACCCTAAACCCTAAATGAAAAATAAGTTTAATTTGGCGTCGAATTAGCATCGAATCACTTGAATTCGACGCTAATTCGACGCTAATATCACAAAATTAGCGTCGAATTTAAGTGATTCGATGCTAAATCAAACTAATTTTTCATTTAAGGTTTATGGTGTAAACAATAAAAGCTTTAACGTCTACGATTCAGACTGAAGCTACAATGTTATCTATATTCAAAGATTTACTTGCCAACAAATTAGTATGTTTGTGTGATGCGATGTTATAAATGCATGTAAGGACTGCTATTTGAAAAAACTATATAGGTTTATATATACCTTCATAACCCTTTATGAACCAATTATGTAATTTCAAATTTCAAACTTTTAAATTATTCTATTATATGAAAGATTGAAAAGGGTAAGATAGTTTTCGTACCAGTGGCGGATACCCTAAACCCTAAACCCTAAATGAAAAAAGTTTAATTTGGCGTCGAATTAGCATCGAATCACTTGAATTCGACACTAATTCGACGCTAATATCACAAAATTAGTCCTGGAAATAAAATGTATAAAATCTATAATTTCTCATATCTCAAAAACAAATGAATGTCTTACATTTAAATTGTTAAATCCTTATTAAACTTTTTAAAAACATTAATTCTGACGGAATACTGACGGAATCGCAATTAATATTAAATCATATTATGACAATATTATGACGGATTTCTGACGGAAAACCCTAATTTCATCCCGCCTAAACACATCGATCTCATCGATAAAGCGGGAATAACTGATGGAATTCTGACGGATTTTAATAGTCCATCATTATTCCGTCAGAATGCCGTCGAATAGTTCTTTAAAAAGACACACTTCGTCTTCCCCGCAGTCACAACCAGTTTTCACCAAATTTTTTCCCCAAAATCGCCGACGTTGCCACCGTCTTCGCCGCCGTCTTCACCGCCGTTTGTCACCGGAATTGCGACCTCCCCTTTCCAAATCATAAACCTTCACCAAATCTACAAAACAATGTAAGTTTTTGTTGATTTTTAAAAATATAAACGGATTTGTCGTTGAAATTGTGTGTTCTTCAATTAGGAATGGGTAAATGTCGAATTAGAATCATACTTTAACATGATTTCGAAATTGATTATGAGATGTTTAGTTATTTAAGATTTAGGGATTTTGAAAATTTTATGAAATTAGGGATTTAGAAAATGGTATGAATTTAGGGATTTACCAAATTTTATTCTAATAAGTGTGTGTAATTTTAAAGTATTTATTGAGATTTATAATAGGATTAATATAAGAAAATCTATAAATTAAAAATTGTAACAAATTATGTTACGTTTAGAAAAATGTCACTTTTAAAAACATTTAACTGTAACAAAAAATGAAAAAACTTTAAAAAACAGTTAAATTTATAAATATGTTACTCTTAAAAAGATGTAACTTTTAAAAACATTTAACTTTAAAAAATTGAAAACACTTTTAAAAACTCATAAATTTATAAATATGTTACTCTTAAAAAGATGTAACTTTTAAATACATGTAACTTTAAACTCTTATTGGAATTTAAAGAAATTTATAAACTTTTACAAACATGTAACTATGTAATTTTTAAATATTTAAAATTATCTAAGTTTTAAAAACATTTAACTTTTAAAAAAATTTAAAAAAATTAAATTATGTAACACATCCAAAATCCCAAAATCTATATAATATATATATATATATATATATGATCAAAAAATCAAAAAACAACTATATCTTAAAAACCTTTAAACTGTTTTAAAATTTTACGTGTTTGTTCTTGGTGATGTCGGGGAATTATTTCATTGCTTTTTTCACGAATTTCCAATATCGCATATTACCAAATTTCCATATATCCTAAAATCCATAAGTTGTAAAATCTAAAAAACTCAAAATTCAAAATTCCCAAAAGCCCTAACTACGTAATAAAGATTGTAAATTTTATATCTATAATTGACATAGTAATTTTAAATATGGAAAATCGTGGAGAGCGTGGAGAAGGCCGGGCAGCAATACCTCCTATCGCAACCGATCGTCGAAGAAACTCCGGCGCTAACCGAAGTTCCATTCGACAAGGTCAACGAGTTCACTTACGAGGTTAGTAAACGTGTCAATTTTAAACACATTTAAAATACCTTTTAATACTAATACGACTTCAAATTGATTTTTTTGTTTCTTAGGTAACCCCTAAGAGCAGAGGTCGTGTCTACGGTCTCCCCGAAGACAATTGCTCATCCGTTTCGTCGTATCGCTATCTCGGTGGTAGCAGTTTGGTAGCACAAAACACCAAGCTGACCCAGCGGATTAGCTCTTTGGAGGACCGGTACGACAGAGAGAAGGCGGAGGCACGTCTGCAGAAACAGATTGAGGAGGTGGAGGCACGGCGTCTGAGAGAGAAGGCGGAGGCGGACGAACGATACAATCAGCTGGAGAAGAAGATGAACGACTTCTTACGTCGTCAAGGACTTTAAATTTATATTGTAATTTAAATTTAATGTAAAACTTTTAATTTCTTTTTAAAACAATTTCTATTTAATTATAATTTTCTTTTTTTTAATTAAATTTTTTCTTACTAATTTATTTTTTTGCAATTATTTTATTAAAAATAATTTTTTAAAAAAAAATAATGCCAAATCCGTCAGAATTCCGTCAGGACACCTTGACGGAATTATGACGGCCAACGGATCACCGGAATCCGTCACGAAACCGTCGGAATTTCGTTGGAGCCCAGAATTTCGACGGTTTTCTGACGGTTCAAAATACTGACGGAAGTCTGACGGTTCTCTAAGCCGTCGGTTTTGCTGACCGTCGGAATTCTGTTAGTTACTTGAACCGTCAGAAAACCGTCGGAATTATGGGATCCGACGAATTTCCGACGGTTTCCTGACGGATTCCGGTGATCCGTTGGCCGTCAGAAATTCCGTCAGAGTGTGACGGATTTGAAATTCTGACGAGATAGAACTGACGGAACAAATCCGTCAGAAATCCGTCGGAAAACCCCTGATTCTGACGGATTTCTGACGGATTTTTCCGTCACAAACAGAGATGTTTTCTTGTAGTGTCAATTTCAGTAGTGCTCAGGACTAAACCTCCAAAACCTTTGACATCCTTGAGGACCCGATTTTCAACACGCAAAGGGGCAACGTTTTCTGTGTTTTTTTGATGCCTTTTGTGTTTCTTTCAAAGCCTTCCTATAACCATCCACTACACTTGCCATCATACGAAGCTCATTCTCAACCCTATAGACCATTGAATCTTTTCTCTTCAGTCCATGGCCACCTATCATCCTCTTCTTTCTTGTTTCAAAGCTCCATTTACAATAATCCTAGCCCCATTTTCCCTCTGGACTATAATAAACAACAAGGTTTGCAACTAATCGAACCCCAAATGCATAAATTCCCCTAGCTTCTTCAAGAGCTTCACATGCCGAGAGAAATCTAGGGTTTTACCTGCAATGACAGCAGCAGATTGAAAATCACCTCAAGCTTCTCCTTTGACTTCTTATCCTGCTTCCGTTTCTTCTGATTCACTTTCTTCCCCACCGGTGAATCGGAGAGCTTAGGGTTTTAGTCGATTCTTGATGAGCCACAAAGAGATTGATCTCAGTGGGACAGTAACATCCAGAGGCAAAAGTACTTCTTCTTCTAGCTCACACCAGTCAAGATCTTCAGAATCCCCATCTTCGTATTCAACTCTGTACCATCCAGTTTCTTTGTCGAGCTTTGACACCGTACCAGAATAGTATCGACCCAAGAAAAATTCTGAACCTGTCTACCTTCAAGCCATTCGCCGCTTCCTACTGTGCCACTTGACAATAGTGGTCCGTCGTCTCTGGCAACCATACAGTCAGTTTGAGTTCATCTGGCACACCGTTGATAACAACCGCAGGCTCTCCCGGTATGTCAAAGGTCCCTAGAGGAAGAGGCGACACTTCTTGCTTGATGCTCCGGGTGTTTTCCATTTTCGAGCTATCTTCTTGCAACAACATAGAGAAAACGGTTAAAGTTAACAAGATTCAATTGCTCAATCACTGATATCTTAAACCAAACGCATCTTTCATAGTTCTATTAAGTCAGAAGCCAAGATCATGGTAACCAAGAAGAGATCGTTAAGCGAACGAACAGCATTAGACACGAATCATTTGTTCCTTCTCAATCATATCGTCAACATTCTAAGAGAAACTGGATTATATATGCAAACAAGAAAGTGTCAATTTATAACAGAGACGAGAATACGAAAATTGAACGAAACGAAACGATTTCTCTTGACATGCGATACGAATCCCTAAATCTTATACAATAATGATGAAAATTTCCTCGATTAGCAGCACAAACCCTAAATTTTCTCCAACGTCGGACAAATTCCAGTTTTACACATAAACGATACACCGAATTCAAACCTTAAAAGGCGAGAAGAGATTCACCAATCGAGGAAATTTTCATCATTATTGTATAAGATTTAGGCGAGAAGAGACTCGGACCTGACCTGACCTGACGGAGAAGAAGCCATGCCTGATTTTTGTTTTCTCCTCGGAGAAAAAGCTAAAATGAGTCAATTTCACAGATTAAAAGTCATCCAATCATAAATTGACACGTCATCGACCCGAGCTTGTAAACTTCCTTGGAAGTCAAAAGAGTCTTCTTTACGGTCAAAGCTGGAATTTTTGGTAAAAAATTCAAGTGTATTGTGAGATTACATGCAAGTATGTAACGAAGGATACGAGGTATGATTGTCCCATAAGTTCTTAACATTTTTTCCACTTCATCTACGATATATATTTTGAGTTGTTACTTATTAATGATTCAATGTATAGCTTGCGATTTTAGAAACTCAATCGGCCTTTTTTTTTTATAGGTTCTGCGGACCAATCTTTATTTGACTTTGATTCTTTCGAATTCATTTATGGTCCAGTTCACCTATACGGGGTCGCGAAGTTAGAACGGTTCGGTAGTTTTGGCATGATTTGTTTTATATGGATCGAGCTAGATTTGACCTTTCTTTTCTCCAAACCTAAGAAAAATGTTATGGCCTATGGAGTTTCGACTCACCGCAACATCTCTAAAAATAACCAAGATGTTTAAACTATATTTTATGTTCATGAGCATAGCATTTAAAAACATTATTGCTTAATTTTTCATTCATATAACATTCCCCATTAATCATCTGCTTAGTGAATCTACAAATTGTTTTTATCACAAAATTTGTTTCAATTTTTGGATATGAGCTAAATGATTACCAAAATAGTATTAATAACTGAGAGGTTCAATTTTGAGACATGTGAAAAGAAACAACCTCAAAGATAATATATAAAAGTCCCTTGGACCATACCTTCTTTATAGCAAAGAGTTTTGCATGGAGTACATACTTGCTCTACTTAAACAGTACGACTAATAGCAAATTGTACTAGTGGAGTCATGGAATTGTAGAGAAATCATTAATGTGTGTGAGAGAGAGATGTTCATTCATTTCCTAGAGACTATAAAAATGGTCATGTTTCCTTGTTTCTCTCTGTGCTAGTTATTAGACAAAAGACTAAATGGAGAAGAAAAAGGAATTTACGCGACCATTGACCACTTGACCTATATATATCAGTCGACAGTCGACAGTCGTCCCAACTGCAAGTGTTTTCAAAGAATTTATGTTTATTACGGTTGCGTCGCGGGACTAAAAGCTTCAAAGCCTTTTCCCTAAGAAAATCATCCACTCATACAGTGACACGTCATCAGTCCGAGTAACCCCCTGGGCCGAAATATCTTAAGAAGAAGGCCAAATCTTAAATCGCTAGAATCCAAAAATTACATAATTCACCCGTATCTTTCTCTCGTTTACGGAAAAATCCAAAAACTGTTCCGCAACTCTTCGGATCCCCTTACTCTCTCACCCAGTCACTGTTAGATCTTCCGTTTTCCCGACACTTTTAACGGTGACATTCTGGTGTCGATAAAAACCCTAAAACCTTCAACGTAACAGACCTTTTCCTTGATATTCGCCACATTCTGGTGTAGCTTGTTGAAGTGATTTCTCCAATTTGTATTTTTCAGGTCAAGGAACTTCCAAATTGCCTTCGAGGTAATCGACGTTTGTGCAGTTTGATTGATATATTTAGTGTTACGAAAGATGGTTTTAGGGATATGAGTTCTTCAGTATCAGTTTCCTAAATGAGAGCAATCTTGTTTTGAAGAATTGTTTTAGATTGTTCAATACATGATGAACAAGAATGAATGTTTGTTGATTTCCTTTGGTTTTTGTTCTGGGATTGTTTTGTGTTGCTTTCTTCTCTGATGATTCACTTCCATGACTTATCTCGCTTGTTATGTATTCTTATGCGACTCAACAAAACTCTTTAAATTTTATGAATGTGCAGTAAGAGACTGAGCAATGGTCGAGTCGCAGATGACACTTCAATGGATGCAGGACAAGCATATAGTAGTTGTGGAAGACGGATTTCCAGCATTTGGATCCTGGTCTTTCACTACAAGAAAACTGTATTTTAGCGTCGAAATTTAGCGTCGAATCTATTCCGACGCTATTTTAGCGTCGATTTAGCGTCCACAACACAATTCGACGCTAATTAGGGACGAAACATTTCGACGCTAATCGATGCTATATCGCGTTGATTTAGCATCAGAAGTCTAAGTTCGACGCTAAATCGACGCTAAATTTGCATCGATTTAGCGTCGAACGCATAGCGTCGAATATTGCGTCGAATTTGGTAGGTAGATGACACATTTAACACGGGTTCACCTACTTATTTAGCGTCGTTTAGAAACGACACAAAAACGACGCAAATTCGATGCAAAATCGACGCAAAGGAATTCGATGCTAGTTCGATGCTAATATTCGATGCAAAATCGATGCTAAAATCTCTTATATATACCCACCCACCACCACCGTAAGGAATTAGTTCAATATTTCAAAAGAAAAAACAAAATTTCAATTTCGAAAAAAAAACTTTTCTCCCTAATTTTTTTTGTAAATGGGCGATATATACGAACTAAGACGCTGGATGTATCGACGTAAAGATGACAATGGAGGTCTTTCAGAAGAGTTCCTCAACGGCCTTGAAATTTTCATGGCTCAAGCGAGTAGTGTGCCTACAATTCAACGGACCGGAGTGATGGTGTGCCCGTGTCGGAAGTGCAAAAATTCGCAGCCACAGACAATTGATACAGTTGGTACGCATTTATTTAATAGAGGGTTTACACCTGAGTGTTATGTTTGGTTTTATCATGGAGAGGGATATGAAGATGAAACTTCGGGTAGTACTAGTTACCAACCTATGGATCAGGGTCAGGGTTATTCGAATGAACAATATGATGGGCATCAATTTGTTATAGAAAATGATGATCATAATGTCGGGTTAGAGCATAATAGGTTCAAAGAAATGGTAACCGATGCATTTTCTGGAGTTATGTGTACTCCTGATGTTGCTGAGGAACCCAATTTAGATGCAAAATTTTTTATAATATGCTTGATTCTGCAAAACAACCAATCTATGAAGGTTGTAGGGAAGGTATGTCTAAATTATCGTTGGCATCTAGGATGATGACAATAAAGTCTGATCATAATCAATCTGAGAGTTGCATGGATGATTGGGCATCTCTTCTAAAAGAATATTTGCCAGAGGGTAATCAAGCTGCTGAGTCACATTACGACATACATAAACTAGTCTCTAGTTTAGGATTGCCCTCGCAGATGATAGATGTTTGCATTGACAATTGCATGATATTTTGGAAAGATGATGAACATCTGCAGGAATGTCGATTTTGCCACAAACCAAGATTTAAGCCCCAAGGAGCTGGTAGAAAAGTGCCATACCAGAGAATGTGGTACCTGCCCATAACCGATAGGCTACAAAGGTTATACCATTCAGAACGCACAGCTGCATCAATGAGGTGGCATGCGGAACATTCAACTACTGAAGGAGAAGTTCATCATCCTTCTGATGCAAAAGCTTGGAAACACTTCAAATCGGTACACTCTAATTTTGCTACAGAGAAGCGCAATGTTTATCTTTGCCTATGTACAGATGGTTTTAGTCCGTTCGGTATGTCTGGCAGGCAATATTCTTTGTGGCCGGTAATATTGACACCTTATAACCTTCCGCCTGATATGTGCATGCAGAGGGAATTTCTATTTTTGAGTATTTTGATCCCTGACCCGAAGCATCCAAGAAGAGTTATTGATGTGTTTTTACAGCCGCTGATTCACGAGTTGAACATGTTGTGGTCTCATGGGGTTCGTAATTTTGATTACTCTAGGAAGAAGAATTTTACCATGCGAGCTATGCTTATGTGGACGATAAGCGATTTTCCAGCCTATGGAATGTTATCTGGTTGGACAACACATGGTAGGTTATCATGTCCGTATTGCCAAAATGAAACAGATGCATTCCAACTAAAAAATGGTAGAAAATCTTGTTGGTTTGATTGTCACCGGAGGTTTCTCCCTATGAACCATCCGTACCGGGGGAACAGGAGGTTGTTCACAAAGGGAAAACGTGTACGTATCCCCCCACCTCCATATCTTTCAGGAGAACAAATTGAAGGTCAACTTGATTATTGGGGAGCTCAAGACACAGCAAAACGTGGTAGTAACTGGCTTAATATTCCGACCAATCTCCCAGATGGATACCTTGAAGAACATAATTGGCATAAGAAGAGCATTTTCTGGGATCTACCGTACTGGAAAGATCATCTATTGCGCCACAATCTTGATGTCATGCACATTGAGAATTTTTTTTTCGGTAACATCATGCACACCATCTTAAACGTTCTAGGCAGGTCTAAAGACAACTTGAAGTCTAGACTGGATTTGCCTCTTATATTCTCTAGAGTTGAGTTACATCTCAAGGGAGATGGGAGAGCTCCAATGCCTAGCTTTAGATTGTCAAGCGAAGGCAAACCAACATTCTTCAACTGGGTTTCCACCGAAGTTAAGTTCCCAGATGGATACGTGTCAAAACTCTCTAAGTCTGTGGAGCAAGGGAAAAAAATTTCTGGTATGAAGAGTCATGATTGTCATGTGTTTATGCAGAGATTATTGCCTTTCGCCTTTTGCAGAACTTTTGCCAACGAACGTGCATGAAGCACTTGCAGGTATATTTTGTATGACGATATTTAAATATGTAAACAAATTATGTGTCGAAAATAACATTTGTGTTTTGGTTGATATTGGATTTTGGGTTTAGGTGTTGGAGCATTTTTTCGAGATCTGTGTGTGCGAACTCTGACTCAGGATGGAATTCAACAACTAAACAATAACATCCCAAAATTTTTGTGCAACTTAGAGAAGATATTCCCTCCATCTTTCTTTGATGTGATGGAGCATCTTCCAGTCCATCTTCCTTACGAAGCCTATTTAGGATGGCCCGTTCAATTTTGTTGAATGTATCCTTTCGAGAGATTCATGAAACACTTAAAAGGAAAGGCAAAAAATCTAGCTAGGGTTGAGGGATCAATTATTGCGGGCAGTTTAACCGAAGAAACCTCTCATTTCAGCTCATATTACTTCCCTCCAACTGTCCGGACACGAAAAAGAGCTCCACGTAGGTACGATGATGGTGGCATCGCACAAACATATCCAGTTTCAGATGTCCAAAATATATTCTGTGCAGTTGGTAGGCAGGCGGGAATCATAAGAGAAGAAGATTGGTCCTCGTTCGAAGACTACAATTGTGCACACACATATATTCTCTTACAATGCGACGAAGTTAGGCCATTTTTAAGGTACATATTATAATTCCCAAGTATGGATTGAGGTCAAAAGAGTTGTTTTCGTACTTATATATGCTATGAAACATATATAACAAATGCGTTTGTTATATATGTTTCATAGCATATATAAGTACGAAAACAACTCTTTTGACCTCAATCCATACTTGGGAGTTATAATATGTACCTTAAAAATAGGCGAACTTCGTCGCATTGTAAGAGAATATATGTGTGTGCACAAATGCGTTTGTTATAACCATATTTTCTATTAGTGAATTCATTCGCCAAGTTAACGAGGCTTTCCCAAATGCATCCGCCGATGAGATTGAAAAACGTAAAGATCTACACTTTGCTATATGGTTGAGGACTCAGGTATATTAGTTAAACACAAGATTATATATATATCTAGTTTCCATAAAAACCTATATGTACACTTTGTGTATATACTACTATATTTACAATGTGTATTCTGTATCTGCCAGGTTGATTATGCAGACACATCATACCCTGTATGGTTTAGAGAGTTGATCCCAGGTCCATTGGGGAAAGTCACGTCATCTCCAATGTATTTTACACGAGGTTATGTGTTTTATACGTTCGAACGTGGCAAAAATAGAGCAACTGTGAACTATGGTGTGGTAGTTCGAGCCGGGGACACGTATTTTTATGGCATTATCCAAGATATTATTCAAGTGCAATTCCCTGGTTTGGTTAACTTAAAGTGCACCCTTTTCAAATACGAGTGGTTTGATCCAGTTGTTGGGCGAGGGGTTCGAGTAGGAAAGTTTGGTGTTATCGATGTTAATGGATTGCGTTCATATGCAAAGTATGATCCATTTGTCCTTGCATCACAAGCGGATCAAGTATGTTTCATTCCATATCCACGTGTCAGAAAAACAGGGATTCCATGGTTATCTGTGCTTAAAATAGCACCTAGAGGAATGATAGTTGAATCAAACGACGCTCCTATGCAAAATGAAACGGCCGTGGATCTAACAACTCCAGAAGAAGATATAGACAACATCATTCTTATAGATCCGGAAAATCGAGAAGCTAAAATACTTCCAGATGCTAACGATGCAAAAAACCCCGAAGACGAGTTCGCAAACGAGAGTGGAGAAAGTACCGATGAGGATGACGACAACTCAAATGACGATTAAGAGTGAAGCATATATGCCTGTTTTTATTTCATTTGTATTTATTTTTGGAATTCGTGTGATTGTTATCGTTTTATGTGAGTGTTATCGTTATTTGTGATTATCAAATTCATGTGTTTATTATCGTTATATGTTGTGAATATAATATCTGTAGCCAGTAACATGTGATGAACATAAAATCGCGTGACCATAAAATTGCGTGACCATAGGTACGTTTGAACTCGGGTTCACTATGCAGTAACATGTGCTGATTTGCCCATTAGGCTACGAGCAATTTCTGTTCATTTTTAACATTCACTAATATTAAAAATTAGTTTTTTTTTGTTAATGGTATTTTACTTATTCGAATGGAAGAACATTACACATAAAATATTACATTACACATAAAATATTACATTAATTAGAAAATAGGAAATATTACAGATAACAACATTATTATAAACTCGTACTATGGATACTAGGAAAATATTAAACATTAAAGCAACATAAAGCCTTAATTAAGTTTATTCTTAACCATTGACGGGTCGGATGTTTATTCATCATCTTATTCTGGAACTGTTTCATATTCGTACCCAGTAGTTCTTTCATCTTCCTCTTTCATAGTAGATACTTCGGTTGGTTTGTATTCGGCAATCATCGAATTAGCACCAATTATATGTTTGGAAAAGGAATTTAGTTTATTATTATTAGAAATATTTAGAAAGTTATACATAATCTACCTTAACAATATTCCGCTCTGTGATGTTAAGGTATTTAGAGTTCCTATTAAAACGGCATACGGTAACATTCTGTAGAATGACCACCACACCTACAATAGTGACGAGTTTGTACTCGTCATTTTTGAAGATGTTATGGTGCATGGTTCCCTCGATTTTTCCTGTCGGATCCTTTAAGGTTACTAGCAAATCTCCCTCCCCGTTGGGGGTCGCATTGGAGAGCATAGCCACAATCTGAAAATGAGATACAATTTAGTTGTCAGATAAATTGTATCTATAAATGAATATAATATTTATCGACAACGTAAATCTTTTTCACTTTCACAAATTGTAACTACGGGGATTGAATTTCTGCAACCTGGGTCCAGAATGGTGTGCTCCTGTGGTTATAAGAACCTACATTTATGAATGATAGAGTTAGTATTTTTCATCTTCAATCATTATTGTAATGGTAAAAGCGTTAATTATATATATATATATATATATATATATATATATATACGTACCTTCACAGATTAAGTAATCGATAGTAGAAGTCCACCGAGGACTACTAAAATCCTGGTCGCCCTGTTGTGGCTCATTGATGACCTCACAAATGAAATCTTGTGTTGGCCGTGTCTGAGAACTTTCACCTCGCAACACCTTCGCATCGTGCGACCTCTTGCGAAATAGTCCTCGCCGTATAAGTTGGCCAGGTCCCGGTATTACGGGCGTTTGGTGTTGGGATCGTTCAGTTGGTTGGTGGGACATTGTCGGTCCAGCATCAATAACATTTAAGTCATCGTATGGAGGGCTTGAAGGAACAAGAGTTGTGTTTGGAGGGTTTTGAACGGAGGCTCGGTTTTGCATATAGTAATTCCATAGATCTCTGTTTGCCATTTCGAAATTGAATATTTTTGTGTTATGATTTTGTGTTGAATTACTCTGAATTATATTGGCAAAATACAGAGATATTTTAAGCTTAACGTGTCGATTTAGCGTCGCAAGCATAACGTCGAATATAGCGTCGAATATTGCGTCGAATTTGGTAGGTACATGACACATTTAACACGGGTTCACCGACTTATTTAGCGTTGTTTAGAAACGACGCGAATTCGATGCAAAATCGACGCAAACGAATTCGATGCTACTGCGATGCTAACATTCGATGCAAAATCGATGCTAAAATCTCCACTTAAATCTTTTACAGATACGAAAATTATATGACAACTCATTTAAACAAATTCGATTTGACAACTCATTTAAACACATCTTCTACTATAAATACATATGATGGAGTGTATACCTTCTACACCTATCAATAACACACATAATGTCTTCTAGCTCTCCTAAGGAAGACTCTAAATCAACAAACGTGGGAATTTTTTTTGATATTCCAAAATACTCGTGGGAAACCGAAACTCAATGCGACGAATTCACTCAAGAGATACCCACTTACTCGTGGGAATTTGATACATGGTCACCAACCCATAATGAAGATTCTACATCAACAATAGTGCCGGACAACCAGTGCTTGCCAAACATCCACCACATTCCTAAATTCTCGTGGGAAGCTGAATCTCAGTGCGACGAATATACTAAAGAGATACCCACCTACTTGTGGGAAGCTGATTCATGCTCTCCTGCCAATGTTGTGAGTCCCAAATTTGAAGATGGGATCAGTTATTCAAAACACAAATATGATAAGCAGCCAGAATGTCATGACAAGAAGCGGGTTCTCGACGAATTTTTGTATCGGCAACTCGAAGACGGACAACCATCTCAATTGATTGAAAAGTCAGATACTTACGGTGGAAGTACTTCAAATGAATGTAAGGATCACTACTACGATTATGAATTTGCCCAAAGCCAGAAATCCCAAACTTAAATCTAGATGTTGATGCAATCAAAAGGGAATTTTGCGACGGATTTTTAGATTCTCCATCAAAGAAACAAAAGGGAAAGAAAAGTTTTTGGTTCTAACCGTTGTTTGGAGTGGATACATACATATATGTTTTAAAAATTAGTAGTCTATTATGTACTTGTACCATAACCGTTGTATGTTTAATTTTTCAAGTCTCTAATGTATAGTATCTGTGAAATAAGTCGTTTTAAAAATTATGTAGCATTATTTGTAATGTTTTATTGGAGTTGCATAATAAAAATATATCTCGTTGTATGATTGTTATCGACACTAATTGATTCATGTTAGATTGTTATTAAATTGTTGTGATTATTATCGTTATATGTTGTACACCTTAAATGAAAAATTAGTTTGATTTAGCGTCGAATTAGCATCGAATCACTTGAATTCGACGCTAATATCACAAAATTAGCGTCGAATTAGCGTCGAATTCGATGCTAAATCAAACTAATTTTTCATTTAGGGTTTAGGGTGTAAACAATAAAAGCTTTAACGTCTACGATTCAGACTGAAGCTACAATTTTATCTATATTCAAAGATTTACTTGCCAACAAATTAGTATGTTTGTGTGATGCGATGTTACAAATGCATGTAAGGACTGCTATTTGAAAAAACTATATAGGTTTATATATACTTTCATAACCCTTTATGAACCAATTATGTAATTTCAAATTTCAAACTTTTAAATTATTCTATTATATGAAAGATTGAAAAAGGTAAGATAGTTTTCGTACCAGTGGCGGATACCCTAAACCCTAAATGAAAAATAAGTTTAATTTGGCGTCGAATTAGCATCGAATCACTTGAATTCGACGCTAATATCACAAAATTAGCGTCGAATTAGCGTCGAATTTAAGTGATTCGATGCT
The DNA here is from genome assembly GCA_963576765.1 of Draba incana. Lineage (NCBI taxonomy): Eukaryota > Viridiplantae > Streptophyta > Magnoliopsida > Brassicales > Brassicaceae > Draba > Draba incana. The sequence goes on from OY755216.1 coordinate 5,400,532, forward strand.
AAATCAAACTAATTTTTCATTTAAGGTTTATGGTGTAAACAATAAAAGCTTTAACGTCTACAATTCAGACTGAAGCTACAATGTTATCTATATTCAAAGATTTACTTGCCAACAAATTAGTATGTTTGTGTGATGCGATGTTATAAATGCATGTAAGGACTGCTATTTGAAAAAACTATATAGGTTTATATATACCTTCATAACCCTTTATGAACCAATTATGTAATTTCAAATTTCAAACTTTTAAATTATTCTATTATATGAAAGATTGAAAAGGGTAAGATAGTTTTCGTACCAGTGGCGGATACCCTAAACCCTAAACCCTAAATGAAAAAAAAGTTTAATTTGGCGTCGAATTAGCATCGAATCACTTGAATTCGACGCTAATTTTGTGATATTAGCGTCGAATTAGCGTCGAATTCAAGTGATTCGATGCTGATTCGACGCCAAATCAAACTAATTTTTTATTTAGGGTTTAGGGTGTAAACAATAAAAACTTTAACGTCTACGATTCAGACTGAAGCTACAATGTTATCTATATTCAAAGATTTACTTGCCAACATATTAGTATGTTTGTGTGATGCGATGTTACAAATGCATGTAAGGACTGCTATTTGAAAAAACTATATAGGTTTATATATACCTTCATAACCTTTTATGAACCAAATATGTAATTTCAAATTTCAAACTTTTAAATTATTCTATTATATGAAAGATTGAAAAGGGTAAGATAGTTTTCGTACCAGTGACGGATACCCTAAACCCTAAACCCCAAACGTATAATAGATTACGGTAGCGTCGATTTAGCATCGAATTAGCATCGATTCGACGCTAATTCGACGCTATCTTAACAAATTTTACGTTTGGGGTTTAGGGTTTAAGGTATGAAACGGATAAAATTAATTAGATCCGACGCAAATTCGACGCTATATTGAATTAATTTGATTTAACCAATGGCGGTTAACCAAAAAAATTCAAATTTTTTTGTTTAAACCAATGGCGATAAACCGAATTAATTTGGATTTAGCGTCGAATTGACCAACAATTCGACGCTAATACGACGCTAACTCCAAATTAATTCAGATCTTAATGAAGTCTGCGTGGGAAAAAAATTATATTTAAATGTAATCCGACGCTAATTCGACGCTACATTAGCATCGAATTAGTGTCGGTTCCCGATTTTTATACAGATACCGAAGTCTTCTTCTCCGGTTTCTGTAAAATCCTCTCCTCTCCTCTCACTCTCTCCATCTCCGACCACCGCCGTTCTCTCTCTCTCAAGCCACCGCCGGTCTCTCTCTCCTGCACCTCTCTCTCTCTCTCTCCCACTCTCCGGCGCCTCTCTCTCTCTCTCTCCTCTCCCTCTCCCTCTCCTCTCCGCCGCCGCATCTCTTTCCTTCCGCCGCCGCCGCTCCTTCCTTCCTTCCGCCGCCGTCCCTTCTCCTCCTCCGCATCTCCGTCCGCCGTCAGTCACCGCCGGAAAACAAATGGTAATATATATATATATATATATATATTTATTTTATTTAAAATTTTTTTATATATCTTTGCAATTACTTATAAATTAGATATATATATATATATATATATATATATATATATATATATATATATATATATATATATATATTAGTTATGGAATTTGAAATGAAATTGATTTTAGAAAATGGTTTTATGAAATATGTAGTAAATAGAATTTAGGAAATTTCATATGAAATAGAAAAATGTAGGAAATAAATTTTAGGAAATGGAATTGAATTTAGATTTTATAAGTTATGGAATTAAATTTAGATTTGATAAGTTATAGATTTGAATTTTGATTTTATGAAATTTATTTATGTAAAGTCAAATAAAACAAATTTATGAGTTTTTTGAATTTATAATATTTATTTAAAATTAAAACCGAATTTAAAAATTATTTTTCATAAATGTTAAATTTATTTTGAAAATATATAATTATTTCCTAAATATAAAATATAAATTTTTTTCCAACATTATTTCAGCACTATAAAATTATTTCCTAAATTTTAAATTTATATTGTTTATTTTTAAAGTTAATAAATATGTAGTAAATAGAATTTAGGATATTTGGTATGAAATAGATTTTAGGAAAAATTTAGGAAATAAATTTTAGGAAATGAAATTGATTTTAGATTTGATAAGTTATGGAATTGAATATAGATGTGCTAATTTATAGATTTGAATTTAATATTAATGAAATATATTTATGTAAAGTCAAATAAAACTAGTTAAGGAGTTTTTTGGATGTTAAAATAATTTTTTTAAAGGAAAAGTCAATTTACAAGTTAATTTACGATAATTTAAAATAATTTAATAAATGTTAAATTTATTTCAAAAATATTATATTATTTCCTAAATTTTAAATTTATATTTTAAAATTTTAAATTTAATAAATTTGTTTTATTTTATAGGGTGATCGACGTCGTCCTCCTTCATACGGCGAGTTATTTGGCGACGAAGGTTCGATTCCCAGATCCGATGGTCGTCGCGGATCCGGATCAGCATCGGGTTCGGGTTCGGGTTCGCAGGCTGCGAACTATCGTCCACGAGCTCTGCCCATGGCTCCGCCACACGCTCCGCTCCGAGCTCCGCCAGAAGCTCCGCCACCGCCTCAGCCACATCCTCATCCAGAGCCAGAAGAAGGCGAAGATGATCAGCCCGATGACCACAATGAGCCCCCTCCACCGCCAAACGCGCCTCTTATGATGCGGATTTCTGAGCTTCTCCAACAACCTGAACGTGAGACACGGCTTAGGATTATCCATCCGTTGAGGCCTCGTGGTACATTATGGTATGTTTTAATTTTTTTCAATATTGCTAATTAAATTTGTTTTCGGTAATTAAGTTTTAATTACAGGTTATAATTAAATTATTAACATTCTGTTATTTTGTTTAATAGGTTTACGGATAACAAGGTTGCACGTTCGGTCACCAATGCAATCAAGGCCCACTTCTCTATGGCGCATCCTAATTGGAGCATGACGCCGCAGAATGTTCGGGATATTTGGTTCGAGTCATGGGCGGTAAGTCATTTTATATTATTTAATTTTATTTATTAAATTATTCGATTATAAATATATTCATAACATTATTCGTATTTTTGTAGCAAGAATGGCATTGGGAGGAAGCTCATACTTTCGAAGTGCGAGCGGCGTTCGAGAGGAAGGCCCTAAAGCGTCTCAACGGTTACGTCGGGAACTTGAAGAAAGCTTGGGGCAAGAAAGGCGATGAGGCGAAGCCGCTCGCGATGGATCCCGATGTTTGGTGGGGTCTAGTGTAGTATTGGGAGGATCCTAAATCGGTGGTTAAATCGGGGAAGTGTTCTGCATCCCGTCTCACGCCGGTGGCCGAAGCAGATGGACCTTCAAAGCATACAACGGGTCAATCATCATTTGCCACAATATGACTGGATATGGTAATTTTTGTATTAAATAAATTTGTTTGATTATTTATATTTTCAATATTTATTTATTATATATTTCATTTTTATCTCTGTTTATTTTTGTTTAACAGGCTGATGGCGGTGATCTTCCTCCGATGGTTAAAGTGATGGAGAAAACTCATCGGAGGAAGGATGGGACGTTTGTTACCGCTCAAGCGGAACAAACTTTCAACGCGTACAATGCACGACTGCAAGAGTTTGATGAGTCTGTCCAGTCTACGATGGGTCTCGAAGATTTCGATAGACTTTACGACGAGGTAATTTATTATGTTTTTATTTTGTATTATAACTTATTTTTAATTATTATTTTATTGTATAACACTTTTATTTTTTAGGTTGCACCGAAGAAGAAAGGACGAACGATGGATGTTGGATCCATCAAAGATGTCCCGACAGCTTGTTCGTCTTCTCAATATTCTTACTCTCCGGGTTCGTCTCAGCCGCGTGTGACCGCTGAGTTGCAAGCTGCTAAAGCTGAGATTGCGCAGCTAAAGACGGAGCAAGCGCAGCTAAAGACCCATGTCGGGTCATTGACCAGTCTCTTTGACATCATTGCAGTGGATCACCCGGCATTAGCCAATGCCTTGCAAGGCATGCCGCGTCCTCCACCGCCTTCTACACCTCCCGGTGCAACGCAATTCCACCAAGATTTCGAAGATATCGTGAAGAACCTAGAGACCCAACAACAGCCGTAGGATTAGCGTTTTAATTTTATTTGTAACGGATAATTTTATTTTGTATCGGATAATTTTTAATTTTTATTATAATAATTATAATAATTTTTAATTTATAATATTTTTTGTATAATTTTTTTTTTTTTTAAATGTTACCAATGTAAGCTAATTCGATGCTAAATCGATGCTAAATTAGCGACGAATTAGCGTCGACACCTGATTCGTTCGACGCTAATTCGACGCTAATGTAGCATCGATTTAGCGTCGAACGTATCAGGTGTCGACGCTAATTTCGCATCGATTTAGCGTCCATTTACCATCGACACGTTTTGATGCTAATTTGACGCTAAAGTCGCGTCGAATTAGCGTTGAGATATTGTGTCGGATTAGCGTCGAACATCCGACGCTAAATTAGGGTCCAATTAGCGTCGAAGTTCATTTCGACGCTAAAATAGCGTCGAAATATGCCGACGTTAAATCAGTGTTTTCTTGTAGTGTTTATCGGTGTAGGCAGCTTATTGACGAGAATGCACACGGAATCATTGGTGATCCGAAAGGTGCCATTTTGATCTCTCCCAACTTCCAATTTACCTATGAAGATAGGTCTAATATCTAATTTTCTGCCATTTTTATTTTGTGTACTCCCAATTCATCCTAATGCGAGTGTGTTTCAACATGTTTTTGATATAAGCTTCATTGGGAATTTCTACTGTTATTTCTCTTTTAATCAAGGAATATACAACAATGTAATGTGATCATCCAAACCTAGTTAATAGATTTAATCCGAAGTTCGTAATTAACAAAGATTGTTTAATTTGCAGAAAAACGAATTTTGTAGATGATATATCAATCATGCAATGAACTTAAATTATTTTCGAGAGGACTTTGAATCTTTTGTGGAGTCATATTTTGATGGCAAGTTAAATGAAAAAACAAAATCATGAACCAAGCATCCGGTTAAGACCGGATTGTTCTCGAATCAAACCAAGCATCCGGTTAATAGAAGACTTCCTTCCCTTCATTACTTTTTCTTCTTCTCAGCCTTATCAATTTCCTTTTTGGCATCAAACACATATCTTTCCGTCATCCTCTTTGCCTGCTTCACCTCATCCACAAGGTTATCTTGGTTTCCTCTCTCAGAATCTTGCAAAACATCTCTTACAAATTTACGCACAATTGTTTTCAAATTCTCCAGGCGCTGCTTCTTTGCAATCTTTACCACAAGATCAGTTCTTAGAAAATGAGTTCAAGAGTGAGTTTTTCAAATTCTTTTTGCAATAGTTGGAGACTAGCCAACTCTTGCAAGAGTCTCTGCTTCATAATGACCTCGGGATCGGTGACAGACTGAGATTTTGACTTGGAAGCAAAATCTCCTGAAACATATATAAGACACAATGTTTTCTAGAGTAGTTTTTAAAGTGGCGTTCGAATTCTATCATAACTCATAATTAAGTAATCCCAAAAGACTTTTATACCTTTATCATTGTCACTCTTCTTTCTTTGTTTGAATTGTTAAAACTTCGGGTTTGATAGATGAACCAGAGGGTTTTGACTTGGAAGACACACCATCAACTATGTATCTTGGCATTGTATCCTAGAAACATGAGAGACAACTTGGTACGCGTCCATCTTTTTCAAAGCAAGAGGAAATTATGATGTGACACGATTAATTTGTTTAATCTACTTGGCATTAACTTTCTCGTCCTTGAAAGACATCTCTCTTTTTAATTACTTAACCATTTGACCGACACGATTTTGTTGTGACTAACAATAAAACGGCAAAGACTTTTGAGCTAGTATAGTCTAACATCACATAGTCCAGTATTTTTGTACTAAGTCTTAAAAATAAATTGCCCTGGTCCTACTGAAGCATTGAGTGACTAAGAAGAAGAAGCATTACAAATTTGTCAACCTTTAGAATTCTTCAAAGAACTCTTCATATAAGCAATCGAAACCAGGTGCTGAACTTTCACCATTCCTTTGTTTCCCCTTTTTTCTCTCACAACGTTTCCTGGAAAAACTTGTATTATGAGTATTACATGTTTGTGGAGACTAACATGACCATTTCAAAGTTATAACTATGACCGCCTCATATGGAAAATTTCATGTTAATCATCCAATCAAAAGATGGTCAAGTCACGACGAGATTAGGATCCAACAGAGTCTGCTCCAACAAGCAAAACATAAAAGAGAAAGGTGCTGAAAGTGAGTGGCTCATGGGTAAGCATCTCATCCCACAAGGTATTCACAATAATTTATGTAATATAATTCATCGATTGTCTTTGTTTCACTGTTTAGGATACATCGATTGTTAATTAGGTATGAAAGTTAAGTAAAACAGATATTTCTAATAAATTATTTACAAAAAATATATACATTATATATAAGGTGAATCTATAGATGTTGTAGAGCTAGGCAGAATATAGCAAAAGGAAAAACAATACTATCTCCAAAAACTTGGTGAAGAAACTTAGAATAAAAATGAGAAAAATTACAAAGAGAAGAAGAAAGGACAAAAAAAAAAAAACGTGTGAAAAATTAATAAAAAGAATTATTAACTGAATGAGAAAAAATGGTATTCAATTATTCATGGTATCGGGTGAAGGTGGCGATGTCTACTTTATCAGATTTTGACTGTCTAAGTAAGCGATAACTATTTACATGGTTTTTTTAGACCTAAGTAATGAAAGTTGTATTGTTTATAAAAAAAAAAAAAAAGTAACGAAGTTAAATTTAACATAAAATCAATTTCATATATGTGTTAACTTGATATATGTATTCACTACAAGAAAACAGAGGTTTCGCGACTACATAATTAGTTGCAAAACAGTCGCAAATAAATGTTTTGCGACTAAATAGCGACTAAAATGGGGAGAAGCTAATATTTCGTCGCTAAATCCATCAGTCGCTAATTAGTCGCAATATAGCGACTAATTAGCGACTAAATAAGTTGAGACGCTAAACAGTCGCAAATTGGTCGCATTATTTAGCTACTAAATTGCTACTGCTTTACGACTAAGTAGCGACTAAAGTAATAGTCGCATGATAGTCGCTAGAGTGAGAGTCGCTAAATAGTCGCAATATATTTACTCAGTATATAGTCGCTAAATAGTCGCTAAACGCGTAGTCGCTAAATAGTCGCAATATATAGTAGTAGCTATATAGTCGCTAAATAGTCGCAAAATCTGTTTTTAATGGTTCCGAAGTTGCGACCAATTTGCTACTAATTAGCTTGATTGAACAATACAATTTCATAAAATTATTGAATATTTGATTATTGAGATTTTGGTTTTCAAAATTGTTTTGTAATAATGAAATTTAGAATTTAAAATTTTAAAAAGTTATATATAACATAAATTAGATTGAAAGTCTTACTTAAACATCAAAACAACAAAGGAAATTGCAAACCTAATATCCAAACAACAAAATACAATTTCCAAACAAAATATTTAAGTTATGAGTTTGAAATGATAAATAAACTAAGGAGAAGAGGGATTTAGAGCGGATTGTTCCTCACAGAAGGCAAGGAATCACTACAAGAAAACAAGGCGATTTCTGATGGCCAAAACCGTCGGAAATCCGTCGAAAAGCCCTTTTTCCGACCGGATTCCGACGGTTTTTGTCCGTCGTTTCTATCACGTCGGAATTTGAGTTTCGTCGGATTTCTGACGGAATTAAGACGGATTGAAAAAAAAAAAATTTCCGGCGGCCCGGCGGAGTCACCGGAATTCCTTCTTCTTCTTCTTCTTCTTCTTCTTCTTCTTCTTCTTCTTCTTCTTCTTCTTCTTCTTCTTCTTCTTCTTCTTCTTCTTCTTCTTCTTCTTCTTCTTCTTCTTCTTCTTCTTCTTCTTCTTCTTCTTCTTCTTCTTCTTCTTCTTCTTCTTCTTCTTCTTCTTCTTCTTCTTCTTCTTCTTCTTCTTCTTCTTCTTCTTCTTCTTCTTCTTCTTACCAAATAAGAGAATGTGTGTTTGGGTATAAAATTAGGGTTAATCCGTCGTTAATCCGTCGGAATTCCGACGGATTAACCCTAATTTTTACTGCCTAAACACTTCCGTTTAATTAAATGGGCGGGAAAAAAAAACGCTTTCTGTCGGAAATCCGTCGGAAATTTCCTACGGAATTCCGACGGAAAGCGTTTTTTTTATTTAAAAATTTAATAATATTTGCCGTCGGAATTCCGTCGTTTCTATCACGTCGGAATTTGAGTTCCGTCGGATTTCCGACGGAATTAAGACGGATTGAAAAAAACAAAATTCCGTCGGAATTCCGTAGGAAATCGAATTCCGACGGAATTTAGATTTTTTTTTTTAAAAAAAAATTTCCGGCGGCCCGGCGGAGTCACCGGAATTCCTTCTACCAAATAAGAGAATGTGTGTTTGGGTATAAAATTAGGGTTAATCCGTCGTTAATCCGTCGGAATTCCGACGGATTAACCCTAATTTTTACCGCCTAAACACTTCCGTTTAATTAAATGGGCGGGAAAAAAAAAACGCTTTCCGTCGGAAATTTCCTACGGAATTCCGACGGAAAGCGTTTTTTTTTTTTAAAAAAATTTAATAATATTTGCCGTCGGAATTCCGCAGGAAATTCCTACGGAATTCCGACGGTTTCCTTTTTTTTAAAAAAAAAAAAAAAAATGCAATCCGTCGGAATTTAGTCAGATTGCCGACGGAAAATTCTGACGGACGCAAAAATCCGTCGGAAAATGCCTTGTTTTCTTGTAGTGAATGCAGGGTCAGTTTTGCGGAGATATTGTTCAATCATGGTGAAGTGTTTCTTCGATGATGCATGTTGAGATTGCTGAGTGTCAAGGCGCTCTTTAAGGAGCAGACGTTGGGCTTGCTCAGCTTCAAGGCGCTCTTCAAGGTGTGCGTTGTGAGTGGGTTGTGCTTCAATTTGGCGCTGAGCTTCTTCAAGCTGTTGTTGGAGAGAGTTAAAGGTTGAGGAATTAGTAGCAGAGAACTTACGTTTGCCGGTGACAAATGACTCCGTGAGACTTCCAATACCATATGGACGGCCTCTTTCATCGAGGACAGATGACTGGGAAAACGAAAAAGTATATAAGAGAACTATGTAACTCATTTGCACAATAACAAACAAAAGAGAGGTTTTGTCATCTAATAACAGAACCGCATAAGAGAAGAGAGCTTATCAGAAGCAACTAAATGTATATAAGATCTATGTTAACTATATTTATGCAAAAGTTAAACAACAGCAACTAAGCCTATATAAGACTTAAAGAAGAAGCAACTAAATCAATATAAGAACTTGCAAAACCTAGAGTGGGCCAAATCAAGATAAAAGAGAAATAAGCAAGTGAGATGCATCAAAAGAATGAAAACGCAAAAGGTTAATAAAAGAAAGATCAGATGCATAACCTGAAAAAGAGGTCGTTGCACTCGGTTGTGCTTAGCTCTGGAGGTCGGGAAGTCCCATCTGAAATTTCTGGGCCGAGCTCGGCCAGCTTTGCTTGTAGGTTCATCTCATAGGTCTCTGCAACCTTCTGTGCCTTCAAATCAATGTAAGTCCCATCTGGTTTGGTGTGTGTCTTTAGAAAAAGTTCACCAATACTAACAGGTCTACCCAACTCCTCTTCCTAAACATATAACAAAAACAAAAGTGAAGAAGAAAAATATAAACTCATAGAAGTAATAGATAGAAATGTAAATTACCATTTCTTGGTGGATTTGTAGAAAAGACTTTTGGCCAGTAAAGGTCTTGAAAGGACCAAGACCGCCACGTTCAGAGTTGCGAGCCTTTGATGTGATCTGACTCTACTGAATACCTTCTTCAGTGTCCCAATAGTCGCACATTTGTTGCCAAAGTGTCTCTTTGATCCAGGTAGGTCGCTGACCAGCAGCGTGAGCTTTGCTGACCATATCTTTCATCCTCCTCTGACAAATCACCTCAAAATGTGCTTGTACAGTCCCTGTTATTAAATGATCCCATGTGTGCATTTTCTGTAATACAAGAAGGGAAGAGTTAGTAAAAAGAGTTAGTAAAAAGAGAAGAGTAAAAAAAATCACATATAAAAACATGGCAGTCATGACTCTTCATCCCAGAAAACATTGCATTATCCATATCAGCACAACTAGCTAAGTCTGATGCATAACCATCTGGAAATTTGATCTCATTTTTGACACATTCCAATAAACTTGTTATGGCTTCATCTGTCAATGAGTAGGCGGGGAAAGGAGCTCTACCTTCACTATCAAGATGCAAGTGCGGCCGAGAACAAAATTTTTCAATATCCAATCTTGAAGGGATGTTGTCTTTTGATTTACCTTTCACGCGGATCAGAGTTTTAATGATGTTGTCAAAACAATTCTTCTCTATATGCATAACATCAAGATTATGTCGAAGATTGAGGTCCTTCCAGTACGGGAGCTCCCAGAATATGCTTTTGCCAGTTATGCTTCTTCCCAAACCCAGGCTTCTTCTTTTCATGACCGTTTCCACCAACATTCTTAGTTTTCGGTGGATTTACAGGACGCAAACGGTAGGAATAAACTTGCGCACCAGTCAAAGACTCAGGTGGATACTCGTTCCTAGCGTCTTTTCCCTTCAAAAAGTCTTTTGTATTTTTCCTCAGTGGATGATCATGAGGTAGAAATCTTCGGTGACAATCGAACGAACTCGTCTTTCTTCCATTCGGCAGAAAAAAAGACTTTGTTTCTTCCCTGCAAATTGGACAAGCCAATTTTCCATGGGTGCTCCATCCTGATAACATGCTATACGCCGGAAAGTCGCTTATCGTCCACAACAACACCGCTTTTAGATTAAAATTTTGACTCAAGGAAACATCGTATGCATTGACTCCAGTTGACCACAATTCTTTTAACTCGTCAATGAGAGGCCGGAGGAATATATCCAGACTACCTCGTGGATGATTTGGCCCAGAATTCATAATTGTAAGAAACAAGTACTCCGTATCCATACACATATTAGGGGGTAAATTATATGGAGTCAATATCACAGGCTACAACGAGTGATTATTAGACATGCCAAATGAATTGAACCCATCTGTACATAATCCAAGATACACGTTACGGGTTTCTTGGGCAAACTGGGGATGTCGATCTTGAAAATATTTCCACTCCGCCGCATCAGACGGATGACACATTTCTCCCTCCTTTGTCTGGTGCTCGGCATGCCATCTCATTGCCGCTGCAGTCTTCTCGCTCTCATACATTCTCTTTAATCTATCAGTAATAGGCATATACCACATACGACTATATGGTACATTGTTCCTACGACGTTGCTTATTAGTCTTCCATCTTGGTGACTCACAAAACCGACATTTATCTAAAACTTCGTCTTCTTTCCAGAAGATCATACAATTGTTAATGCAAACATCGATTGTATGATATGGGAGGCCTATATTGCGCAGCAATTTTTCTGTCTCGTAATGTGTACCCGTTGCCTGGTTTCCTTCTGGTAAATACTCTCTAAGCATTCCGCATACCGAATCCACTAACCTTTCACTCATATTATGATCTGCCTTATCTTGCATGACTCGAGCAGCTAAGGATAACTGCGAGTGCCCCTCACGACAACCATCATATAATGGATTTTGCGCTCCTTCTAACAAGTCGTAGAATTTTTTTGAATGATTATGTGAAGGTTCTTCTACATTCTGATAGTTATCATGTTCTTCTACATTCTCGTAACTATCATACTAATTATAGTTATCCAAATTAACGTTTTCACGAAATGCATCATTCACCATATCCACATATCTATCTTCTACTACATTACCCACTGGTACACTCTCACTTACCCACGTCGTATCAACATTATTACTCGTTCCTAAACTAAAATCAAATTCTTCTCCATGCATGTACCAAACGTAATAATCAGCCATAAATCCATTTTTATACAAATGCTTCCAAACTCTACTTCCCGGCATAATAAATTTCTCGTTCTTGCAAACACTACAAGGACAGTGAAACTTACCGTCATTACTCTGCGCAACAGGCTGACTATTTGCAAATGACATGAATTGATTATCCACCCCCGCTATGAACTCTGGCGAAAAATTTCCTGTTGCTTCATCAAACCTTTTATACATCCACTCCCGACTATTATAATTTTCAGACATTTTTTTTTCAAAAAGCTTTCTTTTTTTTCAAAGTTTTTTTTTTAATAATTTTTTTTGTGTTTGCAACGTGAGAGAGAGAGATGATTTTGGAGTGAATGGAAGAATGAATGAGCTGTGGGTATTTATAGATTATTTTGCGACTGATTTGCGACTGAATTAGCGACTACGATATACAGTCGCAAAAACGGGTATACCTAATTTGGGACGAATAAAACGTGGGTTTTGTTTGTGACTACATAGCGACTATTTAGCAACCCACCGTTTTTGGTCGCTAATTAGTCGCTAATTTGTGACTTTGTTGCGACTGCGACGTTGCGACTACGTTAGAGTCGCAAAATAGTCGCTATTTAGCAACTAATTAGCAACGAAATAGTTTAGTCGCTAAGTTGCGATGTTTTGGCGACTGCTTTTCTATAGTCGCAAGTGGGTCGCAAATGAGTCGTAAAACAGTCGCTAAATTTAGCGACTGCTTCTTTAGTCGCAAAACGCAGTCGCGAAATATCTGTTTTCTTGTAGTGGTTAGCTCTATCGAAAATCGACATCAATAGAGCTTAACTACCAAAAAGGGTCCTAAAATATGTCAAAACACAAAAAAAATGAATTTTCTCAAAATAAAATAGAAAATTGATTTAAAACTAGCTAAACTAACAAAATTCAAATTTATTCTGAAATTCCTAATTTTTAAAGTAATTGTATCAACTATAAATACCATCTAAATATACCATAGGTTAAAAATAGTTTGTAGATTAAACGTATTTTTAAGAGATACATAGAGATTACTAAAACAATGTCTACACAATGTCCCTTTCCGATTTTTCTTTCTACACAATCACTATCTTCTTTCGCTTACATCAAATTTCCAAAAAGTTTTATTAAAAGACAAGTGCTTGGTAGAATCGTCCGAAGAAACATAAAAAGGCGGTCTATTTATGGTTTCAAACTGCTTATAATGGATCAAAATGTACTTACAAATCTATATACTTGAAAATCAAGTTAAAAGTAAATTATGTTACTAACTAAAAGGAAAATTACTAGAAGTCAAAAAGGCAAAATCAAGTTAAAAGGAAATTATGTTACTAACTAAAAGGAAATTGTTAGTTTCGTTGAATTGGAAAACTATTGACATCTATGTGTATAAACAAATGTCGATTCTAGCTTTAGAGATTATGCATTGTGAGATTCATAATTCTACGGCAAGAGAGAAAGAGAGTTTCTTCTAAGGAGTTTTTGAGCGATTATATTATTAAGAGAGAGACTTGTAAGTTCTCTAATTGAAAGTTAAAGTTCTCTAATTGAAAGTTTCTTGTAAGTTACTTTTAAGTAAGATAATCTAATTGAAGTGTTGAAGAAAAACTCTGTTTGCTATCTTGTACGTTGGATCATTATAAGTTCTCACAATTTCAGAATCATCTGTGGAGAAGAAAAAGGAAGGATATCCTCTTACCATTCTTGTGCTTGTTTAAGATTAGAGGTAACGTGAATAAAACTCACAATCCCTGCTTCTCTTTTTATCTTTTTCTGTTTTAAGGAGATGAAGAAGACAGTCGACAAGCAGACGCTTTTGCAGGCCTTATACACTCTTGGAAAACTTGAGAAGATGCATCTTGATTGTATTCGTGAACTCATCTCCTTGACTCAAGATGCTGCAGAAAAAGTTATGCTACAGACGGACCTCGAGGACTTAGAAAAGATTGGCCGTCAAATTGTTAGGAGACTCTTCGACGTTCGCTTGATGATCATATGCTTGAAACACTCGTTGGTCTAGTTAAATCTATGCAGGGCAAGGTCCGCGACTGTATTGCTTTGAAAAAAGTGGAGATTGAGAAGAAGAAGAAGCAAGGTTGAAAAGTAATTTCTCTCTGCTTGTTTTGGTTTTGTTCACGAATTGAGAAATACTTTAGCTTTGTTTTGATTGGATTATGTTTTGTTTCTTTTAATATCTTTGTCTTTCTTTGTTGGCTGCTTTTTTAACAAGAGAAAAAAAAAATTTATATATCAAGAACAATCTAATCCAACATGAATTTATCCCAACTCACTGATAAAGCGAATGATTCCTTGTGCCGGTTCTAACAAACACACAACAAAAACGGTTCAACATAAAAGATAACTTCAATTGGTTCGTCTTCTCCTATTTCCATGGGGTTCATCTATTTTGATCTCTTCTTCTCTTTCTCTGGCACTACTAAGATGGCAACGGCCAAGGAAGTGAGAGCCAGCATAAATATCTTCAGTCCATGTTATGATTTCATTTAATAGGCAAAATATATATATCATCAACAACTTTGTATGATAGTAATTAAAAACGAATGAGAACAACAACATAAGTCATCGATCATAGTACATGTAAGTATCGTATCCTATTATTTAATTGGATTAATTTTGATTATTGTTTTCGTGACTTAGGTTCGTTTGATGGTATTAGCTTCTCTACTAGAAGGATTTTCAATGGATATTATTATGAAAACTTTTCAACGAATAAATATGTAAATGGCATAATGTAATTCGTACGTTGATCAAGTTAACTGATTTTCCTAGGTTTACTTTCTTACTTCATAGACTCTGCCACATAACTCTACAAACTATTTTCCTATGATTACATGAATCTCTTCAGTCCATGTCCATGCAAGGAAGTTAGCTATTTAAAGTTCTCCTATTTCCATGGGGTTCATCTAGTTGGTGCTAACTTCTACAAACTATTTAAAGTTTTTTTTCTTTTCTGATGTCAATGTTATGATTTCACTTAATAGGCTTTCTGAATAGCAAGGATAAATATACCAAATTGACATGCTTTTGAACAGTTTCTAAGTAGAGAAACTATAAATATATATAGATACATATATGTGTGTTTGTGTTGTTTTAAGAAATATAATACTTCAGCAAAAGAAATCCATTTCACTGTTGTCAAATACTTATGATTGAGTATTGACATTTTCATTGGGCATTTACATTCAGTGTGTTCCACTTCTAAGTTCTAACAAAATTATAATTATGCCAAAAAAAAAAAAAAAAATGAAGCCACAAGTAGAGAAAATCAGTATTTGAGTGCAATTGGATACATAGTGAACTTCTTCCACAACAACCACAATTGCCGGCCCTGGCATGAAGCTGGTGAAGCATGTGCTTGGGGCTGGCCAAGAGTTTATTAAATATAAGGGCCAATAGTTTACATAAATCTACAATAACTCTACTGGTATTAGCCCTTAATTTGTTAGGTGTAGTAGGTCATGAGTTCGATTCCAGTAAGTGTTTAATTATATATTTTTTTTCAATCAATGGCTAATGGGTTAAAAACAAATTTATGTTTGGGGCCAATCTATTATCAGGGCCGGCACTACGATTTAAACTCTAACTATCACAAATATCGAATGTGATTTTGTTCGATGAAAACCTCACCAATGTAAAATAAAGAGTTGAGGATGTGAAGTCACTAACAAGAGTTAGTCCACAAAGTGTGTATCGTTGGATGGAAATATGTGTGCAGTGTGCATCAGTGCATGCTTAATTATTTTAAGCTCATTGGTCATTGGTCAATGGTCACGAGTGTTTTTGTTATATAAATATTAATAGTTTAATACATTAGTTAGCTTATATATGTATATTTAAGGATTATAAGTCACGAGAATCAACCGTTGTAGAATCAACTGTTCACGGATACAAACAATGTATTTGCTTAACCAATAATGAAGTGTGTTTGTGACAAAAAAAAAAAACAACTGTTATAAAATTTTTCTCAAAAAAAAAAAAAAATCAATTGTTGTAAAGGAAAGATAACATGAACTAACTATATATTGACAAACAAATCTCGCAATGTCTAATTCAGTAAAACGAAAAAAAAATTATTGCTATAATATTTAAATTTACAACAATTTTATTAAATGCAAAACTGAAAAAATATCTAGTCTTCCCACATTTCAAGAGGAGCTGTAAATTTTTTTGTATTGGAATTCCATCCAAAACCAGAATTGTATCGTAAAATTTACGAATTATTTGAGTCATCCAAAACCTCTGGTGTCGATCGACACCGTGCTCAAGCCAAAAGTCCAAATTCAAAGATGTCCGTTCGAAGCCCGAAAGTTCCAGATGTTTACAATTATGTTTATGACGGTTTATGTACTCTATAAATACGTTTTTAAGCCATTGTTTAGGCCTCATGCTTTATTTTACTGAGTTTTAAGAGATATCTTTCAATTAATATAATGGTTTCTTCTTTGATTATGTCTGAGTAGTTACCTTGTTAGGTTTAGGGATTTTCTAAGGTGTTTGATGAATAGCTAGTTCTGATTTAATCACTAGGATAATATCATTATAAGTTCTTCATCTTGACTTGTATTTATTGCTGATTTTAGGCTCGCGAACTGAAATCTAATCTTAGGTTAATTAATAGAAACGACAGTTTTATTAATTGCTTGATATAGTCTTTGATGAGCAAAATTCCTTTTCGCAAAGAAATTTGGTTTAGGGTTTTGTGAACAATTGAACTTGAACTTTAATGCTCGTTTAGATTGTTAGGATTCGCAAATAAATTTGGTTTTTCTAGGATTTAGACATAGATAATCTCTGCAGCGAAAATTGATTGATTTTATATTCGTGTTCATGTTTAAGAACTGTGCTTAATATCCTATCTTTGATTATTATCTCCAATTCTGATTTGCCTATGATTTTTCTGTGCCTAGCGTTTCTCTTAATTGAATTTCACAATCGTTTTACTTGCTTTATTTACTTGCATTCAAATCATCCTGCTTAGCTTAATTCGAGCATATCAATCTATTGTGTCAATTGATTCCCTGTGGATTCGACCCCTAAATACCACATCTGATCTCTTAATTTGAAAGAGTAGCTCTAGGGTTAATTTGAGCATATCAAATTTTGGCGCCGTTTCCGGGGAATCAACGCCATTAGTTTTTTATCATTAGGATTTTGTCTAAGTACTTTTTTTTTTGTTTTTTTTTATTTTGCTAGTTTCTTTCATCTCTTTTTGTTTTGCGTTTCAGGCACATGCCTAATACTAGGAGCAACAAGGACGAGGAATTAGTTAACTACAATCTCGAGGAATTAGCACGTTTGGAATGTGAGAACAGAAGAGCAGCAAGGATGGCTAATAGACCTCAACTGATATTGATTCCTAGAGAAGATGGAGTTCTGCGTGATCCGGCAGGACTGAGATACAACGCAGAAGGAAAGTGGATCAACGACGATGGAACGGTGATCGTCGAAGAGAATTTGGCCGTTCTGGAGGATGGTGTCGCTCGACACCAAGCACTTTTCGAGCGACACGACGAAATAGAAGGTGTCGCTCGACACCAACTAGCTGGTGTCGATCGACACCAGCTCCAGAATCGCCAAGACATATTGAGAAACGAGGTGAACGCTGCGCGAGGAAGAATGCTTGCGGACTACAATCGTCCAGACCAATTCTACGCGAATCGAGCTACAATTCGTCCACCTGCTTTTTAGAGGAATGATTTCGAGCTGAATCCTGCTTACTTTAGCCTAGTCGCTCAACATCCGTTTCATGGTCCTCCACATGAGCCTCCGATGGATCACATCGAGAACTTCGAGGACTTAGCCTCCAGCGACTACCTCTTCTGTAAGCTATTTTCATACTCTCTTAGTGGGGATGCTTCGTACTGGCTGAAGCAGCTAGAGCCAAGATTGCTGACTACTTGGGAAGACACCAAGAACGCGTTCCTGAACAACTTCTTTGATGATGGAAGATTCGAGGAGGTAAGGACGAAGATTACATCATTCAAGCAAGGATCGACAGAAGCATTCGTGGACGCGATTAAAGTCTTATCAGAGAGAGTGTCCTCACCATGGCTTCACTGATGTTCAGTTTCTAAGAATATTCTACAGAGGAGTGGACTGGAGGTACCAGATGGCATTGGATGCTGCGAGAAGTGGAAACTTCAACACCAACTATCCAGAGAATGCGGTTACTCTAATCGAGAACTTGGCTTCAAGAGATAGAGCTAAGAACGCCGACTTTGAGAGGAAGTAGATGAGTGATAGCAAGGACGGTGGTAAGCACTTGGCTGAAGTGAATGCTAAGCTCGATTCTATGCGTAGTATTCTAGTGGAAAAGAAGTCAGTCCAGTTTGCTCGGGAAGCTGAAACTGCAGAAGAAGATGTGAATTACATCAATGGTTCAAGATTTCAGAAGTTCAACAATCAGGAAGGGTATGGTTCGTCTTATCAGAAACCGTTTCAGAGCAACAATTTCAATTGTTCACAAAACCCTAAACCAAATTTTTTAGTGAAAAGGAATTTTACTCATCAAAAACTAGATCAAGCAATTAATAACACTGTCATGTCTATCAATTAACCTAAGATCAGATTCTAGTTCGCGAGGCTAGAATAAGCAATAAACACAAGTCTAGATGAAGAACTCTAATGATTTTATCATAATAATTAAATTCAACCTAGAAATTCATCAAACACCTTTGAATAACCTTAAACCTAACAAGGGATCTACTCTGACATTAATTTGAATAGAAAGCATAAAAGAAATCAATAGAAGAATTAAAGGAGTTCAAAATCTTTTCTAAAGGAGTCTGATTCGTCTTTCCAAAACCCTGTTACAAATCTCTCTCTAGGTCTTAATAAAATAAAGCATCGCCTAAACAATGGCTTAAAACTGGAATAAATAGGCTAAAAATCGGACTGGTTTAAGTTGGGATGATTCTCGGGCAAAATAGGAAAATTCGGAATTTCCTTTAATTCGTCAGGGACTAGCCCACTCTGGCTGAGTTACTACCCAGACCAGGCTGAACTCCCTGACGAATTTATGACATTATCTCGTGTTTGGCCCACTCTAGCTGAGTTACTATCCAGACCAGGCTGAACTCCCTGCCGAATTTTCTGCACATCATTCTTTTACTCGCCAGATTGACACGTCTTTAATAAATTGTCATAACTATCGATCCCACAGTTGGAATAACCTCAAATAACTTCCAAATAAAAGCTAACTCGATGCTTTATCTTGTATCAAAATGTCAGTTCGATCCAACGGCAGAAAGTTCTTCAACGAATGCCAAACTTCTAACCCTTTTGTGCTCCTTTTCTTCCATTCCTTGCTCATTTGCCTTGGACTTCATTAAAACGTGTTTTATCCTAAAAAGACTCAAGAAACAAATAAAAGACCCTAAAAAGCGGACTTATATCATGGCCAAAACTGGTAAAAACCATGATATATCATATAGCTTCACAAGTTTTTCATGTCACCTACTTTATACCTCCATTTTTCATTCAAACTAACTCTGATTTTGACAAATAGATACACTACATACGGTGACAATTCTATCGTGCCCAAAAAGGATAATTCCAATGAACGTCTCCATCAGAAAACTCACCGGAAAATGGTCTAAAATCATTTTGTCAAAAACGAGTTCCAACAAATTTAAACTCTCGGAAAGCAAAAGTGGCATGAAAAGATGTTTGTAAATTAAAGGAAGAAGGAAGTCTTAGATTCAAATCATTCATTAATATTAACAAAGTAAATTGTCTCAAACTTGTTTAGCGAATCCTCTCGGATCAGCCGTCTTTATGGGTTTGTTGGATAAAAATTTCACTTCTACGACAAGGATCTTTTTGGAGAGAAAGAGAGCAATCATCGATGGGTTCTTGGATGTGGATGAATATTCTCAAAATATCGGAATTTGACTAAAGAATTTCGTCAAGTTAAGATTGGAAATGGAGCAACAACTTCGTTCTGGTTTGATACTTGGCCCGAGTTGGGTTCGATTCACAACATCACATGCACTAAAGGTTATATTGATATCAGTTTATCCGCAGATGCCACTGTTGAGACAGCCATGAATACCATTCGGCACCAAAGGCTCAGAGGCAATTCTCTAAACCAAATTGAGGAGGAAGTGTGTAAGATCCGAAGAGTCCGAACGGAGGAGAAGTTAGGCAAGATTCGAAAGGAAAATGCAAGAGGAGAATTTCATCCACATAAACTTGGATTCAAAATTGTAAGTTGCATTCTATCATCCCATGGTCAAAGGGTATATGGTTTAAGTATGCAACGCCAAATACTCTTTTGTTCTTTGGCTTGCTGCCCTTAATAGTCTCTCCACATGTAATCGTATGGCTACATGGAACACTAATTCCTCAAGGGTGTGTGTTTTATATTCCCAGGCAGATGAAGATCACAACCACTTGTTTTTTGAATGCAGATATACGTCTGAAATCTGGTAGTAAAGTTGCTTGGAACTCATTATATTACAAGCTCATCTACTTCAGCTTGCTACGAGTCTGGTCATGAGCAAACTCATTCTCTTCTTGATGCGATACCTCCTCCAACAAAAGGTTTATCACGTTTGGAGAGAGCGTAATAGTCGTCGACACGGAGAACAATCGAACACATTCATAGCTATTATCAAAAGTATTAAGAAGGATATGCAAAATCGCCTCACCTCTATCCGGATTGCAAGAGACCAAGCTTATGACATGAGTCTTAGTGCGTGGTTTGCGCTCCGGTCAACCTTAATCGACTTGATTCAAAATCAATTAATTAAGGCTCTATTAATTTCAAAACAAAACTGCATTTTTTTGTTAACAATGTTTTTCTTTTTGTATGAATATAATTTAAATTTTATTTAAAAAAGAAAAAGAAAAGAGAGATGTCTTGTCGTCTGATGTTATCAGGCCATGTCTAATATGGCGACATGCGTGCCGTTCCTTAAGCGGATAATAAATGGGGAATGTTATATGTATGACAAATTAAGCAATAATGTTTTTTTTTTTTAATGTTATGCTCATGAACATTAAATATACTTTAAACATTTTGGTTATTCATAGAGATGTTGTGGTGAATCGATACTCCATCGACCATAACCTTTTCTTAGGTTTGGAGAAAAGAAGAGTCGAATCTAGCTCGATCCATATAAAACAAACCAAGTCCGGACTAATCGCCCCGCGATCCCATATAGTTGAACCGGCACCAGAAATTAATTCGAAAGAATCAGAGTCAAATCAGAGGAAAACCACATGACTTATATAAAATGATCGGATTGAGTTACCTTAACTCGCAAGCTATACATTTGAGGGACACACTCATATCTTGTACCTTTCGTAATATGTAACCTCACAATACACATCAGTTTGATTAGAGATCATATGGTTTTTCTCCGAGACTAAGATTCAGGTCGAAAAATAATCCAATGAGTTCACCAAAACAAAAGCTTAAAGTATTTCTCAATTCGTCAACAACCAAAACAAGCAGAGAGAAATTAATAAGCTATCACGGAATCACGATGATCAGTTCACCCAAAAAAAGAATGTGCTTAAAGTACTGTATTTCTAAATAACCAAAAAAGCTTTTTGTGTTCTTCTTTCATCTCTTCACGATGCTCTCATTTCTTTTTCTTGTCTTGCTTCTTCTTCTTCTTACTCTCAGCCTTTTCATATCTCCTTTTGGCATCACAAACGTGCTTCTCTGAGATCTTCTTCATATGATCCACCTCAACAAGAAGAGGTTTGAAATCTCCTTCCAAAGAGTCCTCAAGGACTCCTCTTACAAAAACATTTACCTTCCGTTTCAAATAGTCCACTTTCTTCTCGGTTTCAGACTTTTGAGAAGCCCTTTTCACAGGATTTACTTCAAATTCAACGACCGCTAGACTGTATTCTACGAATTCCTTTTGCAAGGATTGGACAATAGCCAATCCCTTTAGAAGAGTCATCTTCTGAGTCTACACCATGTCTGATTCTGTTGAAGACTTGAGACCAGCCGGCTCCACCTCCTTCAAAGCAATAAATAGTTAGTTAAGAAACTACGGCTATAATTGTATTGATAATGAAGTTAAAAGACGTATAACAATACCTTAAGTAAATACACATAAATAAGATAACCAAGATTGTTAACACAAGATTGAATTCTTAAAGATCTAACATTATGAATTTAGAGAGGTTTTAATGTATTTACCTTGAGAGGAGAGAGATTTGTCCACTGTTTTTAAGTCAGATGCACACATACTTTTCTTTATTCCTCCAACTCTTTCCTTTTGGGTCGCTAAGGAGGATATGTGTCTATTAGGGACAAAAGTCCCACATCGAAAATTGGAAGGAAATCTAAACAATATATAAGGGATATGTGCCAATCCACTCATTGCCAATTGGTTTTGAGTTGGAAGCCCATATTCCAACATGGTATCAGAGACAGGTTCCGATCCCGTGACCTGTGGGTTATGGGCCCACCACGCTTCCGCTGCGCCACTCTATTCCGAGATTAACGGTCAAAGAGCCATCATCTCGAAGGGGCGTATTAGGGACAAAAGTTCCACATCGGAAGTTGGAAGGGAATCTAAGCAATATATAAGGGATATAGGCCAATCCACTCATTGCCAATTGGTTTTGAGTTGGAAGCCCATATTCTGGTTTATATAGAAAAAAATCTTGTTGAGAAAGCCAAATATAGAAAAGAATTCTTTCGGGTAGATTAATAGACACTTTTGGTTTTGCTAACCAGCTAATTTAATTTTCGCTTCTCTCTGAATTTTGAGCCCAATATTACAACCATTTTCTTGATCTCTGTTTTTCCGTTTTTGAATAACAGGTTTACCATTTTTTCTTTTTGGCCTAATTTTTTTTTTGCAAAACAGGTTTACCATTTTTAATAAGATTTATGTTTCTTCTTCCCTACTCTAGAGCTAGGGCTTTTGCTCTTTTGTATTTGTAAACCACTTTTGATCATCTTCTTCTCGTTCACATCACAATCTCCTCTTGCTTTAAAGACGATGGACGCATACCAAGTTATTTCTAATTTTTCCGAGATACAATGCCAAGATATAGTCGACGGTGTGTCTTCCATATCAAAATCCTCTGCTTTAACAATTCAAACAAAGAAGAGTGACAATAATAAAGGTATAAAAGTCTTTTTTGACGAAGGTGCTGTCGTTATACCCTCGAGCATGAAGAAGCTGAAGAAAGAAAAGAAAGCCGAATTTTCTGAAGGGAAGAAAACGCAAAAAGAGGAGAAGAAGACAAGTCAGATAGGTTCACATGTGTCTGGTCAGTCTTCAAGAAAATCTAAAAAGGTGAAGCCTCTCAAAGAAACTTCTGCTTCTCTTGCACAGCCTGCTGCGGAGGTGGAGGAGCTTCCAACGCCATCAGACATGAAGAAGGCTCTCCTAGCTAAGTTGGCAACTATCAATGCTTTGCAAAAGGATTTCAGAACTCTTAGTCTTGCCATTGCTGAATTTGAAGCAGATCCTCTGGAAAAGGCTGCAACCAAGAAGAGAGTCGATTTTTCGAAACAGAAGGTAGATGATTTTGTGAGATACGTCATCAAGGATGCTTCTATCGACGGAAAACTCGAAGTTCTTCATGCTGAGGTGGATGAATTGAAGAAGATGACGGATCAACATTTGTTCAATGCCAAAAAGAGACTTGAGAAGAAGATGAAGAAAGGCAAGACCAACAACAAGAACAAGAAGTGAGATCTCTTGTCTGCTCAGCCTTGAAGAGATGAAAGAAGAACACATCTTGGTTTGGTTTTCAATTTCTCTATGCTTGGTTTGGTTTTTGATTTCTCTACGCTTGGTTTGGTTTTTGTTCACGAATTCAAAAATAACCTTAAGCCTTTGTTTTAAACTTATTGGATTATGTTTTGCTTCTTTCCGCATCTTTGTCTTTCTTTACATTTACATTAATCCTAGCCGAATTTACCCTCTGGACTAAACTAAGCAACAAGGTTCACAACTACTCAGAACCCCAAATGCAGAAATTTCCAGAGGCTTCGCGTCTTGAGCTTCACATGCCGATAAATCTCGGGTTTTACCTGGAACGAGAGCAGCGGGATTCAAAATCACCAAAAGCTTCTCCTGCTTCCGTTTCTTCTGATTCACTTTCTTCCCCACCGGTGAATCGGAGAGCTTAGGGTTTTAGTCGATTCTTGATGAGCCACAAAGAGATTTATCTCAGTGGGACAGTAACATCCAGAGGCAAAAGTACTTCTTCTTCTAGCTCACACCAGTCAAGATCTTCAGAATCCCCATCTTCGTATTCAACTCTGTACCATCCAGTTTCTTTGTCGAACTTTGACACCGTACCAGAATAGTATCGACCCAAGAAAAATTCTGAACCTGTCTACCTTCAAGACATTCGCCGCTTCCTACTGTGCCACTTGACAATAGTGGTCCGTCGTCTCTGGCAACCATACAGTCAGTTTGAGGTTCATCAGGCACACCGTTGATAACAACCGCAGGCTCTCCCGGTATGTCAAAGATCCCTGGCGACGCTTCTTGCTTAATGCTCCCGGTGTTTTCCATTTTCGAGCTACCTTCTTGCAATAACATATAGAAAACGGTTAAAGAGTTAACAAGATTCAAATGGTAATGTACCAAATTGCTCAATCACTAATCTCTTAAACCAAATGCATCTTTCATAGTTCCATTATAGATGTCAGAAGCCATGATCATGGTAAACGAACGTACATCAAATAGACACAAATCAATTTTTCATTTGTCAAAATTCCTAGAAAAATTGGATTACATATGCAATCAGAAAAAGTAAAATGATTCATTTTCCCGCGAAAATCTAACACAAAAATCAAGGAAAGTTCATTCTATAACAGAGACGAGAATCGAAACAAAAATTGAACAAAACGAAACGATTATCTGCGAAAAGAATCCCTAAATCATATACAACAATGATGAATTTTTCCTCGATTACCAGCACAAACCCTAAATTTTCTCCAACGCCGGACAAATTCCAGTTTTACACATAAACGATACACCGAAATTCAAACCATAATGAATAACAAAATTCTGCAAGAATTTTGTTATTCATTTTTATGGATGGACATTAGTTTAAATACTATATAAAATATAGGGTTTTCTTATTGTTTAGGCTTGGTTATATAAGTTGATGTCATTTTATGTCTTTATGCCAAAAATAAAAGTAATTTAAGAAATTGAGATATTGGCTATTTTGTTATAACTTTTTTCCTCCAATTATGTGACGAACATCATTTTTCCCTCTTTAGACGGAATTACAAAATACAATATTTTATTATAATTTTGTATGCGGCGGTCATATTTATAACTTTGAAATGGTCATGTTAGTCTCCACAAACATGTAATACTCATAAACAAATACAAGTTTTTCCATGAAACGTTGTGAGAGAAAACAGGAGAAGGAAAGGAATGGTGAAAGTTCAGCACCTTGTTTCGATTGCTTATGAAGAGTTCTTTAAAGAATCTGGTGATTGACAAATTTGTTGTAATGCTCTTCTTCTTAGCCATCCAATGCTTCAATAGGACCAGGTCAATTTATCTTTAAGACTTACAAAAATACTGGACTATGTGCCGTTTGATTATACTAGTTCAAAAGTCTTTGCCGTTTGATTAATTGTTAGTCACAACCAAACCGGTCGGTCAATTAAGTAATTAAAAAGAGAGATGGCTAAGTAATTAAAAAGAGATTTCTTCCGAGGATTTAAACCCTCGGAAAGCAAAAGTGGCATGAAAAGATGTTTGTAAATTAAAGGAAGAAGGACGTGTCGGATTCAAATCATTCAGCTTGCTTGGTATAATCTGGTAGTAAAGTTGCTTGGAACTCACTATACTACAAGCTGGATACATCTACTTCAGCTTGCTACGAGTCAGGTCATGAGCAAACTCAATCTCTTCTTGATGCGATACCTCTTCCAACTAAAGGTGTATCACGTTTGGAAAGAGTGTAATGGTCGTCGACACAGAGAACAACCGAACACATCCATAGCTATTATCAGGAAGTATTGACTAGGATATACGAAATTGCCTCGCCTATATCCGGATCACAAGGGACCAAGCTAACGATAGTAGTGTGCGTGGTTTGCGGTCCGGTCAGCCTTAATCGACTTGATTCAAAATCAGTTAATTTAAGGCTCTATTACTTTAAAAACAAAAGTGCATTTTTTTTTTAAACAATGTTTTTCTTTTTGTGTGAATTAAATTTAAAATTTATTTCAAAGAAAAAAGAGAGAGAGAGAGAGATGTCTGGTCGTCTGATGTTATCAAGCCATGTCTAATATGGCGACGTGCGTGCCGTTCCTTAAGCAGATAATAAATGGGAAATGTTATATGTATGACAAATTGAGCAATAATGTTTTTTAATGTTATGCTCATGAACATTAAATATATATATATAAACATTTTTGTTATTCATAGAGATGTTGCGGTGAATCGATACTCCATAGACCATAACCTTTTTCTTAGGTTTGGAGAAAAGGAGGGTCGAATCTAGCTCGATCCATATAAAAAAAAAACAAATCAAGTCCGGACCATATGGTTGAACCGGACCAGAAATTAATTCGAAAGAATCAGAGTCAAATCAGGTTTGGTCCGGAAAACCACATGACCTATATAAAATGATCGGTCATATCTCGTACCTTTCGTAATATGTAACCTCACAATACACATCAGTTTGATTAGATATCATATGGTCTTTCTCTCAGACTAAGATTTTAAAAGAAGAGACAGGTCAAAACATAATCCAATGAGTTCACCAAAACAAATGCTTAAAGTATTTCTCAATTCGTCAACAACCAAAACAAGCAGAGAGAAATTAATAAGCTATCACGGAATCACGATGATCAGTTCACCAAAAAAAAGAATGTGCTTAAAGTACTGTATTTCTAAATAACCAAAAAAAGCTTTTTGTGTTCTTCTTTCATCTCTTCACGATGCTCTCATTTCTTTTTCTTGTCTTGCTTCTTCTTCTTCTTACTCTCAGCCTTTTCATATCTCCTTTTGGCATCACAAACATGCTTCTCTGCGATCTTCTTCATATGATCCACCTCAACAAGAAGAGGTTTAAAATCTCCTTCCAAAGAGTCTTCAAGGACTCCTCTTACAAAAAAATTTGCCTTCCGTTTCAAATAGTCCACTTTCTTCTCGGTTTCAGACTTTTGAGAAGCCCTTTTCACAGGATTTGCTTCAAATTCAACGACCGCTAGACTGTATTCTACGAATTCCTTTTGCAAGGATTGGACAATAGTCAATCCCTTTAGAAGAGTCATCTTCTGAGTCTACACCATGTCTGATTCTGTTGAAGACTTGAGACCAGCCGGCTCCACCTCCTTCAAAGCAATAAATAGTTAGTTAAGAAACTACGGCTATAATTGTATTGATAATGAAGTTAAAAGACGTATAACAATAAGATAACCAAGATTATTAACACAAGATTGAATTCTTAAAGATCTAACATTATTAATTTAGAGAGGTTTTAATGTATTTACCTTGAGAGGAGAGAGAGCTTTGTCCACTGTTTTTAAGTCAGATGCACACATACTTTTCTTTATCCCTCCAACGCTTTCCTTTGGGTCGCTAAGAAGGAGATGTGTCAAAGTACTGGTTTATATAGAAAAGAAATCTTGTTGAGAAAGCCCGATTTTCCAAACAAAACAAAAAAATGCCAAATTTCCTGGTTTAACATGCGATTTCCTTTTTAATACACAAAACCAATCCAACCCGGTTATCAGTCTATTTCCATTGAGAGACACGTCGTATTCCACCCCTGGCTAATCAGAAATATCCAACTCTCTTGTTTACTTTAGAAAGCAATGTTCAAACCAGTGAATAATGGAAGCTTGAGTGTTAAACACAGTCTATTTTCAAATGGAAAATACAAACCAAAACCCAAACACACTAATAGATTTCGAGCACGGATGTTTGAGACAAGTACAAACAGGCGCTAACATTCTTCGAGAAAAGCATGCCCGAGATTGGTTGCTAGAGCAAGTCTCACAGAACAAATCAGATTCTATGAATCCTGGTCTTGTAATTTATTCAACATCAGGTTGGTCTATGTTACATTCAACATCAGGTTCCTATATGAACAACAGGATTGGTAAAAAAAAACACGGCTCAAATTTATAATAGACAAACAGCGGGTACAGCAATTCACCTTTGTGAATGGCTTTAGATAGAGAAGAAAGCTCGATCCAGTTACATGTCGCAGCTATGAGGCAATCAGCACTTCCCATCATGATCTTCAACATATTTCTCAAGCCCTCGCGGGTCTGATGGTGAGCACATTGAACCCAGAAGGCACTACACTCTAGTTTAGATATCTGAGAATGGCATCTTTCTCGTGTCTGGCAAAAGGGCAAGATAAGTCTAGACGCATAAGACTACACTAAAAACAAAAAAGAATGACAAAACTTTCCAAAAATACCTTCATAAAGTCAAGCTTTGCTGCAAGGCATTCACCAAACTTCCCAGCCTCTAGTTTTGGACGCATCCGTGGCATCGACAGTTTCATCAAATTTGTATTACATAAATGAATAGTCAAAAAATATGGACACATAAAAAAGTACTAGCACCTAGATAGTCACTTTATATGACATGAACTACTTCGTTCTTACCAACCTCAAGATTTCCCACCTGGTCTAGTTGATAAGAGCCATGCAAGTGTAACAACTGAAAAAGCGGGTTGTGTGGCTAGATCTCTATGTTTGTGTACGCTGCGAGTATGTATGAGCATAAAATAAAGAACACATAGAATTTTTTAACGAAGTTCGTTTCCTAATCCCCGGGACCACGTCCAGAATCAATCCACTATAGAAAAGGCCACAACCTACAATTGTGTAAGATATCCAGCACTACAATGCCTACCCTTCTTTTCTACATGAATCAACTAAACACCAATAGGCAGATATTGTTTTCTAATCTCCTTTGGTGGACGACGCCACACACACATGTGTGCCTCTCTCAATGATACCCTAGGCGCGTAACTCTTTTTGTCAACGCCTCTTGCCCCTTATACTGCCACCACGAAACCCTAACGCTTTAGGTCATGTGGGCTTTTAACCTCTCTCATAATTGGGCTTCTAATTCAATACGGGCCCAATCTCACTTTTCTCTACGTGTTGGAACAGCTATGCACGTGTTCCACCAGCTCGTATTCTGTTGCTCCAGAAACCTCTCTTACATTCTCTCCCTTTTTGACTGAATATGTGCATCCAAGCTCATCTTCAAACTCTCTAGATTCAGCATCAACTCCCCCTCACTGGTAGCATCAATACTTTCTTGATACTCACTTCTTGAAGCTCTTCATATGCATCGACACATTAATCTCTTCCATCTTGGTTAACATATTCATTCAAAACCTCTCAAGATAATCAAAGAACAAGATCTACATCACTCTCCTTCTGTGAAAACCAAGTTTTTCTGTTCTTGGCCATGTTCCAACGTTATCTTGTCTGTTTCAGCATCTGTTGCAGTTCTTCTGCAGATTTGATCGATTTCTTCGCTAGAAAGAAACATCCATAACTAACGCAATTCACATCGGAACACAAAACCGTTTCTTCCTGTGCACAGCTGGCTTCATTATCTTCGCATCGGTACCAAAACCGACATCTGGTTCGTTCTGGTTCACCGAAAAAGTGTCTCCAAAGTTGGCTTCTCATGCACTCGTTTGCTGATTTTTCTGGAGATTCAGTCACGCATAAACACTCATAACTTCCACGATTCATGTCCGAATTAAGCTCTGTTTTCTCCTGTGTAAAGCTTGCTTCGTCATCTTTGCAATGGTATCAAAACCGATTCTTGGTTTGTTCTGGTCAGCCGGGAAAATAGCTCGCAAAGTGGCTCGTCACATCTGATACTACCCTTAGATTTTTCTTCAGATTTCTTCACCTTCATAACTGAGCTACTTCTCTTACCACAATTTTTGACTCTTCTTTGCTATCTCATACAGGAACTGGTCTCTCCCACATCTTTTTCAAGCCCCAAAAACAAAATCCCAAAAAAAACCATTCAATCTTCTTCTCTCTTCACATCTCTGCCACCAACACCTAATCCAAGATCATACTCGAAATTTTTTGACTCTTCTTCTCTCGTTTGAATAAACATAAAAACCCTAATCTCATACTTCTCTCTTCTATCTCTGCCACCAACACCTAATCCAAGATCATACTCGAAAATAAGAACGAATCTCTATCGAGTCCCGCTCTGATACCAATTAAAAAGCGGTTTGTGTGGCTAGATCTCTATGTTTGTGTACGCTGCGAGTATGTATGAGCATAAAATAAAGAACACATAGAATTTTTTAACGAGGTTCGTTTCCTAATCCCCGAGACCACGTCCAGAATCAATCCACTATAGAAAAGGCCACAACCTACAATTGTGTAAGATATCCAACACTACAATGCCTTCTAATCAACTAAACACCAATAGGCAGATATTGTTTTCTAATCTCCTTTGGTGGACGACGCCACACACACATGTGTGCCTCTCTCAATGATACCCTAGGCGCGTAACTCTTTTTGTCAACGCCTCTTGCCTCTTATACTGCCACCACGAAACCCTAACGCTTTAGGTCATGTGGGCTTTTAACCTCTCTCATAATTGGGCTTCTAATTCAATACGGCCCAATCTCACTTTTCTCTACGTGTTGGAACAGCTATGCACGTGTTCCACCAGCTCGTATTATGTTGCTCCAGAAACCTCTCTTACAACAACTTCACCTGAAAATAAAAGAATGGGTAGCACATTGCTCAAATCGCATCTTTCAACCCCAAACTACAAAGAATGCCCTTATCCCAAAAAAGTACGAACCACTATTTCTAGCAAGCCAACTGGTAGAGCAGATGACATCACTTGCCAGTATCTTGGATCATCCTCGATGGCCTGCAAAGGCACATAAACCCATTAAGAAATCCAGTTCTTCAATCACTTCTTTTCCAAGCATCCACTATATAAATTTCTAACACTATCGACACCTTGTGGGAGAATTATAATACATAGGTCACAAGACCTGTAAGCCAACAAGTTGATTCTGGAAAATCTTGAGTAGATTGTTAGATGTTATCTTGAAAGGAGTATATCGTAATCCTGCCATGATATAGATGGTCGGTAACAAATTCGAGAAGGTTCATCCCACGCAGCCTTTAAAGAAGTTGGGTCCACGCAGCCTTTAAAGGAGTATATCGTAGTCCTGCCATGATATTGGGTTTTCAGCTTTCAGGTACGGACCAGTGGCTCTAGCCTCTAGTCGCCAGAAAAATAGGGACGGCATTAAAACGCACCGTCTTGTACACGGAAATTCGTAGTAGTAATTGCATTGCTAGCTATATACTTTTAAAGGTTTTCTAGTTGACCATTATGTTTCCGAATGTATATTTTTGACCCAACAACGCGTTGTTTCTAAACTAGACAAATGAAAACCCTGACGTTTTTAAAGCTGCTCTTATCTCTCTTCTTCATGGCACATATGATTTTGAAGGCATTAAACACCTCCCATCCCATTGCGAAGTCCCCACTGTTGCATGCAAGAATTGTAGTTCAATTGTTCACTTTTGACCACAATTGATGTTGACCAATATTCCCACTAACAAGGATTATACTTTGATTTTGTTTTGTATACGGCTCTTCTTGTACCAAAATTCTCTCCTTTATTCTGTTTTTAACTTAAATTTCGACTTTGAGCGTTTGGACGCATTTCTAAGCAAATTCCAAAATTGGTCCTCAAACCCATAACAATGTAATCTTTAGATTCTTGTTATTGAGGGATTATAGACCAACTTGTAATTAGATGTTAAGGGCGGTTTAGCCGGTTAGTTGTACATATGTAACTAGGTTAAATCACTTGTGTATATAAGGCTATGCCTTGAGATCTTAATAAGATAAGAAAACCTTTATACAAAATAGGTGTTCTTGACATGGTATCAGAGCTAAACCTAATATTTTAGGGTTTTTTCGATCCTCTGCCCTGCCTCTTTTTTTCCTCTGTCAAACTCTGTTCTTCTTTTACTCTTTCGTTTTTGACCTCTATATCACGGCTTTCTCTCTAAACCGTGGTACTCTACTTGAATCATGACTGAAGATGGTTCGATAACTAAGGAGGGTTCGTCGATAAATCGGATACGTTCTGAATAATCCCGTCGACGAACCGATCCCTATGATCTCTCCTCAGGAGATAACCCTGGGTCTATTATTTCTCAACCACAACTTCGTGGATCTAACTATGACGAATGGGCCATGAATCTTCGACTTGCGATACGAGCAAGAAAGAAGTTTGGCTTTGCTGATGGATCGATTCCTAAGCCGGATGAAAAATTTGATGACCTCGAGGACTAGTGGGCAAATAATGCCATGGTGGTGTCATGGATCAAACTTACAGTTGCTCCAGACCTGAGCAACTCACTTTCCCACCATGAAATTGCACATGATTTATGGACGCATATCCAAAAGCGTTTTTCGGTTAAGAATGGTCAAAGAGTGCAACGCCTTAAAACTGAACTTGCAAATTGTCATCAGAAAGGCTCGGCTGTGGAAGCTTACTACGACAAACTTACAAAACTATGGACTAGTCTTGCTGATTTTCAACGCGCAAAGACGATGGAAGAGATAATTAAAGAACGAGAAGAGGATAAGTTACACAAGTTTCTTATGGGACTCGACGAATCTGTGTTTGGTGCGGTCAAGTCCTCTTTACTCTCTCGTGATCCTCTTCCTTCCTTAGACGAAGCTTATCAGGTCGTGACTCAAGATGAGGAATCAAAACGTGCTAGCCGACTCTTTGAAGAACGTTCTGATGGAGCGAGTTTTGCGGTTCAAGCTACTTCACGTCCTCGAAAACAACCTGAATTACATAATCCTTCGGCTATATGTACAAGTTGTGGCCAAAAGGGTCACCTTGCGGAGAATTGTTTCCAAAAGCTTGGATATCCTTGGTGGTGGGGTGATCGACCTCGCTCTAAAGTCCCAACAATGACTCAAGGAAATCCGGGAGCTACAAGTAGCTCTCATAACGATTGTCATCTCGTACCGGTTTCTTCAACAACGATGTCACATCCTCCACCGGCTCATGTGAATCAAGTTTCAGCTTCTCCATCCACTGCCGCAACCAATACTATCATTACAGATGCAGATCGAGTTGGTTTTAGCGGACTAACCAATGATCACTGGAAGGTACTTGTTCACATGCTCAACAAACGTAGTCCACAGAATGGTGATAAGTTTTCAGGTACGTATTTTCTTGAATCATGGATTATTGACACGGGAGCTTCTAATCATATGATTAGAAGTATTGATTTTTTGATGGATGTTTGTGAGATGGCTCCTATGTTTATCAAGTTACTTGATGGTCGGTTAACTGTTTCTACTAAACAAGGGACAGTTTCACTTGGCTCTCATTTGAAATTGGTCAACATGTTCTTTGTTGATGGATTAAAATGTCACCTTATCTCAGTCTCTCAGTTAACTAAAGATCATGGACGTATCTTCCAGTTATCTGACAAGCTTTGTGTTGTTCAGGACCGCATCACACATATGCTGATTGGCACGGGTACATAACGTAATGGATTGTATTTCTTTAGAAGTGTGACGACTACAGTGACTCTACAAACCTTGGCGACGCAACCAGCTGAGGTGTGGCATTGTCGCTTGGGACATCTGCCTTCTAAGGCGATGAAGATGCTTACATTTTCAGATTCTAGTAGTTGTAGTGGTTTTGATTCTACGATTTGCGATATTTATATTCGAGCGAAGCAATCGCGAGACTCGTTTCCTTTGAGTACTAATAAAACGACATCAGTTTTTGAATTAATCCACTGTGATTTATGGGGACCATACCGAACCACCTCTCTTTGTGGATCACGTTATTTTCTCACCATCGTTGATGACTAATCCCGTGCATTGTGGATTTATTTACTACCGAATAAAACTGATGGTTCTTCTACTCTACGCAACTTCATTGCTTATGTCGAAAGACAATTTGACTTACACGTTAAGAAGATTCGTAGCGATAATGGATCTGAATTTATGACTCTTACCAATTTCTTTCGAGAAAAAGGTATTCTACATGAGACTTCATGTGTTGGTACTCCACAACAGAACGGTCGAGTTGAGCAGAAACACCGATATATACTTAATGTTGCACGTGCTTTATGATTTCAATCTCATCTTCCGGTAGAGTTTTGGAGCTATTGCATTCTTACGGCAAGATATTTGATAAATCGGAGACCGAGTTCGATTCTCAAGGGAAATACTCCCTTTGAAATGCTATATGATCGCCTTCCTCCAATGAATCACCTGCGAATTTTTGGTTGTCTATGCTATACTCATAACCAACGCCATAATGGAGATAAATTTGCTTCTCGAAGTAAGAAATCTGTTTTTCTTGGTTACCCATTTGGGAAGAAGGGCTGGAGAGTGTACGATCTTGAGAGTGGTGTAATCTCTGTCTCTCGTGATGTGATTTTCATTGAAACTGATTTTCCGTTCGCGACTATTAATGATCATACCTCTATCCCATCTACTCCGACTATACTGTCTTCCTCACAGACACCAGATATAAATGATGATTTTCTTGCTTTACAACTAGTTTCCTCTTCTCTTCTAGTTCTGGTGGTGTCAACTTCTCCTGCATCTATTGATACGCCCACTACTATGAACATAGTTGACGAAGATCTATCTCTATCTCCTCCGACATCGTCTACGCCTCATGCGTCCGAGGGTGATATTGGATCTCCTATTTCTTTGACTACTCCTGTGCGTTCATCCAGCCTTGCTTCATTTCCATCTTTGAGTTCTACTCTACCTATTAACGCTGAAATTGTCATTGACCAGATTGAACCAATGGGTAAAGGTTGTCGTCAAAAGTTTAAATCCACTAAACTACATGACTATGTCACTAATACGACTCACAAAGACTCCGATAGTGATTTTGTGGACTCCTCATGGTATCCTCTTGAGGATTATGTAGACTGCTCTAATTTTTCCGACCATCATAAAGTTTTTCTGGCAGCGATAACCGCAGGAGTTATTCCTAAGACATATGCTGAAGCCGAGGCTGATGAGAATTAGCGGTGTGCAATTGGTGGAGAAATGGAGGCTTTACAAGAGGCTGGTACGTGGACTGTGGAAACGCTACCTCTGGGAAAGAAAGCACTTGGTTGTAAGTGGGTGTTTACTTTGAAATATCGATCGGATGGCTCTTTAGAATGTTACAAGGCTCGTCTTGTGGTCCTCGGTAATAATCAAATGGAAGGTTTAGACTACAACGCGACATTTGCACCAGTTTGTAAATGGAAGGTTAGGGTATTCTTGGAGGTTGCGATTGCACGTGATTGGGAAGTTCATCAAATGGACATTCATAACGCATTTTTACACGGTGATTTGGAAGAGGAGGTTTATATTCGTCTTCCTCCAGGTTTTCGCACTAATGACAAATCTCAAGTGTGTCGTCTACATAAATCATTATATGGTCTTAAACAAGCTCCAAGGTGTTGGTTTGCTAAATTATCGACGGCTCTCAAGGATTACGGATTTAAGCAAAGTCTTAAAGATTACTCGTTGTTTACGTTTTTCGATGGTGATACCCGGATTTATATCTTGGTCTACGTTGACGATCTCATTATCACTGGGAGTTCTTTGGCTGTTATTAATGCGTTTAACTTATATTTGAGCACATGCTTTCGGATGAAAACCTTGGGATTTTGAAATATTTTCTTGGTATTGAGGTTACGCGGAGCTCGTCTGGAATGTATTTATGTCAGCGGGAATATGTCGTGGATATCATTTATGAGAGTGGTCTTCTTGGGGCTAAACCGGTGTCTCATCCTATTGAACAAAATCATACGTTAGCTAAGGCTCCGGGTGATCCTCTTCCTAATCCATCTCGTTATCGTCGTTTGGTTGGACGTTTAATCTATCTTGGTGTCACCCGACCCGAGTTATCATATGCTATTCATATCTTGTCACAATTTATGCATACTCCTAAGCAAGATCATTGGGAGGCTGCATTACGGGTTGTTCGATGCTTGAAAGGTAATCTCGGACAGGGCATTCTATTGCAAGCTAATTCAGAATTACGTTTGTCCGTATGGTGTGATTCCGACTGGTCTGGTTGTCTCTTAACTCGCCGCTCGTTGACAGCATGGTTTATACAGTTAGGTGATTCACCTATCTCTTGGAAAACACGGATGCAAGATCGAGTTTCACGTTCTTCGGCTGAAGCGAAGTTTTATGGTTACGAGATGTCCTTGAAACGTTGGGTGTGGATTGTTCGTATGCGATTCCGATACATTGTGATAGTCTCTCGGCCATTAATCTTAGTGCTAATCCGGTTTTCCACGAACGCACGAAGCATATTGAAAATGATTGTCATTTTATTCGGGATGAGATCGTTTGAGGTGTGATTGCTACTAGACATGTTTCTACTTCTATTCTACTCGCGGATATACTCACGAAAGCGCTCGGTGGTCGAAAGTTCGAGGGTTTTCGACGCAAGTTGGGTATTTGTGACCTCCGTACTCCAACTTGGGGGGGGGGGGGGGGAGTATTGAGGGATTATAGACCGACTTGTAATTAGATGTTAAGGGCTGTTTAACCGGTTAATTATACATATGTAACTAGGTTAATTCACTTGTGTATATAAGGCTATGCCTTGAGATCTTAATAAGATAAGAAAACCTTTATACAAAATAGGTGTTCTTGACACTTGTACCAAAAAACTTCTCCTTATTTTGTTTCTGAACTTAAATTTCCAGGATTTTGACCATAATCCCAGAGAATTAACCCTAACTTATTTATATATTTTATTATTTTTCTGTTCTTACTAAAATTTGAAATCAACTACATTGAGGAAATGTTTAATGAAATTGACAAGAGGTCGGGAGACATATTATATGACATAATTTAGAGAAAAGCTCCCCACATCCATCTAACATCGTTAATGCAATATCTGAAAAGATACTCCCCACATTTATAAATTGTTGTATAAATAATGGTGGTCCGTACGAAATTTTTATTTTCATATCAAATAAAAGCCCATTTTCTAGTATTTTAATATTTTGTCACAGATTTTTTGATTGTTTATCAATAAAACACTACAAGAAAACAAGCAGTATTCCGGCGGAATTTCCGAAGGACATAATATCCGTCGAAAATTTCCGACGGCATGCGATTTCCGAGCAAAAATAATCCGTCGGAAATCCGTCGGTATATTGTGACGGATTTCCGACGGCCACGGAAACCGTCAGTATTCCGTCGGAAATCTGTCGCCTTGTCCCGACGGATTACCAATGGCAATAAGCTGTCGTAACTTTCCGATGGAATAACGACGGAAATCCGACTTTCCGGTGTCGGCAAAATTTGATTGGCAGCTCCTACGGATTTCCGACGGTTTCCGATGTCGGCAAAGTTTGAGTGGTTACCATATCGTTAGCGGTGGCCGATGGGATTTGTGGGGTGTTATGTCGGAGGCTTTTGACGGTTTTCCGACGGATTTCTGACGGAAATCCGTTCTATATAAGTTTCCACATTTCTTCATTCCTTTATAACACAATTTTAAAAAGCCAAAAATTTTTTTAGCGATGAGTTTATATTTTCGGTCTTGGATGGACGAGGCAATGATGGATATGGGCTCGAACTTATTAACGTCCGCATACGCTGCAGGTATATGCGAGTTCATGAATTTACCCAGAAATCAAGATGCAGCCAAAAAAGGCCAGGATATCAAATGTCCATGTTCTAATTGATGTAATAGAATTAGTGTTGCGGTTCATACTGTTTGGAATCACTTATATAGATATGGATTTAGGCCGGGATATAAGGTTTGGTTTTTACATGGAGAAAGCAATTATGAATATGGTAGTACTAGTAGTAATGCACCTTATTTTCCGGATAACGATTGCGATGGTTAACGATGCGTTTAAAGAGAATTTGCAGTCTGGTGGTTATGAGGGTGATAGGGTTGAAGAACCTAATTTAGAATCTCGAAGGTTTTTTGATATGTTAGACGCTTCAAAACAACCACTATACATCGGTTGTAGGGAAGGTCATTCACCGTTATCTTCTGCTAGTAGGATGATGAACATGAAGACTGATTACAATTTGTCCGAAGAATGTGTTGATGCATTCGCAGAGTTTGTGAAAGATGTTTTGCCAGAGGATAATCTTTGTCCAGCATCATATTACGAGGTCCAGAAACTTGTTGCCGGTCTTGGTTTGCCATACCAGATAATAGATGTGTGCATCGACAACTATATGCTATACTGGAGAGAAGATGAGAACATAAACAAATGTAAATTTTGTCGTAAACCACGGTTCCAGGACACAAGTGACAGAGTGAAGATTCCATTCAAACGGATGTGGTATTTACCATTAACAGAGTGGTTGAAGAGGCTGTATCAATCAGAACGCACAGCTAAGGCTATGAGATGGCATGCATAGCATAGTAAAGATGGAGATATTACGCATCCTTCTGACGCGGAAGCGTGGAAACACTTTCAATCTGTATATCCAGATTTTGCATATGGACGACGGAATGTATACATCGGCTTATCTATTGATGGTTTCAACCCATTTGGAAAGCATGAAAGAAAATATTCATTATGGCCCGTCATCGTAACACCTTACAATTTTCCTCCTTCAATGTACATGCAGTGAGAGTTTCTGTTTCTCTCAATTCTAGTTCCCGGGCCAGGTCATCCAAGACGGTCACTCGATATATTCCTCCAACCATTGATCTATGAGTTGCAGATGTTGTGGGAGCATGGTGTTGAGGCATTTGATGTTTCAATCCTGCATAATTTCAACATGCGTGCGGTTCTTATGTGGACCATAAGTGATTTTCTGGCATACGGTATGTTATCTGGATGGACAACGCATGGAAGATTGGCATGTCCTTATTGCCAAGACAATACTTCAGCGTTCCAATTGCAGCATGGAAGGAAGACTTCATGGTTTGATTGCCATAGGTGTTTTTTACCGACAAATCATCCATATCGTCGGTCTAGAAGACATTTCAGGAAGAATGTACAAGGGTTATATGGTCCACCTCCTGAGATAGTTGGTCGCAACATATTGGAACAGTTACGAGATTTTGGTGCAGAGCGAACTCCTGAATGTGGGGGTAATGGCCATCACCCCGTTGACGGTTGTGGGGAATATCACAATTGGCACAAGAAAAGTATTTTCTGGGATTTGCCTTATTGGAAAGACCATCTATTGCGGCATAATCTAGATGTCATGCATGTTGAAAATAATTTCTTTGACAACATCATGAACACCATTTTAAACATACCAGGAAAGACAAAAGATAACTGGAAGTCTAGATTAGACTTGCCATTGATTCTTTCAAGGGCATCTCTTCATCATGTCTTGCCTAATGGTAGATTGCCGATGCCTGCGTACCGGTTAGATGCGGGTTAGAAAGAAGTTTTTTTTGATTGGATAGAAAATTTTGTTAAATTTGTTGACGGCTACGCATGTAATCTGCGTAATTGCGTGGATTCGACAGAAGGAAAGTTTATTGGAATGAAGAGTCATGATTGTCATGTTGTGATGCAGGGTCTTCTTCCATTTGCATTTCAATATCTTCTTCCACAAGCAATCCACCAAGTAATTGGAGGTATATTTCGTACTCCCATTAGTTTCTTACTAATATAATATTACTATATATGTACTAACTTGTTTACTTTTCGTTTGTAGGAGTTGGGGCTTTGTTTAGAGATTTATGTTCACGAACACTTACAGTCCACGATATCCGTAATTTAGATGCCAATATGCCGGTTCTCCTTTGTAATCTTGAGAAGATATTTCCACCATCTTTTTTGACGTTATGGAGCATCTTCCTATTCACCTCCCACGAGAAGCAGCCTTAGGAGGCCCTGTTCAATACCGATGGATGTATCCGTTCGAGCGTTATATGTTCCACCTGAAGAAAAAGGTAAATAATTTGAGCAGGGTTGAGGGATCTATTGTTCAACAAAGCCTAAACGAAGAAGTCTCACACTTTGCCGAAACTTACTTTCCATCGGAAGCTCGTACTAAGGCGAGACGTCCTGCCAGACATGATGATGGTCTCCAACCATCGAGAAGTATTCAAATGTCACCTGTCGAGGAGATGGATAACATTGATCTTGTTGTTGATGTCACACATATCGGCAATGATTTAGTTCATTCGGACGAAGAGGAATCACGTGACGAATTTGATGAAGATTCAGACTCCATCCCTAGTGAAGGTTCATCAGGAGATTCATATTAATAATTTACAAATAAATGTTTATTTATGAATGTACTTCATGGTAGACAAAAATTTGCAATATTTTAAACTTCAGTAACAAATCCAATTGTGGAAGACAATCTGAGTATTTTTCGTTGGACCATAGGTTCAAACTCGGGTTCACAATGCAGTAACATGTGATGATTTTACTATTAGGGTACGAAGAAGTTCTGTTCTTTTTTATCTTTCACTAATATATTAATCTTAGAACGCGTTATAATATTACATTAATTAGAAAATAGAAAATATTACACATAACAACTTTATTGTAAACTCGTACAATGGATAGTAGGAAAATATTAAACATTAAAGCAACATAAAGCCTTAATTAAGCTTATTCATAACCATTGATGACTCAGATGTTTATTCATCTTGTGAGTTTGGAACTGTTTCATATTCGTACCCAGTAGTTCCTTCATCTTCCTCGTTGATAGTAGATACTTCGGTTGGTTCATATTCATCAATCATCGAATTAGCACCAATCATC
The DNA here is from genome assembly GCA_963576765.1 of Draba incana. NCBI lineage: Eukaryota > Viridiplantae > Streptophyta > Magnoliopsida > Brassicales > Brassicaceae > Draba > Draba incana. Next base: position 5,441,256 of record OY755216.1, read on the forward strand.
TGTTTCGAAAATGAATTTAGTTTTTAAATATCAGAAATATTTACAAACTTCTGGAAAATGTACCTTGACAATGTTCCGCTCTGTGATGTTGAGGTACTTAGAGTTCATGTTAAAACGACATACGCTAATATTCTGTAGAATGACCACCACACCTACAACAGTGGAGAGTTTGTACTCGTCAATTTTGAAGATGTTATGGTGCATGGTTCCCTCGATTTTTCCTGACGGATCCTTTAAGGTTACTAGCAGATCTCCCAGGCCGTTAGGGGTCAAACTGGCGAGCATAGCCACAATCTGAAAATGAGATACAATTTACTTGTCAGATAAATTGTATATATAAAATGAAAAAATATCGCTGTACAATGTGAACCTTTTTTACTTTCACAAATTGTGAATGCGGCGATTGAATTTCTGCAACCTGGGTCCAGAATGGTGTGCTCCAGTTGTTATAAGAACCTACATGTATGAAAGATATATTTAGTATGTCATCATCAATCATTATTGTAATGGTAAAAGCGTTTATTATATATATATATATATACACCTTCACGGATTATGTAATCGATAGTAGAAGTCCACCGAGGACTACTAAAATCCTGGTCGCACTATATTGGCTCATTAATGACCTCACGCATGAAATCTTGTGTTGGGCGTGTTTGAGAACTTTCACCTCGCAACAACTTTGCATCGTGAGACCTCTTGCGAAACAGTCCTCGCCGTATGAGATGGTAAGGTCCTGGTATTACGGGCGTTTGGTTTTGGGATCCTTGAGTTGGTTGGAGTGAAACTGTCGGTGGAGCATTAGTAACATTTAAGTTATCGTATGGAGGGCTTGAAGGAACAAGATTTGTGTTTAGAGGGTTTTGAACGGAAGCTCAGTTTTGCATATAATAATTCCAAAGATCTCTGTTTGCCATTGCAAAATTGAATATTTTTGTGTTATGATTTTGTGTTGAATTAGTTTGACTTATATAGGCAAAATAGAGAGATATTTTAAGCTTAACATGTCGCTGTATATGTGGTTATAAGAGAATAACAATAACTGATGCGACATTACAACTTAGTGAGCCATAAAGAAATCAATTCCATGAATGCAATTGTCGGCCACAGAATGATGAATTACATTGTGAATGACAATGTCGGCCATTGAATGATGAATTGACAACTCGTTTTAATGGTTTAGATATGACCGAAAAATTTCAACGGCTCAGATCGATTCTATAAAGGTACGAAACACTAAATGCAGATAATGAGTTAATACTAGGCAGATGTGACAACTCGTTTTAATGGGTCAGATATGACTGAAAAATTTCTACGCCTCATATCGATTCTCGTGATTTGACAACACAATATGCAAAGACAAAACAACTTCTGTGGACTACAAAGTTTCGTACTATCTCCATTATTTGTGGATATGGTTTTACTTACGTTTAAACATATAACTTCTACTATAAATACATATGATAAAGTGCATATCTTCTACACCTATCAATAACACAAATAATGTCTTCTAGCTCTCCTAATGAAGACTATAAATCCACTATCGTCGCAAACCACCTAGAAATTCCAAAATACTCGTGGGAAACCGAAACTCAATGCGACGAATTCACTCAAGAGATACCCACTTACTCGTGGGAATTTGATATGTGCTCACCAATCCATATTGAAGATTCTTCATCAACAATAGTGTCAGACAGCCAGTGCTTGCCAACCATCCAACACATTCCAAAATTCTTGTGGAAAACTCAATCTCAGTGCGACGAATATACTAAAGAAATACCCACATACTCGTGGGAAGCTTATTCATGCTCTCTTCCCAATGTTTTGAGTCCCAAGTATGATAAGCAGCCAGAATGTCCTGACCAGAAACATGTTCTCGAAGACGTACAACCATCTCAATTGATTGAAAAGTCAGATACTTACGATGGAAGTACTTCAAATGAATGTAAGGATCACTACTATGATTATGAATTTTCCCAAAGTCCAGAAAGCCCCAACTTAAATGTAGATGTTGATGCAATCAAAAGGGAATTTTGAGATGGATATTTAGATTCTCCACCAAAGAAACAAAAGGGAAAGAAAAGTTTCTGGTTCTAACAAATGGTAAGTTTGGAGTGGATACAGAGACATATGTTTTTAAAATTAGGAGTGTATTATGACCTTGTAACATAACCGTTGTATGTTTAATATTTTCAAGGCTCTAATGTAAAGACAATTTATTTGGGAAATGAGATTTAAAATTTATGTTTTTAAAAATTAAAATATAATATAATAAAATGAGAACAATTTATAATAATTAAATTTAAAATCCGTCCGATTTTAAATTTCTTATTATATTTCTGCGAAAATTTAATAAAAGATAAAAAAAAAATTAAAATCCCTCGGAATTTACGACGGATTTCCGACGGATTTTAATTTTCTTATTATATTTCTGCGGAAATTTAATAAAAGATAAAAAAATTAAAATCCCTCGGAAATCCGTCGGAATTTACAACGGATTTCCGACGGATTTTAATTTTCTTATTATATTTCTGCGAAAATTTAATAAAAGATAAAAAAAATTAAATTCCCTCGGAAATCCGACAACTCTAATTTCTGCCGCAAAACAACTTCGATATTATCGAAAACCCAGGAAAATCCGTCGGAAACCTGTAATAAAACCAAGCTCATCTTCTTCACGGAGACAGACCGAATTTTCGGAGGAAATTATATCAAATCGCCGAAAACTTGCCGGAAATCCATAACCAACATCGAATTCAACCCCATTCTCAATCTCCACCACCAAATCATGAATCCAATGTAAGTTTTTGGATAATAGAAATGTTTTTCAGAATTTGATAGATTTAGGATGTTATAAAGTAAGGGATGTAAGGATTTAGGATGATAGAAATGTAGAAATGTACGGATTTAGGATGTTCGAACTTTAGGGATCTAGGGATTAAGAGATTTATAGAGTTATGAATCGAGGAATTTAGGAATTTTGTAATTTAAGAATTATTGAATTTAGAGATTAAGAAAAATTTTGAAATTTTGTGATTTAGAGATTTTCGGGTTTAGAAAATTATTTTCCATTTTAATAAGTATTTGTGATTTTTAGGGATTTATAAAGATTTATAATATGAATAAATTATAAAATTCTAAATTGTTGAAATTTTACTAAATTTTTACTTTGTTTAAATTACAAAATCCCTAATTCCCGAAAATTCATAAATATCTAAAACTTTAAATTACTAAATCCCAAATTTCTGAAAATTCCTAAATCTCTAAATCCCTAAATCTTGATATCTGAAAAGCCAAAAATCCAAATATCCCTAAATACCTATATTCCAAAATCTCAATTTCCCACAATCCCTAACACCCTAAATCCTAAATTCTAAAAATCTGAAATTCCATAAATCCCTAAATTACAAAATCCTAAATTCCCAAAATCTCTAAATACCTAAATTCCAAAATCCCTAATTCCCAAAATCTCAATATCCCAAAATCTCAAAATCCCCAATTCCCATAAATCTCTAAATCCCAAAATCTCAAAATGTGAAAATCACAAATTCCCAAAAACTCAAAATCTCTAAATCCGTACTGTAGATTATAAATTTTAAATTTATATTTAAAATTTAAGATTTAAATTTAAAGGTATATATATGTAAATCCGTAATATAGATTATTAATTATAAATTTATATTTAAAATTCAAAATTTAAATTTTTATATGTAAGAAAATTGCAAAGATATGTAAAACTTTTGGCAATTGTAGGGACTATAGCCGATTTCATCACTCTAGTGGAGCCGGTACTTCCACTAGGGGAGGTCGGACTGCGAGTCAGTCGCATATCCCCGACACTAGCGGTTTGGATACCCCATACCCATCTCCTCCTATGGGTACAACAGCCTCAGCTCCCACAACCATCAGCGTGGAGGAGTTTGTTTCGCAACCCGGACGGGATAGGTTGACTCGCCTAAATCCTGACTTGCCACCTAACACGACCTGGTAACTTTTATTTAAAAATGTATTTGATTATATTAACTTAATAAAATATTTAACTAAATATTGTTTAGATTCCAATATTCGGGAAACGGGATTACGAGTTCTATCAACGCAATGATCAATTGCTTGATAACTAAACCGTATCCCACATACAGTTCGATGCTGGTGGCAGACCAGGACACTTGCTTTCAGCAATTTGCGGTATGATTTTTTTTTCTAAATTAAGAATTTAGATTTTATTTTCCATTCAAATTGTCAATACTAATTCGGGTACGGTTTTTTTTCCAGCAAGAATTTACTTGGGACCCACAGCTGACTAGTTTGGTCTGACGGGAGTTAGACAAAAAGGCCGGTCGAAAGTACTCGTGGAAGATGAACGAGTGGAAGGACATGTGGTTCAAAGAAGGAAAGGTGCCTCGGGTTATGAAAAATAACCTAACATTATGGGCTGGACTACTTGCCCATTGGGAACGGGAGGACACTCAAGCGAACTCAAGAAAAAACTCGACTAACCAGAAGAGCGAGCGGAAGGGGAAAGGACCCGCAACCCATAACCTCGGAGCAACGAGCAAAGCGTCACGTGCTGAAAAACTGGTAATTTTCTAAATTTTTCAAAATTTTTTATAACCCCTATCTTATTTCCTTCCTTTTCTATGCCAACAGTTTGAGAAGACCGGTGTGCGTCCGTCACATCTTGATTTGATCAAAGATGCGCACACCAACAGAAAGACTGGTGAAATTCAAGATGCACTTGCTCGTGAAATTGTGGAGAGGCTCGGTGAGGAGTACCTCCAATCCCAACCGATCGTCGAAGGAACTCCGCCGGCCACCGAAGTTCCACTCGAGAAGATCAACCAGTTCACCTATGAGGTTAGTAACAGTTTCAAATTTAAACAAATTTAAAATAACTTTTAATACTAATAACTTACAACATTGATTGATTTATTTTTTATCGTAGGTTACGCCTAAGAATAAATGTCGTGTCTTTGGCCTCCCGGAAGACAGTTCCTCCACATCCGTTAATTCATACCGCTTTCACGCAGATAGTAGTTTGAGGGCACAGAACGCCGAGCTTCTCAATCGGATGATCGTGATGGAGGCACAACGCGCAGAAGATGCAGAACGCATTCGGGCAATGGAAGAAAAGATGAACGAGTTCTTCCATAACCAGTCCCAGTAGACTTTACTTTATGTAATCACTTTTAAAAATATTGAAATTTAATTTTAAATTTTTTTTTATTTTAATTTAATTTTTATTTAACTAGAAATTTTTTTTTAAAAAAAATTTACTCATCCGTCGGAATTCCGTCGGTTTTGTCGTGGCCGTCGGAAAGCTGTCGGTAAAAGCTGCCGTCGGAATTCCGTCGGTTACCAAAGTCGTCGGAAATCCATCGGTAAAAATTTCCGTCGGAAATTCGTCGGTTTTCGAATCCGTCGGAAGTCTGTCGGCGATTGAAAACCGATGGTATTACGACGGAGTTTCGACGGATTCCGGTAATCCCTATTCCGTCGGAAATCCATCAGTTATTCTGACGTATTTCTGACGGATATTTATTTCCGACGAGATAGAACCGACGGCCCTAAACCGTCAGAAATCCGTCGGAATATGGGCTATTCCGACGGATTTCCGACGGTTTTGGCTGTCGGAAACGATCCTGTTTTCTTGTAGTGAAAAGTATACATTATATTGGGGTCTAATTTCCCTAAATTGGCCTCTTACAAATCTAAGATTCTTTGTATTGACACTGATTGTGTCTATACTCTATAGAATTATAATCTATAGTAGTGTCTACCTCTGAAAGATACTGGTGGGCTCATGTTCATCACTTCATTTGCATTTGTTATACAAGAAATTTTTTTGTCTCTATTTCCAATATGCTAAAAGAACAATTTATTACTATAAATTATAGCTTGGGATGAGACTACATGTTACGAAATCTTGTCCCTCAAAATCTAACCTTTTTTCCACCTCATGTTATATTCTGAATTGTTACTTATTAATGATTCAATTTATAGCTTGCGATTTTAGCTAACTCAATCCGATCATTTTATATAGGTCATGCGGTTTTGCGGACCAATCCTGATTTGACTCTGATTCTTTCGAATTCATTTCTGGTCTGGTTCAACCATATGGGATCGCGCACATATTAGACCGGCCCAAACGCTTTGCATGATATGTCTTATATGGATCGAGCTAGATTCGACTCTTCTTTTCTACAAACCTAAGAAAAATGTTATGGTCTATGTTATGACTCACCGCAGCATCTTTATGAATAAACCAAAATGTAAATATATTTCATGTTCATGAGCATAAAAAATTTAAAAACATTTTTGCTGAATTTGTCATATATATATAACATTAATTATCTGCTTAGGGAATCTGCAATTTGTTTTCTTACAAATTTTGTTTAAATAGTTGGATATGAGCTACATGTGATAACCAAAATATTTAAATCTGAGGCACCTCACAAAGAAATAACCCAAAAGATATAGACAAAGATAACCATTTTTATGCCAGAGAGTTTTGCATGGAGTACAGACTTACATCTAGTTAAACAATACATGTTTTTTTATATAGAATATTCTATCAAAGAAAGAAAAAGTATATAGTATACGAAAACGTATAGAGAGATAAATTGTTGATAAAAGAATAGTGGAGGAGTTGCATCGAAGAAAAGGAGAAGGTGAAGTAGAGAAAGTGAGAGTTTAATGGTCCCTTCACCAAAAGACATTAATCTCTGAAGCATATGACTATGACTTTAATGGCAAAGCAAAGGTGTTTGTAACCAAGTGTTCCTGTTAGGGTTTCGGAGACTTTGTTGGCTTTTAAGGCCATGTGGGGTTTAACTCCATTCAAATACCCCACCAATATTTTGTGTGATTTGTTTGGTTTGCAAATTATAAGAAGTTGATCTTTTCCCCGTCGGTTTGTCAAATAATAAAAAACGTTATTTCAATAGTTCTGTATATATATATATATAGCCAAATTTACAGAAACGTTATCTATATTTAAAATTACGGTTTATGTATGAGATTAACTAGAGCATGATTATGGGTGAGTTCTATAAAATGGATATCTAACATATATAATATTAATATTACTTTAGTTTTTTTCAATAATTAACTTATATAATTAAATAATATAAATGAACCAATGAAAAAAGTACATGTAGCAAAAGAGGTTCTAAGAGAGTTTCTAAAGTTGCTAAAATTAGCACTTCTTGTTAAATTTTAACAACCCAAAATGAGACCCACAGATTATTATATTTATCTAAGTCCATTAGAAACTCACTAAAACCTCTCTATAATCATGCTCTTAACTTAAAGCTAAACAATGTTAACTAATTTTATTATAGGTAGACAAGCTAAAGTAGTTTCATAAATTTATGAACACTAAAAACTAAACAAATTAATTTAGAAAGAGATAAAATCTATTGGCTCTCTTCTTACAAAAATATATAATGTCCTAGATCTTTCTTTAGGAGAGATATCAATTGGTTATATTGTCATAGTATACGAAATTGGTCTATCTAAAAGCTCTAGACAAAAACAAAAACATATTCCATCTTAGTCTACCTCAAATATTATGGAACACAAATACAATAGTTATTTACGGTTTATTAAACATGCATTCTTATTATGGTTAGCTACATTTCCTATCTTCTCTTGTCTTCATGCTTGCGGTCTCGATGTAGACCAAATTGGAGCACTTGTTTTATATATTTTATAATTCATGCATGTATGATTTTTTATTTAATTAAAAATGTATGATATTAGTTTAAACCAAAAGTTTTATCGAATACATAAGTGGACCGTACCATTCATGGAACTAATCAAAGTTATAAAATTGTTTAGAAGTATCATGAAAATATTTAAATAATTGCTTACATGGTTAATTGGTTATCATAGGATCATGATGACGATCACTACACACACAAAGGCCTTTCAATTTTATTGATGAAATCAACGTACAAGTTTATTAGCAACATTGAATGATGTAAAGGACCACTTCTCTTTCTGTCTCTTAGTCTCTCTACAAAACATCTTTGCATGAGAGAGAGATATAAGGTAGAAGTAAAAGCTGGTCCTTGAGAGAGAACACCAATTATTTTTTCTCTTAATTAGATCTATAAATAGTAACATCCCCGGTACATACATATATGATATATGTGATCAAAGAAAGAGTAATAACTTTTACGTACGTTGGTAATGAACCCATTTAGGTAACTCTCAACTAGCTTTAGTAGTATCTAACTACAAATTTACCTTGACCCATTTTCTTCCTCCAATAAATTGTGCCTGATTCATTAATTCTCCTGATATTATACTTTTCTCCCAATATTAATTTGGATATGTGTTTTTATTGAATTAAGGATGTTCAATCCGGAAAGGTTGAATCCATCATATTGGAACCGAACCCAAAAAAAAAAATGATTTGAAGACCAATTAAAAGGTTTAGTTTGGCTAAGATGGTTGTACTTTTTAGAATTTTCAAAATCAAATTCGAACTCGTTTTTTTTTTTTGTCAAACAAATGCTTTTATATAAATAGTAGTGTTTTGCTACAATCAAATACAGAGCAAAGTCTGCCTTGCAAACAACAAAAACATTTAAACTTGGAATAACAATAAGAAAGATAGGTTCAAATCTTTGTGAGAGATTTGAGGTTTCATGGAAGAATCCATAGAGTTTGGAAACAGAGAAACCATCGAGTATGGTTTTAACCGGTTGAAAGGAGTCGGATTCTACCGAGCACATCCTTTTTTATTCGTCAGGGGCAAGAGAGAGAGCACATCTAAAGCCAAGCCATGTTCTGGTCACCAATACCATTGAAATTTTGGTTTTACGCCCTTGCTTCACCTGCCCTAGACTAGACAGTGAAGTGATCATAAAATCTTCTTCACACCGTGACAAAGCCACTCGGGCTTCCGTTCGACTCACCAAGACTACACAAATCCTGGATTTACATTCGATACCTAGGAGCCCATCTCCGATCCTAGTCACGGTTAAAGCTAATGTTACTATCAAGAATCCGATGGGGATAGCTATGCTCCTAGCCTTTCTTGAACTAATAATGATTTCCAGGTTTATCAAAACGCAAGTATTGTGGGCCAAACCCTCTACTTCATCACCTATATCCCTTAAAACACAAGCAATGAGAATCTTGGCCCTGTCGGCGGAGGATCTCTAAGGTGACCGACATCGATGAGATTCCGGGCTACCGACAAAGGAAGGACGAGTATAGCGGGTTTAAGTCCGGATTTGCCACTGTGGAGCAATGGTGGATAGGAGATGTGACAGTGGAGACGAGAATGACACCCATAGCTCTGTTGGAACTCTTTTTTGACAAAATGATTGTAGATCTTTTTCCGGTGTATTTTCCGGTAAGCACTATGAATTAGTGTATCTACTTGTCAAAATCGAAGTTAGTTTGAATGAGAAATGTTGGCATGAAGTCATTGACTTGGAAAGCTTGTAAAGCATAAATATTTGGTTAAGTATAAAACTTAGCAAATATTCAACATTAGATACATGAGGTAAAAATCCTTTTGTATCTTTATGGAGAAGTCAATATTGTGATTAATATGGATGATTAAAATTATCACAAATATTATTTTTAATTAAATACTCTTTTAATTTGTACCAAATAACGTACAATTGATTTGGAGTTATGGTGGGATTTGACATTGATTGGTGAAATCAATGAAATAACGTTTGTGACATAATGGCTTGAGAAGGAGCCTAAGCAAACGCGATCTCTTTGACTTCTTTATAAAGGAAAGAAAATAAACATTCAGGCGATATGATCATGATCAAAGTTACAGAGTTCATAAACAACAAAAAAATCCTCCACACGTTTTTCTTCTTGTGTCTGAGAGTACACATAGATTATGGGTTCGTCAGCTTCTATTTTCGAGTGTTGCGAAATAGTCGATCGTGTGGTTGTATCCTGGGATTCTTAATTGTATCGAAAACCGTCACACTACGGGCAATTAAAGAATTAAGGAAAGAGTGTCTCGCCTCCACACAAACCGTTCTTCATTCATCGTAATTTTGGTATCATCAAAGTTATTTTGTATCTTGTTTTATCATTAATTTAAACAAATATTCAGTTTTGCCACATCGTAGAAATTGTGATCCTACAATCTTAATTCTTTAATTTTCGTTATTGTACTAACGAAAAAACTGATTATTTGTCGAGTTTTTGATAAGAACAGGTCTTGTCAAGATTTAATGGTGATGCGAGAACGATGATTATTGGTTATTATAATCAGAAGTTGTTAATCTTTTTATTCGATTGAGTTCTGGTTCAAATGGTTTGAAGCTGCGGTTTAACGTTTGAACGTCTTCTCTTAATAAGCAAATTATCGCTCATGTGTCTTGCTATTATTTAACTCTTTTTCCAGCTTTGTCATCTTCTGGAAATCTTTTTGAGTTGGGTATGCAACTTATTCGTGTGGTTTAATTTGCATTAGTATGGTCTTTGCATTCAATATAATTATACAGTTGATATGCATACGTTTGCATATGTTTGGTTTAAATTGCACTTATTCCAATTAATTAATTGTTTTAATTGCATACGTTTGATATTTGCAATTTACTTTGGTTTAATTATTTGCAATTTATTCATTTGTTTAAATTGTTTTATATATTAGATTGAATTTCTAATATTATGTACTAATGAGATCTTGATTCTCTTGAATAGATTTGATGTTGAGTACAACTATCGACGAGCTAGCAGCTTAAATCAGATATATGTATATGTGTATACATTTGGGGTTTACGATTTGTTCATAAAAGTTGCCTAATAAAGAATACGTTTACGTAAACGTTTGAGATAACAACGGGTATTGTGAGTGGACAACTCTAAATAAGAATGGTCTATCACTTATAAATTTGTTCTTTATATGGACTACATCTCTGATTTTTATCGGAATGTTCAGATCCTATTTAAATCAAGAGCGGTAGAGGTGTTTTGGTTACGCATCCAATTCAATTTGGTTAATGGTCTTCCACATACGATTGTGCCAAATTCTGATTTTATCAGATTTGTCATGTTAGTGCCTAATGTTGTAAACATAGGACTAATATTCGATAAAATTAATGTCTTAAAGAGAGGATTAATGCGATGGTAGAGAAATATGGGTAAGTCCATAAAATGTGGGGAGAAGCGTTGCTTACCACTAATTATATCCTCAAGAAAATATCGCACAAAGTCATTGGCAAAACGCCATATGAACTTTGAAATGAGTCCTAAACAGGATAATGGTAAATCATGGCATATAACAAGATGACATAAAACCATTAGACACTTGATCTCAATTGGTGTAATCATTAGAAATTACGTTAAGGCGAGTGACAACCTAGAGGATCCTTTATTAAAGGTGTGTCTAGAGATTAAGTGGCAAAATCATCAAGGGGAATGGGTTTAAAGCCTATAACAGAAAATGACGCTTAATGGATATCCAACCTATATCATTGGAAATCCCACGATATAGGTTCAAAGGGCCAACGAAATAAAGCTGATTGAGAGAAGAACACTGTAAGACAATGTCTATGCTCAGTTCCTAGGATGATAAACAGTGTTACATGTATGTGTGGAGTGAGGATAAGCGTTTGCTTTTAATGATTTGAGTCCATAGTTTGAGATATAAGTGGAGTATTACAGGATACTCCTTAAAACAAAGCTAATGGCAAATCACCTAGTGAGTGTAAAATGAGGCCGTTTCTAGGAGAATGAAGGAAAGGCTATATTCTCTAAGTTCACTCATAATAACCAGGAATGTTCAAGACCAAAATGAACACAATAGAGAACCTAGTTCTATGAGAAATTGAAGCTGTGTTATAGTTATTGTCTCGGTTTACATTAAAGTCCGGGTGGTTCAAGACATCAAGTTCACATCTTGGTCGAGTAAGCCCGATAGCTATTAACAATGGCTAGTTCAAGGCTGAATAAGCTACTAGTTCAGATACAGTGGATTTTTCGCTCGTACTCTCTAAAGTCCATTTTCTTGAGTCTTGTCTAGGTAGTCAAGTTAATCGAGTTGTCATATGTCTAGAGTCATTTCTATTCATGTGGGGGATTGTTGGAACTCGTTTTTGATAAAATGATTGTAGACCTTTTTCTGGTGTATTTTCCGGTAAGCACTATGAATTAGTGTATCTACTTGTCAAAATCGGAGTTAGTTTGAATGAGAAATGTTGGTATGAAGTCATTGACTTGGAAAGCTTGTAACGCATAAATATTTGGTTAAGTATAAGACTTAGCAAATATTCAACATTAGATACATGAGGTAAAAATCCTTTTGTATCTTTATGGAGAAGTCAATATTGTGATTAATATGGATGATTAAAATTATCACAAATATTATTTTTAATTAAATACTCTTTTAATTTGTACCAAATAACGTACAATTGATTTGGAGTTATGGTGGGATTTGACATTGATTGGTGAAATCAATGAAATAACGTTTGTGACATAATGGCTTGAGAAGGAGCCTAAGCAAACGCGATCTCTTTGACTTCTTTATAAAGGAAAGAAAATAAACATTCAGGCGATATGATCATGATCAAAGTTACAGAGTTCATAAACAACAAAGAAATCATTCACATGTTTTTCTTCTTGTGTCTGAGAGTACACATAGATTATGGGTTCGTCAGCTACTATTTTTGAGTGTTGCGAAATAGTCGATCGTGCGGTTATATCCTGGGATTCTTAATTGTATCGAAAACCGTCACACTACGGGTAATTAAAGAATTAAGGAAAGAGTGTCTCGCCTCCACACAAACCGTTCTTCATTCATCGTCATTTTGGTATCATCAAAGTTATTTTGTATCTTGTTTTATGATTAATTTAAACAAATATTCAGTTTTGTCACATCGTAGAAATTGTGCTCCTACAAGCTCTTGGTGAAAGAGTGGGATTTACCGTCACCGGCCCAGGAGTAGCGGCTGAATATGGTGGTTCCGGTGAGAGGGATATCTTGTTTAAACCAAAAATATCCAAGCTTGAAGATTGAGAATCGAAGTTTGGATCTCAATCTCGAGGTTTTCGATATGGTGAGATCTCCAAGAAGGACTTCGCTTTCATCGAACAAAGGATGAAACGAATTGGTTGGTGAACACTACTGAATCTGGGAGATGCGGCTTCAAACGCGACGAGATTGGCCGGTGGTGGAGCTTCGTCGAGACCTGGATCTGGTGGCTCTGGAGACGGAACAGGGGTTGCGATTATCGGTGCCATGAGCCGAGTGAAGCGAGGAAGGATGCGGTGGAGGAGAAGCTCCGATCTACTAAAGAGAGCTTCGCCGGCGGCTACCTCGGTAGGCGTGCCTGGGAGAGTTCTTTAGGGCGAACTTTTGATCCCTCATCAAATTCGAACTGGTTAAACGGTAAAAAACCGAACTAAAACATATTTTTATTTGAAAATCGAAAATTCTAAAATGTCTAAATGAATTTGTAATTGAATATACATAGTCTTCAAGTGCAAAAATTTAGAGAAGCACTTGTGAGAATTTAGTTAGAAACAAAAGTAGATAATAGTATAATACGTCTAAGGAACCAAGCAGATTAATAGTTTTGAACTTAAATTATGGAGACAATTAGGTAGATGACATTACTATAGCACATAATTAGGAAACCAGTATAATGTTTTGGATTATTAAGTCGACGGTATGGCCCACGGTTAACAAATGACAAAAATACCCTTAAAAGATAACAACAACACATGCACGCAACTCTTTCTCCCTTTCTCTCTCTCTCACACACACGCAACTTTCTCTCTCTCTCTTTCTCTCTCTCTCACGCAACTCTCTCTCTCTCTCTTCTCTCTCTTTCTCTCTCTTTCACACACACTCTCTCTCTCCACTACAAGAAAACAGGGCGTATTCTGACGGACAAAACCGTCGGAAATCCGTCGGAAAAGCCCCCTATTCCGACGGTTTTCCGACGGTTTTCCACTGTAGGTTCTATCTCATCGGAAATTAGATATCCGTCATAAATCCGTCAGAAATTTCCGACGGATCTTGGTTCCGTCATAAATCCGTCGAAATCATAATTCCGACGGATTTATGACGGATTCCATAACCGTATACCGTATACCGTATGACTGATTTCGTATACTTTATACCGTATTCCGTCACCATATACCGTATGATGGATTTATGACGGATTTCCGACGGAATTTCAATTTTTTTAAAAAAAAAAATTCTCCGGCGGAGAATTTGCGCCGGTGAGTTTATCTTCTTCTTCTTCTTCTTCTTCTTCTTCTAAGAAAATGTGATTTGGGTATAAAATTAGGGTAAAATCCATCGGAAATTTCCGACGGATTTTACCCTAATTTTATACCGCCAAAACATGGGCGGGAATTGTGTTTCTGAAATTCCGTCATAAATCCGTCATAAATCCGTCATAAAACCGTCATAATTCCGTCATAAATCCGTCATAAATCCATAATTTATTTTTTATATATAATATTATGTTTTTGTCGGTATAAAAAAAAAAAAAAAGGATAACTTAAATCATTGAAAATTGAAATATTTATTTTGAAGAGTGGTTAATTTGTTTATGGATATTTCGATAGGTTTAACTAATTCAAATTACATATAATTATCTTAAATCTTGTTCATACACCTATATTAAATTGCTTCATTATAACTTTTATAAGAGAATGTGTAATTGAAGCTTGTATTTTGAGGTAGAATAATGTGTGTTTTTGTTTTGTTTAGAATTTGACATTTTGATTTGAGAGTTCATGTCATGCGATGTACTAGTTAAAATGCGATTTCCAAAGGATTTTACCCTAATTTTATACCGACAAAAATATAATATTAAATTAAAAAACAATTCTGACGGATTTATGACGGATTTTTTTTATATATATAATATTATATTTTAGTCAGTATAAAAAAAAAATTCCGTCATAAATCTGTCAGAATTTCCGACGGATTTATGACGGATACCGTATCCGTATACCTCATATCCGGTATACGGTATACGATATCCGGTATATGGTTACGGATTTCCGACGGGATGCCTTTTTATATAAATTGGAAGAAAAAAAAAATCTAACATCGTAAAATTCAATCAAAATGGGCTAAATTTATATTTTACTTAAAAGTAATATCATTAGATACTCCTACTTTTGGTTAATAAAAGGACTAATATCTTTGTTTATGGAGAATACTGTAATCTGATTCTTCTGAGTTATAACTCAATAGACTTATTTAATACAAGATAACTAATTTAATCAACAAATTCTTTACATATTTGATACAAAAAAAACTCTATATATTTAACACAAGAAAATATACACAAATATATTTAATTTTCTATCCAAGTCGATCTCGTAGAAAATACATATTCACATTTTAGTCTGATATCATGATAAATTTGGAAAAAACATAGTAATAAAATAATTCTTCTAATTTTATTCATTATCCAACAAACTTATTTATACAAAATAATTAACTTAATCAACAAATTCTTTACATATTTGATATAAAAAATATTACTTTCCGATGGATTTATGACGGAATGCCTTTTTTTAATATACATTGAAAAAAAAAATTACTCAATCCGTCAGAATTTTTTTTTTTTTTAATATATTATATTTTTGGCCGTATAAAAAAATTCCGTCAGATATCCGTCAGAAATTTTTTTTTTAATTATTTTTTAATTATCTTCGGAATTCCGTCGGACTACCGTCAGAAAAGTCCGACGGATATACCGACCGAAGGAAATTCCGTCAGTTTATCGATTGTTTTCTTGTAGTGCTCGCTCGAGATCTTTGCAAAATCAAACAAAATAAATGGTGGTGATGGTGACAGAAGCAACTATAGATTCATTGGTGTGTGGCTATTGGCAAAATCAACAACGGATGTGGCGGTGTATGGCGGGTAATGGATGCAGCGACTTATTCAATGGTGTATGGCGGTCAAAAAAATCACAGACAGGTCTGGTGATACATGGAGGCCAATGAAGACAACATCGGATTCAGAGGAAATAACGACAGATCTAGTAGTCTGTGGCAGTTAGTGCAGCGATAGATCTGGTGGTGTAAGGCGGTTAGTGAAAGTAGAGATTGATAATAAATATTTTTTTTACAGATAACAATATATTTATCGGTAATATAAGTTGTTAAATGTTTATATTGGTTAGAATAATAAATTGATTAAACGGCTAATATATTAGATAACCAAAAGTTAGACTTTAAAAAAAATGTTAAGACTTTATATTAAAATTAACTTTTAATTTTCTAATTTATTAGCCGTATAAATAATTTATTATTATAATAATAAATTGATTAAACAGCTAATATATTAGATAACCAAAAGTTAGACTTTAAAATAAATGTTAGACTATTAACTTTATATTTTCTAATTTATTAGCCCTATAAATAATTTATTATATAAACATAATATATTTTCATATATATAAAAAGTTAGTAATCTATATAAATTGTTAAATGTTTATATTGGTTAGGATAATAAATTGATTATACGGCTATATATTATATAACCAAAAGTTATACTTTAAAATAAATGTTAGACTTTATACTTAAAATTAACTTTTAATTTTCTAATTTATTAGCCATATAAATAATTTATTACCATGAACATAATATATTTTCATATATAAAAAAATTTAGTCGTTTATATTTCAAAATAACAATTACTTTATTGTGCCTTCTCGAAATGCGTGTCTTCGTCAGAAGAGAGGGAGTGTCAAATAAGGCGCAGTCGATAAAATCACAAATCTAGTGCCTCCTCGAACGCACAGATCTTGAGTTTGTTCCTCGATTTGCAACTATAAAGAGAGAGAGATAGAAAGAGAGAAAGAGAGAGTTTTGCGTGAGAGAGAGAGTTGCGTAAGAGAGAGAGAGAATGTGTTGCATGTGAGAGAGAGAGAGATAGAGAGAGAAAGACAGAGAGAGTGTTGCGTGAGAGAGAGAGAGAAAGAGAGTTGCGTGAGAGAGAGTGTGTTGCATCAGAGAGAGAGAGAGAGAGAGAGAGAGAGAGCTCTAGCTATAGGGGTATTCTGCTTAAAAAAATGGCTAAAGTTTGTGGGACCAATGTGGGTCCAGGGTAAATACCGTTTTCCTAATTATATGATAATGTGATACTACCATATCTAATTTCTCTAAATTATGTTGGGGGACTGAATAAATATAAATGATTTAAAAGAAGATTTCCCCTTTAAGTTTTTTCTTTTTAAAAAAAAATTTATAGTAGATTTTAAATAAACATATCAGAAAAAAAAGTATCAGAAACAGTAAGTAGCTACTACTTTGAAAACCTTAAAACATGCATGAATCCATTATTTCAATAAAACCTTTACAAGAAGAACACGTGAACCAAAAACTTGTATCTAAGATTATATATGTACATAATATAGTTTCAATAGATAAAAAATAAAAAAAATAAACATTCGATACCATGAAAGATTATTATGCTAAACATACAAATTTAACAAAATTCACATTGAGCACCCGTTAATGATATATGTGACTCTTTTTTTATGAAAACCTAATCATATATATATTTATTATTTCGATGCTATGAATCACACAACGGAAATGTGACATATATATTTTTGTTCCTCACTCTTTAAGATAACATGGTGAAGCTATCAACTTTCTGACAAACAAAAGTAAAAATCAATGAATTGCCATAAAAAATGGGAACCATCCATTTTTATATAAACGTTGTCTTTCTCTCTGAAACAAGTCAGCCTCATAACTCAAATATTCACTCATCATTATTCCTCTCTCTCTCTCAATGGGTGAATCTACTTTAGAAACCGAAACTCAAGATTTCATGAACGTTGAATCTTTCTCTCAACTTCCCTTTATCCGTCGTCCTTCCTCCAAAGATAAGAACCCTAAACCAATTCGTCTCTTCGGTAAAAATTTCACCGGCGGTGATTATTCCGGTCAAGAAGATTACTCTGATTCATCCGAGGCGAAAAACAAAGACGATGAAGAAGAAAAAGAAGAAGAATACCAGACCGACGAGAACGGTAAGGACAATAGCAAAAACAACATCAACAATAGGAGATTTGAGTGTCACTATTGTTTTAGAAACTTCCCTACTTCACAAGCCCTAGGTGGACACCAAAACGCTCACAAACGCGAACGCCAGCTCGCCAAACGCGGCGCTTCCTCTTACTTCCATCATCCTGACGCTAACCTCTATGGTTACCGTCATTACCCATCGTGGACCAGTAGTCCATTACCAACGGGTAGATTCTATGGAGGACACAATACTACTTCAGGTCCTCCACCGTATTACACACGACCGATCAATGGGAGTCCATTAGGAATATGGCGTGTACCGCCTTCTTCGTCTAGCGTTCAAGGCGTTTATAACTCAAATCCAGCGTTTACTAGTAATGATTATTCTTCTTCTTCCTCTTCTTTACCGTTATTGGCCAGTTCTCAGCCGCAGCCACAAGTGGGTGGCTCTGCCTCTCAGACCAGAATGTTATCATACAGGTACGGTTTGAGTCCTAACGTGCACGATCATGTGAGTCTAGATCTTCATCTTTAACGATTCCTAAACAAATAAAAACTGTTATAACCTATTTTCCATTTATTGAGTGTTGCGTAACTCTTAGAGAAAGAAAATGGAAAAACAACGACGCGGTGTTTAGTCTTCTGAAAATAAAGCGGCACGATGTGTAGAATTTCACGTTTCGTGATTTATTTCGTTTAGATCCTATCCATTGTTCTGATGATGTTTCTCCTCACACGTGCGTAATTGAAGGAAAGGAATTTATCATTTCACGTGTCCATAGTTATTATTGGCTTTGAAGTTTCAGCTTCAAAACATTACTGTTTTCGGTAAATTTCAGGGAAATGGTCAGTCAATAGTACTGAGTATTTAATTAAAATCACATTGCGACTCAAATATAATCAAACTCATTTAATTTTCACTGTACAAAACTAAACATACAGAGAAACTTAAACCTTTTGGATACAAATCTTTTACAAATGGGGACTCGTCTTCATGTCTTGCTAACAAAATACAACCAAAGATGTCATAATGATAAATTTGGTGCGTGTGGGTAAGTGAAAACAATGAACAAGACAAAAGAGTAGAGAGAGAGAGAGACAAAGAGAGTGAAGTGGTCCATAATAGAAACGCACAAATGTAGAGTTTGTGATAGAGCTTTCTTATCTGTCCTTAATGGTTATTATTCTCTTCACTTGCAATTTCGAGTAAAAATACATAAAGAAGAAAGCTATACAAAAGGCAAAGCAAAACTCCTCAAGCTTTCTACTTTTGTGTTTTTTTTTCCCAACTCTTCTTATTTGCAATCCAAAGGAATCAATAACATCTATACATATATATATCGTAATCAATGAACTCGAATACTTGTGATTCACATACCGTAGACTCCACTTAATAGATGCCAACTCGAATTGAGTATGACGGGTAGGTCTTGTTGCACTCAAAAGGACAAATTTTGATTGAGCCATTATGTATATATGTCCTACAAAACCACTAATGATATCAGAGAATGGCAATGACCCGAAATGGTTTATGTGACAAAAACCTGTAAAAATCTACCCACCATGTGGTTTGGTTATGTTAAACTATCAAATCAAAAGCATTAATAATGCATGATAACGTAGCTAAGGATTTTGTTTAGGCCAAAGATACATTTGGTAAGACTTTAATCACATTGATTCACACCCTCCACCAGTATAATGCAAAATACGCAACAACTCGTAATAGTTACATTATATGCTTTCTTTTAGAAGTGATTTAATCTGATTTAATCAAGTATCATGCGAAAGGAAATGGAAAACGATATGCCAAAACGATACTCTATTGGGAAAACGCAGGTAGATGCAACATCGCAAAATTTCTTCCTTGTACTCTTTCTCAAACCAATTACATATGTATTTTAAACATTGTAGCATGATGGCTAAAATCTAACTAACATAACAATACAAATGCAATATTAGTGACACCAACCTAAAAGCGACATTGAGATTTTCCTGACCTGAAGGACTTTAGTGCATGAACAGTTTCCATCAGTTTTACAGGGAAGAGACCACATGCTACAACCTCAGCCTGTAGATCAAAAGGGAAGTGATAAGGTTATTCAGACTATTTTTATGGACATGTTTGAACATAACTTTCACAATAAGGATGTTTCAATTATCACCAAGAGTAGCAACAAAACAAAGAACATAAAGATCTAAATGACATATCTACCCTTGGAACAGAGAGCTACAAACAGTACTAGTTGAGAATTACAGGAGTATTTTTTTATCATATAATAGGAAGTTTAAGGAAACTATCTACAGGAGAATACTGTCAAAAGAGTTAACATCAGTAGCAGCTACAAGTGGACCTACTAGTTACTGCAAACTGAGAAGGAAGCATGTGATGAGTGTACAAGGTGATAATAAAAATGGCACAAGTAAAGACATTGTGTATAAATCTAAGAGGACCACTTGTGTGCTCAGTTTGTTTTTTTTAAGATGTGCAAAGAAATTGGTAAGAATCTGAGGAACAGTGGCTCATACCCCCAGGCAAAAAAGTTGCAAAAATTGAGGATGATAGTTCGAACAGTACACATCTCAGAGCACTCACTGATGGTTTTGAGTAAAGTTAAAGGTTAGAAAAAAGCAAAAACCATGTGGTTGGATAATTGAAATGCCTGTTCTCTTTCTAATTCCTAAATTTCAACATATATCTGTATGTTTTGTATCCTTTCTTTTTATGCTCTTCTTTTGGTGATGTTGCATCACTCTTAAGAAGTATATATAAGAATGTAGAATAAATTAGCAAAAGCTGAATCCATAGGTAAAGCCGTAAAGGTGGGTATCGTGGTTCATGTAGTTCCATGACTGTTTTTAACTTGGACCACGAAGATACTTAGTGAATCAAACAATTGCAGCATTGAGCCCTGGACCAGGGTAAAAAAACAGTGTTAGAGACAATAGAGTTAATATTTCTTAATGGACCTGATTCTCAATAATGCAGATGTACGTAACGAATACGAGACGAGATCTCGAAATCTTTGCAATGTTGCAGAATTAGAATGCAAGTACACATTCTTGTTTGCTTTAAGCTAATCTTTATGAGTTCAAAGAAAAGTTTGTGCCTCTTTGACATGACTATCCACCAGAGAAGTCCATTATTGTGAAGTACTCAAAGAGACATTGACACGAGGCGATTGTCAGTTGGAAAAGCTTTGGAAGTGAAAGTTATAATTCAGGTGCTTTCTAAAAAGTGGTAGATGTCTACAGAAAACGAAAATAACACAGACACATGTAACACTAGCAGCTTATCCCAAGGTACCACTATCAAATTGAAGATATTGCAATCTGTATAGACAGAGACACAAGATTGATGAACATTGTAGGAAAAATGCAAGTAATTTACCTATTACTTTCACTTTTACGTACGAAAGGGTAAGAAGTGAAGTTCTACAGTGTATAGCAGTAAGATTGTCTAAAAGGAACAAGGCTCTTCAATTTTATCATCGAAATTGAACATGAGTAGAAAATTCAATGGAAGAAGTCAGTTTATCTATCAGAGGCCTTATTTATTTACCAGAACATGATAGATAATCATAAATTTGAAGCTTCTCGACGTTTTATTTATCACAGCATGGTCATATACATTGTAAATGATTCTTACACAAGACAACATATATGAGGCTAAGAAGATCATCTTTACCTCAAATAGTACCCCTTGCGACTGAGTATCCAAGCGCACCTATAAGCAAAAAGGAAGAGATAATAAGCAAAGAAATTCAATATAAACAAGGATTTATGGTAACAAAACTACCAATCATGGCACTAAGGAAAAAAGGCATTTCCTACAAGAAAATAGAAACTTTTGACGCTTTGGATCGATGCAGCCTGCAGGACACTAAGATAAGAATCCTTTGAAGAATACATAACAAGTGGCTATGAGAGAATTCTTTGAGGTAGCTAGCAGTATATAGGAAATAGAAAATATCTAACTAAAAACAGTTTAGTAAAACGAACATGAACAATCGGATAAAACGTCCACAAGGTTGCAGGACGATTTTGCTCGAGATAAAGAAAAGGAACAAACTCATTATCACAAATGAAGAAGGATTGATGTACACACCTTGAACCATACATACTAAAAGCCAAGGAAAATCATTTTCCTCTATGAATGCTTGACAAACATAAATGTTATGAAATCTTCAGTGTAAGGATCAACAAAGTTAACTTGAGTATTAAAAAAAATTCATCTTTTTACATGAAACAGAGAGATTCCCTAAACTACCAAGAATCTCAAGTTTAGCAAACTGACCCTCGAGTGAAAATCAATCACTGAGACACATCTCAAGACAATGTAAGCATAATCCAACCTGTGATAGGAATCACATATATCGTATTTTCCTATTTCTTATAGTTTACTTATTTAGTTTTCCTTATTCAAATTCCTACTTTACTATATAATGTAAGGCTTTGCCGTATGATAGAACCTAACCTAATAATAATCTTCTTCAATAATCTTTCTCTCTTACACAAATCATCATCATCGTTTACCACCGAATCCTTTGCTCCGAGGTGATATTCTTATCTCTTTCACCTTCTAGCTTGTGATTCACCGTTCCCCGAGCTTTCGGTAAGCTTCTGGATCGGATTCTATCTATCAATAACAAAACCCTTCTCATTGGTATCAGAGCAATTCGAACCTCAGACCATAAATCATGGCATATTCCACCAGACTTCAGACTATGGCAAAACAAATTGAAGATCAAAAGAAAGTTAATGATGGTCTCAACTCACAGATTGAGGATTTGGTTAAATCACAAGCAAGTCTAGAGGAGACAATCTCAAAGCTCACGCAAACCTTAGCTCAGTTTAATCGACCTCCCGAGCCAAGCTCTCCTGCTTCAGCTATCGCAACATCATCACCACAAAACCAAAACCAAACAACACCCAACCCACCCGAATTCCCCAACTCTGTTCACGATCTCTCTGCGAAAGATACGTCTTTGTTGCCTAATGGAATGGTTACAAGGCTGTCCAAAATTGGTTTTCCATCTTTTGATGGTACTAGGCTCACTGATTGGATTTATCGGTGTGAAGAATTTTTCATGCTCGACAACACACCACCAGAGCTAAAAGTTCGTCTAGCTTCTATCCATCTTCAAAACAAGGCATTACAATGGCCCCACAATTACATCAGTGATAGATGTGGCGGTTATCCACTATGGCCAGAATACATAATTGCCATCTCTGATCGATTTGGCAAGCTTTATCAAGATCCTTTGGCATTGTTGGTTACACTACAAGAAAACAGATTTTTAACTACTGCCAAATCAGTCAGAAATCAGTAGGTAAACACCCTTTAGCGACTGATTACCGACTGATTTGTGCTGTAGCTTTTTCACTCGTCGGTAAAATAATCAGTCGGTAAATGGTTACTGATTTCCGACAAATTTTACCGACTGTTTATAGGCAGTCACTACACATTCGACAAATTTAAGGACTGATTCGTGACTGAATACCGACTGAAATTAGCTACTACACCAAATGTATGCAATCAGTAGGCAAATTTGCCGACTGATTGGGGACTGATATATGCAAAATCAGTCAGTAAATTTTGCTACTGATCACCTACAATTTTAGCTACGCAATGGCGACTGATGTAAGCTTTGTATTTGCATTTTGGGTATGATTTACCGACTGATTTCCTACTGTTCACCGACTGATAGTGTAATATTTTTACCGACTGATTGAATATGGAGAATAGATTATGAATCTAATAATTGTGTTTAGATGCTAATTGGTTTGTTGATTCTAATTAAAACGTGAAAATCAATTAGAAAGCAAACATTAAGTATTACAAAGCACACACCAACACAAAAACATATATACACCAAAAACTTACATAAGATTCATGTTCCAAATCCAACTGATTTAGTTGCAAAAAACATTGCATAACACATAGCATGAGTTTCAAGTTATAAGTGAGCTAGGGAAGTGAGGAACAAAAGGCTTACACTATCAGTTTCTAAACCACTTGAGTAGAAGATGAACCACCGGTACCTGTAGCAGTTTCTGTGGCAAGGAATACGAGGAATCAGTCGTCGGTTTTCAAGAACTTGTCCATAATGTTAAGGTGAACGGTTTGGATGTTAAGGTGAACGGTTTGGGCCTGTTGAGCAGCTGCAAGTCGAACATTCTCTTCTTTCTGCCGTGTGATAAGAGCTGCTTGCTCACTCAATAGCCGTTTAGCCTCTTCAAGCTCTTGTTGCATCTTCAGGACAGAGGCCGAGATTTGGGGGTTTTTTCCCTTTCCCTTGACCACCAGATCCTCTTGTAGGCTTCCCATCCCAAAAACATGTCCTCTTTCGTTCACACAAGTAGACTACACAGAAATAAGAAAGAAAATTAATCCCAACCCAGCATGAATGACAATCCAAAACACAACAACACAAAATAAGCACTTAACCTGCAGAAAGAGCTCGTTATCCTCTTGTACGAATAGCTCCGGAGCACGACCATCAGAAAGCTTTGTGGTTTCAGACCCAAGGTTTGACAACTTCTCCCCCTTTTCTTCAAATAGGAGTCAGCAACTTCCTCCGCTTTTTTATCGACAAATGTTCCATCTTTCTCGGTATTTGGTCTGATGAAAATCTCACCGTAACTCACTGGTCTGCCGAATTCAACAGCCTGTAAAGGAGAATACAAATGTTGTACTCAGAGAACAAAAGAGTAAAGACTATCATGACTAACATCTGTAAAGACATAACCAATTCTCTGCGTTAAAAACTCAAATCAATTTTCATAACAAATATAAACCATCAGATATAAACTCAATCATCAGATATAAACCAACTCAGTCAACTTCAAAAACATTAACAAATAAAAGAGTTCAATTATCACAGATATAAGCAAAACTCAAGTTTCAAGTGACTTACCATTTCTCGTCCGAGTTGTCGGTATGACTTCGGTCCGCAGGTATGTTTGTGAGGACCGAGACCTTTTCGCTGAGACATCCGAGCTTCTGAGGTCTTCGCTCTCTTTGCTATTTGGTGATCAGTGGCCCAATGTGCTTTCATTTTTTCCCAAATCTTATCAATGATCCATTTAGGTTGCTCGTCAAGACTCCTTGCATTGCTGACCATGTCCTTCAAGCGATTTTGAAGTATTGCCTCGAAATCCTCTTGAACCAAACCTGTTATTGATGGATCCCACCTGTGTTTTTTCTACAAGACAAAAGAGAAAGATTGGTGTTAGTCATTATAAAACACACAAGTATTGTAGAGAAGAATGGTCAATTATCGGAGGTACTGTTACCGCGAATTCAACGAACCATCGTTCTATTCTCTCCCTAGTCACAGAGGAGATAATGTAGTAGGGGCCATCAAACTTATGGGTGAAACACTTAGTGACCTGTCTTTTGAGTTTGGAATCGTCAAAACCAAACCTGCAAAAACAGAGAAAAGGTTACTTCAATGAACAAAGAAGTGTTGTGATGAAATTAACAAAGACAGAACGAAGACATAAGCTATTGATGTGTACCAACAATAAGCTCTAACAAAAGTAACTGAGGACATAAGCTATCATCTCAAACCATGCCAAAGCAAATAAACACATATCTCAACGCACTAAAGAAAACCATAGACATAGAATGCAAGAATTACCAAGTTGAATTAGGCTCAATGAGATCCGGATCAAGGATAGTGATTTTGTTTGGCTGTGGCCCAAGCAGAATCGCGTTTAGAGACTCCAGCTGGTCTTGGGCGAGATTAGGCTCAATTGGAGCATTTATATCAGAGTACTCTCCGTCTTCAGCTTCTGAATCTCCTTCTTGAAATCCCGTGCGTGAACTCTGGGCTTCAGAACTGCGAGGCGATTGAGATGCACGACTTGTAGGTAAATCAGTAGGTTCAACTTGATGATGTTGAGGCGTTGAGGCTTGTCGATTCCCAGACGATGCAGGGGCTCGGATTTGAGGCGCTACAGATGCAGGGGCTCGGATTTGAGGTGCCACTGTAGACGGTGCAGACCTTTGAGGTTGCGCAGAAGGGGATGGCCGAGAAAGTGGATCCGAGTGAGCGGATGCACGCCGTTGAGGAAGAGAAGAAGGAGAAGCTCCAACTGTTGGAGTTTTAAAGAGATGCGCCGGTGGAGGGTAATCTTTCACAGACGGCTTTGGATTGAACCAACACGACTTTCTTCCGTTCCACAAATAAAATGAGTTTATATCTTCCATACAAATTGGACAAGCTAATTTTCCATGTGTGCTCCATCCTGATAACATGTCATACGCCGGAAAGTCGCTAATCGTCCACAACAACACTGCTCTTAGATTAAAATTTTGATTCAAGGACACATCGTACGCCTCTACCCCAGTAAACCACAAATCTTTCAACTCTTCAATAAGAGGTCGGAGGAAGATATCAAGACTCGCTCGCGGAATTTGGCCCAGAATTCATAATTGTTAGAAACAAGTCCTCCTTGTTCATGCACATACCAGGGGGTAAATTGTAAGGAGTCAAGATCATAGGCCACAACGAATGATTTTTTGACATGCCAAATGGATTGAACCCATCTGTACACAATCCAAGATAAACGTTGCGGGGTTCTTTTGCAAACTCGGGATGTTTATCTTGAAAACTTTTCCACTCCGCCGCATCAGAAGGATGATACATTTCTCCCTCATTTGGTTCATGCTCGGCATGCCATCTCATTGCCGCTGCAGTCTTCTCGCTCTGATACATTCTTTTCAATCTGTCAGCAATAGGCATATACCACATACGACTATATGGCACCCTATTCATACGGTTTTGCTCGTTAGGCATCCATCTTTCCGAATTACAAAACCGAAATGTTTCTAAACCTTCATCATCTTTCCAGAAGATCATGCAATTTTTAATGCAAACATCAATTGCATGACATGGGAGCCTTAAATTGCGCATCATTCGGTCTGTCTCCTAATGTGAACCGGTTACCTGGTTTCCTTCTGGTAAAAAAATCTTTCAAGATTCCGCAAATCGAATCCACAGACCTTTCACTCGCATTATGATTTGTCTTATGTTGCATGATTCGAGCAGCTAACGATAACCGCGACTGACCTTTACGACAACCATCATATAATGAAGTATTTGCTTCATCTAACAAGTCGTAGAATTTTTTTGAATGATTGCGAACCGGTTCTTCGACATTCTGATAACTAGCATCTTATTGATAGTAGTTATCAAAACTCACATTATCACGAAACGCATCATTCACCATATCCACATATCTATCCTCTACATTGCCCACATCTTCACTCCTATCAACATTACTCTGTCCTAAATCCATATCTAGTTCTTCACCATGTCTATACAGATATAATAATCTTCCATAAATCCTCTACTATACAGATGCCTCCTCACTCTATCACCCGACATAAAATTCTCATTCTCGCAAAGAAGACAAGGGCAGTAAAACTTACTGCGATTTCTCTGCGTTAGTTCCTGGTTATTTGCAAATTGCAAGAATTGGTCCACCCCCCTTATAAATTCTTCTGAGAGATTTCCCGTCGCTTCATCGAACCTATTATACATCCAGGCCCGAAAAATTACCACAATTGTTATTTCCAGACATTATGAGTTGAAAAAGCTTATTCCCTCTTTGATTTGTGTTTATAAACTCTTTCTTTCTTATGTGTCTCTATAATTGTGACAAGAAAACCCGAGTTTGGCATTTATAAATAAAATTTACCGACTAGTCGCCTACTGTTTACCGACTGATTGGTAAATTAGGTACACCAACCACCAAATTATTTCCACGTGCTTGTACCTACTTTTACCGACTGATTTGCTACTGATATACACACACTGAAAGGTCGTCGGTAATCAGTCAGTAATCAGTCGTTAAATACTTGACTTTAAATAAGATTGCTTGCAGTCGGCAAATCAGTAGGTAATTTTGCTACTGTGTAATTTTAGTAGTAAAATCAGTCGGACAAATGGCTACTGTTAACATGACGTAGTAAATCAGTCGGCAACGCACCTACTGATTGCTGACTGATTTTTGTAGTCGGTAATTACCTATTGATTGCCGACTGATATGCAACAGTAGCTAATCAGTCGGCAATTAGTAGCTAATAAGTCGATAAATTTACCGACTAAAAATTCAGTAGCAAAAATCAGTAGGGAAACCCATGTTTTGATGTAGTGTTAATTTGAAGCAAGGTGGTGATACTATGGATGTGTACTTGGATAAATTCGAATGTACACTTACAAGGCTGTCATTATCACCATCGTATGCGCTGAGTTTCGTTTTGGCAAATATGAACCCGCATCTAGCCTTACATGTGCGGCAATTTCCAGCTAAGACAATCTCTGAAGCGGCTCGTCATGCAAAGTTACATGAAACTTATCTCCTACACACACCATCAATTCAAAACCAAGTTCCTTTCAACCCATACAACAAACCACACCCCACTTCTATCAATGTGAACACTACTCCCTTCCTCCCATCGCCTAAACCAACTATTACAACACCAACTAATTTTGAGAGATTAACCAGAAAGTTCTCTTACCAAGAGATGCAAGATCGGAAGGCACAAGGTTTATGTATGTTTTGCGATGAACCTTTTTCTCCTGGACATCAATTAAAACATATGCGTGGACAACTTCTTTACATAAAAGGTGACGAAGATGTTATTTCCAGTGATGGGGGAGTTACTAACATCACACCAGAAGTAAGAGACGATATGAGTGAGAAAACACCAACCAAATCCTTGAACGCTTTGAGCGGCTCTGCTACATTCAATTGTATGGGAATTATTGGTCAATATGGGAAGAAGAAGCTTCATATTTTGATTGATTCTGGTAGTACACACAACTTCTTGGATTTAAACCTAGCTAAAAACTTGGGTTGTTTTCTCGAAGTTATCAAACCAATGCCCGTAGCGGCTGCAAATGGTAGCAACAACTTACACACTGGTTTCAAGTGTAGTAATTTCACTTGGTCTATGCAGAATTGCACTTTCACTTCAGAGGTTAGAACTTTACCCCTTGACTGTTGTGATTTTGATGCAGCGATATTCCAAATATCTTTATTTCTATTTTTATTATTTAGATTTATATTTGATGTTTATCTTTTAGAACATTCTAGGATATTCTAAAGAATATTAGGGTTTTATGCTTTCTTATAAATAGCCTATTATGGCCTCATTTTGTAGGGAATTTTATTGATATTGATTAATCAAAAGATTTTAAAGAGATTTCTGTGAAGAGTATTCACAAACCCTAGTTTCCGGATATTCTTAAAATCAACGGATCTAGTTATATCCCTAGAAGCTTCCGCCTGCATCATTTGGTATCAGAGCCACGCCTCTTTGATTTCTTAATCAAAGACGATTCTGGTGATTATGGTGAGTGTTAGCATCTACCCTATCCAAGCCGAAAGTCCATTCGTTGAAAGAGAAAAAAACCACGAGATCTACATAGAGATCTATGGTGATCCAATCTTCGACACATATGAAGAAGATGTGATTGTTGATTTCGTTTTTCAAGAAGATGATTTTGACAATCTGTCCCGTGCTAAATCCGCTCGTGCAGAGTTCGTGCAAAAATCCGTTCGTGCAGAATTCGTGCGAAAATCAGACCGTGCAAATTTCGGGCAGTTGCAAATCTGCAAAGATTTTTGGGATTTCCAGATCTGTGCAGATTCGGTTTGTGCAAAATTCGTGCAAAATCCGGTTAGTGCAAAAACAAGATATTATCAACCAGGAGAAACAAAACCGATGTGGAAAAACCGGTTGAAGATTCGAGGTCAAATCTTTCTTGGCCGGCGGGAGCTGATGCAGCGCATATACAAGATTCGAGGACGAATCTTTTCTTGGCTGGCGAGACCTGATGTAGCGAGATATTTGGAATATTTCCAAATATCTTTATTTCTATTTTTATTATTTAGATTTATATTTGATGTTTATCTTTTAGAACATTCTAGGATATTCTAAAGAATATTATGGTTTTATGCTTTCTTATAAATAGTCTATTATGGCCTCATTTTGTAGGGAGTTTTATTGATATTGATTAATCGAAAGATTTTAAAGAGATTTCTGTGAAGAGTATTCACAAACCCTAGTTTCCGGATATTCTTAGAATCAACGGATCTAGTTATATCCCTAGAAGCTTCCGCCTGCATCAGATTTAGTGTTGGGAATGCAGTGGCTTGCTACCCTTGGTCCTATTTCGTGGGACTTTTCGAAGTTGCGAATGGAGTTCACTCTGAAAGGCGTTAAACATATCATGCGAGGTGTTACAAAAGCCGGTTGTCAATTGCTTAAAGGTGGTTGTCTCAATAAACTGTTGCTTCAAGAACCACTCATTCAAAGGAAAGAACAACCTCCTGATGAAGCTACATGAGAGTATTCTCAAGACTCTCCCTGCATTTGATCCTTGAGGACAAGAATTCTTTGAAGAAGGGAGTATTGTGATAGGAATCACATATATCGTATTTTCCAATTTCTTATAGTTTACTTATTTAGTTTTCCTTATTCAAATTCCTACTTTACTATATAATGTCTGTGTAAGGCTTTGCCGTATGATAGAACCTAACCTAATAATAATCTTCTTCAATAATCTTTCTCTCTTACACAAATCATCATCATCGTTTACCACCGAATCCTTTGCTCCGAGGTGATATTCTTATCTCTTTCACCTTCTAGCTTGTGATTCACCGTTCCCCGAGCTTTCGATAAGTTTCTGGATCGGATTCTATCTATTAATAACAAGTCCTGTCTCACAACCAAAAAAAAAATGATGGAACTTTAGTAAGAGGCACCTAAATTAACTGCTTCAAAAACAGCCCTAGATCCTCTTGCACTAAACACTGACAACAAAACATACAAATTCTAATTTCGGAACTTAAAACAGAGATCTTTACACCGAAAGAGAGTGAATCCAGGAGGAACAGAGTTTTGGAAAGGGAAAGAAAGCTCGAACGAAACCTCAAAGGAATACGAACCGGTCGGTTCAATCAAGAGACTCGGCTCATGAATTCAAACCCAGACAATTGGATCGGTTCTCTCATGTAGGCTCACAAAGCCCAATTACATATCTAGTTGGGCCTACCTAACTCTTCAAGTACACACAAAATCACAAATTAAGAGCAAAAAAGCACAATTTGTTTTTAATCCGATTCAATTTAAGGGGTGATTGTTTGGGCTTTAATTGTTGTCTAAAGTCTTAGTTTTTTTTAAAGTATTATTTGTTTACCAATCATGCTGTAGCTTTAATTCTTCAAATCATAATCTACAACTTTTTTAATAATCATGCTTTAGCTTTAGTTTTCTAAAACACTTTTGTTGCCTAATACATATAAAATAGATCGAGTCAAAGAGAATCGAAAACTCTAGATCTACAACATAGAATAGATCGTTGCGTTTGCGACCAATGGAATCAGAGAGAGAATCGAAAACTCTAGATCTATAACCCAAATCCGATTTGCAATTCCAAAGAAGTGAATTTTGTGAAAAAAAATTTGGATCTAGTAGATGAGTTCGTGAGAGAGATTAGAGAGAAAGTGAGATCTATTTTCTTTTTCCAAAGAAAGTGAGATCTGTTTTTTTTTTCATTTGGCCAGTGAACAGTGACAAGTTCGTAATGATTTTGTGAACAGTTGCATATTTGATTAAATTTTTGCCATGTGTGGCATATTTGTAATCGCTCCATTTTAAAAAGGGAAAATAAATATTTCAATAAGTTATAGAGCAATTATATCTATAAATTAGGGAAAAACAATTTCTTTGAAAGTAAAGAAATCGACCAATAAGTCATATAATGTTTGTAAATGTAAATTGGGAAAATAATTTATAAAACAAATTTGTATTTATTTATTTTTTGTTCGAAAAAACAAACAAATTTGTATTTAGCAAAAATAAAATATAGGAAATTAAATTGGGAGAATTTCAAACATGCCATCTTTAAAAATTATTTTTTTCAAATATGCTATCCTAGAAAATTTATTGCAAACATACCAAGTTTTATAGTTAAAAACAAAATCATTATTTTTTTCCTCTCAAACTCAAACTCTAAACTCTATTCCCAAAAACTATACTCTAAATATAAAATAGTTAGTCCAAAAAATATATATATATAAGTTAAGTTAAAAAAAATGGCATTCTTGCAAAAAATTTCTAAAGTGGTATGCCAAAAATGGCATATCATAAAAATTCTCAATTAAATTTATTTATTTATTTTTACTCAATTAAGATATTTTTGCTTTTTCCTTTAGGTTGTTGATTTTTTTAAAGAGAAATATGGTCCTCTCTCTCCATGTCTTCTCCTTCCCTCCCTTTCTCCCTCTCTCTTTCCCTCTTCTTTCTCTCTCTCCATGTTTTTCTCTCTTTCCCTCCTCTTTCTCTTTCCCTCTCTCTCCATATCTCTCTTTCACGTTCCCTCTCCTTTTTAATAGGGTTGAATGTCGCAATTTGAAAAAATGTTTCTCTCTCTCCCTTTCTCTCTCTTAAAAGTATCATTTACCTAAATATGGATTTATCTGTTTCAAATATTGTTATTCTAGATGTTTTCACATAAGAAAAAATCACATTTTCTGTTTTACTATTTTGCTTGAATTAAGTAGTAAATAGAGTGAAGGAATAAAAATGTAAAAATTAACAATAAATACGCATTAAAATTCAAAACGAAACAAAAATTTAGCTCTAAAACGACAAATATTATGAAACTGACAAATATTATGAAACGGAGGGAGTATCATATAGCAGACCCTTCTTTTAATCATTTACAAAATTAATAACTTGCTTGGAAGAAGTTTCATGTCCTTATCGATCGAAGAAGTTTAAAGTCAAAATTGTTTGGAAGTTCACGGTAAGGTAATGGATGAATATATATATGTAATACGACTTAATCGTTTGTAGTAGCGTTATTTTTATATTACCATCTAATGTGTTACATATACTGTACATACCTAATACCAGTCAAAAATGAATAGGATATGTGGTTTTTTTTTTTTAAACGTCGAATAATTATATATATTACAATTAGACTAATTTGATCTATTTGATCTAGTTCTATTATGACATATTCATCTATCTCTTGTCTATGCGATTAAGCTGCATAGTTTCCACATTCGCCTTCATGATGCAACTCTCCATGTGAGGAGATGAAATTCTCCATGTGCGACATCCTCATTATGGACAAGCTCTCCTCGACGGTTATGCATATACGACATCTTCCATAATGGACAGAATCTCCTCGATGATCGGCTTAGCATGTACGACATCTCCAATGATGGACATGGTCTCTTTGCACTCTAGAACTTCTGAGAAGCGTTTTTTCCATTAATCTGCAATAAATTGTATTATATGGGATTCGAACCCCAGACTTGATGTAGAAGTCTTTAAACCCTTGACCATTGGGC
Organism: Draba incana; assembly: GCA_963576765.1. Taxonomy (NCBI): domain Eukaryota; kingdom Viridiplantae; phylum Streptophyta; class Magnoliopsida; order Brassicales; family Brassicaceae; genus Draba; species Draba incana. The sequence goes on from OY755216.1 coordinate 5,474,634, forward strand.
AAGGGCCTTCCACGGATATGTGATCTTTAGTAAATGTTTTAGCGAATGTTATCTAAAATACATGTATGTGTGTATGTATATATTGACATGTGTTGTTTGCAACATATTTTTAATATTGACATAAATTAATAGATTTTTATAGATCTCAATGTGTGATCATACAATCAGGACTGCATACAATTGTCATGTATTGATTTATATTTTCACGTAGTTTTCTTTGGGCTCATTTGTCAAATTCTGTTTAATTAGTATTCAATTGGATAACTCTTAATTAATAATAGAGGACACCTCTTCACAAATGTAAAGGGTTAATTTCAAACAAACCATTAATGATTATTCAAAGGTTTCAACTTCTTGTATCCCAAGTTCTAATTTTTTGTGAGACACTCATCAAAATGACTCATGTGCTCATAATCCAAAATTAGGGTTCCAAAAGTTTATTTAAATTGTACTTTGCAAATACAACTCACACGTGTCGTTAGCAAATAGCAAATTGACACTTGTCACTTTCCTAGAAGACAAATTCATCACGGAACAAGAAAGTGTAGGAACCGCGAAAACGGAATTGAGAATTCTGATTGAAATTTGAACGAGAATTAAGAAGGAGAAGAAATTCTTGAAGAACGAATACGGAGTCGAGATTACTCTCTTTCCTTAATTCGAAAAATCGCCCGTAGTGAGACGGTTTGATACGATTATGAATCCCAGGATAAAACCGATAATGAAAACAATTTCGCAAACACTCAAAATCGAATCTGACGAACAGAGTTTCTATGAATACTCTCGAGACTTACTTTGTGGAGGATCGAAGTTTTTCTGGTGACAGAAAAAATCGCAGGAAAAGAATCTTTTGAAGATGATGAAGGCGCACAGCTTTTATAGAACCGAGAGGTTGCTATTTGCGGGTTGCAATGATTCGGACAACAAGAACCGAACGGGTGCGAATTTGGAATTGCAATTGTTCGGTCAAAAGTTGCGATTTTGGGTTGCGACTGTTCGGTTAATGATAACCGAAGGGGTGCAAATATTTAATAAAAAATTTCCCCAAAAAGAATAGTCTTTAATGGACCTACGGTCCAATTAACCAAACCCAAACCCAAACCCGAACCGGCCCGGCTCGGTTTGGTGGTGGTGGTGCGCGCGTGGGACTCCCTAGGTTCCTTCATGGTACATATGTGTTCTTTACTTGTTTGAACACTTACACATGCTTAGCCTTATTTATACAACACCAAAATGTTTCCAACTTTGGATGTGGGACAAAATTAAGTGTGCATTCATTAAATCAATACAAGAGGCTTTACCTCTTAGCCCAAAGGCTTTGTCTCATTTCATCTTCACATTTTAAACCCATTTTTCATACACAAATGTCTTATACTAAGCCCATTTAAAATTGTATAAAATTGGTTCCAACAATCCCCCACATTAATATAAATGACCTCTAAACATATGACGACTCGATAAACTCTAAGACTCTACTGATTAGACTAACCTAATTGACTGGACAGACAGACGGACTTTCGAGAGTATAACGAAAAATTACTATATCTGAGTTGGTAGCAATTTTTCAGCTTTGAACCACTCGTAGTTAGTAGCTATCGGATTTACTTGGTCAGGAGGTGGACATGATGCCTTGAACCACCCGGATTTAGATGTAAACCTTGACAATAACTATAACATAGCTCATTTTCTCATAGAACCTTGTTCTCTATTGTGTTCATTTTGGCCTTGAACTTGCCTGGTTTTCATGAGTGAACTTGGAGAATATAGCCTTTCCTTCATTCTCCTAGAAACGGCCCCATTTCACACTCACTAGGTGATCTGCATTAGCTTATCATTAGAAGTATTCTGAAATACTATCTATTGTAAGGCTAAAGAATCATTAAAAGCCAAAAGCTTGTCCTCTTTCCATACCGATGTAACACTGTTTGTCATCCTAGGAACTGGGTAGAGATATTAATCTCACAGTGTTCTTTTAGTTTAGGTTTGAATTTGTTGTCTCTTTGAACCTATTTCTTGGGATCTCCAGTCATGTAGGTGGGGTGTCCATCAAATTTCAACTTTATTCATAGGCTTGTAAACCCATTCCTCTTGATGATTTGACTACTTGATCTCTTGCCAAACCTTTAGTGAACGGATCAGCTAGGTTATCGGTAGATTTGATATAATCTATCGTGAGTACTCCGGTGGAGATCAAGTTTCTAATGGTTTTATGTCGTCTTCGTATGTGACGAGACTTACCATTATAATGACTATTCAGTGCCCGAGAGATAGCTGATTGGCTATCACAGTGTACACGTAAAGCTGGCACTGGTTTCTCCCACATAGGGATATCTTCCAAAAAATTTTGAAGCCAGTCTGCTTCTTGAGCAGTTTTGTCTAAAGCGACAAACTCAGATTCCATGGTCGATGTGGCGATCACGGTTTGTTTGGAAGACTTCCAGGACACTGCTGCACCTCCAAGTGTAAAGACATATCCACTTGTGGATTCTGAGTTTTTGGAATCTGCAATCCAGTTCGCGTCACTGTACCCTTCCAAAACTGCTGGTTCTTTACCATAGTGTAGTCCATAATTTTTGGTATAACGTAGGTAATTCAATACTCTAGTTATCTCTTTCCAATGTTTATGTCCTGGATTACTAGTATACCGACTTAGTATGTTTACTGCATGTGCTAAGTCGGGTCTAGTACAATTTATCAAGTACATCAGACTTCCGATGACTCGTGCATATTCAACCTGAAAAACTGCATCACCTGAGTTTTTAGTCAAATGAATATGAGGATCAACTGGAGTTTTTGCAGTCCCACTTGAATAGTTTTTGAATCTATCAAGTATCTTTTGTGCATAATGTGATTGTGACAAGATAATTCCTCCAGCATGTCGGTGAATCTTAATACCGAGAATGACATCTGCCAATCCCATGTCTTTCATTTCAAAGTTACTACGAAGTAAGTTCTTTGTTTGATTAATCATGTCATTAGTGTTGCCAATAATGAGCATGTCATCAACATACAAACACAACAAAACATATCCGTGAGGGGTACATTTGATGTATATGCATTTATCACATTCGTTAATGCTGAAACCATTTGACATCATCACATTATCAAATTTTTCATGCTTATTTTGGAGCTTGTTTCAGTCCGTACAATGACTTGACAAGTTTACAGACTTTGTGTTCTTGTCCGGGGACAACAAATCCTTCAGGTTGTTTCATATAGATCTCTTCTTCTAAATTTCCATGTAGAAAAGCGGTTTTTACATCCATCTGATGTATTTCTAGGCCTCTTAATGCCGCGATACTAACCAAAAGTCTGATGGAGGTTATTCGCGTCACCGGAGAATATGTGTCAAAGTAATTCAGACCTTTTTTTTGTCGGAATCCTTGAGCCACAAGCCTAGCCTTATAATTATCCACAGAACCATCGGTTTTCATTTTTGTTGTGAAAATCCATTTACTCCCTAGTGCTTTAGACCCTTCGGGTAGATCGATAATCTCATATGTATGATGTTGCAATACAGAATCGATCTCACTATTAATAGCTTCCTTCCAATATGCTGCTTCTGGTGTAGACATGGCTTCTGAGTAAGTTTGTAGTGCGTTCTCTGTAAGAAACACCATCATGAAATCATCACCAAAAGATTTTTCCTTACGAGCTCTTTTGCTGCTTCGAGGTTCATCTTCTACGTCTTCCACATCATGTGTAGAGGTTCTGGAAGTGCTTGCCTCATTTGTTGAGAAGCTTATTTCCTGTTGTTTAATGGTCCTCTTTTGACCTTGTTTTTCTTTACAAGGGAAAATGTGTTCAAAGAAAGACGCATTTCGTGATTCCATTACTGTATTCACATGAATATCGGGTATGTCTGATTTATGAACCAGAAACCGATAAGCACTACTGTTGTGTGCATATTCTATGAAAATACAGTCCACTGTTTTGAGTCCAATTGTGACCTTTTTCGGTGGTGGTACTGCGACTTTAGCAAGGCACCCCCACACTTTGAGGTATTTGTACGAAGGTAAAACACCTTTTCAAAGTTCATATGGCGTTTTGCCAGTAACTTTGTGTGGTATCTTGTTGAGAATATAGTTCGTAGTAAGTAAAGCTTCCCCCCACATTGACTGGGGTAACCCAGATTCCTGCAACATTGCATTCATCATCTCTTTGAGAGTTCGGTTTTTCCGTTCCGTAACTCCGTTAGATTCGGGGGAATAAGGAGCTGTGGTTTGATGTATGATGCCATGTTGTTGACAAAAGTCATTAAACGGACCATCATACTCGCCTCCTCTATCACTTCGAACTGCTTTAATAGTTTTACCTAGTTAGTTTTCAACTTCAAGCTTATACTCTTTGAATTTTGATAAGGCTTCATCTTTGCTACGTAACAAGTATACATAACAATATTTTGTATTATCATCGATAAATGTCACAAAATACTTTTTACCGCCTCTAGTTTGTATAAATTTCAGATCGCATAAATCTGTGTGTATTAAACTAAGAGGTTAAGTAGTTCTTTGAACTTGAGGAGAAAGAGTTTTTGTGAGTTTGGCCTGTACACACACTTCACATTTATTCTTGGTTACTTTGCATTTCGGAATTTGGTTCAAATTCATTAATCTTTGCATAGATTTATAGTTGACATGTCCTAAACGTTCAGGCCAAATATTAAAAGACTCAACCAAATAAGCAACAGAATTATTATTAAATGAATTGTCAGAAATTACAACATTAGCGTTATTAATCTTATCACTACGAAGGACTGTCGAAACACACAACTTGACAAGTCCTCCTTTCTCATAACCCTTTCCTAAATACATCCCATTCTTCCTAAGTACCAATTTATCAGCTTCGAAGGTGACTCCGAATCCTGCCTTGCTCAAGAGAGTTCCTGAAACCAAATTCTTCCTCATGTCTGGCACATGTTTCACATTATTGAGTGTGAGTTCACGTCCTGAAGTCAGCTTCAGAACCACTTTGCCGCGACCTTCAATCTTCGATGAAGCCGTGTTTCCCATGAACAGCTGCTCCTCCGATTTGATCTTTTGATAAGTGGTGAACATCGACTTATAGTGCAGATAAGGGTGGTTGCACCTGTTTCATACCACCATTCCATTGGGTTGTCATCGACCATGTTCACTTCATTGACGACAACGCACATATCCTCTTCAGTGAGGTTAGCTTCAGCCTTTTTGTTACCCTTGGGTTGGCTCCTGCAAACATCAGATTTATGGCTTATCTTGCCACACTTGTGGCACTTTCCTTTGAACTTCTGTCCTGGTTTTGAAACCTTCTTGAAGTTCGTTGAGGATGCCGGTTTGAGAGACTTTTGCGGAAATGTCCGATTCCCTTTACCCTTTCCCTTGTGCTCAGCACATTGACATTGTGTTCCTCTGGAGGAGAGAAATTAGCACGGTTCATGTTTTCTATTTGAAGCCTTGTGATGACATCAGAGAGTGACATATGCTTCTTCTTGTGCTTGAGATAGTTCTTGAAGCTCAGCCAACTCGGGGGAAGTTTCTCAATGAAACAATTGATAGTGAAGATCTCACAGATTTGCATCCCCTAGCCCGCTATCTCATGGCACAGCAAACTCAATGCATCGACTTGTTCCATGATGGGGTTGGAGTCGACCATTTTGAAGTCTAGAAACTTCTCAACAGCAAATTTCTGACAACCAGCATCGTCAGACTTGTATTTTTTCTCCAAGGCCATCTAGAGTTCCTTAGAGGTTCGTGCTTCCTGACTGTATACTTGATACAGTGGATCAATGAGGCGGCCTAAGATCCAGCCTCGACACACAAAGTCTACATGTTTCCATGCATCAACAGCAGTGAGAAGATGAGCATCCTTGTTTCCGAATGGAACGATCGGTGGATCCTCCTTCAAAAACTTCTTGCAGTTTAAGTTACTCATGTAGAAGAGCATCTTGTTTTGCCATGTTTTAAAGCCTTTGCCGTCAAACTTTTTCGGCATTAGCCCGTGCGCCATGGCTGCGGGTAATTGAGACATCATATGATAGTTGTCTTGTGGAACACTCGTCTGGAGACAAACTCCGAACAGATCTCGGGCCACCGAGTCCACAGGCGTTTCAGTCTGTCCATCAGATGACTTGTTCCCAGTCATATCGACATCAACATCATCGATTGCCATTTTCTGTTAACAGAAAACAAAATGATATGAGAATATGATAAATGTTTCGCAAACTTGCTTATAGAAAACGTTCACGGAAACAGAAATGATAACGTTAGAAAACGTTTGTATAAGGAAAACCGATTCGCGGAAAATTTAAAAAAAATAGTCGCAAATCCTTGAAATTTATCAAAAACGTTTTGCGGAAAAATTTTAAAAATTAATCGCAAACTTCGTTACAGATTTTTGGAGGGAAAGAAAAAGAAGTTTTTGAAAAAAAATTTCGCGAAAACGTTAAACGAATCGCGAACGAAAATTGGCAGAATCTCAATCCGACAAAGCGATTAGCGAAGAACGGATTTTTCGAATTAAGATTGTAGGAACCGCGAAAACGGAATTGAGAATTCTGATCGAAATTTGAACGAGAATTAAGAAGGAGAAGAAATTCTCGAAGAACGAATACGGAGTCGAGATTACTCTCTTTCCTTAATAACGAAAAATTGCCCGTAGTGAGACGGTTTGATACGATTACAAATCCCAGGATAAAACCGATAATGAAAACGATTTCGCAAACACTCAAAATCGAATCTGACGAACAGAGTTTCTATGAATACTCTCGAGACTTACTTTGTGGAGGATCGAAGTTTTTCTGGTGACAGAAAAATTCGCAGGAAAAGAATCTTTTGAAGATGATGAAGGCGCGCAGCTTTTATAGAACCGAGAGGTTGTTATTTGCGGGTTGCAATGATTCAGACAACAAGAACCGAACGGGTGCGAATTTGGAATTGCAATTGTTCGGTCAAAAGTTGCGATTCTGGGTTGCAACTGTTCGGTTATCATTAACCGAAGGGGTGCAAATATTTAAAGACCTACGGTCCAATTGACCCGAACCCGAACCCGAGGCCCGGCCCTGCCCGGCTCGGTCCGGTGGTGGTGGTGCGCGCGTGGGACTCCCTAGGTTCCTTCATGGTACATATGTGTTCTTTACTTGTTTGAACACTTACACATGCTTAGCCTTATTTATACAACACCAAAATGTTTCCAACTTTGGATGTGGGACAAAATTAAGTGTGCATTCATTAAACCAAGAGGCTTTACCTCTTAGCCCAAAAGCTTTGACTCATTTCATTTTCACATTTTAAACCCATTTTTCATACACAAATGTCTTATACTAAGCCCATTTAAAATTGTATAAAATTGGTTCCAACAGAAAGCTCCTGATTTATAAAAAGAAAAGAAAAGAGAAACTCTTGATTAAGGCATGAATCAGACAAGCATAGTTGATTAAGGCATGTGCGCAAGTACCAGCATGACTTATCTCTTCTTCATTTTTGTCGGCAAACAATTGTATTAATTAATAAGCTAGACCATCATACATTGATAATCTTATTTACATCTATAAAAACCAATCATTCTGTTCAATCCTTTATCATTTTCTGTGTTCATCTCCAAGTTTCAAATTCCTTTGGATATCATCATCAGTATTATATCTTTCTTTATTTATTCATTTACTCATTTTATAAGGTTTCTTTTTTCTTTTTCCTTAAGTTATTATCCCTGCCTTATTTACTATGCTTTTCCTAACGTTGATTTGATTAATAATTATCCAGAAATGGAAGTCAATTCTGCGGAAACACCGTTGCTTTCGTCAAACGATCATGAGGATCACAAACCGCGGTTAACCGGTTTGGTTTCTACAATGAAATCAAACTTCTTTACGGAATTACCTCAAAAACTTCGATCCAAAATCGATCCCGAGAACCCATTTAACCTTGATGTCTCCAGAGCCGTGGGCCTCAAAGGAGGTAATATAAATCTAAGAGGATGCTATTGGTTTGTGTATTTTAGTTGATTTATAAATCTATTAAGATTTAAAAATATTTGTTATTTGATTTGTAAATTTCTTTGCAAATAAAGTTGTTTTACCTCGGATTTGAATCTTTGTATTTTTAACGTTAAAATTATTCCAAATCTACTAAAATCCAATATAAAATCAAATCCATAGATAAATTTGTAGGATTGAATAACGCGTGATTTTAATTAGTATTTATAAATCATAAAACCAATAACACCACATTTTGATATGGATTTTGAACTCATAAAATCAATAACACTGGAATTTGTATAGATTTCCAATCCATTAAAATCCATAAACCAATAACCCCCACTAAGTTTCTTTTACTTTGTAAGTTAGATAATATTGTCACATAAATACTAAGGTCTCTAATAGACATGTCTTATGTCTTATGTCTTTTGTCTTAAAGATAAAATCCAACCAATCAAGCTTATGTTATTTTTAATTAAAAAAAAAAGACAATAAAGACAATATTTTTAAGACAAGAGGTATCAAAGAAGAGATTTTAAAAGACTCGCTATTCTAGCATTTACCAAGATTCTCTTTAGATTTTTTTTTTCCCAAATCAAGTAGCAATTTATTAAATCAAAACAAAATATTATTTTAAACCATTATATTATTTTTTCACTATATCTTGACATCAATTTTTATAAAGTAGGTTGTTACCAATTTTTGTTTGTTCTTACATATTTAATACTAAAATATTATAAATTTGTATTTTTTTTTTTGTTGACATATACACAAGTTACATTAATATTTATGATATTGTTACATATTAATTCAGATATATCAAATTCAAGTCTGTTACAAATTTATATTTTTCGCAAATAGTTTTTCTATTTTATTTAATTATATAATTAATTTCAATTGATATAAAAAATGTAAACATGAGTTTGTAATTCATAATTTTAAAAAGATCATTTTCACCATTCAATCTTTTATAATTATCTAAACGACACTACAGACAACTGACAACAGACAAAAGATGAAAGTCATAAGAGTAAAAAAAAAGATGTTTCTATTCGAGGCCTAAACTAAGAATGTTGTTTAATTTTTTTGATTTTTTAAAGACGAAAAGGAGTACTACGAAAAACAATTGGCAACACTAAAATCTTTTGAGGAAGTTGAGTGTTTATTAGCTCGATCAAATGGTCTTATCGATGAAAAAGCCGAAGAAGAAGATCGAGCTGAGAGAGCTGCACAAGAGATAGCCATGCAAATATCCAATTGGGCTAACATCTTTTTACTTGCTCTCAAGGTGTGATTTCTATTGATTTTTTCTTTTTATATATATAGTGGTTTGATTGATAGGTCTATATATTCATTAAAATTGTATAATGTGTAGATATACGCTACGATAAAGAGTGGATCAATAGCAATTGCAGCATCAACACTTGACTCTTTGCTTGATCTAATGGCCGGAGGAATACTTTGGTTCACTCATTTGTCAATGAAGAGCATAAATATCTACAAATATCCCATTGGAAAGCTTAGGGTACAACCCGTTGGAATCATCATTTTTGCCGCAGTTATGGCCACTCTTGGTATTGTATAGAACTCAAAACAATATATTATATGTTTCTTGATTAAAAAAATTGTAGTGCTAAATTATCCCATTAACATACATATGTGCAGGGTTCCAAGTGTTGCTTGTGGCAGCTGAACAATTGATATCCAACGAACCTTCAGACAAAATGAATCATGTCCAATTGGTTTGGTTATATTCAATAATGCTAAGCGCTACAGCTATTAAGCTCGTCTTATGGATATATTGCAGAAGCTCGAGAAATCATATCGTTCGCGCATATGCAAAGGTAATATATACATATAAGTATAATTTTTATTATTTTATGTAACAATGAGGAACAATTATTGAGGTTTGATCGATATAGGATCATCACTTTGATGTGGTGACAAACGTTCTTGGACTGGTCGCGGCGGTTCTTGGGAATGCCTATTATTGGTGGATCGATCCAGCTGGTGCTATTCTCTTAGCCATCTACACTATTGTCAATTGGTCCGGGACCGTTATGGAAAATGCAGGTACATTTTGTATTTAAATGTAACAAGGGTTTTAGCTAGAGAAACTTATTCTTCTTATTCACGTTAAGAGGCTATATATACATAGGTTTATCATGCCCTAACATAATATTCTAAACTTCCTCTACACGTTACAATGTCATAGAATAGGAAATATAACATAAGTAATATATATTTACATAGTAGTCCTCAATACTCCCCCTCAAGTTGGCGCATGAAGATCGCGAATGCCCAACTTGCGAAGTAGATAAGTGAATTGTGGAGAGCCAAGAGCTTTAGTAAGAATGTCTGCTAGTTGATTGGATGTACAAACCTTTGATGTACCAAGAGCACCCTCTTGGATCCAATCTCGCACAAAATGACAATCACGTTCAATATGTTTTGTACGCTCATGGAAAACCGGATTTGTGGCAATATGCAGTGCAGCCTGACTATCACAAAAGAGAGTAATGGGCTCGTCATGTTGGATTCCAATATAGGAGAGAAGTTCACTATCTGATTTCAACTCACTAGTCGTAAAATGCATAGCTCGATATTCCGCCTCCGCGGAAGACAAGGAGACGGTTTATTGCTTCTTGGTCTTCCAAGCAATCGGGGATTGCCCAAGAAGAATCACATAACCTGACAATGAATGTCTTGTAAGTGGGCACGTAGACCAATCGGAGTCACAAAAGCTGAAAGCTTAAGATCGCTATTTGCAGTAAACAAAACTTCTTGTCCCAGACAACCTTTAAAATAACGAACTACTCGAATAGCTGCGTCCCAATGCTTAACTAGTGGTTTCTGTAAAAATTGTGCAAGTACATGAACCACATATGAGAGCTCGGGATGTGTTATAGTATGATAAACCAATCGTCCCACAAGACGTCGATAACGTTTCAGATCAGTATACGGCCCATCTTCAATAACTTGTAAACTATGATTTTGTTCAATTGGTGTAGTAACAGGTTTTCCAGCCAATAAACCGCATTCATCAATGATATATAAAGCATACTTACGCTGCGATAAGTAAATATCCTCTGGAGAACGCGCCACCTCGATGCCTAGAAAATATTTTAAGGGTCCCAAATCCTTCATATGAAAACATTCACTTAAATATCCCTTAAATCGAGCAATGGCATCCGCATCATTTCCACCAATTAACAAGTCATCCACATATACTAAAACATATAACCGCATAGTATCTCGAGCCAAGTAAAACAAGGAATAATCAGAATATGTCTTTCCAAACCAGCAACGTGGAGCTTCCCAAACCAGCAACGTGGAGCTTGACGTAATCCATATAAAGATTTGCGAAGCCTCAAGACTTTATTCTTTTCTGTAGAATGAAAACCCGGTGGCAATGTCATATATACTTTTTCTTCTAAGTTACCATTGAGGAAATCATTATGCACATCCATCTGATGAACCTCCCATTTTTTCACTACCGCTACTTTAAGAAACATTCATATTGTGGTCATCCTTGCAACCGGAGCAAATGTCTCATCATAATCCTTTCCAGCAATTTGTTTATCACCTCGTATCACTAGTCGAGCCTTATATCGCTCGATGGTCCCATCTGAATTATGTTTAATTATGTAAACCCAACGACATCCCAATGCCTTTTTACCAGGAGGAAGATCAATCACATACCATGTATCATTTAATTCTAGAGCATCAATCTCATATCCCATAGCTGCACACCATTCTTTAACTTTAACCGCCTCCTCATATGTTTTTGGTGTAGGAATTCATACTAGGTTACCTAGATTAATCTCTATTAATCCACCTACGTCACAGTTCCTTTCCTAGGATCTAGGGTTTGTAAACGAATAAACTGAAAAACTGGATCTCGATTATACCTGGAGTTTGCAGCGGAATTACCAGGGAATCGAGATTATGAGCATGTCAAACGCTATGCCTCTACGGATAGTCCACACGCACACAAATAGGAATCCGCCGGAATGCTAGAACCGGTGATCAGATCTCTTTAGGGATTTAGTGTTTCAGAGTGACGGCTATCAGAAAGATTTTTTTTCTCTCTCTATCCAGGTCGTGCCTCATATCTCTATATATATGGGCCCTGGAGAAAAACCTAATTATCCTGAACCGAGTCAGAATTAATTAAGTCGTTAAACCGAAATCCCTATTTCGGATCTAACTTGTGTCAATCGACAAAACCCATGTGTGTCGATCGACACACTCTTTAAAACACTAAAATAATGTGTATCAAATACACATCATTTGGATCATTACATTAATGATTATTCCCATATAAAGCGCATCCTATTTGCTTAGGTGTGTGACCCTGTAGGATCATATAATACTAGCAATGAGTTCATAACTCATAGATCATCAGAGGTTTCTAGCAAAACGTCATGATCACCTAGTATCATATGAATGTCTAATCTCGACATTACAACTATCACTGGAGTGATTACAAGTGTGATTTCAGGACATTCCCAACAATCTCCCACTTGTACTGGAATCAACTATTCCAATAATCCCTTTGTCGCTATATCTCGATATGGCATAAGGCAAGTACCGTGTCATCCTTATTCAACCAAAATCATGTTCATCGAACTCCGATTTATACTAACAATACAAACGACTGACATTCAGCTCGTTCGAGTGCGGCCACACATTCCTCAGTATCAAATCTTCGATGGGCCCTGAGATATTTATCTCCCGTTTTCCAGGAGGGACAAATCCCATCTTGTTCCATCCCTGTTCCTTCACACACTTCATGATACGCCCAATCAATGCCTTTATTGTCACCTGTAACGGATAACGTTTGACATTGTCAAAGCGGACCAATTCATATGTAAGAAATCATGATGAACTCAGGTCTAAGGACTATACTCTATAGTCGTTATGAGAATCTCTCATGACACTTAATTTCCTGTAGAGTTCTCATTAGCGGGTCATGTCCGATCATATGTTCTCCAATATATATCTATGTGATTGACTTTAATACTCTTATTAATGACTCCATGAAACTTAGTCATCAGTCACCTCACATGCTAGTCTCACGCGGTTGTTAGTGTCCCACATTAACAACCTCGCCCAGGGACAAATATAATCTATGTCATTTAATTCTCATAGGGTTTCATGATCAAGTCCTCAACTTGATGACCTATAGAATGTCATAAATTACTTTGGGACTCATTATTTAAAAACACAGTTAAATAATACCGAAATCATATTTCATTAAAATAATCAAAGTGTGATTACAAGAACATTAAAACCTAACCAAAAACAAGACAACTCCCACTAAAATCAAGATCACATCTTAATTTCCTTCAGTCCTATAGCAGCTGTATGACTGTCATGCTTAGGTCTTGGGAGGGGCTTGGTCAGAGGATCAGCGACATTCTCATCCGTGGGAACTCGACTGATCTTCACGTCTCCTCTATCAATTATATCACGAATCAAGTGATATCTCCTCTCTATGTGTTTGGATTTCTGGTGAGATCTTGGTTCCTTTGCCTGAGCAATTGCTCCATTGTTATCACAAAACAATGCTACAGGCTCCAAGATACTAGGAATCACACCGAGTTCAGACACGAACTTCTTGATCCAAACAGCTTCCTTTGCTGCTTCCGAAGCGGCAATGTATTCAGCCTCAGTAGTGGAATCAGCTACAGTGCTCTGCTTGGAACTTTTCCAACTTACTTCACCGCCATTCAGACAAAAGACATAACCAGACTGAGACCGCAAATCGTCTCTGTCCGTCTGAAAACTTGCATCCGTGAATCCACTTATGACTAGCTCATCACTTCCTCCATATACCAAGAACTTATCCTTAGTATTTCTCAAATACTTGAGGATATTCTTGACTGCTGTCCAGTGACACTCACCTGGATCAGATTGGTATCTACTCGTCATGCTTAAGGCACAAGCAACATTTGGACGAGTACAGAGCATGGCATACATTATAGATCCTATTGCCGAAGCATAAGGAAACCTATTCATTCGTTTCCGCTCAGCTTGTGTCGAAGGACACTGCTTCTTGCTAAGAATAACGCCATGCAACATAGGCGTGAAGCCCTTCTTGGAATTTTGCATATTGAATCTGTGTAATACCTTATCAATATAAGTATCCTGACACAATCCAATTCGCCTATTTAATCTGTCTCTATAGATTCTAATTCCAAGAATGTACGCGGCTTCACCCATGTCTTTCATGGAAAAACAACTTCCAAGCCAAGTCTTGACAGACTGAAGCAATGGAACGTCATTTCCGAGAAGAAGTATGTCATCTACATACAGTACGAGAAATGCAACTCCGCTCCCACTAGTCTTCTTGTATACACATGGTTCTTCTTCGTTCTTGATAAAGTCAAACTTTTTGACTGCTTCATCAAAACGAAGATTCCAACTCCTTGATGCTTGCTTCAATCCATAAATGGATCGATGAAGCTTGCATACTTTCCCAGCATTCTTAGGATCAGTGAAACCTTCAGGTTGTGTCATATACACATCCTCTTCCAGAATTCCGTTAAGGAAAGCTGTTTTCACATCCATCTGCCAAATCTCATAATCATAATAAGCGGCAGTTGCTAGGAGTATCCAAATGGATTTAAGCATAGCGACTGGGGAATAGGTCTCATCATAGTCAATACCATAAATTTGCTTGAAACCTTTAGCAACTAATCTAGCTTTGAATATCTGAATATTCCCATCCACGTCAATCTTCCTTTTGAAGATCCATTTACACTCAATGGGTCTTACACCATCGGGTAAATCTACCAAGGACCATACTTGATTTTCTGACATGGATCCCATTTCGGATCTAGCGGCTCCAAGCCACTTTTCGGAGTCAGAGCCCAACATCGCTTCTTCGAAATTCGTAGGCTCGTCACTATCAATGATCAACAAGTCATGACAGTCGTTCACGAGAAGACCGTAGTATCTCTCGGGTTCGTGACGAATCCTTCCGGATCTGCGAACTTCAGGCATCACAGGCGCAGGTTCCACAACTCCTTGTGGTTCAGGTTCCACAACTCCTTGTGGTTCCACCTGCTGCTCTTCCTGATAAGGTTGAGCAGGTTCCTGTGATTCTCAAACTTCTTCGAGTAGTACTTTACTCCCACTATTCTTCTTGTGAAGAAACTCTCTCTCCAGGAAAGTACAATCCCGAGCAACAAACACTTTGTTCTCAGAACGGTTGTAGAAGTAGTACGCCTTGGTTTCCTTAGGATAACCAACGAAAAAGCACTTATCAGATTTGGGTGCAAGCTTATCGGATATTAAACGTTTTACATAAGCTTCACAACCCCAAATTTTCAGAAAAGACAAACTTGGAACATTTCCAGTCCACATCTCATGTGGTGTCTTCGCAACTGATTTTGATGGGACTCTGTTTAGTGTAAACGCAGACGTTTCTAGAGCGTATCCCTAAAAGGATAATGGAAGGTCTGTGTGACTCATCATTGATCGAACCATATCCAATAGGGTCCGATTCCTTCTCTCAGAAACTCCATTCCATTGGGGTGTTCCAGGAGGAGTGAGCTGTGAAACAATTCCACACTCTCTCAGATGATCACTGAACTCTTGACTTAAGTATTCTCCTCCACGATCTGATCGAAGAGCTTTAATACTTTTTCCAAGTTGGTTCTCTACTTCATTCTGGAACTCCTTAAATTTCTCAAAGGATTCCGACTTGTGTCTCATTAGATAGACATAGCCATACCTACTGAAATCATCAGTAAAGGTAATGAAGTATTGATAGTTTCCTCTAGCACTTGTGCTCATCGGGCCGCATACATCTGTATGTACAAGGCCCAATAAGTCACTGGCCCTTTCATTTGGTTTGTTGAAAGGGGCCCTTGCCATTTTGCCCATCAAACAAGATTCACATTTCTCACATGATTCATAATCAAATGAGCCTAAAAGTCCATTACTATGGAGCTTCTGTATGCGTTTCTCATTTATGTGACCCAAACGACAGTGCCAGAGAAAAGTTGGGTTTTCGTCATTGGACTTAAACCGCTTAGCATTTATGTTATATACGGGCATTGATTGGTTTAAAACGTAAAGCCCATTCTCTAATGGGCCGCTACCATAAAACATACCATCACGATTGAAAGAACAACATTTATTCTTAATAGCAAAATCAAATCCTTCTAAATCCAAACAGGAAACAGAAATGATGTTTCTGCTTATCGCAGGTACATAATAGCAATTGTTTAATTCTAAAACCAAACCCGAAGGCAAAGACAAATGATAAGTGCCTACGGCCAACGCAGCAACCTTTGCTCCATTCCCGACTCGCAGCTCCACTTGCCCTTTCTTCAGCGTCCTACTATTGCTTAGTGCCTGCACATTAATACAAATATGAGCGCCACAACCGGTATCTAATACCCATGAGGTAGAACCTGTAGATGTAACATTTACTTCAATAACATAAATACCTAGAGAAGTCGTCTCGTACGTCTTCTTTTTGTTCTTCAAACCTTCCAGGAATTTGTTGCAATTTCTTTTCCAATGCCCCGGCTCATTACAGAAATGACATTTATCAGCACCAGAAGGGCCAGCCTTTGGCTTAGGAGTCGGCGCAGGTTTGTCCTGGTTCATAACCTGGACGCTCCTGCCCTTTCCCTTGCCTTTGCCGGGTTTCTTAAACTTATTGCCCCCTTGTACCATAAGCACATTTGGGGCACCCTTCTTGATGTTTGGCTCAGCTGTCTTGAGCATGCCATGTAACTCAGTCAATGTCTTCGTCAAGCTATTCATATTATAGTTTATAATGAACGTATTATAGCTTGGCGGCAGTGACTGTAGTATGATGTCAGTAGCCAACTCTTGGCTAATGGGACAGTCCAGTTTCCCCAAGTTATCAATATAACCCATCATCTTGATGACGTGGGGACTCACTGGAGCATCACTTGGCAGCTTGCACTCAACTAGAGATTTAACCGTCTGGTATCTCTCAGTTCGAGCTTGCTCCTGAAACATAGCTTTCAGGCTAGTGATTATCTCGATGGGCGACGCCACGTTCTCATATTGCTTCTGCAAATCTGAGTTCATGGTAGCCAGCATCAGACAAGTCACATCGACCACATCATTAGAATGCTTATCCCAAGCATTCTTTTCTGTCTGTGAAGCATTGGAACGATACTTCTCGGGGAGAACTTTATCAAGGACATATTCCTTTTTCTCCTGTCTGAGAACAATTCTCAGATTCCGATACCATTCAAGAAAATTAGATCCTTTCAACTTGTCCTTCTCAAGGACGGATCTTATGGAGAAAGTGTTGTTAGAGCTTGACATAGCTGAAACAAAAGAGGTAGAGGGTTAGTTATGATGTTCAACAAAAGAGTAAACTTAACAATTAAGAAAACTCGCATTATATTCAAACTATATTTCCTCAAAAGAATATAATTATCCAAGATCCATGTTTCATTAAAACCCGAGCAAGCCACTGGCTGTTACTCAAATCTTAGCTATACAGGTAAGCAACTCTTTGCTAATCATATCCAATATGACTCTTGGTTGTGGATAAAACATCTTATGTTCTAACCACCTGATGTCTCTGGGCCCAGAACTTCTGATAGCCCATTCAAGCAAACCAATCTCTTCTGTCATGTAATAGTTGATGCCATGCACTGCAAGCCCATCAACTCAATTACCTACTGCCTCACTCATGTCACTGCAGATACCTTGCACTGCAAGCCTATCGCGCAATGAAAAGAGCCTTGACAGCTGACAAGATCGGGAAGACATCCAGAACACTTGATATTTATTCGAGGAACTGAACATTTAATCCTCAATACATATCATATATGCATTCAGGAACCCAATCTCATTAAATCCGGTTCGGTTATTCGATTTCAGGTTCACTAACCATCAATCTGCATAAGCTGTCGATCGACACTACCTTAGTGTCGATCGACACTTACTCTTCTGTTACAGTTCATCGAAAACCGATCAATCCAATTGAACCGGATTCGATAACCGACACAAAATTCCAATAACCGGTATGTGTCGATCGACGCAACATTTGTGTCGATCGACATGACCAAACCAGATTCAATCTTCGATAACCGGTCAATCTAATTGAACCGGATCGATAACCGGTCAATCTAATTGAACCGGGTCGGTTTTGGTCTCTGTCGAGCGACACAACATTTGTGTCAATCGACATGAACCAAACCAAATCAATTTTGCGATAACCGGTCAATCCAATTGAACCGGATCGATAACCGGTTAATCCAATTGAACCGGGTCGATTCTGGTCTCTGTCGAGCGACACAACATTTGTGTCGATCGACACGAACCAAATCGCTATAAACCGAAATTAACCGGTTTAATTGATTTGTTAACCAAGCGCGATAACCGATTCAATCCAATTGAACCGGTTCATCGTATGCAAGGCAGATACAGACGTGTCGATCGACACAACCATCGTGTCGATCGACACGACTAGGGTTCTTATGCGATTGGAGCAGTTTAATGACAAAACGATTTTGCAAATTTAACTAGATCAAATTAGATTACTGTTCAACAGATTAATACGTTAAACCCTAAGGCTCTGATACCACTGTAGGAATTCATACTAGGTTACCTAGATTAATCTCTATTAATCCACCTACGTCACAGTTCCTTTCCTAGGATCTAGGGTTTGTAAACGAATAAACTGAAAAACTGGATCTCGATTATACCTGGAGTTTGCAGCGGAATTAGCAGGGAATCGAGATTACGAGCACGTCAAACGCTATGCCTCTACGGATAGTCCACACGCACACAAATAGGAATCCGCCGGAATGCTAGAACCGATGATCAGATCTCTTTAGGGATTTAGTGTTTCAGAGTGACGGCTATCAGAAAGATTTTTTTTCTCTCTCTATCCAGGTCGTGCCTCATATCTCTATATATATGGGCCCTGGAGAAAAACCTAATTATCCTGAACCGAGTCAGAATTAATTAAGTCGTTAAACCGAAATCCCTATTTCGGATTTAACTCGTGTCGATCGACACAACCCATGTGTGTCGATCGACACACTCTTTAAAACACTAAAATAATGTGTATCAAATACACGTCATTTGGATCATTACATTAATGATTATTCCCATATAAAGCGCATCCTATTTGCTTAGGTGTGTGACCCTGTAGGATCATATAATACTAACAATGAGTTCATAACTCATAGATCATCAGAGGTTTCTAGCAAAACGTCATGATCACCTAGTATCATATGAATGTCTAATCTCGACATTACAACTATCACTGGAGTGATTACAAGTGTGATTTCAGGACATTCCCAACATTTGGTGCCACAGCAAATGTAACAGCAGCAAGAAATGTCTTGTGCTTTTCTGAAAAAAGATCACGCGTAACATAGTTAGAGATCGGGTAAAGTACCGTACCTAGTGGAGAAGACGCTGGTGCAGAAGCTTGGTGCGATGGGCTGTTTTACATTGAGTGGTATCCATAACATAATCACTCAACCGAGTCAATGTTGTACGAGTACGTTTCCCTCTACCAAATTATTCTTTAGTAACTACCGGTTATGTAGCAACCACAACATGAGGAGTCTCAACTTGTGGAGAATGATCAAATTGCAAAGACAAACTCCCCCTTTCTTCTACTCGTCTTGGTGGTGTCAACGATTCATGTGTATTAGTGGAGATAGATTCGTTCATAACACCACCAGTTGGTGGTAAATCATCATCAACCCATTTTTCTTGTGGTAGTAAATCATGAGAAGGGTTAAAACTCGGAGTACGGGATGTAGAAAACGGGAATTCGTGTTCATGGAATACTACATCACGAGATACAATATATTTTTCCTTCTCAATATCATACACACGCCATCCCTTTTGAGCATATGGATAACCAACAAATACACACTTCCTACTTCGTTCTCCAAACTTGTCTTTATCACTAGATTTGTTGTGGGCGTAACACAAACACCCAAAAACTTTAAGTCGATCAAAGATTGGTACTGTTAATTAAATGAGCTGCTGCTAAGATATACTCACCCCCAAAATCGAATTGGTAGGCTAGCTTGAAACATTAAGGATCGAGATACATTCAGGATATGGCAATGTTTTCTTTCGACACGGCCATTTTGTTGTGGCGTATAGACATACGATGTATGATGAAGAACACCTTCTTTCTCAAAGAATAGCTTCAAGCACAAGAATTGGGTTCCATTGTCGCTTCGAACAATTTTTACCTTCTTGTCAAATTGTCGATTAACCAAAGCAAAAAAAATTTGTAAGGTAATTGCCACTTCATGTTTTTATTGCAAAAGATAAATCCAAAAAGCACAAAATAATCATCGATAATGGTAAGAAATTATGCAGCACCTGTTGAGGAAACAATACGATAGGGTCCCCAAACATCGCAATGTATTAAACCAAATAATTCTTTAGCTTTATTAGAACTCTCATAAAAAGAATCACGGGTTTGCTTAGCCCGGCAACAAGTATCACAAACGACTTCTGTCTCAGAAGGTTTCCCAACATCAACTTGACTCGATAAAAATGATAAATCCCTATTAGATGGATGTCCTAAACAACGATGCCATAGATCTCTTGTCCCGAAAGTTGTTGATGCGTGAGCTTGAGCACCCATGACGCCTCGAAACACATAGACCCCTCCACACTCTTTACCCGCACCAATCAGCGTCTTCGAAGTACGGTCCTGTAAAACACATAAATCTTTAGTAAAAGTGATAGAACCCTTGATTGTTTTAAGCAACTTAGCAACAGAAATCAGAGAGCATTGTAATTCCGAAGAATATAATGCTCCTCGAAGCCATAAATTGTTGTCTAAACAAACATCTCCTTGTTTTGTTGCAATTGCATGATCCCCATCAGGAAGTCCAATCGAACATGGAAAAATATCAACTACATTGCTCAATAGATTGAGGTTCCATGTCATGTGGTGTGAAGCTCCTGTATCAATAAGAAATTCAGTGTTATCTCTCTTACCTGTCAAAGTATCAACTGAATCTGGTTTCTTTGTGTTGAAAAATTCCACAACAGCAGTCCACTGATCATCCGTGAGGTTTGGTAACGAGCTTCGATCGTACTCCTTTTTCTTGGCCATATATGTCGTGGGCTGAACTGAACCGAGTGGAGTTATTGTCGACTGAATTACAGCATGAGCACGACCAGTAGATGTCATACCACGTCCTCGTCCACCAAAGCTTCCAACCATTCCACCTCTACGACCAAATCGACCTCCACGAGCTCTCCCTTTGCCACTAAAATTTCGACCTCTCTCACCCTACCATTTCGAATAGCCTTTGATCTGAAAATAATCAGACGTTGCATGACCATACTTACCACAATTAGTGCAAGTCACATCCTTTTCTCGATCTATTAGTGGAGAAGAACGAGCTCGATTCCCAGCATATGCGGCAAAACCGACCGCCTATGTTTTCTCGTCTCTGTGTCTAATCCATTAAGAAAAGTATTTGTTCTTTCTTCAATACAATCTTCTTCTAGTTGCACTGCAAGTTCTCCACATGAGCAAGATCGAATCGGTTTATAAACTGCAAGCTCATCCCACATCTTTTTGAGTTTTTCATAGTACACCATCACGGTGTCTCCATGCTGTCTACAATTAGCTAAATCAGCCCGTAGTTCACTAATTCTCGGTCCATTCCCTGCTGAAAATTGTAACTTCAAATTCCATGTTGAGAGTCTTTTTAAGCCCATGTCCAACTTTCCAAATTAGTAGATATTGTCCGCTTTGGGCCCAAGTGGCAAAACCCGCACGAATTTATTTTTGGGCTCCTTCCCAAAAGGCCTCCCCCAAAAGACCACATGACTCGTGTGTCCTCCTTTCCCTCTAGCGAAATCTTGGCACCGTCTTGTACCTTCTTCTTCGCGTACCTTATGAGGATTCTGCTTCCACATCATAGATAGCTCATACTCACTTAGTATTGTCGCAGGATCGTAACTACTCTAATACCATAACAAGGGTTTTAGCCAGAGAAACTTATTCTTCTTATTCACGTTAAGAGGCTATATATACATAGGTTTATGATGCCCTAACATAATATTCTAAACTTCCTCTACACGTTACAATGCCATAGAATAGGAAATATAACATAAGTAATATATATTTACATAATAGTCCTCAATAAAATGTCGTTGTATTGTTAAATATAATAACATTAATTGAGTTTTTTCACTATGATTTTTTGTACATTATAGTCTCATTGATCGGACAATCAGCTCCTCCAGAAGTACTACAAAAGATTACGTATCTAGTGTTACTACAAGGCGCATATAATATCAAACATGTTGATACTGTCCGTGCCTATACCTTCGGTGTTCTTTACTTTGTCGAGGTCCGTCTTCTATATATTAATGTCACTATTATATAGTTAAAAACTTATTGCACAACCCATCGCAAGACATTTAATTGAGATGTTATAAGGAACTATAACTAATGGGGATGGAAGATAAATTTGTACCAATGCGTTAAGAGATCTGGTTAACTAATTATATAGTTAGGTTTAGCTATTGTTATATGTTGTGTTAGCAGGTGGATATAGAACTTCCAGAGGATTTGCCACTAAAGGAAGCGCATGCAATTGGTGAGACATTGCAAATAAAGCTTGAAGAACTACCAGAAGTGGAAAGAGCTTTTGTTCATCTCGATTTTGAGTGTCATCACAAGCCTGAACACTCTGTTCTTTCTACAATACCTAATGATTTATGAGATTATAAATGTATATGTGTTTGCTAGTTCTTTTTTTGGTTTGTCAATGTTTTGTACTATCTGACATCTGCAGCTTTGATATATTTCAGAATGAGTTTTTTCTTTTCCTATTGAATTTTTGCATTCCCTTAAAAATCATTTAAAGATATTAATGGTTTTGAGCTTTAGTGAACTTTGTTCAGAAATTTGAACTACCAATCACCATTTCA
Organism: Draba incana; assembly: GCA_963576765.1. Classification (NCBI taxonomy): domain Eukaryota; kingdom Viridiplantae; phylum Streptophyta; class Magnoliopsida; order Brassicales; family Brassicaceae; genus Draba; species Draba incana. The sequence continues at coordinate 5,497,531 of OY755216.1, forward strand.
ACATGTTATGAGTCACCTGAAAAGTTCATATATTATTAGGTAAGCTAGACACTAAAAATCTCGCAGATTCTTACTTGCCCTACATGGCTACATCAAATGAAAAAATGAAGCAAGAAATCCTCTATTTATTAAATTAAAAAATATATATTTTGGGATCATTTGCTTATATGTCACTTCCACAATTTTTCTCATCTTTATTTTTATTTATTTATTTAGTTCTCTTATACTCATTACAAAACACATTTATTCTCAAATATACTTATTTTGATTACTATAAATCTAATTGTCAGACACATTTGAATCTTCCTAAACTTGCCAAAATTAAAAATATTTGGAAATCTTAAACTTGCCAAAATTAAAATATGTCGAAAATTATAGATTTAAATTATAGAATTAAATGTGAACAAAAATTTAACATATACACCAAAAACAAATTTGATTTAAAGTAGAAAAAAATAATTTTTGAAAATATATGAGCATGTAAAACAATTTTTCATATATATTTTTACATGTGTTGTTTTGGTTGACAAGTAGATGTTTTTAATTTTCATAAATAAACCTTCTTACAAGTAAAATAATTATTAATGGAATTTGTTGGTTTAATTATTTCACGGCTGAAACACATTTGTATACAAAGTAATCGGGAAATTCAAATATATAAAATGGGTATTAGATTATGTATAATAATTCACCATAATTATTTTTTTTAACTGAAATTTCTGATTTTATTCGATAATCATTTTATTTCGCGTACAACGCGGGTAATTTTCTAGTGTAAATAAAATGAGCTGATTTTCTAGCTTCTTAAGTTGTCCAGGTAGACAAAAAAATTAGAGATTTAATTTCAAATTTAATCAACCAATCAGATTACTTGATGAAGCCAATTCATTATGTATATATGACTAAATAAATTATGTTCCGACAATTTATTTTGGATTGGGCGTATTCGGAAAACAAAAAGCAAAATAGCCCAGCCCAAAAAATTCTCTTTCTTCCTCGATGGACCACATCTCGAAATCGAAGAACCCTAATCTCTTTCTATCTTCCCTTTCAATTTCTGATTCCACCGTTACACAATGTTGAAACGATAACACGATTCATCTACTTTACATCAGTTTCAACCCTTCAATTCTCTCCCACTTGCATCCCACTTAGTTTTTCTTTATTTATGATGCAACCACTTCGCCTAAGTGACGCTCATTATTTGTCCATCGTTTTTCCAGCCAAACGATCTATATATATATATGTAACCAAGCTTATTAATTTGTTCTGATATTTCTAAAGTGTTAATCGTATCTAAATCCCGGATTGAGGGCGACTTAGATATTGGAATAGCAGAGTCTCTGAAAGAAGTAGTCTCATTTAGCTCACAGAGAGAAGATGCTTAGGGGAATCCTCTAAAATCACTGGATCTTAAAGGTGTTATTACTTCGTTGAGTGAGTTTTGTATATGATCTACGTGAGAGTAATGGTAAAAGCATGAGGGTAACGGGTCAAAACAAAGATTAGCCAAACTCAACGAAGATTAGCTAGAGTGTTCTCTAGAGTGTTCTTGAGAGTTCTATGGATAAGTGGATAAGAATTAAACCACTCTAGATTGTTCTTACTATGGATAAGGACTAGCCTAATCTAGAATGTTCCTAGACTTCTATATAAACTCATGTACTCACGCTTGTATTAAAATCATCCTTGTAAAATATCAATCTAAGGAAAGTTTAATAACAGTTTCTTCTTTCCTTCCATTTGAATAAAGCTCCTCGGTGAGCTATTTATCCTTATGGTTTCTATCTTTATTTAATCTCTTCAAAAAGCTCTCAAGAGCACAATCTATCTTGTTTTGAGTTTGTTCACACTACGCACAATATCTATCCATTTTAAATGGTTCAAAAACAGCCCTAGATCCTCTTCCACTAAACACTGACAACAAGACATACAAATTCCTATTTCGGAACTTAAAACAGAGATTTTTACACCGAAAGAGTGTGAATCCGGGAGGCACAGAGTTTTGGAAAGAGAAAGGAAGCTCGAACGAAACCTCAAAGGAAAACGAACCGGTCGGTTCAATCAAGAGACCCGGTTCGTTAATTCAAATCCAGCCAATTGGACCGGTTCTCTCATGTAGGCTCACAAAGCCCAATTATATTTCTAGTTGGGCCTACCTAACTCATCAAGTACACACAAAATCACAAATTAAGAGCAAAAAAAAGCACAATTTGTTTTTAATCCGATTCAAGTTAATCTCGGCTCAAGTATTTTTACAATTTCAGGATTTACATAAATAATTTTGGGTGATCAATTATGTGCATTTACCGATTTTTTATTAGAAACCTTAACCAGTAAAACGAAATTACACTGATAAACTAAATCTGTACACATCATATATGTGTATATGTATATAATAACTATACAAGTTTCACGTGCATGTATTCGTGTAAGGTCATTTTTGATGATAGAAGGGAATGGCTTCTGCATGATGAAGCAATTATAACATCAAATTTGGATTCATTCGGACCATAGTGTTTCCAAATTTTGTCTTGTGCTATTAATTACATAACAGCGTTTTCTATCATTTGTCTTTACTAATATTTGCCAAAATTTCATAAATTCACTCTAAAATGTACGAAGTTTACGAAATACTTTTGAAATTTTATCAAGTGTATCAATTCCAAAATTTAATGCATGGTAGGGTTATATCACTTTTTCCCCTTAGCTTATTATATTGCTCGCAGGGCCGGTCCTGAGGACAAACGGACAAATTAAAACTTATGCTTACGGTTTTCATATCAATCCCCTATTTATTATAACAAATCAGCTTTTAAATCTTTAAAAAAAATTTAGCTTATTGGTCAAACCGGTCTTATTTCTATTTTTAGTTATAAAAATTGAGGGCCGGCCTTGACTGCCCGTACCACAAATGTATGTATCTCTGACTCTGATGGCTACCATTTTGAAGGACTAACATAACAATTTGATTGGTTAACTCATAATCATTAACGTATGCTATATTTGCAGATAATTGCGATTTGTATTATTGAAATCCAATCATAACGGCTGTTTCATGTCGTTTGTGACACAAACACAATATTTTGAGATTAAACAGTTTTTTCAAATGTTAACTATGCAAACAGTCGAACTTTTTTAATCAAAATATCTCTAATATTTAAAGCAAAAAAATTAATCAGATTTTCATAGGTAGAATATACTCAAGTATTTGCAATATCTAAATATTTTTAGTCTTATCATCTTTGACGATTTGGATCACGTTGATCTTAGATCGACAACGAATTGTGCTTAGAGCCAAAAATAATGGCACACATTACAACGATTTTTAAACTTACATGAGATTTTTGGGAGAGTAGACGGCGAAAATTTAATGAAATTTGAAAGTATGGACTATTGGGTGCAAACAAGCATTGCTTCTAGGTCTGGGAATTCGGGTAATTGGTTCGGATTCGGATCATATCCGATGGGTTTCGGATAATCAGATGTAGGGGTTTTATACCTATTAAAGAACCGAAACATATTCGGTTCGGTGTCAGTTCGGTATTTTCGGGTAAGAATTGGTTCGGTTTTAAAATTAATTACCCGAAAAAATTCGGTATCGGTTCGGTTCGGTTCGGTTTCGGATATTTTTTACTCAAACTACAAAAAAAAAAAAAAAAATTTCCGAAAATGTCCAATATATTCGAAATTTATATAATTTTTTTAATAAAAAATTAAACAATTCACATAAATTAGTTTTTTTTATTAAACTAACCAAAAAAATCTTAAAACTAACAGAAACAAAATTGTAAAATTCACCAATTTTATCCTACATATCCAACCTAAAACCAAAATGTTTACAAAATAATTTATGTGTCGGATATTTCGGATATCCATTCGGTTCGGTACTAGTTCGGTTTCGGGTTTTAGGTTCTAGACATATATGATCCATCCGGTATTTTAAAAAAATTGGTTCGGATTTGGTTCGGATAATATCGGTTCGGTATCGGATTGGATGTTCGGATCTGGGTAAAAATTCCAGCCCTAATTGCTTCAATGTAACTGACCATTTTAACTTCAATGTAGTTAGCTCAAATCCATTGATATTTGACTGGTATTTTATTTCAGTTAAACTGACCATGCACCAATGCTTACGTATAAGTTCTCAATAAACAATCGAAATATATGTAGTTTATATTTGTTTGACGAACATACGAAAACAGGATCGATTGGACTTTTGGGCAGAGTTGATAATTAAGCATTTTTCTATATGACTATATAAGGAGGATTTAATTTGGTCAATTATGAAATTCATTTTCAACATAGTATATATATATATGAATTTCAACATAGTATATATATATATATATATATATATATATATATCATCCGTACATATTTCTCGATCAAGGATAAATCAACTTCGCATTATCATAAAAATCATAACTTTAGTTGATAGTAAATGTTAAGTTTTTTTTTAAAAAAGTTAAAATGTTAAGTTATATATAAAGAATTCAAAGTTCACTTCCTTTGCCGAAACGATGATGACAAAATAAAGGATTATTTTTTTTATCAAATAAGGGATTATTCATTTAACAATTAAGTATCTTATACTACGCGTATAACTGATGTAGCTCTATAAAGTATATGAAATCTTTTAACGTTTTCAATGTTGTTCACTGAAGCTATTGTCTACGGTCTACCCTTTAACAAACAAAAAGAGAACAATCTTATTGTCGTATTAATAGACTCACGACTTATTTGGTGTCGGAATCTTATTATTGATGTATATAGTTTTGTTTTTTGTATATAAGAGTATTAGTGCATGATTATAGAGGGAAAACAATTTTTTAATAAAAGGTGGTGTTAAAATAAGAAGAACCGGTGTTTCTTTTAGCAGTTGTAGCACCGGTTGTTAGAGGCCACGTGGCAGCCTTTCATTGGTTGTGGTTTTTTTTCAATAATCATGCTCTTAGTCTTGTATACAATACCAGGAGACTCTATATGTACACTAGTACTTTTTTTTTGTCAACAAACTTCATATATTAGATCACATTTGGTCGGTAGAAACATTCCGAAATTGGGTACTTTCTACTGACTCATCGAGATCTACATAGGAAAATAAATGGTTACGTGCTCGTGCCGCTTTTGCAAGGGCATCGGCACGATCATTACAAGAGCGAGAAACATAGGCTAGCTGAAAGGAAATAAAGTGATTTTTAAGTTCTACGAAGTGATCTAGCTCAGACTGGAAAGCTGGCCAATCTACCGGATCGTCGGTCATCTTCAAAAGATTTGAGCAATCCGTCTCAAATCGGGCTCTAAGAACAAGTTTCTCGACCAGACACTCCATTGCCCAGAGGAGTCCCTCGAACTCTGCATGTAAGGCTGAAAGGCTCCTTCGGCATCCCTGATTGCCGGTGTGTGTTTGACCTAATGTGTCAGCGAGGCACCATCCGAGACCGCTAGTGGACCCTAGATCTGTCCAAGATGCGTCCACTTGGCAGATCGGAATACTTGGATGCTCGGATCGGAAGTTATCTCCAATCTCTGTAGTATCTCCCTCTTCCTCTTCGTCTTCTTCTCTAGTCAAGTTCGCACATCGCCAACTTTCTTCCTCTAACTGGGCTACTTGGAGCGTAGTCGCGGCTGGTACATTCTTCCCATTGAAAAGCTTATCATTCCTAGCCTTCCAAATGAACCAAATGATCCACGGGAATGTATCTCTTTGTGGTTTGGGGAGACCCCTTTCTTTTGCCCTCCAAAATAAGAAATCCATATTTTGGTATAGGGATGTACTCAGGAAATAACCCGGAAGGGACGGATAGTCCGATAAGGCCCACACCTGCAGGGCCGGGAGGCACTCAAAAATCATATGATTAATTGTTTCCTCTGGTGCACCGCATCTTGGACAACTCTTATCGTTTCCAAGGTGCCGATAAGTCAGTCGTTGGCATGTGGCTATACACCCTGTTAAGGCTTGCCACATAAAGTGTTGAAGCTTTCCGGGAGTCTTGATTTTCCAAACTTGGCTAAGCAGACCCGTAATGCTCGGCTCAGATATCTGTTGGGATTGAATTCCTCTTCTTTGGTTTGTGTTGTGTAGTAACTCGTATCCAGATTTGACCGTATACGATCCTGATTTTGTATAACTCCACGCATAATCGTCTAGGTTAAAAGTTCTGCTAGGTTTTAACCCTATAATTAGGGTGACATCCTCGGGGTGGAATAGTTCCCGGAGTCTTATGTGATTCCATTCCAAAGAATTATGTAACATTAGATCTTTAACCAGGAGGTTAGAATCTCGTCAGGTCAGTCTATTGAGTCGTCTTGGTACCCGGGCTGGTATATCTGGGATCCAGGGTTCACTCCAAATCTTGGTATTATACCCGGAGCGAATAGTCTTCTGAAGGCCCAGTCTGAGCAGGGGTTTAGCCGCCATAATGCTAGTCCAACCATACGAGGGAGATCTGGCCTCACGATCTACCATCGGAGTTGATTGGTGATAGTATCGTCCCCATAATACTCTAGCCAAGAGAGAAGTTGGAAAGTGGATCAACCTCAAAAATTGTTTTGCAAGAAGGGCTAGATTGAACTCGTGAAGGTCTCTGAATCCTAGACCGCCTGTGTCTTTAGAAGTACAAATCTTATCCCACGCGATCCAATGTAGTCCTCTACTATTTTGGCAGGAGCTCCACCAAAAATTGGATATAGCGCTCCTGAGTTTATCCGTGATACCATGAGGGAGTAGGAAACACGACATAACATATGTCAGAAGGGCTTGTGCCACTGATTTTACTAGAACCTCTTTCCCTCCTTTAGAAATGAATTTTGCACACCAAGTGTTAATACGGTTGTTGAGACGATCTTGAACATAGGCTATGGTTTCTAGCTTTATGCTATGGTTTCTTATATGAAGATTTCTCAGTGATAACTTTGTTTGCATGATTACTCAAACTTATGCTATAAGTTGTGGCTCAGAACTTGGTTACAATAATCAACAAAACTGCCGGTTGACGAACCAACAAATCTCCCCCAGATCGGAGCTTACCTCTTGAAGATCCGAACCAGCTTGAAGATCCTCCAGATCCGAGCTTATCACTTGAAGATCCAAAACAGATTCTAGCCTTGTGCAAAGTATAACTTTTCCGATCGAGTCCTAGTTTTCCATAGTTTGGTACTATTGGAGCTGCTCTCATACGATTACAAGTGAATCAGATATGTGGTTGACGGTGGTTTCCTCGACGATCTGATCAGTATACATCGTCAACGAGGAAAAGGAGTAGATGTGTCAAGGAATTACAAAACCGAAGAGCTTCTCCTCGTAGCCTTTGGCTATCGGATGTTTATTTTGGATATTATTTCAATTTTCAATAGGTATGAAAACCAACAAAATTCCCTCATTATGAGGAGTACTACCATAAACTTAGCAAGATTCCAATCGTTTCATCAACAAAAATTCATCCAAGGATCGAATTGAGACAAAAATCTAACATTTTGCGGAAAAGAAGAAAGGAAAAAAAAAACTACTCGATGAACGTTCTCGTGTGGAATTTTCAAGGCGCGGGTGCCGATTTGACCAAAGATTATCTTAAAAAACTCCACTGTTGCTTTCTACTTAGTTTTTTGTTTTTATCGTAAACAAAAAACAAAAGGCTTTTTCTGCAAGATTTGCAAGTCAAATTTGGTTATGATCAAGTCTTTACCGTTGAGCCGCGTGGAAAAAGCGGTGGCTTTGCCCTCTTCTATATGAATGATCCTTCGGTTATTATTCTATATTCGAATAACCGAATGATAGATGTGGAATCTACTTTTAAAGGACATAAAAATTTTATGACCTTTGTGTACGGTGATCCGGTAGTTGAATACCGAGAACGTATGTGGGAACGTCTCACGAGAATGGGTATAATTCGGCAAAATGCTTGGCTCATGATAGGCGATTTCAATGAGATCACCGGAAATCACGAAAACGAGGCAGGCAAAGTCGACCGGAGTCCTCATTTATACTGATATGCTCAAATTAACCTAGAGCTAACTCTCTCAAATTAAGAGATCAATGTAGTACTTTAGGTATCGAAATCCACGGGGAATCAGAAAACACATTAGATTTATGAGTTCGAATTATGCTAAGCAAGATTATAAGAATGCAAAAACAAAGCAATAAAAACTGTTGTAAATCAATTAGAGAAAAGCGCTAGGCACAGGGAAATCTCCAGTGAATCAAAATTGCAGATAAATCAATCGATAGGATTATTAAAGCACAGTTCTTGAACATGAACACGAAAGTAAAACAAACCAGCTTCCGCTGCGAATATTATCTATGAATAAATCCTAGAAAACCAAATTCCTTTGCGAATCCTATGAATCTAAACAAGCATTAATTTCAGGTTCAATTGTTCACAAAACCCTAAGCCAAATTCCTTTGCGAATAGGAATTTTGCTCATCAAAGACTAGATCAGGAAATTAATCAAACTCTCGTTTCTATTAATTATCCTAAGATCAGATTTTAGTTCATGACGCTAAAATCAGCAATAAAAGCAAGTTAAGATGAAGAACATTCTAATGATATTATCCTAACAATCATATCAGATCAACAATTTATCAAACACTTTCGAATAACCCTAAACCTAACAAAGGAAACTACTCAGACATATCGAAAAATGAAAACATGGTTTTATTAAAAGATAAATCAAAGAGTTAAGTAAAATAAAGCGTAAGTCTAAACAATGACTTAGAAAACACATATATAAGGGTACAAAGTCGGCTAGAAACTTAAAAGTAAACATCTGGAAATTTCGGGCTTCGAACGGACCTTTCTGATTAAAATCTGGGCTTGGTCGCGCAGGGTGTCGATCGACACTGATAGATGGTGTCGATCGACACCAACTTCAAACTCGGATTCTTCTGCTTCTCAAGTCGTAGTGTCGAGCGATGCTCCTGTGATGGTGTCGCTCGACACAGACTTCAAATCTTCATTCCAAACTTTGCATTTTGCCACTTCATTCCGCGAATGCTCCAAAATCTTCAGTAAACATCTTTTAAGCTCCAATCGTCCTTGTACCTGAAAAGACTCTAAAACCAACACAAAACATAACAAAGACTCTAGATATAGGACTTATATCATGGCTTAAACAGGGTAAAAACCATGATATATCAACTCCCCCAGACTTAGCTTTTTGCTTGTCCCTAAGCAAAACAGTGTTATCACTCCTTTAGGAACCATATACCTTTGCAAAGCTAATCCGGTGATACTTCGATGTTTCCCTAAAAGCTTAGCAGTCTTTCAGGTTGAATCCAAACTCCTTAGAGAAACTCAGACTTTCAGTCGCAAACCCCTTAGTTATTTAGGTGCAGTCTCATCAAGGGAGTATCGATCGCTGGACCTTCTAGATTCTTTCACTTCCTTTAACACTTTCTTGCGTTTCACCCTCTCTCTTCCCTCTGAAACTGTATCCAATTAAGGATATCATAGAGATGCAATGCCTTTTTGCCTTTGTAATGGCAGGTACCTCAGCAGAGGGTCCTTTACCATCTAAATACTCCATTTTTTTTTTCTGCCTTTGATTCTAGCACTTTTAAACTTCAGGCTTGCTTGCGTTTTTTTTACTTGGCATCTCTATGATCACTAGATCAGCTCTCAAGTGATGTTCTAATGAGAATAAGGGTCATGAGGCTTTTGAAATGGCGGGTACCTCAACAGAGGATCCTTTACCACCTGATCTAGGACAGTTGAACTCGCCATTCGGGAAGAAGTTTCAAGAGCGGTTCATCCTCGCTTTCAAGAGTTTGGAAGCTGAATCAAGCCTTGCGATTAGCCAACGCCCTTGACAAGAGATTAGAGATCATTAGGGTCGGGGTCTTTGACATCCTTTCTGGCGTTCTCCAGAAATCTGAACTCGCTCCGTTAAACCGATCCACTTCCAGTTACCCACCTTGTAAAACCAGCCAACTTGCATTGGTAATGGTCCATGAGTGCTGTTCAAAACAAGTCTAAAGGAGAGGTGTTGACTCTAAAAATTTTAAAAATGACTCAAAAACACCAAAAGAAAACACAAAAGTTAGCGACTACCTCCCCCAGACTTAAACGATTGGTGAAAATAAATAGATAGAAAACGAAACGTAAGAAAAATCAAGTGAGAATTCGTACCAGGAGGCAGTGTCGATCGACACTCATAAATATGTCGCGTCGAGCGACTGAAGTTCAAGTCGATCTATTGGTGGACTTTGTTGGTGTCGAGCGATGCTCCTGTTGGTGTCGCTCGACACCTTCATCTAAAGAGCATTCTCACTTGCGTTACAACGTTTAATCTCCTGAAAACCAAAACAAAAACAAAACCAAACATAAAATTGTAAAAGAAAATGAAAAGAAAACATAAATATTAAACTTACAAATGGGTTGCCTCCCATTAAGCGCTTGTTTTTAGTCTGTTAGCTTGACTATTTCGAGGAACTTAGAACTATGGTGGATCTTGAGGAAGTATGGTACTACCTTTATCCTTGATGGAACTCGCAGCAGCTTGTTTTATTCGAACCTTCTGGATGACTCCCCCAGACTTATCAGAAACAATCTCAGGGAAAAGTCTCATTGTCCTCTCCATCATCTCCTGAACAACCGCTTCTCCTTTTTCGTTTAGCCCTTGAGGAATGATGATTCTCATTTTGGCGAATGGTTTTGAACTCCTCTTAGGTTTCATCTCTTCTTTTCTCTTTCCTGCAAATCCATCAGAAAAACCAAACTTTCGAGGAACTCGAAGCTTGCATGAGCGCGTAACAGGCTTTTCATCTTTAATGAATGTAGAAGGGACAGAATTAAGTACAAGGGGTTCATACATGGGCTCTTCATGAGGTATCTCAGGAGATGGTTCTGAAACGACCACTTCTTCACTGATCTCAGCAGGAATATCTTTCGAAGGCTCCTTGATTGGTTCGTCATCCAGCGATGTATCCACAGAGAAAGCTTGACCATCAATGGTGGATTTCCTTCTTGTTGTCTCCATGTCAAAATCCATGACAATACCACCAAGATCAAGCTTTATCTTCCCTTTCCTCACATCAATTTGAGCTCCGGCATTAGCTAAGAATGATCTCCCCAAAATCAGAGGATATGCAGGCTTATCGTTGTATTCCAAAACCACAAAATCGGCAGGGATAATGCAATCCTGAATTCCGATTGGAACATCCTCCAAAATCTCTTTTGGGAATCTCCGGGATCTATCAGCTAGCGTAAGAGACATCCTAGTTGGCCTGAAATCAGTCATTCCAAGATCAATAGCGACAGATAATGGCATTAAGTTAATTCCTGAACCCAACTCACAAAGAGAATGAGGAAACTGCCCTGTTGATATGGAGCAATTGAGCATGAAGTTTCCTGGATCTGGCAGCTTGACAGGAATCCTGCTTTGAATCATTGCGGTTACTTCCTCTGAAACCATCATGTCCTTTTTCTTCATCTTAGGTACTGGAGGAGTATTCAAGAGAATCGCTCTGATATCTCTAGTCAGCAGTGCTCCCTCCTCAGGACTAATACCATTAGCTGCAAGCCGCTTGACGTATCTCCTAAGCGCAGGAGAAAGTTTAACTGCATCGATCAAAGGCATCTCAACCACGACCTTATCAATGATCCGCTTGCAAATTTCCTCCTCAACCTCCTGCTTAGACCTTCTAGCTCGGGGAAAAGGAACTGGAGCCTCGTAGACGTTCTCCTCAGAAGCAATCGTGATAACCGCAAAATCAGGCTCTGTCTGGACGGGGTGTCGATCGACACTCTTTGTAGTGTCGATCGACACTAACTCTTCTGTCGCGATCCTTGATAACTCCTCGAGTGCTGTCGATCGATGCTCTGGCTCAGTGTCGATCGACACTTGTTCTACTGTTCCAAAAACCTCGTCCAACTCTGCGAAGTAATCCTTCGTTTCGGTGTAAACAGCATTACAAGTGCTTCTTGGGTTTGCATCGGTCTTCGCGGGAAGGAAACCGTCTTGTCTCCTAACAGATTCAGCATTTTGCGCAACTTGTGTATCCAATTGCTTCATATGAGCGCTCAATGACTCGAATTTTCCGTTAAGATCTTGATAGACTGAGTCCAACTTCCCATTGAAAGTAACTTCCAACTTCTGTTGTCCATCTAGGATCCGCGCAAGCATAGCTTTTACCTCATTGTCTTGCTCAGGAGGCTTCTGGTATGATGAGGAACCATAGCTTCTGTTAAAGTTGTTGCTCTGGAAGGGCTTCTGATAGCCTTGCTGATTTCCATACTTCTGAAATCCGGCTTGGTTGATGTAATTCACATCTTCTTCTGCTGTCTCAACTTCCTGAGCAAACTGAATAGACTTCTTGCCCACAAGGATACTTTTCATAGAATCCAGCTTCGCGTTCATCTCAGCCAAGTGCTTCCCACCATCCTTGTTCTCACTCATCTGCTTCCTCTCAAAATCAGCATTCTTCGTACTGTTGCTAGAAACCAAGTTCTCGATGAGAGTGATTGCATCTGCTGGGTAGTTGGTATTGAAGTTACCACTACTCGCTGCATCCAGTGCCATCTGATACCGCCAGTCTACTCCTCAGTAGAAGATGCCTAACAATTGAATGTCTGTGAAACCGTGGTGAGGACAATCCCTCTGATAGGACTTAAGTCGCGTCCATGCAGCCTTAAAAGCTTCTGTAGGACCCTGCTTGAAAGAAGTAATCTTCGTCCTTAGCTCTTCTGACCTCGCATCATCAAAGAAGTTGTTCAGGAACGTGTTCTTCGTGTCTTCCCAAGTAGTCAGCGATCCTGGTTCTAGCTGCTTCAACCAGTAAGAAGCATCCCCACTAAGAGAGTATGGGAATAGCTTGCAGAAAAGATAATCGTTGGACACACCATTGGCCTTGATGCTTGAAGTTAAGTCCTCGAAGTTCTCGATGTGGTCCATAGGATGCTCATGAGGAAGACCATGGTAAGGGTTCTGAGCGACTAGGCTGAAGTAAGCAGGCTTCAGCTCAAAATCATTCCTCTGGAATGCAGGTGGTCGAATCGCAGCTCGATTCGCATAGAACTGGTCCGGTCTGTTGAAATCAGCTAGCGTTCTAGGTCTGTCCTGGACTGGGTGTCGAGCGACACCATGTTGGCGTCGATCGACACCAAGCATTCCATCGGGTTGAGCGATCTGATTCCCTTGTTGCTCGACGCGAATCTCATTCGGGTGTCGAACGACACCGTTGTGGTGTCGAGCGACACCAGCTTGATTTTCGAACACTGCTCCTTTGTCAACTGGCTCGACAATCTCCTCGACGATCACATTCCCATTGTCGTTGATCCTCTGCCCTTCAGCGTTGTACTTCAGTCCTGCCGGATCACGCAGAACTCCATCTTCTCCAAGAATCAATATAATATGTTCTTGAGCAGCCATCCTCGCTGCTCTCCTATTCTCACGTTCTAAACGTGCCAACTCCTGAAGATTGTATCCCACTAGTTCCTTGTCCTTGTTGCTTCTGGTATTGCGATTTCGCATGTACCTGAAAAGCAAAACAAAAAGAAAAAGAAACTAGCAAAGCAAAAATAAAAACAAAAACTTAGATAAAATCCTAATAAAATAAATCTAATGGCGTTGATTCCCCGGCAACGGCGCCAAAATTTGATATGCTCAAATTAACCTAGAGCTAACTCTCTCAAATTAAGAGATCAATGTAGTACTTTAGGTATCGAAATCCACGGGGAATCAGAAAACACAATAGATTTATGAGTTCGAATTATGCTAAGCAAGATTATAAGAATGCAAAAACAAAGCAATAAAAACTGTTGTAAATCAATTAGAGAAAAGCGCTAGGCACAGGGAAATCTCCAGTGAATCAAAATTGCAGATAAATCAATCGATAGGATTATTAAAGCACAGTTCTTGAACATGAACACGAAAGTAAAACAAACCAGCTTCCGCTGCGAATATTATCTATGAATAAATCCTAGAAAACCAAATTCCTTTGCGAATCCTATGAATCTAAACAAGCATTAATTTCAGGTTCAATTGTTCACAAAACCCTAAGCCAAATTCCTTTGCGAATAGGAATTTTGCTCATCAAAGACTAGATCAGGAAATTAATCAAACTCTCGTTTCTATTAATTATCCTAAGATCAGATTTTAGTTCATGACGCTAAAATCAGCAATAAAAGCAAGTCAAGATGAAGAACATTCTAATGATATTATCCTAACAATCAGATTAGATCAACAATTTATCAAACACTTTCGAATAACCCTAAACCTAACAAAGGAAACTACTCAGACATATCGAAAAATGAAAACATGGTTTTATTAAAAGATAAATCAAAGAGTTAAGTAAAATAAAGCGTAAGTCTAAACAATGACTTAGAAAACACATATATAAGGGTACAAAGTCGGCTAGAAACTTAAAAGTAAACATTTGGAAACTTCGGGCTTCGAACGGACTTTTCTGATTAAAATCTGGGCTTGGTCGCGCAGGGTGTCGATCGACACTGATAGATGGTGTCGATCGACACCAACTTCAAACTCGGATTCTTCTGCTTCTCAAGTCGTAGTGTCGAGCGATGCTCCTGTGATGGTGTCGCTCGACACAGACTTCAAATCTTCATTCCGAACTTTGCATTTTGCCACTTCATTCCGCGAATGCTCCAAAATCTCCAGTAAACATCTTTTAAGCTCCAATCGTTCTTGTACCTGAAAAGACTCTAAAACCAACACAAAACATAACAAAGACTCTAGATATAGGACTTATATCATGGCTTAAACAGGGTAAAAACCATGATATATCATATACCGTCCCGAACTATGTTAGATAATTGTGGAATGGTTGATTTCCCACACACGGGGAACCCACTCTCGTGGGTGGGACGATGTAAAATTGGTAACATACGAACGAAAGTAAAATGTCGTCTTGACCGAGCCATAGGTAATGAAGAATGGCACACTCTCTTTTCCCACACCTTGGTGGAGTATCAAAAACTCTGGGGTTCCGACCATAGACCAGTGGTAGCGAGACTCCGATCCACAATTCAACACAAGCAAAAAAACTTATGTTTCGATAAAAGATGGATCGGGAAACCCGGTTTTAAAGAAACTGTGACTACAGAATGGGGCATCTCAAGAGGAATCCCACGTAGGGATTTCCACCAGAGATTATCCTCATGCCGGTTACACATATCGAGATGGAAGAAATCGACGGTCACTAACTCAGCCAAACTAATTGAGGAAGTTAAAGATCAATTAGACCGAGCAAACGACGATGACGACTCCACCCTAGAGGAAGTGGAAGAAATCCGAAGAAAACTCCTCCACGCCTTCCGAGAAGAAGAAATATATTGGCACTCAAAGAGTAGAGTCACTTGGCACTGCCACGGGGACAGAAATACAAGGTTTTTCCATGCTACAACTAAACAACGGAGAGCTCGAAACCGCATAATCTGTTTAAAGGACAAGCACGGTCATTTGGTGGAAAATGAAAAAGGCGTCACAAAAGTTGCAACCAATTATTTCGAGACATTGTTCACCACTTCAAAGCCTCAAAATTTGGAAGACTCACTCTGGTATGTTGCCAAGAAGGTTTCAGAGATTGATAATGACCGACTCACGGTCGACCCGTCAGAAGCCGAAATAAAAGAAGCTTTGTTCAACATAAACCCAGATAAGACCCCAGAACTTGACGGTATGACAAGCCGATTTTATCAGAGATTCTGGCATGTGGTGGGCCATGACATAACAAAACTAGTGAAAGACTTCTTCAACACTGGATCCTTTGACCCAAGATTAAATCAAACAAACATCTGTCTTATTCCAAAAATAAACAGACCGCGGGCAATGACAGAATTCAGACCAATCAGCTTGTGCAATGTCAGTTACAAGATCATATCGAAGATTCTTTGTAACCGGTTGAAGAAAACCCTCCCGAACCTAATCTCGGAGACACAATCGGCCTTTATGGCTAGGCGTCAAATAACGGATAATATTTTACTCGCTCAAGAGAACTTTCATGCCCTAAGGACCAACAAGAGCTGCAGAGAAACTTTCATGGCTATGAAGACTGACATGAGTAAAGCTTACGATCGGGTAGAATGGAGTTTCCTAGAAGCTGTTATGCTAAAACTGGGATTTTCAGAAAAATGGATCAAATGGCTTATGTTCTGTATATCATCGGTATCGTATCAAGTTTTGATCAATGGAGTGCCAAGAGGAAGAATTAAACCGTCTCGAGGAATTAGACAAGGAGATCCCCTATCTCCCTTTCTATTCATACTATGCACAGAAGCTCTCATCTCCTTGCTCAAAGGAGCGGAGAAAGAATCCCGTATTACAGGATTACGAATTGCTCGAGCAAGTCCGAGAGTCTCCCATCTCCTCTTTGCGGACGACAGTCTCTTCTTCTGTAAAGCAGACGTTCTGCAATGTGTAGAGATTTTAAAAATTGTTAAAACTTATGGCGATGCATCTGGTCAACAACTAAACCCCAACAAATCCTCTCTCTTTTTTGGAAATAGAGTTGACCAGCAGGTCAAAAGAGAAATTAAGAGAGTTATCGGTATAACTAGCGAAGGAGGAATGGGCATGTACTTAGGACTACCAGAACAAATTTGTGGCTCTAATGTACACTAGTACTTATTTACAAGACTAATACTCTTATATACAAAGAACATAACCATATCCATCAATACTTGTTGCTTTCCATAACTGTGTAAACTTTGAACCAAATCACTTCAAGAAATCCACGTGGAATAGAGCAAAATAATATCAATTTTACAGTAACCAATAAAAATATAACAAAACGATACGAATCATGATGTTCGCGAATATTTCCAAATAGAGACACACATCGTGCTACCGTAAGGATAAATAGTTAACTGAAATTTCCTGATTAAAATAGTGAATAAGTTGATTTTAAGTGTCTTTTTAAAAAGAAAGTCAAAGAAATAAAGAAATGATCATAATTCAAGAACATCAAGCTTCCGGGAAAGTTCCTAAAGTCTCCTCATGTGATATAAATTGATTCAATAGTTAATTAATGTGATTTCGCATAGGAGATATTAGAACTTGGGAATTATGTTTGTTGCACCAACTTGTGGTCCAATCTCACACAAGTTAATATTAGACATTCTAAATTTTGTTTTGTCAACTTTTATCTTAATCAACATAGATGCTAAAATTTTAGTATAGATTCATTGAATTTGAACATTGCGGTATGTTTCGGAAGATACGTGTTTGTTTATTCAGATCAAGGGAAATACACTTTTGCTCTATTTATTACTTGCTCAAATATGTATTTGGTTTATAACTTATATGTTCGAGAACTCATTATATAATTGTTAAGGTAGACTCAAGAGTGGTTGTAATTAAACTCTTTCCTCTTTTATACAAACGTAGGGTACTATAAAATAAAGAAATCTACCAATAGGATAAAAATATCTACATATAGGTCATAGAACCTTTGTACGGTAAAGTAGGGAAAAGCAAAAATTCTATGAAAGAGACTTTAAAAAAAGGGAAAATAAATCTTTCAATAAGTCATTGAGCATTTGTATCTGTTAATTAAGAAAAATTAATTTCTTTGAAAGTAAAGAAATCGACCGATAAGTTCCTACCAAAAAAAAAAAGAAATCGACCGATAAGTCATAGAATGTTTGTAAATGTAAATTGGGAAAATAATTTATAAAAGAAATTTTTATTTAGCAAAAATAAAATATAAATACAGGAAATTAAATTTCGTTATTTATTTTTACTCAATTAAGATTTTTCTGCTTTTTCCTTTAGATTGTTGATTTTTTTTATGATTTACAAAATTAATAACTTAAAATTATGCTTGGAAGAAGTTTCAAGTCCTTATTGATCGAAGAAGTCTCAAGTCAAAATTGTTTGGAAGTTCACGGTAATGGATGAATATATATGTAATACGACTTAATCGTTTGTAGTAGCGTTATTTTTATATTACCATCTAATGTGTTACATATACATGCATAATACCAGTCAAAACATGAATAGGAAATGTGATCTTTAGTAAATGTTTTAGTGAATGTTATCTAAAATACATGTATGTGTGTATGTATTCGTTCACCTGTGCTGTTTGCAACATAGTTTTAATATTGACATAAATTATAGATTTTCATAGATCTCAATGTGTGATCATACAATTAGGACTGCATACAATTGTCATGTATTGATTTATATTTTCACGTAGTTTTCTTTGGGCTCTTTTAGCTTCAACGCTCATTTGTCAAATTCTGTTTAGTATTCAATTGAATTACTCTTAATTAATAATAGAGAACACCTCTTTAATTTCAAACAAACCATTAATGATTATCCAAATGTTTCAACTTCTTGTATCTAAAGTTCTAATTTTTTGTGAGACACTCACCAAAATGACTCGTGCGCATAATCCAAAACTAGGGTTCCAAGAGTTTATTCAAATTGTACTTTGCAAATACAACTTACACGTGTCGTTAACAAATAGCAAATTGACACTTGTCTTTTTCCTAGAAGACAAATTCATCACGGAACAAGAAAGCTCCTGATTTATAAAAAAAATGAATCAGACAAGCATTGTTGAATGCTTAGGCATGTGCGCAAGTACCACTAGCAGAACTTATCTCTATTCTCTATTTCATCATCATTTTTTTTTCTTTTTTTTTCCTCCATACAATATTAATCCCAAAATTTCAATAAAATTCCATTAATTAATAATCTTATTTACATCTATAAAAACCAATCATTCCGTTCAATCCTTTATCATTTTCTGTGTTCATCTCCAAATTTCAAATTCCTTTGGATATCATCATCGGTATTACTTCTTTCTTTATTTATTTATTTACTCATTTTATAAGGTTTCTTTTTTCTTTTTCCGTAAGTTATTATCCCTGCCTTATATGATATGCTTTTCCTGCCGACAAAAAGAAAATATATATACTGTATATATATATATATATATGCTTTTCATAACGTTGATTTGAGTAATAATTATCCAGAAATGGAAGTCAATTCTGCGGAAACACCGTTGCTTTCGTCAAACGATCATGAGGATCGCAAACCGCGGTTAACCAGTTTGGTTTCTACAATGAAATCAAATTTCTTTACGGAATTACCTCAAAAACTTCGATCCAAAATCGATCCCGAGAACCCTTGTAACCTTGATGTCTCCAAAGCCGTAGGCCTCAAAGGAGGTAATATAAATCTAAGTTTCTTTTACTTTGTAAGTTAGATAATAATATGATGCATGGGGACGGCATTTTGGTCTCCGTTTCCGTCCCGGGGACGTTTCGGGGACGGGGACAGTTTGGGGACGGCGTTTCGAGAGTCATGGGTACAGTAGTCGGTTAACGGGGACGGCTAGGTCAAAACTAGGGCGTTTCAGAAACGTCTGAACTTTAAAATTAGTGTTTTCTATTGTTTAAGTGCCAAAATTTGTTCTGAAAATATCTTAATATTCTTAGGCGGCAGAACATAAACCTTAGTTCTAAACGTAGAAGATGATGGCGTGTCTTAATGATCTTATATTTACCATTTGTTAACTTGTTTTTAGTGCTTTTAATCATTTTCTTCTAATGATTCAAATCTTTTTCTTAAATAAAAAGTTAAAAATAAGTTAAATTTACTACTGAGCTAATTGTTTTGTTATAATGATTTCATCCTCATATATCATTTCATATGTAAGCTAATTGTTTATACTAAGCTATATATATATATATATTATTATTGCCGTATCTACGCCGTCCCCGTATCTCTAAATTTTTATGTTTACCGTTTCCCGTCCCGTTCCCGTCCCTGTACCCGTCTCTGTGCAACTTAGGATAATATTGTCACATAAATACTAAACCAAGAATGTTGTTTAATATTTTTGATTTTTTAAAGAAGAAAAGGAGTACTACGAAAAACAATTGGCAACACTAAAATCTTTTGAGGAAGTTGAGAGTTTATTAGCTCGATCAGATGATCTTATCGATGAGAAAGCCGAAGAAGAAGATCGAGCTGAGAGAGCTGCACAAGAGATAGCCATGCAAATCTCCAATTGGGCTAACATATTTTTACTTGCTCTCAAGGTGTGAAATTCTATTGCTTTTTTTTATACGGTGATTTGATTTATAGGTCTATATATTCATCAAAATTGTATAATGTGTAGATATATGCTACGATAAAGAGTGGATCGATAGCGATTGCAGCATCAACACTTGACTCTTTGCTTGATCTAATGGCCGGAGGAATACTTTGGTTCACACATTTGTCAATGAAGAGCATAAATATCTATAAATACCCCATTGGAAAGCTTAGGGTACAACCCGTTGGTATCATCATTTTCGCCGCCGTCATGGCCACTCTTGGTATTGTATTGAACTCAAAACAATATATTATATATTTCTTGATAAAAAAATGTAGTGGTAAATTAACCATAAACTTATGTATAGGGTTCCAAGTGTTACTTGTGGCAGCTGAACAATTGATATCCAACGAACCTTCAGACAAAATGAATCATGTCCAATTGGTTTGGTTATATTCAATAATGCTAAGCGCTACAGCTATTAAGCTCGTCTTATGGATATACTGCAGAAGCTCGAGAAATCATATCGTTCGCGCATATGCAAAGGTAATATATACATATAAGTATAATTTTTATTATTTTATGTAACAATGAGGAACAATTATTGAGGTTTGATCGATATAGGATCATCACTTTGATGTGGTGACAAACGTTCTTGGACTGGTCGCGGCGGTTCTTGGGAATGCCTATTACTGGTGGATCGATCCAGCTGGTGCTATTCTCTTAGCCATCTACACTATTGTCAATTGGTCCGGGACCGTTATGGAAAATGCAGGTACATTTTGTATTTAAATGTCGCTGTATTGTTAAATCTAATAACATTAATTGAGATTTTTCACTATGATTTGTTGTACATTATAGTCTCATTGATCGGACAATCAGCTCCTCCAGAAGTACTACAAAAGCTTACGTATCTAGTGTTACGACAAGGCGCAGATAATATCAAACATGTTGATACTGTCCGTGCCTATACCTTCGGTGTTCTTTACTTTGTCGAGGTCCGTCTTCTATATATTAATGTCAATATTATATAGTTAAAAACTTAATTGCACAACCCATCGCAAGACATTTAATTGAGATGTGATTAGAAACTATAACTAACGGGGATGGAAGATAAATTTGAACCAATGCGTTATAGATTTGGTTAACTAATCATATAGTTAGGTTTAACTATTGTTATATGTTGTGTTGGCAGGTGGATATAGAACTTCCAGAGGATTTGCCACTAAAGGAAGCGCATGCAATTGGTGAGACATTGCAAATAAAGCTTGAAGAACTACCAGAAGTGGAAAGAGCTTTTGTTCATCTCGATTTCGAGTGTCATCACAAGCCTGAACACTCTGTTCTTTCTACAATCCCTAATGATTTATGAGATTATAAATGTATATGTGTTTGCTAGTTTTTTTTTCGTTTTGTTAATGTTTTGTACTATCTGACATCTACAGCTTTGATATATTTCAATATGAGTTTTTTCTTTTCCTATTGAATTTTGCATTCCCTTAAAAATCAATTATATAAATTAATGGTTTAGTGAACTTTATTCAGAAATTTGAACTACCAATCACCATTTCAACATGTTATCAGTCACCTGAAAAGTTCATATATTATTAGGTGAATTAAACACTAAAAATCTCGCAGATTCTTACTTGCTCTACATAAAATGAAACAATGAAGCAAGAAAAATAAATAAAAAGAGAGTACAAATCCAAACGTAAGAGAAAAGTGTAAACTGTAAAACGAAAGAAAAAAACTAAATAATAAAAAGTTTGAAAGGGAAAGATTTGTTGTTTTTTTTGGTCCAGACGAATAATAATAACGTTCCGGTTGATACAAAGTCATGAAACCCCTCACACTCCACAGTCCAAATTTCCCCATTCAAATCAACCCCAAAACCGTAACTTAGAATAACGAAAACCTGAGGCCATTGCTCGTTGCGAATAAGTTATACTCTTCAACCTCAGTGCTCTCTTTCACTTTCTTATCGTTGTTTCCAACGAGGTCACGCAAAACCCCGTCTTTGGAATGAGCAGGCTTCGATTTATTTCCAGTGGAAAGACCAACCGGTCCGCTGAAATGGAACAAGGAGAAGCTGTCTTCACTTACGGTCTGTGTTTCCGGTGGAGCTAGTGGCTGCTCAAGAGTCTGAGCTTGGTCCTTGGTTTCGGAAAACGGATGGAACACTGGAACTGGCCCGAGATTGAAGTAGGGAGTTGCCGAATGACTCATCGGGTTACCATACTGCAAGCCGAACGGAGAATCTCCATTCATGCTGTATCCGAGCGTACCTGTGTATAGATAAGGGTTTGGGTGAGGGAACGGGATTAATCCGTTGGCTTGAGCCATGGGCCAAGAGACCTGTGGTGCTTGATGGAAATAGCTCATTGGTGAAGCAGCTTGGAAAACTGGAAACTGTAGATTCTGGTTTAGCATTTGAGGAAACATTCCTCCTTGAGATTGCATATTAACAACACCATGTGCCATGTTATTGTCACTGTTATTATCCGTGTTGTTCCCAGTTACTGCGATAGGAGTTTCCGAGATTTTACTCTTCCCAGTAGTAGTATCTGATGTGATGATGTCGTTCTGAGTACCAATGACTATATTCTCTCTTCCTTCAGATTGCTGACTAGCGTCTTCGGAATCAGATGTCGATGAGGATTCAGTGTTTCCGTTGTTTGAGGAAACCGTATTGCTATCTCCTTCGCTTAGGCATGACGAGCAATTGTCTGAACTCGATGTACTGCTCATCATAGGATCTTTCAAATGCCACCCATTCTTTGTTTCTCCGGACTCCATGCTGTTATCTTTAAGCTCAGGATTATCCAACTTCTCCATAGCCTTGCATTGAGACAAGACGTTAGTCGACTCCTCAGCAATACTACTGTCTTCTATCTCTGCGGCCTTAAACGTTGAACATCTAACTGTTACTTCAGACTCAGAATTGCTTCGTGGGTACTTCTTTGGCTCCATGGGCTCCCATACTTTTTTCGAATTTACCGAGTCTCTTGTAGATGGATTTGGACCAACCCCCACCTTGCTTTTAAGTCTTAACTCACGAGTATAGTCTGGTTGATTATACCTGTTGCCTCGGAACACTGGCTTGGAGGCGTCAGGAGCAGAGTTGCTAGGTTCTACTTTTGCCCGGTATTCACTACTCGGTTTGCAACTGCAAGAATTATAGTCAAACCTCTCACTGTTCCTGTTGTCGAGACATTGAAACTTCTCATGGGACTTGATGCCATTCAGTCCACCATTCTTTGAAGCTTTCACTCTGAACTGTCTGTTCGACCCATTGAAGCCCCTTGAAGGCACTTCTGATCTATCATTACGGTATCTTGCATCTGACCTACTGACAAAAGAAGCATTCTCCGAACACCTGTGTTTATCTGACCACCTCAAAGTATTATCAGATTGCTGTTCTTTCCAATATCTTGCATTCTGGTGAACAGGTCTTTGATGATTGTTTGTAAAGTACTCGTTCTCGTCAAGATCTATATTCTCTCTATCAGGGCTTTCACAGTAATGGTATTCCAATCCTGGAGAAGGGAAATCATCCGAACACTGTCCTTCTTGAACATCAGGAGAACTAGGAGGAGACAAATCTGCATCCCCAGTTTCAATTTCTGATTCCTCGCAGTTTATGGTATTGTTCATTTCGTCAACAAGGTTTGGTAGTTCTTCCTCTTCTTCCTTTGATGAAGTCAACAGCGTTTCTTTATCGCTAGATTCTGGGTTTTTCTTCTCCTTACCTCTTTCTTTTTCCTTCATTCTCTCCTTTCTGCGAAGTTTTTTCTCCCTTTCTTTTGATTTTTTCTTCTCCTTTCGCTCTTCTTCTTCACGCTTTTCCTTCTCTTCTTCCTCGAGAAGTTTCACCTGCAGGAGGAGTTAAGACAATGGAATTGTTGAACATAACAAAAGCCACAATTTCTTCGTCAAATTGCTTTGAGTACCTTAGGACAGAATGCCTACCTGTTTCTCCAAGGTAATAATTTCCTTGCAGGCAACATGTAC
The DNA here is from genome assembly GCA_963576765.1 of Draba incana. Classification (NCBI taxonomy): domain Eukaryota; kingdom Viridiplantae; phylum Streptophyta; class Magnoliopsida; order Brassicales; family Brassicaceae; genus Draba; species Draba incana. The sequence goes on from OY755216.1 coordinate 5,521,550, forward strand.
ACGTTGTTCTAGTAGCTTCAAGGTAAGACATACAAAGATACTGTGTGCATTTTGACGAGCAGTTCCTTCCCTGAATGCCTTTTCAACCTTAAGATATAATCAATAACGGATAGAAATGAGTGCCTAATAGAGCACAAAATAACAATAAATAACTCTAAGGGAACCTATATCTAACAAACCTGTTCCTTAAAAATAACTGTTGCAGCATCTAGAAGAAACTCCCGAGCAAGTTCTGGACTTTTTGCATGCTTCTGCGGACGGGAGCATTCCCCATCAAGCTCATTCCCATCTTTGTCCATCATGTCTTCATCCTTTTATAACATAGGAAGCAGTCATTTCGTTAAATAATGAAAGAATAATATTTGTGGAATCTTAAACATTTGAGAACTGTGAGTTAAGATGCTTTATGAATCTGGAATCTACCTCTTCTTCCTCAGCCTCTTCAGCATGCTCAAAAAACCTTCGGATGCTTTCCCCTCTCTTGATTGAAACATAGCCATCCCCAACAATTAGCCTACCGTGCACGCAATGTTGACCTTTTAATGCGTGGGCTTTGACGGAAACTTCAGACCAGCGGCCATCTAATTTGTAAGCTCTAAGGGTAATGTAGCATGAACCACGAAGATCTAGGCCATTGACTTGAACTCTCCCATTCATACCAACATTTTCAAATTTGAGGATATCACATTTTCCTTCTCCTGTTCCAATCGCCCACTCAAAATGATGGTACATTCCAGCGTTCTCAGCAAAAGTTTCCCGCCAATCTGCTTTCACCGAATCAATGGATACCTGAAATATTGCAATTACATTTGTGATCCAATCATGCATCCTCTCAAGAAATACAGTAATATATTTGTGAACAAGTACCCTGGACTATATGAACCCACAAGTATATAAAAGGTTAACATAGATAAAGCACCTCATATTGGAAGGCTGTATCGGCAACACAAAACCAGGTGGTACATCGAGGTTCTCTCCTCATTCGTTTCAGTTCCTTCAGCTCTTTAAACTCACGAATTACATTCCGTCTGCAGTCTCTACAAAACCTCTTGCTGTCGAATCTGTAATTGAAAGGATCATTGTTATTGAGGTCAAAGGACTCCACATGACCAAACAAATAGATTGCATGACTTGGTAGGAGCATCCTCAAAGTCCAGACTACGAAATCCCCAGTCATCTTTCAATTCAGAGTAGGATAACTCGGGTGGTACATGACCCAGATCGTATCCAAAAACTTCTCGACTCACTTTGTGACTGAACATCAGAAATATCAAATCAATTAGTGACATACCTGTACCTCAGTCTCTCCATAAAATCTTCTTCTTTCATCCTCAAAAGAGATAGTCGAGTTTCCTCGCTGAGTGCGGACCAGAAATCCACCAACGTATCACAAGAAAGCCTTGCAGTATGTAGAGCACACGTTTCCCTTGTTCCATGCCCTCTCCCATAACTAGCCATTCCTTGACTTATCCATCCCCGGCCTCCTCCACCACATGCATCGGGATAAAGCAACTCACGTTCCCTTTCTCGAGCAGGGGCGCTGTCAAACACCTGCTAGAACCAGTAGATTAACTAATCGAACTGGAGGGACTACAAATAGATAAACCTTGCAAGAACTTACATTTTGAAGTCCTTTGAGAGACTTTGCATACAAATAGCAATCAAGAAGTGTGAGTGATCCATCACGAGTCGTGGTAAGACCACCCCATGGATGAACAGACGGATCTTGCATCTCATCCGCACATCCGTTACTGACAACTGATTTGTAGCAAGGAGAACTCCCTACTGATCCCTCCGGATGCAAAGACTTCCCATGCATAACAATCTGCAAGAAACCTTCAAGCAACAGGCCATTACATCTCGAACAATACATGTTCTTCCGAGCTTGCTCAAACAAAGTCTGTTTGTCAATCTTAAGGAGCTCCTGCCTAGCTTTCGGCGACAGCTCACTCCAGAACTGCACACAAGTTCACAAAAAAACATCGCTTTGAGTTAACAACGTAGCATCAGCTCATTTAGCTACACCATGATGCATAAACCGAGAAAAAAAAGAAAAAAAATCTTTTCACAATTTTGTGTAAGAGAAGCAATGACAGAGAATGTGAACACAAATGGGGTCATCCATTACAGAGTTGTAGCAATTTGCAGTGTTTACAGTGATAGAGAATACTCCAAAACATAGAAATGGGTTTGTATTGCAACCATAACAAATATAATTAAGATCTGAGCTAAACTTTGGATTGATACAATCAAAAGCAAAACATTTCTAGCTAATAAACCACAGGCAAAGATAGAAGCTAAGCTAATTCAACGTAGGTAATGCGGAGAATCCAATCTCTACATGAGTCATAACAATGGATGATGATAAGTGTACCTTCTGCAGCTGATTGTAGCTGACTCCATCGATTTCCTTGGACCAGAAACCAAAAGAGTATTGGTCATTCCTCTGCGCTAAACCTGGCATCATTTACAGTCTCTTCTTCTGTTCATAAACCAATGCTTTTCTCCATTATCTCTCTTCCTTCCCTTACCACTGGGAATATTAAACCCCCAAATTAAGAAACCCGATCGTATCCGATTCAATTCCCGGCGAATCGGACTACAAAAACACCAAATCCAATCGGAAAAAACACAAGAAAAAATTCGATCGCGATGAATCGGGAAAAAAAAGGAGATTCCGAATAAAGCCGATTACGAAAAATTCCCGGGAAAAAATCTCGTGTTGAGATCCTTAACGGAAAGAAAACGAATCGAATTGGATTGAAATGGAGAAAAGCCGAAAATCAGGGTTCTTCGTGGGACGATGACGATGACGATGAGATTCGCGGCTGCGTCAATATTGTAGAGAAAGAGAGAGACAAAGATGAGATATGTAACTTATAATGAGGCTTTCGCTTTGGTAGAAAAATTAGAGGGAGCGGTTAAAATGAGCAAACGTTAACAAATTCATTTTTATCATTTTTCAATATTTATGTTGTCACTGTACTGGTAATAAAATTTGCAGGACAATGAAAAAATATTAAAATTTATTTGTTAACAAAATAACGTGTTTTATTTTTTTGTGTACAAATTTATGTTGTCAAAAAAAAAGTGACTGGGAAGTTTGTTACCTTTCCTCTAATGTATAGAATGTGTGTGTGGGGGTTATAGTGTTGTCATGATGCTGTTATGGATATTTTTGGTTTGATATTTAATATTTTTATACTTCCTCCGTTCACTTTTATAAAATGTTTTAGGTAAATAAGCGGGATGGATAAATACGCGGGAATTAGGAAAAATAAATTATAAACAAAAAATATATAATTCATCCAATCATTAACAAGATTACATAATTCTAAAGATCAAAACTATCAAATTTCATTAATATTTACATACAAACTAGTAAAATATCTTATAAAATAAAACAAACAAAAATAATTTAACCATCTTATATAATGAAACGGAGGGAGTATATAAAAGTCCACATATTTACACTATTAGTGTGTTCTACAAATAGAAACTAGTGTTATTATCCATATTCAAATCAATTTAGTCAACTGAATGTTAATTATTTGACAGTAAAAATGTGTATATATATTATTGATAATGATAAGTACAAATATTTTGCCAATTGTCACATCTTTCTGCTAAAAATATTATAACTATATACCTCGACCACACTGAATATATATAAAAACCTTTGTTCTTTGAAATTTTTTTATTTTTATTTTAGAAAGATTCTTCTTTGAAATATACTGTAAGCTTTTTTAGGAAGGCTGCGATTTTTTTTTGATACTAGGTGTTGTATTTATAGAAATGCTCTGATTTAGTAGTTGATATAGCTAGAGATTAAGAAATTTAAATCTCAAATCTTGATTACTTGCGAAAAATATCTACAAATTATGTATTCAAGTTTTCGAAAATCCTCACACAGATTTAAAAGCCATGAAAACAAAACATGGCAATATCACATGTAGTATGAATTAACAAAACAATGCTACTTTCACCAAAAAAAAACAAAAACAAAACAATGCTACAACAGTAATATGGTATGGATAAAAAGACCAAACATTTAAGAAAATTGAAAGATTTATCGATAAAACGAACATTTCTTTTCCTAAATACCTAGTCAAGTGATTTGGAATCACAATTTTTGACTCCATTATGAAACATGACTCCATTACTCCTAACTTTATAAAAAGGAAAAAATAGATGCAACGTCAACATCTCAAATTTAAATACACCTATACATAATCAAAATATAGTCGGTTATTTATCGATTAGTATAATCCAATCAAGAATGTGTATCTTGAGTTCTTGTAAGTCGTAACCTTTTCGAGGCAATCTTTAAGCTCCTTCAATTCTTCAGTGTCCGAGAACCTCATTGTACATACACAAATAAAGAAGTTTTTGGTTCTATTTTTTGTCATAACCGAAATTAAATTTTATTTCAATTTTTAAAGATAATTTGTAACTGTTTTGGTTCAAGTTATTTCGAATGAACCCTTTATGACAGTAAGAAAGTACTTAAATCTAAACTAAAACGAATCAAAATCACCATTGTAAAAGAAAACAAAAAATGCACCAATCTGTTTGGGACATGGTTTTACACAAGAACATAACCAAAATCATGTCTTTTACTTGGTCTTACTTTTTCCTACATCTGAAACCACCACATAAACCCAAAAAAAGAAATTACAGAGACAATATAGTTCTTACAGCCACAAAAGAGTAATAATGGCTTCCTCCAAAATGATTCATCATAGAAGATTATCATCATCATCAGCATCATCTCATCTTCATCCCTCCACTATAACATACTAAAAACCAGAAAGCAAACTTCCATGATCATTAGTTGTCCATGAGGCTTTCTTATGTACATCAATCAATTCTTTTCCTTTCGTCGTTTTCGTTCTACTCCTCTTTCCAGATTCGACCAGTCACTCTCAACTTGAGTTCTTGCCTATCACCTCCAGAGAAGTAGAGTGCAAGGTTTCTTGGGATGATGAGACCGTCTTGACTGTCCCGGACTTTCCTGTGACTGTCACGGATGCTTCTAGGGATCCCTTGCCATGTTAGTTTACGTCCGTGCGCGCCTACTTCCAAGCTGTAACTGAACTTCTTCGCCTCGTTCTCATCTCCCATGAAACGAAGAAACGCCATGTACACTGGTGCCATTCCCAGCTGGAATGCCTCAAAATGTAAACAGAACTGTCTCCCAAAACAGTTGAACACCTAAAACGCGATTTAAGGACAAAATTTAAGAAACCGAGATGCAAGTTAAATTGAAGCTGACTCATATGATGATAAGAGAAGCAAATTTGAGGAAAAAAGGGAAAGCTTTACCGTAAGCATCCATGTGGCATTTTCGACTTCATGCGGATTGGATTTCACATAACGGTGGTTGAAAGTGCACCCGTCATGCATATCGACTTTATGATCATCTTTGAGATGAACAACTAGTGTGGGGATATCACCTGTAACCGAACACTCAGAGCCAGCATAAGGGCAACTGTAAGGCCTAAACCTGCAATGCTGCTCGTGCTTAAGCTTGCTGTAATAAGGGAAAATGTCGTGACATCCCAAATTTTGGTACCGGCATGGGACTTCCAAAGACTCTGCAACTTTCTCAAGAGCTAAACATCTTATGTTACCAAGCTCGTAGCGACATGTAGGGCATGTGTTCTGCACTCTTACTTTGCAGTTTGAACATAAAGTATGGCCATTTGGACACTGCATAAATTAACGACGTTAAGAACACGAACATTGCAATCATGAAACTTTTAATAAAAAAGGTCGCATGTTTCTGACCTGATGAATTGGAGGGTACATTAGATTTGTACAGACAGGACACTCAAGAAGCTCGTAAACACCATTGTTCGAATGCATCCCGTATTTTCCAATTCCTGCACTACCTGGTTTTGTTGGTTTGTTGTTATTATTAACTTCCACTTTTGCCGTTTTAACCTCGTAATCCATTCCCATCGAATTAGATTCCAGAACTTCTTTTAAAGCACTGCCTCCAGGAGCCATGACGAATCCGAAATCCCTTATTCGATAAAACGAAATCTCCCTTTGTTTTCCCCTTGTAGTTAGCTAATTTACTCCTTTTAGATCTACTTGTTATACTGCAGGAGGAAAATGTAATCATGAACCAATATAAGCTTATATGATTCACATGTCAAATGTAACACAAATCAAATAAACTTGACAAAATGAGAAAAAGAAGTAGATAGATACTTAGTTAACTTAATCAAGTCTTTCACTTTATTTCTGGGTTATGTTAGCTTCTTAAGGAACAAAGGAATAAAAAAAAAACAATTATTCAACATTTGGAGCAAAAACAATAAATGCACTTTCATATAGGTACCAAAGCAATAGGCCTCAAGCTATGAACAACCCTAAAAGCTAGACCTTTGCACATTCCAATGACTTTTAGCAGTTAAACAGTAATCAATCACAGAACTATCAAACATCAAAAGAGTAAATTGAAAATTCCAAGTTTAAAACTAACTATATACAGAGAAACATGAAAATGGATCTAACTAGAACATGAATCAAACGTGATTACATAAATGCTGGAAAAAAAATGAAACAAGAATCTAATCTAGTTACAGCTAACAAAGATCGTGCAAGCAAGGATTCAATTTTTTTCAATTTCAAATTTAAACCAGGATTAAGCAAATGCAAAGACCAACGAAATCATAAATCTCAACATTATATTCGTCTTATGAAGCAATTTCAAACAATCAATCCATGAGTCAATTCATAGACAACAAAATAGAGAAAAGGGCTTCCTAAAAAAATCGACCTTTGGAGATAAAATTTCCCCAAAAAATCGAAGCTAGATTCGTTACACGATTCCTCCTGATAACAAGATAAATCACCGACCCAGAGAATCCGACCCGGAAACCCAATTTTCGGAATCCGGCGATTCTCGATCTTTTTCCCCCGATTTCAAAATCGAAAAAAAAAACCCCAAATTCAAAAGTAGGAGGAGAAGAAATTTGTTTTACCCGGAAAGAAAATTCTAGACTTTGCGTTTTCGCGTGTTAATCGGATTATTGTTTTGCTTCAGATTCAAATTCAGACGGATTCGCAGATTAATCAGAAACGAAACGAGACGGGAAGAGACGGAGGCGGAGGAGGAGGAAGGGTTGTGTTCTGTCTCTTGTTCGTATCGGTGAAAGCCATTAATGGTGGTCTCTGTTTTGTCTTTATTCCACTTTTAAAACACCGAATCACAATTCACGTAGGTGGTTCCTTTTTTTTATTTTTTTAAAAGAAACTAATTTAATCACTCACTTAAATTTACAATTATTTGATTTCGTACTATATTTATAATAATTATTACTATTTGAGTTTTTTTTTTTCCATTTATATGGTGCGTTACAACTTACAAACGCTCGATTACTTTATATTGTTTTCAGATATGTCATGTCCGTAAATTCTAAAGAAAACAAAAAATATTTGCAAGTAAAATTCAGTTACGTAATTTCAATTATACGTTTAGTGACTTATGAGGAAAAGACAAAAGAAGTAGTAAAATAGCAGGTAAAGACTAGTAATAGTTTCATCTCCAAAAAGTCAATTTATATTGTGGAAAAGAATACAAAATAATCCAATTAAGAAAGTAGTAATAACAATTTAAAATTAAAATATCTTATTGGCTCGAGTTCGTGCATCGAATTACGAGGCGACGCTCGTTTCCCGCACACATCATTTGAGTTTTTAATATTTTTCTTTTTCTTTTTACAATAACCGTATAAAATTCTATAAATATGTACATGCCGTTGACGTAATTTCCTTCACGAAAATTATACATGTTTTGATTTTTAGAATCTGTCAATAATTTTTCCAATTAAACACTAAAAAAGTATATATAAATTTAGCTTAATAAGCTGGTAAGATATAGACCTGATAGTCTAAAAATGGTTGAAGATGTCCGTTATTTTTTTGGGGATTTAATTTTTTCCGATTGCAAATAATTAATAATATCATAATATAAAATAAGATTTTGGGTCCAATCAGAAGTGGAATAATTGAAAGAAAACAAATTGAAGTTGGATATAATTTTGTAGAATAATTTACGTGTCGGATGTCGCTGTGCACATGTGACATGTACACTGCTCAAAGTTATATTTTTGGATTTTTCGAGAACGAAATAATAATCATCATTTAGGAGTTTGTGAAACGGAAAATTACAATCCATACCACTTTTTCAAATTTTTTTATAAAATTTACTACAATTTAAAATATATTATAAAATATACTACATCCTCATTTGAAAAAATAATTTTATCCTCTATATATCATCTCTCTAGATCCTTACTAACTTTTTAAAAACCATTAGTCCATCATCATTATCTCTCTTTCTCACCCCTCACCGTCTCAAGAACCATTATCATCAACTTTCTCTTTCTCTTGTATGTGGATGGTGATAGAGACAAAAAAGACAATCGTGGTGAAAACGACGGTAGATAGTGGTGCAGCGGTGGAGAGAAATTAAAACAAAGGCGGTGGACAGAAAAGACGATGGAGACAATAATGAATGGTGGATAACAAAAACAGAAGACCGGAGACGATGGTGGAAACAACGGTGAATGGTTGAAGACAGAATCGGAGAATAAAGACGGTGGACAGAAACGACGATAGAAACAACAACAAAAATAGTGGACATAAACGACGGAAACGGTAAAGATAGACGACAAAAATTATATGCATAAACGACAAAAACGATAGACATAAACACGAAAATGGTGAACATTGGTCGTTAACAAGAATGTGAAGGTGGTTGGTGACTTTGATGAACAAAGAATATGAATAGAAACATTAATTGTGGACGAAACGATAGTGGACATGAACTACCACAATATTTAGTGAAATTGACATTAATGTCATTTTATCATGTATACGGTACCAAATGTGGTAGATTTTATAATATTTCAAAATGTAGTAGATTTTATAAGATTTTTAGAAAAAATGGTAGATTTAACAATTTTCCCTTGTGAAATAAGGGTAAAAAGTAAAATAATAAAGAAAAAAAAGGTAAAAAGGAAAGCCACCGACGTCACCCGAGAGGTTCGAACTCTCGCGGGGAAGACCCCATACGCTTAGCAAGCATACGCCTTAACCACTCGGCCAAAGTGACTTGTAAATACTCCAAACATATAATATAAAAGTATTACATTCCATTGAAAAAGTGATTTCTCCATAAAAAACACATAAATTTTGTATATAGTTGAGAGTTTATGATTAAAGATGTACTATAATTAGGTATGTACACTGTAAGTTAAGTTGTATAATCCAATAAGAGTTGAATATGAACACATTCCAAGTTTGGATTTAATAGATTGAGGATTTGAGAGACTATGACTATGGCCAGGTTCAATCAGAAAAGATAATATTCCTGAAAAACATAAAATGATTAAAACTTTGATTAAAAATACCATCCCTATTGAGAAAAATACAAAACCATAGTACAACAAATCAACAAGCAACACAAGGAAAACAAAGTTACAATCTTCTTCTTCATCATCTTCTTCTTCTTCATCATCTTCTTCGACAGATTGAAAGCTTTTATTTCTTTATTTTCCTTTCTCAAGTAAATCTCCTTCTCCTAGGAGGACGAGAATCCGCACTGTCTACATCCGAAACCCTCGAGCCATTCTCGTTCCTTCTCCTCGAAGAAGATGTCGAAAGAGTCACCATCGAATCAATCTCGACCGCAGTATCCACCTGACTCTCCGAGTTTATCACAGCCGCAATACTCGAGAACGAGTCTCTATCATCAACCACAACAGGAGCATGATGGTTTTGCTCTTGGTGGTTTCTCACCAATGGATGTGTTCTAAAATACGCGTCCACAAGCCTCTCTGCAGAACTCAACGCAGAAGTGAAAGTCGAGATCCTCGCAACTCGGTGTGACTGTAACTGTCTCCTAATCAACATAGGATGGAATCTCGCGGTGGCTTCTCCTTCAAGATCGGGAGAGATATTCGGGTTTAAGTCGATATCTTCTGTTGCCGCTGCAATGGCTGCTGCTGTAGCAGCACTAGCTTGATTCTGCTCTGATCTAACTCCTCTTGAAGTCATCAACCGGTTAAGAATCGAATTAGCTCGATCGTTAACTCTCTCTGACGCCTCGCGGTTACTAAAATCAGGGACCGGGGTTGAATCCCTGTCAAACCTACTCTGTAAACGTCTAATCATTTCCTCCATCGGTATTGTAAACGGCGACCTTTGAATCGTATTCCTTAAGCTCTCGATACGTCTCGCGTGAGGTCTCATTGGGATTTTAGTATCTAAACTCTCTTCGATTTCTCTTTTATGGTTACCGCGACCGTAGATAGGTGTCACGGTTTTAGGCGTCACCTCTCCTTTGCAAACCGGACATTCTTTAGCGTCCGAGATTTGTAACCATTGGAATAGACAAGGCCAACAGTAAAGATGACCACAACAGGTGAGAACCGGCTCCTTTGACAAATCCAAACATATATTACAATCGAAAAAGTTACCGTCACTGCCATTGCTTTTCTCGATATCGGATTTCTTCTCCGATACACTGTCCCCAATCGCTCCGTCCCCGTTCTCACACATTTTCAAATCCTCATTGCCTCTTTCACTACCTTCACCAGTTTGCAAAGCAACTCCGTTTACCGAACTTCCCATCAATTGGTTAAGTTCTATGGTATGTGTTTCGGAAAGAACCGGGATCGGGAGATTAAGCTGCCGGAATCGCGTCCTGTGCCGGGTTCTGATCCTCGTCACAGCTTCCGAGGATCTCCCGGACGGCTCATTAGTCCAATCAGCTAAATTCACAGTCTCGGTTAGTGCCGGTTGGAGATCTGACTCAGGACCAGGGCCTAGATTCAAATCCAGGTTCATTGTGTCAGCTAATTCCTCACCCATCAATAAGCAAAAAAGACTCTTGCTTTCTCTTCACAGTATTCTTCTGCATATAAAAGAAGCAACCACACACATATGCAGTTCACAAAAAGTCAAAATTCTAAGCATACACAGAACAAGAACACACAGCCTAATGACCTATGTACAAGATTTGCAGAGATAACAATGGAAATGCAAATATGTAGCTAAATTTCCAACTTTGCAAACAAAAAACGAAAACTGAGAAGAAGTATTTACCGATTAAGCAAATTCCAAGCGTGAAACTTTCAGATTTGCTTCAATTTCAAATGATTAGCGATGGATTAACGAAGAGAACCCGATTCTTTGAACCAGCAAGAAGAGATGACCAATTATGGATCTCTAGAAACAATTTGGGGATAGAATAATCAAAGAAAAAAACCCCAATTTAAGAAAACCCTAATTCTCGAATCCCAGCCTGAGAAATTCACAATTATTATTAAAAAAAAAACCCAGATTGAAGAAAACCCAAGCTTTTGTATCTCGATCCAGCAAGAATCAGCCAAAGGAAAACCCAAAACCGATACAAATCTAACTCAAAAATCAAAAAAAAAAAAAAATTCTGGAGCTGGAGAGAGAACAAATCAACGACCTGGAAATTCGATTTAGGTCGTAGTAAAAATTCACAAGACCATGGTTGAATCAAACCAATCACCAAAGCTTAAAGCTCGTTTCCACGAGCTGAAGCTTCCGACAACGCCATGGAAATTCGCCTTTATTTTTCTTTAAAGATAAAAAACGTCCAAATCTTGTCAATTTGGCTTAAGTGGGAACGAACCGAAACTCTAAGCAGAGAGAGAAAGCGAAAGAGAGAGAGAGAGAGAGAGAGGGGAATCTGGTACGGTCCGGTTTAGACAAAGGATGGTTTCAAGTTCTACGCGATGATCACGAGCTTTTATGATCCAACGGCTAGGGAATTATGAGAATCATTTTTTTATTATAGAGAGAAAAAAGAGATAATTATGTTTAGAAAATTATTATTACGATCATAATTAGAGGACGAAAGTCGAAAGATACCGAATGATTTTTCTATTAATGTATTAACATATACCAAAACTCATTAGGTGTCCTTGTTTTTTTTGGTGTGAAAACCCTTGTTTAGATGCTAAACTTTATACTATGTTCTTTCTTTAATTAAATCACATTTTACAAATAAGTTACGTTTTGAAATTAGTATTAAAAAATTACTATTTAGTCTGATTACAGTTTCTTAATATGTTTTATTTGGAGTTAATATGTGATATATGGTAAATAAAAAAAAATTTAATGTCTGAAATCATTAAATAAAAAAGTGATGAACAAGAAAATGATAAAACCTGTATAAGAACAAACTCCAACAGGTATGAAAGTATGCAACATCAATCTCCTAATGGAAAAGGAGAAAAAAGATATTACTATACTTCCTCTCGAGCAATGTGATCAAGTAGCCACGAAGGACCATCAAGGGCCAAATACGAATGGAAACGACCATCTCTCGTTACGCTTCTTGCAATCGCTCTTGCCACACCATTAGCACTCGGGAATTCTTATTCAAATACGCAACTCTGGAATTGAGAACGTAACGTATGTATTTCAGCAAGTAACGCACCATATGCTAATTATTAAAAATATAAAAATAGTAAATTTAAGACAATATATTGAAATGGATTACGAAAAAGAAGAGCAGAAACGGAATTTAGAGTATGTCAAACACCGTTCCACACTGAATTGCAACAAAAATTTGGTCTTTAGTCCAAAAATATGGATTTAGAGCTTTGTTTCTCCACCTTCTCACCATGTTTCGACTCTGGATTTAGATCTTAATTAATATAAAAAAAAAGTATTATTTTTGTCAAAGTCTTTGTTTCTCCACCTTCTCACCATGTTTCGACTCTGAAATATTTTTTTAACTGAGCTTTAATTCCATTACCCATAACGTGAATCCAACACAAACATTTGTATATGTATTGTTACACAAGGTACTTTGCCATTAGGAACATCAATTTTGCAAATTTTGAGATCCTCTACAATTTCAATGTGATCCATTCTGAACCAAAACAGTCGGTTCAAACACACAGTCGATCAAAAAATTGCAAAACGACTTGTAAGATCTTGCAATCTCTCTTGGAGGTAAAACTAAACAGCCTATCCAAAAGCTTACCGTTTAAAAAAAAAAAAATTAACAAACACATTGGAATTTTCCATTTTTTTAATAAGTTAGTTTTGTTCTATTTTCTGACGAATTTTCCCGTTTAAAATAGTCTATATATTGACATCTATTAGAATTAGGCCTTATTTAAAAGACTTTGTTCATCTTTCTAGCAAGGAATAGACATAATGTTAACACAACCAAAGTTTGGATCCTTTAGTGATGTGTTTGCTGATTGTGTTCGTTCTTCAAAATGGCGAAAAGCTTCCAAGTGGTAAGAAAAACTTTCTTTCTTGAGTTACAAGGTAAAGATTTTGTTTCTTGTTCAAATAGTAAACCAATCTGTCTTTATTTTGTTTTGTGTGTGTGTGTGTGCAGCAAACAGTATATACAGATTCTGTTATGTTCAATCAAAGTACATCGAAGACGAAGAGAGGCTATGGTTAGACAATCCCGGTCTGATATTGCTCAACTTCTTCCCTATGGCCGCTTTTCGGAAGAAATTCCTAAGGTATATGAGACTAAAATATCTGTTTTAACTAATCCAAATCTGGATTACGTTGCTTTATATGTTTACTAAAATCCATCTTTGTTTTTCCGGTTTGCGCTAGGCGAGGCATATCTATGAAGACGAGAGAAGGTTATCGGCCTATGATCAGGTCGAGAACTTGTGCAAATCCATCTTGCAGAATTTCTCTCCTTTAATGCGTCAAAGGTAAGTTTGTTCTTGATGACTTGTGACACACTTTAATATAGAAAACCCTAAACACTATAAAAACACTAATGATTTTTCTGTTTATCTTTGTCAGTGATGTTAATCTCTTATCGGAAGAAACTAAAGAAGCAATGGCCGGACTGATTTTCGCAGCAGCAAGAATCGGCGAGCTTAAGGAACTTCAACACATAAGGAACTTGTTCGTTGAAAGATTTGGGTTTGAGTTTGACAAAGACAGTGTAGATTTGCGTCCTGGAAATATTGTGGGTCTTGAGATGATTAAGATTCTAGACACGAAAATGTCGCAACAAGTACTTAGTAAAGAGTTTGTAACTGGAATTATTTCCCAAATTGACCAAACCAATGCCGATTCTGATACGGTGAAGATAGAGAAACCGAAAACGGCTTTTTGGAGAAAGAAAGTTATGATGAAGAATTCAAAGTTTCTGCATCCAAATCTTGGAGAGTCTCAGGGTAGAGATAGATCATAGTTTTTGAGATAAGAGTTTGATATTGTATTGTTGTTAAAAGAAAAAAAAAGTTAGAAATCGTTTCATTAAAAAGTCAAGTATGTTTATTGTATGGAGACAAATACACAGCAATTACAGTATTTTGCTTGGGGTAAAAGGTTATGAAAGATCTCTAAGCTAAACAGCTCATCAAACCCTATTTAACTAACTATCGAATTAGTTCATGGTTAGCTTTTCGCATAAAGATCGATATGCCACAGTGCAGAGCTTGAATTTTTCCTCCGCTGTATTCTGTATTGTCTTCATCATACCAATTTGTAATCAGTGTCAAGTACACAGTGAAGGGGTGAGTAAGAGATTGTATCGGTTACCTTGGTAGAGTCGTGGTGACGATCTGGATGCCATTTTAACGCACAAACTCGGTATCTACGGGGAAAAAATGCAAACAAGTGTTGTGGGATTAATAAAACATAATCAATGTAACCATAGCTTTCCTCTGAAGTGACTAATTTACTTACGCATTTTTGACATCTTCGATGTTTAAAGGACCTGAAGAACTCAAACCAAGTGTCTGCCTATGAGACCCTTGGTTTGATTCTGAGTCTAAAGAATATTTGTCTTCTTCTTCTTCTTCATCTAACCGATGTTTCGATCTCCAAGATCTTTTAGAGTTGTTATAATGACTCCACGAGCGAGGTTCCTCCTCTTCATGGTTGTTTGATCCAGAGTAGCCCCGGGCTCTTCCTCCTCGAGGCTTCCTCTGTTCATGAGTGAATGAATAAGAGAAACCCCGGGATCCACCTAATGCGGTCCGTATAAAGTATTCAGTTTCATATCCCTCATCAACTCCACAAAAATCAAAACACCCTACACAATTGAAATGCATCATTAGAGACTAAATTCAACATCCAAAACTCAAATCAACAAAACAACACATTGGAACTTCATTAGACTGACTTTTGTCTTACTTTTATCCAAATTTGGAGGGATGTGTCTACCATTCCGATATCTTTTGGAAACTCTAGAGTACTGTTTTTCAAACCATGAGGTGTGTTTGCCAGAGAAATCAAACCCACCACACCAATTCCGGAGAAACAAAACACCAAACTCTATCAAATTTGAGAGCTTTTTTATACAATGACACAAAAACCACTCATTTAGACATTACCCCGAACAAGTGGTGTGCAAAAGCATTCACATTTCGACGTAAACCTTGCTTCGCCTTCTTCCTTTCCAACCTTTTGCTTCGAGCTTTTGAATTCTGTCAAAATACGAAAAATCAATTATTTAGCAAAACTCAACAATAGAAGCAACACGAGAAGCACAATTCCAGACTGACAGATTGATGGTTGCGTTGTAAGATTGGAGTGGAATGGAAAAAGGCAGTTTTGAGGTGAGAAGAATGGTCTTGTGGCTTGAGAATCGCTGCTCTAATGGCGGCGATCATCATTCGGCGACGAAGAGATCGAACCGAAATGTAGAAGCTGTTGACTCGGGGATTGACTCAGCTGGTCGAGCCACCACCATAATCCATAAGTCTTAGGTACCGGTTTAATGTAATAAACCAACATTTCAAGGACTTGAAAGGATTTAATTTGATTTCTTTCACTCGTTAATCTTTTTTATTAAACTTCTTTCTGTAATTTTTGCAGATATGTGATCTAGGGCTGGGCGTTTTATCCGAACCCGATTACCGAACCCGAACCCGACCCGAAAAACCTGAAACCGAATCCGATCTTGAATGTGAAAATACCCGATCGGGTTTCAATTTCTTAAGGTTCGATTACCCGTATCCGATCGGGTAATACCCGATACCCGATCGGGAACCCGATTCTTTTTTTTTAATACACACATTAGTGATTAGGGTTGGATGTCATTGATTAATTAGTCAGTATTAATAATATTGTATGACAAACTCAATTCAATTTCTTATTGAAATTGAAAAGTTTTTTTTTTTTTAATAACCCAGAGTGAATTGTTTAGATTTTTAAAATTTGGAGATGATTCCGGTAAAACCGTTGAACATTTACCGTTTCTTTACACTTCACTGTTTTCACATTTTTCTTAAGAATTATAACTTATTTATTCATATGTAGCTTCGATTTCTTGACTTGATTGAGCATTGTTCCGTTACACTTCATATGTTCATTTTTAAGTATGTTTTTTTTGTTGATTACAGTGTTATTTTGGGTTTCGACCAAAAAAAAAAAAAAGCTATTTCGGGTATAGTTCGAATATACCTGAACCCGTCCGAATCCGAACCGAACCTGACCCGAATATATGTAATACCCGATCGGGTATTATATTCCTAAACATCGGGTATCCGATACCCAAAATACCCGATCCGAACCCGATCGGGTACCCGAACGCACAGCCCTAATGTGATCTATGAAACATTAATTAGTGAGTTATTTTATTCTTAATTAGAGCACTTCTATAAGTGAGTTACTAATAATAGGTTCTCCTCTTCCCACTAATAGAATATTAATATTTTTAGTATATTTTAATTTTAAATTTAATATTAGTATGTTAAGGCCTCAATTAATACGATATGAAGCACGAGTAGCATTACTTGCTAACAAGTTTAGCCAATTAATGGAATCATTTCCTTTTCATATATGTCAAAAACGTTAACTCAAATAAGAGACAAACTTTAAAGGTTTGGAGATTGAACAATTACTCTTGCTGGAAACTTGTGTGGCAAATCCTATTAAACTGTAAGCATTTAGCATTAGTAGCTAAAAGAAACAAAAAATTTCATTCCGAAATAGTTTTCAGTCTTGGAAGAGGAACAAAAGACAGAAATTTTTCAATACTATCCAAGATTTGAGACCATTCTGAATTCTTTTGGGAAACCCATGGAGTGCTGTTTTTCAAACAACGAGTTGAGAAATCAAACGCATCACGCCAAATGTGGCAAATAGTTTTTTTAATATAATTTTTTGAAATGATCTTAACAATGTTTTTTTGGGTAAAATGTTAAGATAATGATCTTAACAATGTTAGTAATGCGTATTGAATCTTGCTCTAGTGGCAAACCACACGCACGTTTCAGACCAACCGTACTAGAGACCCAAAATCTCACGAGGACACAAAAACTAATATAGTATATACTATTTTATTTACCGAATTGGCAACTATAGTTAAAATGTTCTATCAAACATGATAGGTAATAACAATTTAGATTGATAGGTAATAACAATTTCTAAATAGCTGTATGTACCTACTAATTAAAAAAAAATCATATATTTGATCTGAAAATGTTCTTCACATTGTCAAAAGTTCGGAATATTAATTTAGAACATAAAAAAAACACAAAACAACGCACAAGTTGTCGTTAAGCCCATATTTGATCCGACGCTATTACCATCACTTTTATGATGATTAGAGCCACCACGGAACCTAGACCTACTACGACCTCTACCACCACCACCACCACCTCTTGCGGCAACCGAAGTTATCAATATGGTTAAGATTAGACCGGCAGTCAAAAATTTAATCATCATCTTCGGTGGGTAATAAGACTTCATTATCTTCTTCAGGGAAAGAAAACAATAACCTTATGGAAAAAAAGAAAAATAATCTTAATTTTTTTTTATCTGTAACGGAGAAAACTTCAAGAAAATAGTAACTTAGGGTTTTGCATAGAGAGGCCTCACTTTATATATATACGTGAATTCCAATTGGCGCAACAAGTAACAAGATTCACTGCGATTTCTAATATCTCATGTTACATTTGAGTATCGTTATATATAGTCGACTCTTTCCTTTTTTTTCCCTAATTTTTTTTTAATGGATATAATAAATACAGAATACATGTTAACCCCCAACTAATACGATATGAAGCACGAGTATCAATAATTGCTATTAAGTTAAAGTCAATTAGTGTGAAAAAACAATTTCCTTTTCTATAGACTTTCAAGTTCTTTTTCATATTTCTAGTTTTCCGCTAGATAGAATGTATTTTTAATAGGTTTATAAGTTTAGCCAATCAGAATGGAAAAATTCAAGTTTTTCTATTTTTTTCCTTTCAATTTAATATTCTTCTCGAAACTAATATAAACATTTTGACTTTCTCAATAACCCGAACCGCTAATACATTTAGGAGAAGCAATGTGTCAATGAAAACACTAAAGAACACCGCACCACACATTTTTTAGAGAAGATATTGACAGAGATACTAGCGAGGTTACCTTTGTGAAGCATGTTAGAGAATCAAATCATCATCATTATCTACTCATGATTCTCATTCAAGCCTATGATTCAGTGGTCAACGATATTGTCATAAATGTAATTATTCTAGATTACTCTGTTTTAGGTAGATTTCCTTATTATCTTAGATTAGAAGATTATCAATACTTGTATAAATCCTGGCTTGTAGAAACGGTGAATGATATACAAAAACATATGTTTTACATGGTATCAGAACCATAGCGATACCCTATTAATTTTTTTTTTCCAGCCGCTTCTTCTCTTTTCTTCTTATCTTCCTCATCTCTATATCTCCGATCTATCATGGCTGCGACCACCGAAACCGTAGAGGCATCCTCTTCGCTTCTCAACATCAATATGTCAAACATCAACAAACTCACTCCCACCAATTACCTCACCTGGAGCATTCAGATTCATGCCCTTCTTGATGGCTATGAACTCGCAGGCCATATTAATGGCTCCCCTCCACCACCTGAGACTGTCACCGTGAACAATGTGGCTGGTCCGAATGTAGCACACACCAAATGGAAGTGACAAGACAAACTCCTCTATAGTGCTCTTCTCGGCACTCTCTCGCCATCAATTCAAGCACTTGTCACCTGAACCAAAACATCCGCTGAAATGTGGAACACCATTGCTACGACGTATGCCAACCCGAGTCGTGGACATGTCCAACAACTCAAGATGCAGCTGAAGCAATACAAGAAGGAAAACAATACAATTGATGAGTATATCTAAGGGTTAACTACTCGCTTCGACCAACTAGCGCTCCTGGATCGGCCCATGGATCATGAAGATCAAATCGATAAGGTAGTAGAAGGTTTACCAGAGGAATATCGATCAATTGTTGAACAAATCGAATGACGTGATTCTCCTCCAATAATTACGGAGGTCCATGAGAAGCTACTCACGAAGGAAGCAAAAATTATCTCGCTTACTGCACCTGCGACCATCGATGGTCCAATCACGGCCAATGTTGCTGCCTCTCGTCCTCGTTCCTATCAAGGCAAATCGAACAATAGGAACAACCAGAATTGGAACAATCATAATCAATCGTTGTCGTTCAATCAAAAACCAGATCACCGCAACAAAAAAAAGGGATATCAAGGAAGGTGCCAAATTTGTGGTACCTTTGGTCATAGTGCTAAACAGTGCACTCAATTACAGCAGTTTGCTGGGTCACAAACCAACTCTCAATCCTCTCCATTTCGTCCGTGGCAGCCACGAGCGAATATGGCCCTTGCCTCGCCCAACCCGACAAACGCTTGGCTTATGGATAGCGGTGCTACTCATCATATGACGAGTGATCTTCATCACATGACCGCCTCACACCCGTACTATGGCAACGATGCAGTCCATATTGGTGATGGTACCGGCTTACCTATCACTCACATTGGTTCTATCTCGCTTCCCTCTCAATCTCGAAATTTAAAGCTCAATAAAGTTCTATGTGTTCCTGATATTAAGAAGAACCTTATTTCTGTATATCGGTTATGCAACAACAATAACGTCTCTGTGGAATTCTTTCCTGCTCATTTTCAGGTGAAGGACTTGAGCTCGGGAATCCCGTTACTCCAAGGTAAGACCAAGGATGAGTTGTACGAGTGGCCAGCCTTCCCCAATATTATCAAATCGTTTTTCGCTTCTACCATACTGAAACCTTCTTCAGCCGATTGACATCATCGTCTTGGTCACCCATCAAATCCTATTCTTAAAATTATTGTTTCTTCATTTTCCTTACCACCTTCACAATCTGTAAACTCCATGTGTTCAGATTGTGCTATCAATAAAACAAAAAAATTACCATTATCTCAAACCTCTATTACCTCTACCCGGCCCCTACAATATATTTTTAGTGATCTATGGAGCTCACCTATTGTTTTCATCGATGGTTATAAGTACTACTTAGTCCTTGTTGATCATTATAGTCGATATACGTGGCTATACCCCTTGAAGCTCAAATCTCAAGTTAAGGAAACGTTTATTGTGTTCAAAGATCTTGTCGGAGAATAAATTTCAAGCTCGTATCGGCACATTGTACTCGGATAATGGAGGAGAATTTATTGCCTTATGGGAGTTCCTAGTCTCTTCTGGCATTTCCCACCTTACCTCGCCTCCCCATACTCCAGAGCATAATGGTATTTATGAAAGGAAACACCGTCATGTGGTTGAAATCGGTCTCTCATTACTCACTCATGCCGGAATGCCAAAGACGTACTTGACATATGCGTTTACTACAACCATCTATCTCATCAATAGATTGCCCACACCGGTCATTGACATGGACTCGCCGTTTCACAAACTCTTTGGAACCGCACCTAATTACTCAAAGCTTCGGATTTTTGGATGTTTATGCTTCCCGTGGTTACGACCATACACTAAACAGAAACTTGAGGACAGGTCAACACCATGCATCCTTCTTGGCTATTCTCAGACGCAAAGTGCGTACTTGTGCCTTCAAAAAGCTACGGGTCGTATTTATGTCTCACGACATGTGAGATTTGATGAACAGTCATTTCCGTTTCGGAATCTCAACTCAGCGTTGTCAAAACCCTCAGTTACACCATCCTCAAACACCTCTCCTTTACTTACAAAAATTCCTTTTACTCAACCCACCATACCCGTCTCCTCGCCACCACTCGTACACTCTCCATCGTCGGGAAACACGGGCTCACTCCTTCACTCTCCCTCATCATCGTCCATGGACACAGCCCCGATACACACAACATCCTCACCGACGCAGACCACCTCCTTGCCGGAGCCACCATCTCCTCAAGTACCACACTCTAACTCTTCCTCCTCTTCTTCTTTCTCTTCAATTTCACCAACCCAAACTGAGCTCACTGCTCCATCTACACATGGGCCAGAACCTGTGGCCTAGAATACCCACCCATCATCATCATTCACCAATCCAAATATCCATCACTCAAATACCTCCACAAATCAAGCCGACTCCAAAATCCCAACAAAACATCCATCAACTACAAGTCTTTCTCCTCCCGTATAAATTAATTCCCCTGCTCCACCATCACCTCCCAATATCCCATGGCCACTCGCCGAAAAAATCATATTGTTAAACCCAATCCAAAATACAACAATGCTGCAGCCTTGTCTCCTAACTTCCCCACTGAACCACATACCGTTATCCAAGCCCTTAAAGATCACCAATGGCGAGGAGCAATGTCATCCGAGATCACAGCCTTCGCTCGACATCAAACTTATGATCTGGTTCCACGACAACCGCATTACAACGTAGTGGGATGTCGATGGTTGTTCACTAACAAATTTCTCCCAACGGGTCTTCATGATCGCTGCAAAGCGCGTCTAGTGGCTAAATGGTATAATCAACAATATGGAGACGATTACACCAAAACTTTCAGCCCAGTTATCAAAGCAACGACAATCCGACTGGTTCTTGATATCGCGGTTAGTAATGATTGGTCCATTCAACAATTTGATGTCAATAATGCATTCCTTCAAGGAACATTAACGGAGGAAGTATATATGGAGCAACCCCCTGGATTTGTTGATACGGATAATCTGACACATGTGTGTCGCCTTAACAAGGCTGTCTATGGGCTTAAACAAGCTCTCCGAGCATGGTACATGGAGCTTAGCAACTTTCTTCTCAGTAATGGATTCAAGAACTCGCTCGCGGATACGTCGCTATTTGTTCTCAAAATCGGTACGCAATTTGTCTATCTCTTGGTTTACGTTGACGATATAATTGTTACCGGCAGTAGCAAGTTTGGCATCGATCACATTCTCCAACTTCTCGCTGATCGTTGCTCGGTTAAAAATCCCAAAGATCTCCATTATTTCCTTGGCCTTGAAGCTCATCGTACAAGCAAAGGCTTACATCTATGTCAACGGAAATACATTCTGGATCTCCTTCACAAGTACAACATGTTACATTCGAAACCCGTCACTACACCGATGGCAGTGTCTCCGAAGCTCACTCTAAACTCCAGAACAAATCTGTCTGACCCGATGGCATACCAAAAACTTATAGGGAGCCTCCAATATCTTGCGTTTACTCGCTTAGATATTGCTTACGCAGTGAACCGCTTATCACAGTTTATGCACAAACCTACGGAAGATCATTGGCAAGCCGCTAAACGGATCTTACGTTATCTTACCGGAACACCATCTCATGGCCTGTTCTATGCGTCAAACGCAAAGTCAGTCTTCATGCTTACTCCGACACGGACTGGACAAGTGATTCTGATGATTATGTCTCAACAAATGCATATATCATCTATCTTGGGAACCAACCGATATCGTGGTCTGCTAAGAAACAAAAAGGCGTTGCACGTTCGTCAACAGAAGCTGAGTATAGGGCTGTAGCTAACACAGTAGCCGAGCTCTGGTGGGTTTGTAACATTCTCACGGAACTTGGAATTACTCTACCTATATCACCAGTGATAATGTTGGTGCAACGTTTCTCTTGCTAATCCAGTGTTCCATTCCCGCATGAAACACATTGCGCTTGACTATCATTTCGTTGGCGGTCATATTCAACAAGGTGTCCTTCGTGTATCACATGTTAACACGCGTGATCAATTAGCCGATGCTCTCACTAAACCATTACCTCGTGCTCGGTTCATTGACCTTAGAGACAAGATCAGAGTGACTAAAGCCCCTCCATCTTGAGGGGGCATGTTAGAGAATCAAATCATCATCATCATTATCTACTCATGATTCTCATTCTCATAGGCTTAAATGTAATTATTCTAGATTACTCTGTTTTAGGTTGATTTCCTTATTATCTTAAATTAGGAGATTATCAATATTTGTATAAATCCTGGCTTGTAGAAACGGTGAATGATATACAAAAACATATGTTTTACAAAGCATCTCTACATTCAAATCCGTGCGTAAGAAATGTAAACCGACACTTGAATTTGTGAACAACAAGACAATACAAATGGGAGAAATTCTTTTGAAGAGTTGGAGTTGAAAAATGATGAGCTGACAACATTTGTGCGAAATTCACTTCCCATTTACCTGGTTTGATATCGGTCATGTACCGATAGCAATGCATTCGTTTTGATCCCGATATTGCCTATATATATTATATGGAGTACTCAACGAAACCATTACCATTATTTAGTAGTATCATGTAGTCATCAAGATTTTCCATGGACCAGTCTCTTAGTGAGGAGTTTATACAAAAGTCTTAGTAACTTAGTTAAACATCAATTTTAGTTTACACTATCATTATTTATACGTTTTAAACATTTGTTTTTGTATTTATGAGGCCTTTCAAGAAGAAAAAACTATTAATTTTTTTTAGGGGTATTAGGCCATATAGCCATGAAAAAAAAAATTTAACTTAATATCTAACCAAAACTCTTATATGTGGCACAATAATGCCCATTAGATCTAGTGTTTTTTGTTACTTTTTTAAATATATGTTTTTTTTGGCTATTTACCAAATTCACCCTTTTTTATAATGAAAAACTAATAAACATGTGAAAAGCTAGTTTCATGTTTTTTTTTAGTTACCTTTTGACTAAACGTGATTGGCCCTCCTTTGATTACGAGTAGAAAAAAAAACAGTAAATAAAGACTCTACTCTCTCTCTCTCTCTCTCTCTCTCTCTCTCTCTCTCGTCTCTTCTTCTTCCTTCCTCGGATTTCTTACGCAGCGAAACTCAAATCAATTTTTTCTCTTTCAATGGCATTGATGCAACATGGTTCAGTTTCTGGCTCGGTTCGATTGAGCTTCTTAGTTCATGTTAGAATTGAGTATCGTTCTACTGTGGTCCTGTTTGAGGAGTCTCGGTGTATCCGATGAAATGTGGCCTAAATTCCATCGGATTTCGCCCCCGATGGTGCTGTAAATTTGGAAGGAAAAGAATGATCGCCTTCAAGGAAACACTCACCAAACATCAAACATCTCTTCCTATCGATATCAGAATCCATGTGGTCTTGCAACTTTAGTTTTCAATTCTCTAACTCAGAAGAATCATCGCGAATCCATAAGTTCATATGCCACAACCAAAATAGGGTTTTACTCTTTTTTGTTTTATTTCTACTTAGTTTTTATTTATTAGAGATTTTTATTGAGCAATTTTTCACTACTTAAAATGACTTTTTGTAACAAACTTGGTGAGCTCCTTCCTACTTTTAAATGTAATGCAAACAACTATATATATATATATATATATATATATATATATATATATATATATATATATAATAACTATAGTCTCAAAATTATTATGAATTATGATGGTGTTCGTGTTAGTGGTGCAAGCTGAGCAACTCAACTCTATCATTCTATATATCTCCGATGGCAAACACCTCTATCACAAACACAAAACCAACAACCTTGTGTTTCTTCAAAAGCAACTCATATTTTAGTACGAAAGATTCAAAATCTTATCCGAATACATATTATGTTATCTCTGTCTTTTTCATTTATAGGATGTTTTGCGTAAAACCATAAATATTGAAAACTATTTATATGTTACTTTGTCTAATTAAAAACAAGTCAACCAATAATAAAATATATTGCATGCATGATATATTATATACTAGATTAAGACCCTCGTGAGGTGAAGATTATTTAATAAATAGTCTATAGTTATATTTAAAGAATGTTTTGGGAAAAAATCATACTATGATCTTCATAATTCAAACCCTAACTTAGATAATATACAGGGGAAAGGACAGAAATGGCCAACCTTCCTGCACCATCATACCAAGGATCTCCAAGGAGAAGATGGATTTTCACAATCCATCAAATCTTCTTCCTTAAAAGTGGTGAGCTGGAACTGCCAAGGTTTAGGAAACCCCTTGACAGTTCGTCGTCTGGAGCAAATCAAGAAAAGACAAGGTGACCCAGACATAATTTTCCTAATGGAAACTAAAAATCCAGACCAATTTGTAAAAGGAAAGCTTGAACCTCTGGGATATGAGAATATAGCTACTGTCCCTCCTAGCTCCCCAGGATCTGGTGGGCTAGCACTGGTTTGGAAAAGGGAGGTGGACATGGAAGTTTTCAGCTCCTGTCACAACTTTATAGATACAAGAATCAAGTATAAAGGGAAATTGTTCTTCAGTACCTTTACATATGATCATCCTGATAAAGCTCAGAGGAAAGGTGTGTGGGACAGAATATCAGCCATAGGAGTAAACAGAGAGGATCCTTGGTTCCTCTCAGGGGACTTCAACAAAATCTTGGAGAGCACTGAAAAGACAGGAGGGAAAGAAAGATCAGAGGAGTCCTTTGCTGATTTTAGGAGCTTCATGGTAGAAAATGACCTATATGATTTACCTTATACATGCATCTCCCTTTCTTGGAGAGGGAAGAGAGGGAAAAAAGGAATTCACCATGTTAGATGCAGGCTGGATAGAGCAATGACAAACAATGGATGGATTGAACAGTTCCCAAAGGGTAGAAGCCACTACCTGAATTTTGAGGGGTCGGACCATAGATCAGTGCTCACAGTCTTCTCTCTGGAGCAGAAGGAAGGAAGAAGGGCTTTCAGATATGATCGTGGATTGAAAAACAATGCAAAGGTCAAAGAGCTGATAGATAAAACATGGAATGCATTACCTCATATAGCAGTAGAACAGAAGATATCAAGTTGTAGGAGAGCTATTATCCAATGGCATAAAGAGCACCATATCAACAACCACAAACAAATAGAAAAGAAGAGGGAAGAGTTAGAAATAGCTATGATAGATCCAACAAATAATGATGAACTGATATACCGAATCAATGAGGTTTTGAAGAAGGCTTACCAAGCTGAAGAAGAGTACTGGAGGCAAAGGAGTAGGCAAATGTGGCTACAACTTGGGGACAAGAATAGTGGGTATTTCCATGCTGCAACAAAAGGCAGAAGAGCAAGAAATAATATTGCGGTCATTCTTGATGATGAAGGAAGCCCAGTATATGAGGAAGATCAAATAGCAAAGGTGATTGTTAAATACTTTGAGAAGTTGTTTACCTCACATGATGAAGAAAGAGAGGAGATAGTGGCAGAAGCTATAGAGGCCAGAATCTCAAAGGAGACAAATGAAGAACTAATCAAAGTACCATCTGAGGAAGAGATTAAGTCAGCCATCTTCTCTATCCATCCTGATAAGGCACCAGGGCCGGATGGGTTCTCAGCTAGCTTCTACCACTCCAATTGGGAGATAATTGGACCTGACATCATCAAAGGAGTAAGAGAGTTCTTCCTATTTGGCACAATGCCAAGAAATGTCAATGATACTCACATTTGTCTAATACCAAAGATCATAACACCAAAGACAGTGGCTGACTTTAGACCAATTGCTCTTTGTAATGTTTACTATAATATTATTTCAAATGTATTGACTGCAAGGCTACATCCTATCCTGAATGATCTTATTTCAGAGAACCAATCGGCTTTTGTACCAGGAAGATCTATTACAGATAATGTAATGATCACTCATGAGGTCCTACACTACTTGAAAATCTCAGATGCAGATGAAAGGGGATCTATGGCTATTAAAACTGATATGACAAAAGCGTATGACAGGATAGAGTAGGATTTCATCAAGCTAGTACTTCAAAAAATGGGGTTTCATCACAAATGGGTAAATTGGATAACACAGTGTGTTACAATAGTAGCTTTCTCACCTCTTTTGAATGGGGTTTCCAAAGGAAAGATCATACCTCAGAGGGGAATCACCAAGGAGACCCCCTCTCACCTTACCTCTTCATTCTCTGCAGTGAAGTTCTCTCTGGTCTCTGCAAAAAAGCACAAGGAAAGAGACAGTTAGATGGGATAAGGATTGCAAATGGAAGCCCCAAGATCAATCATCTACTTTTTGCAGACGATACAATGTTTTTCTGCAAGTCTAACCAGAAGAATTGCAAGGCTTTGAAGGATATTCTTACCAGGTATGAACTTGCTTCAGGACAGAAGATCAATAAGCTGAAGTCCTCTGTCACTTTCTCCAGGAAAATAAGACAGGCTACAAAAGCAAGAGCAAAAAGAGTGTTAGGGATCCAGAATGAAGGGGGTTCTGGAAGATATTTGGGCTTACCAGAAAGCTTTGGTAGGAGAAAGGCTGACCTTTTCAGTTCTATTTTAGATAAGATTAGACAGAGAGCAGTATCCTGGTCTTCAAGATATCTGTCTACTGCTGGGAAAATGATCTTGCTAAAGTCTGTTTTGTCTTCCATGCCAACTTACACGATGTCCTCCTTTTCCCTACTAATTAAGCTCTGCAAAAAGATCCAGTCAGTCCTCACAAGATTTTGGTGGGATGCCAATCCAGAAAAGAAGAAAATGTGTTGGGTTGCATGGTCTAAGATGACAAAAGGCAAGCAGGATGGAGGACTAGGCTTCAGAGATATTCAACAGTTTGACATTGCCCTCCTAGCTAAGCTAAGCTGGAGAATACTTACACAACCAGAAAGTCTCTTGAGAAAAGTACTAAAAGGAAAATACTTCCACTCAGAATCCTTTCTAGAATGCTCAAAACCAGAATCATGCTCTCATGGGTGGTCATGGATAATAAAGGGTAGAGACCTACTAAAAAGGAACATGGGGAAAGCCATAGGAAATTGCTTATCTACTAGCATCTGGGAGGAGAAGTGGATACCTACACTAAAGACAAACCCTATCGGACCAGCAACCAGGGAAACTAAAGACTGGAGGGTGGCTGAGCTAATCAATCCAACCACAAAAGACTGGGATAGGGAGAGAGTCAAGGAAGTGCTACCTGTTCATGTAAACGAGATCCTCTCCATTAAACTCAGTGAGAGCAATGTTGATGACAAGCTTATTTGGCTCCCCCAAGAAACAGGAGAATACACCACAAGGTCAGGCTACCATTCCATTTCCCCTGAGGATCAGGACCACACCATATCTGCTCCTGCAAACAGAGATTTTAACTGGAAGAATGAAATTTGGAATGGAAAATTTTCAGAAAAAAACAAACTGTTTTTATGGAAGATGATGCAAGGAGCCTTACCAATTGGTGAAAATTTGAGAAAGAGAGGAATTACCCCACAATCAAACTGCATAAGATGTGGAGAAGAGGAAACAGTAATGCATCTACTGTTTCAATGCGATTTTGCTAAAAGAGTTTGGTCCCTAGCACCATACCAAAAACTAGTTAATGAAGATACCTTCCTGGATGTAAGAGATGGAATGACAAGACTAAAGAAGATGATTTGTTTACCTCCGTCAGGAGTTACAATCAACCCATTATTTCCATGGATATTCTGGAGCGTGTGGACAGCTAGGAACAACAAGATTTTTAATAATCAAGTTTTTACTGCAGAAGAAACGATCATCAATGCAATCAGGAATGCAAGAGAATGGATTAATGCACAAAGCAATCAAGAGGAAAAGAAACTATCACCTGCAGTGCGAGAAAATTGGAACCACAAATTCCCAATTAACACAAGCATCTGTTTCACGGATGGAGCTTGGAATAGGGATAGTCATGAAGCGGGAATGGGATGGTGAATAGAATCAAACCGAAGAAGCCTCGTTGGTGAGGGATCGAAAAGGACGGATTTTGTTCTATCAGCGTTAGCAGCCGAAGCCTTAGCAATCAAGTTGGGATTGAAGAAAGCAATAGATATGGGTCTACAATCTCTGTGCTTAGCCTCATATTCCCAGGAGCTGATAAGGATAATCAATCAGGGGCAGAATCGATCTGAGATCTACGGCGTTCTCCAGGACATCAAATATCTTTCCGGTCGGTTTCAATCGATTGTGTTTATGTTCATTCCGAGAGAAGCCAATTCTTTGGCCGATCATCTCACAAAAAAGTCTCTTAATGAGACCACAATTGTATCGGATCAGAACCGGGCTGGTATAGCCTCAACCAATTAATTAATGAAATTTCAGAACAAAAAAAAAAACTTAGATAATGTAGTGATTAAAATTATTGATTCATATGTAATTTGAAAAAATATAGTTTTATATCTCATATAACTTGAAGAATTTGTAAATCAATAAAGTATATACACTTAATATATGTACATAAGGTTTCAATCATTAAATTATGCAATATAATAACTAAATCATTAAACATGACAAGCGTTATTTGATGTTATTTCGTAAACTATAAACATGTAAAAACATATCAATAACCAAATTTTATTTATCTTTACTTTCTGCTTGTTCTAGTTCTTCTTTTATCCATGATCAATTATTTTGTATTCTCCATAGATATAGATATGTTAAACCTCTGCCTATATATAATGATATCGTTTCTATTTTAATTATATAGTTTGCTATTATTTTCCTTTTTATAGTTTTTTATTTTATGTTAAATTTCTCTTTATTAAAAATAGTTTAAGCTAAATATTTTATATAACTATTCATATAGAGGTTTCGAGCAATTTGTAAAATTACTTTATGTGTTTTTTTCTATTTTAATTTCTTCATTTTTTAGTAATCAACCGTTATTTTAATTTCTTCCCTTTTGAGTAATTAACAATTTTAAGATTGGAAATTTTACATATTTAAATAATTGACATGTGTTAGAATCTAATCGACTACTTAACACATGTTCCGATTTCGTGAGTTAGAATTATACGCACTCTCTTTTATATATTAAGATTCTCTTTATTAAAAATCGTTTAAGCTAAATATTTTATATAACTATTTATATAGAGGTTTCGAGCAATTTGTAAAATTACTTTATGTGTTTTTTCTGTTTTAATTTCTTTCTTTTTGAGTAATTAACAGTTATTTTAATTTTTTCCCTTTTGAGTAATTAACAGTTTTGAAATTTAAAATTTTACATATTTAAATAATTGACACGTGTCACAATCTAATCGACTACTTAACACGTGTTGCGATCTCGTGAGTTACAATTATAAAAACTCTCTTTTATATAATAAGATATAAAATCATATAAAGCTAAATTTTGCATGGGAATTTTAAAGCTAAACAAAATGGAAATCTCTAAAACGAAAGTGTATGTATCTTCTGATAAAAAAAAATATTATAATCTTTAGAACAAAAACAAAACAATAGCCAACACACATGTTATCGTTGATAAATCCATATTTGATCCGTCGCTATTTCCATGACTCCTATGATGATGAGAACCACCACCGAACCAAAATCCACCACCACCTCTACCGCCACCGCCTCTACCACCACCACCTCTAAAGCCACCACCACCACCTCTACCGCCACCACCACCACCACCTTTTGCGGCAACCGAAGTTATCAACATAGTTAAGATTAGACCAACGGTCACGAACTTCATCATCATCATCATCTTCGGTGAGGAACAAGACTTCATTATCTTCTTCATGGAAAACAATCACCTTATAGAAAGAAAAAACACAAGAATAGTGCTCTTGTTATTAATCTGTAACGGAGAAAAACTTCAAAAAATGGCAACTTAGTGTTTTGCATAGACAATATAAACTAATTACTCGAATTCTAATTGACGCGACAAGGAAGGAGTTTCAATGCGATTTCTAATTTCTCAAATTAGATTTGTCTATCGTTAATTACATATAGGGTCGACTCTTTCCTTTTTTTTTTCCTCCTAGAAAACGAAATAATAGAAATAAATATATGTTAACACGATATGAAGCACGAGTATCATTACTTGCCAATAAGTTTAGCCAATTAATGGAATCATTTCCTTTTCTTGTATGTCAAAAACGTTAACTCAAATAGGAGACATGGAAAATTGAAGATTGAACGATTATTCTTGCTGGAAACTTGTGTGGAAAATCCTTATAAACTGTAAGCATTAGCATTAATTAGTAGCTAAAAGAAACAAAAACATTCATTCATAAATAGTTTTCAGTCTTAGAAGAGGAACAAGATACAATAAAGAAAATTTTCAATACTATCCAAGATTTGAGACCATTCCGAATTCTTTTGGGAAACCTATGAACTGTTGTTTTTAATTCAAACAACAAATGTTTGAGTTATTAATTTATTGAATATTAATTTATCAAGTTATTAATTTATCGAGTTTCTACTGTATTTCTAGTTTTCCGATAGATCGAATGTTATTAAAAAATGCTTTATAAGTTTAGCCAATTGTAATTGAAAAGTTCAAGTTTTTCAATTTTTTTCCTTTCAGTTTTATATTCTGCTTGAAACTATATAAACATTTGACTTTCTCAATAACCCGAACCACTAATACATTTAGGAAAAGCAATATGCCAATGGAAACACTAAAGAATACCGTACTACACATTTTTTAAAGGAGATATTGACAGAAATACTAGCAAGGTTACCTTGGTGAAGCATCTCGACATTCAAATTCGTGTGTAAGAAATGGAAATCGACACTTAAATTGAGAACAACAAGACAACACATAAATGGGGGACAATCTTTTGAAGGTTTGGAGTTAAAAAATGATGAATGCTGACAACATTTGTGCGAAATTCACCTCCCATTTATCTTGTTTGATATCGGCCTTTATGTACCGATAGCAATGCATTCATTTTGATCCCGATATTGCCTATATATATATTATATGGAGTACTCAACGGAACCATTACCATTATTTAGTAGTATCATATAAATTGGGGACACAAAACTATAAAATCTTCATAGAATAATCAATACTTTATATAATGATACTGATCATCAAGACTCTCCATGGAGTTTATACTCTTAGTGAGGAGTTTATACAAAAGTCTTAGTTAAACATCAATTTTAGTTTATGTTATCATTATTTATTCGTTTTAAATCATTTTTAAAAAAAATTTATGAAGCCTTTCAAGCAGAAAAAATAATAATTTTTTTAGGGTAATTAGTATGAATATTAGGTTTTGTAACTAAAATTAAATATTTAACACTCACTAAATCATAATTAAGTGAGTAACAAATAGTCTAGATAAAATTCCAAAAATACTTTTATGCAACTACATACCTTTTATCTCACAAAAATAAAAAAACAATTAAAATAAAAAACAAAACAAACATCTTACTCTAATTTCTAAGAGTAAATTACTAAAATTACCATAAATTTGGCAATTCTATCCAAAATTATCATAAGTGTAAAAATCTCTCCAATTTTATACCACAATCATTTTAAATGACAAAAATACCCTTATTTTATATCTAAAAAATCATTTCATTTTTCAGATCTTCTTCTTTTCTCTTCTCTCTTCCTCATTCTTCACTGAGCTTTTTTGCATTTCCATGGCGATGATAAATAATTCTTCTTTCTCCTTCCACACCATTTCACTGATCGAGTTTACGAAGTTGATTCTTCTCTTCTTCTTAATACCACGATTCGTAACATGTAGAGCTCCATATGTAACTTAATCGATGTCGCATATGAGTTTGATTTTCTGGGTTTTCGCTATTTCTTTGCTGATGATCAATGTCTCATTCGCCAAAACGAGATAGTGAATATACGTGGAAAACAGAGACGGCGGCGTTGATGATAGACAAAAACATATTTGATGAAAACGACGGTGGACAAAAATTGAGCCGATGACAAAGACAGAAATCGTAAACGGAAATAGATTTGGTGACAGTGATGGTGGACAAAATTGGACTTGGCGTGGACAAAAACGAAGTCGGCGACGGAGTCGGCAATGGAGACGGTGGACAAAAATGAAGTCAGTGACGGATCTGGTGATGGAGACGGTGACGATGACGGTGGATGATGGACATAAACGACGGGGATGGTGGTGAACAATATATGGAAAGGTTATGAACAAAATCATGTTAATATACCATAAGTGATAACAAGGGTAAAAAAAATTTTGTTTTGTTGTGGTATAAAATTGGTAAGGTGTTTTCATTTATGGTAATTTTGAAAAAAAAATTTCAAAATTATGGTAATTTTGGTAAAATTCCCAATTTCTAATACTATTATATTTTCTTCTTCTTCTTGCCTCCTCTCTCTCCGTGCTTCTTCCTCGTCCTTTTTTTTCTTAATTTTTCTTCTTCTTATCTCCTTCTTCTCCTCCTATTTCTTCTTTATAATAAAATTTTGTAATTTGCTTTCACCGCCGTCGTACTTCTTATTCGATTTTACTAATGTTCGTCTTCGATTTTGAAAATTTTCACTAAAATCCTATTTTATTCCATTCCCAATTATGTATAATCCTATATTAATTATTTTCTTCAAAGATGTTTGAATCTTGATGATGGAAGATCCTAAACTATGTAAACGTTTGTTTCACCTTGATGATGGAAGATCCTAAACTATGTAAACGTTTGTTTCACCATGATCGTGAACTAATATCATAGTTAACTATGTTTTGATAATAGTTAACTATATTCGTTTTTATCATGCAAATTATAAGTGATAATCTTTAATTATGTATGCTTTCTTTTTCATTTTGCAAAACTAAATAGTTGACTATTTATATTATTCTTTTTATTTTGAAAAATTAAATAGTTGACTATGTGTATTAAAATTAAATAGTCAATTGTTACAAATAATAGTTGACTATGTGTATTTATTATGTTTTCTATAGTTCACTATCACTGTATACAAAATAGTTTACATGAATAGTGGACTATATATATTCGAATAGTTCACTATATACATTATTATTTTGTTATAAGACTCTCAAATTTGGGAATGATATTATTGTTTTACAGAATTATAGGAGGCGCAAATTATATAATATGTAAGAAGATGTTTTGTATGAGAATTTTTTGAACAATACTTTCCTTAATAAATTTCGTAAGAGCAATTTTGTCTAAATTTTTTACTTCTCTGCTAGTTGCCTAATTTCTATTTGATGCATGTTACTTTTTAAAATATTTATCCTCAAAATAATATTGAGCTAATTCACCTTTTTTTATAATGAAAAGCTAATAAACATGTGAAAAGGTAGTTTAATTTATTTTAATTCCCTTTTGACTAAACGTGATTGACCCTCTTTTGATTACGAGCGGGAAAAAAAAACAGTAATAAAGACTCTACTCTCTCTCTCGCGTCCCTTCTTCTTCCTTCCTCGGATTTCTCACGATGCGAAACTCCAATCAATTTTTTCTCTTTCAACGGCATTGATGCAACATGGTTCGGTTTCTGGGTCGGTTCGATTGAGCTTCTTGGTTCATGTTAGAATTGAGTATCGTTCTACGGTGGCCTTGTTTGAGGAGTCTCGGTGGATCCGATGAAATATGGCCTAACTTTCATCGGATTTCGCCCCCGATGGTGCTGTAACTGTGGTCCGGCGACGGTGACTCATCAGCCATTTTCGGATGCAGTCCACGTAAGTGTACACGTGTTGCTTTTTAATTCAACATTATCTTTAGTAGATCTTATCTTGGGCTTTGGGATTTGGGCTTAATCAAAGTATGGGCTTCTAAACAACCAACGTTTTAATGAACGAAGACGACAAAAAACAAAAAACAAAATTTGATATTCATTTTAAAAGTATTGATTTATTTTCAAAAGAAAAATTGCTCTTCACTCTTCTCTCTTCTCTCTTCTTCTCTCACTCGCTTTCTCTCTAACGGTGGTGAGATTTCTTCGTTTCGTACTTCTGCAACAATGGTGAGAAGAAGAAGAAGAGTCCGATCATCGATTTTCTCTTCTCCGCCTTCTTCTCTTAGTCTAAAAAAATAGTTTTCGCAATCAGATTTAGCGATGATGTTACTTTTTTTGTTCTCTCACAGGTAATCGCTCAGAAGCTTAAGGAAGCTGAGATCACCGAACAAGACTCGCTTCTTCTGGTAAGCAAAAACTCCATCGTCGAGCTTTTTTTTTTCTTATGGTTTAGTGAAATTTTGATCTGGATTTTGTTTAAGCTTATCATCTAGATATGGATTTCTGAGGAATCGTCAACTGTTTCTTCGTTTAGTTGGATTTGTACACTGACGTCTTCGTTTTGGTGTTCGCAGACTAGGAATCTGCTACGAATTGCTATATTCAACATCAGTTACATTAGAGGACTCTTTCCTGATAAGTATTTCAACGATAAATCGGTTCCTGCGTTGGGTATGAAAGAAAAGATGAGCTAAGCTCAGATTTGAAGAAAAGATGAAAACTTTAGAATTTTATTATCATTCTTCTTGAGGGTTTACAATGGTTATAATTTCTCTTTTATAGACTCACAAATCAATCTAAGATGATGACAGATGTAGCTCATCTAGAGATTATAGAAGATGATAAAGGATCAAAACGGTTATGAATTTCTATCTTTTGAGCTGGTTTTGGCTGTAAGTGTAAAGGTGATTTTACCTTATCTTCTCTGTTCAAAGATGCCGTTGGGGAAGAAGCTTCAAGAGACTTCACTGGTTCTGATTTCTTCGTGGGCCGTTGACTGGTTTTGTGGCCCATCGTGATGTTGTTCTTTAGCCCATCTTTCACATGTTTAGAAGCTTCTGTTTGAGCGAGAGTGTTCGACTTCTTTGGCTTAACACACCCCTGCAAACTTAGTGTGGAACTTTGAGCCACACCAAGTTTGAATATGAGCTCAAGGAACGCTGCAATTGGCAAAGATTTCGTGAAGATATCAGCCAACTGATGTTTAGAGGGAATGTGATGAACCACAAGCTTGCCAAGAGCTACACGTTCTCTGACAAAGTGCCAATGTGTCTCGAAATGTTTTGACCGCCTGTGAAGAGCTGGATTGGCAGAGAGATAGACGGAGGAGAGATTGTCACAGTATAGATTAGGCGTACCAGGTAGGGAGATGCCTATTTCTTCAAGAAGTTTTTCCAACCAAGTAACTTCAGCTGCTAAGTCCGAGAGAGCTCTATACTCAGCTTCGGTTGAGCTTCTTGCAACTGATTCTTGTTTTCTGGCGGACCAAGAGATTATGTTGCTGCCCAAGAAAGTACAGAATCCTCCTGTAGACCTTCTTGAGTCTTGACAACCTGCATAGTCTGAGTCACTATAGGCATGAAGGTTGAAGTCTGTTGCTGAAGAGAACATTGTGCCAAAATCAGTGGTGCCTCTGAGATAACGAAGAACACGCTTGAGGAGGTTGAAGTCAGACATCATAGGGCTGTGCATTTTTTGACAAATGTAGTTGACAGCAAATTGAATGTCTGGCCTTGTGAGTGTGAGGTATTGAAGTTTTCCTGCCAAGCTTCTGAAGTAAGATGGCTCAGGGAAAGGTTCTGACTGACCTGTTACTTTGTCAAGTTGTAGTGGAAGCGGAGTGGGCATGGGAGAGCAATCTGACATCCCCGCAGTATAGAGAAGATCTTCAGTGTACTTGGCTTGACATAGGAATAGCCCATCTTTCACATGAGTAGCTTGAATTCCCAAGAAATAGTGAATAGGACCCATGTCTTTCATTCTGAACTTATTGTTAAGAACCACCAGGAACTGATCAATTAAGGTCTTGTTGTTTCCTGTTAGCAGCATGTCATCAACGTAGAGCAAGAGCAGCATTGTGTTACCATCCTTATGATACACAAACAGTGACGGATCCCTTGTGCAACATTGGAACCCATAATCCAGCAAGTGAGTGCTAAATTTGTTGAACCACTCTCTTGGAGCTTGCTTTAAACCGTATATGGCCTTGTGAAGCTTGCAAACGTGGTTGGGATGTTCAGGATCAATAAAACCAGGCGGCTGATGCATATACACAATTTCATTCAAATCACCATGAAGAAAGGCATTTTTAACATCAAGCTGCTTAACCTCCCATTTCAGAACTGTAGCAGTATGTAGAATGGTTCTCACTGTGGCAGTCATAACCACAGGGCTATAGGTCTCTAGGTAATCGATACCTTCTTCCTGATCAAAGCCTTTTGCACATAGCCTGGCCTTGAGCTTGTCTAGATCACCATCAGCTAATAGTTTTGTCCTGAAGACCTATTTGCAACCTAAGACATTCATACCAGGTTCATAAGGAACTAAAGAGAAAGTACCAGTTTCCTTGAAGGTGTCCATTTCATCTGTCATGGCTGCATTCCAACCTGGATGTTTGAGAGCTGCAGTGACAGTTCTGGGCTCAGAGTGAGGAGATGGGACAGTGAGCAAGACATACCTAGGATTAGGTTTCTTGATACCATCTTTTCCTCTCGTTGTCATAAGGTGATTATTGACAGGAGCTGCAGGATCATGCTGAGTTTCTGTTTCAGGAAGAGAAGAGTGAACCTCATGTGACTCATCAAAAGAAGGAGAAGCTGCAGTATTGTGTTGAGAAGATGATAACTCAGGAAAATCTTCAGGAGTAAACAGAGGCGGTTCAGTCACTTCCGGTGTTAGAGAGTTTGGTGTAGACTCAGGAACTTCTTGCGCACTAGACTCTGAGGTTTCATAAATGATGGGAGAAGGTGCTGCTGGTTCCACACTTGCAAGAGATTGTGGCACAGGAAGAAAGCTTTGTTGCCAAGCAGCAAGGAGAGGAGTTTCAGCTCTTGGTTGCAACTTAGCATAGGTTGTAGCAAAGGGAAATTCAGATTCTTCAAACAAGACATGCCTGTTGATGTAGACATGGCCAGTAGGTGGGTAAACACAGCGATACCCCTTCTATTTATCACTGTAACCAAGAAAGACACACTTTAAAGATCGAGGTTCAAGTTTGTTTGAAGAGTACGGACGAAGCATCGGATAACAAGAGCAGCCAAAGACCCTGAGGAAAGAGTAAACCGGTTTGGTGCCAAACAAGACTTCATAGGGACTCTCTTGATTTGACAAGGCAGAAGAGGGAAGCAGATTGCTGAGAAAGTTGGCTGTGGAAAAGGATTCAACCCAATACTTCAATGGCACTTTACTGTTAAATAGCATAGACAGACCAAGCTCAGTTATGTGTCTATGCTTCCTTTCAGCTAGGCCATTCTGTTGAGGAGTATGGGGACATGATATGAGCTGCTTAATCCCACACTTGCTGAGATGGGAAGTAAAAACCTTACTTATAAATTCTCCTCCTCCATCACACTGAAACACTTGGATCTTTTGACCAAGTTGATTCTCAACCAAAGCTTGAAATAACAGAAAAACTTGATAGAAATCTGACTTCAATTTGAGAGGATAAAACCAACAATATCTTGAGAAATTGTCAATAAAAACCACATAGTACTTGAATCCTTGAACTGAACAAACAGGAGATGGACCCCATAGGTCACAATGGATGCGTTGAAGAGGTTTATTAGCTTTAAAACTAGAGGAAGAGAAAGACAGTTTTGAGCTTTTTCCAAGCTGGCAGGATTCACATAACTTGCCAGAGCCCTTGTTTATTGAGATATCTTTATTCCTGGAGAGTAGCTGGAGAACTTCATTGTTGCAGTGACCAAGTCTTTGATGCCATACTTCTTCAGGAGAAGAGGTTTGTCTTGTTGAATAAAAGGCCATGAATGAAGGATTCTCCAGTACATATAGATCTTCACGCCTTCTTCCTTGAGTCAGGACTTTCTTTGATTGTTTGTCCTTCACAGCAACCCCATCACAATCAAATTCAATGGAAATTGGATAATCGGTTGTGAGTTTAGACACAGATAGAAGAGATTTCACTATGCCAGGACAGACAAGCACATCATTCAAAGAAAGAGTACCTGAGGGAAGGGCTAAAGGAACAGATCCGATGTGAGTGATGGGAAGGAAACTACCATCACCAACCATGACTGCATCTGTACCATGATAAGTCTGAGCAGATTGAAGATTCTGTGTAGAGCTAGTGACATGTGAGGAAGCTCCAGTGTCAGGGTACCATTCGTGACCAGAGTACTGAGAATCATCTGTTACTCTCATAGCAGCAAGAGCTGTAGATGCTTCATCTAACTGAAAATCTCTATCAAACCGTTTGTAACAAGTCCAAGCAGAATGACCATATTTGTTACAAATCTGACAAGTTGGCTTAGTAGAGCTGGAGTTGTTGAACTGTTGTGGAAAACCTCTACCCCTGGTTGAGTAGCCTCCTCTTCCTCTGTTATTTCCTCTACCACGACCATAGCCTTGAGATGCAGGAGAGTTATCAACAGTGAAGGCAAGATGAGGGTTAACAGAGGTTGCAGAGTTTTCATAAGTTTTCAGTCGGTCTTCAAAGTTAGTGAGCCGATACACAACATCTTCAAAGGTAGGAGAAGAGAAAGAATCTAAAGCATTCTCTATAACAGCAGCAACAGGTTCATATTTCCTTCCTAAACCATTCAAAACCCCATAGATTTTCTCTTGATCCGGTACTGGATAACCAATAGAGTCTAACTGGTCACAAATAGTCTTAACTTCCTTTAAGTATTCCCCCATAGATTTACCAAGCTTAGAGACAGTTTGTAACTTCCTTTGTAAATCAAACTTCCTAGACGCCGAGACCCTATTGAAGTTCTTAGCAAGTGTGAACCATACCTCATGAGCAGACTGAAGTCCATAGACAATTCTCAAGGCATCTTCTGACAGAGATCCAAAGAGCCAAGCTTTAACAAGCTGGTCTTGTTGAACCCATGTGTTGAACGCAGGATTGGATACTTCAGAGGTTACTTCACCATTTCGGATAGTGGTTGTTGGCGGCGGTCGAGGTAGAGCACCAGTGACATAACCGAGCAGCATCTGGCTAGAGAGGAAAGATTCGAACTGTGTCTTCCATAGGAGATAGTTCGAAGCAGTGAGTTTCAGAGTAACGCATTGAGAATAAACATTGAGAGCAGAAGCGGGAATGGATTGAAGAGAGCCCTCCATGGCTCTGATACCATGAAAGAAAAGATGAGCTAAGCTCAGATTTGAAGAAAAGATGAAAACTTTAGAATTTTATTATCATTCTTCTTGAGGGTTTACAATGGTTATAATTTCTCTTTTATAGACTCACAAATCAATCTAAGATGATGACAGATGTAGCTCATCTAGAGATTATAGAAGATGATAAAGGATCAAAACGGTTATGAATTTCTATCTTTTGAGCTGGTTTTGGCTGTAAGTGTAAAGGTGATTTTACCTTATCTTCTCTGTTCAAAGATGCCGTTGGGGAAGAAGCTTCAAGAGACTTCACTGGTTCTGATTTCTTCGTGGGCCGTTGACTGGTTTTGTGGCCCATCGTGATGTTGTTCTTTAGCCCATCTTTCACATGTTTAGAAGCTTCTGTTTGAGCGAGAGTGTTCGACTTCTTTGGCTTAACAGGGTAAGTCGCTAATCTGGGAGTTTTCCAGATCTAATCGTCTCTTTCATGGATTTGTTTGTAATGCGTTTGAAACGAAGTATAGATATGAAGATTAAGAAGCTAATGCCTATGGATGCTGAATCACGCCGATTAATTGACTGGATGGAGAAAGGTTTTTTTTCTATACTAAACGATTTTGGCATTACACAGCTTTCCTTTCAATTGTATCCTTGTTAATTTTTTTATTTCATCATGGAATCTAGGTGTCTACGATGCGTTGCAGAGAAAATACTTGAAGACGCTCATGTTCTGTATATGTGAAACAGTCGACGGTCCGATGATTGAGGAATACGCATGTAATTTTCTGCTGTGATGATTGATTAGCTTGATAAACAGTGTTCTTCGCTGGTGGATTTGAATTTGATGATGAGCTTGTTGTGTTACTGCAGTTTCTTTCAGCTATTCAGATTCTGAGAGCCAAGATGTCACGATGAACATCAATCGTACTGGAAATAAGAAACATGGAGGAAATTTCAACGCCACTACTGACATTACACCGAATCAAATGAGGTATGTATACTATTGAGATATACCGTTCCTACTTGGAGGTCTATTTGGTTTTATCTTCCGTAACATGCTCTATAATTTTCATGAAATCAGGAGTTCTGCTTGCAAAATGGTCCGTACACTTGTTCAATTGATGAGGACTCTCGACAAAATGCCAGATGAGGTAATGGATACTTTAATTACCCTTCAGGGATGTTGCATTTTCCCGTGCGTTTCCAGATTGCTGATTACAGAGATTATTACTTTTTGCTTCTGCTCCAGCGTACCATAGTGATGAAGCTTCTGTACTACGATGATGTGACGGTATGGATATAGCCTTCCTAAATTTCTATGATCCTTGGTATACATGTCATGATCTTAATGCAGCTTTGATAGAGCTTCTTTTGTCTCATATAAACTCCAACTTTCAGATTAACATATTGGAAATAATAAGCATTCAAATTTTGCGCTTGTGGATTTTCTAGTTCATTGATTAACTCTTCACACTTGTAATACATACAAAGTAGCTTTGAATTTTTGTGTTCACTGACAAGTTTGATCTTTCTTTTGGAATAATGTCAATGCTGTTCATCTTATCTCACTTTTTTTCTGCTCTGCCGAAATTGAATGCTCATAGGAAAGACTGACGGCTGTTATTTGATCCTTTTTTGCAGCCACCAGATTACGAGCCACCTTTTTTCAGAGGCTGTACAGAAGAAGAAGCTCAGTATGTATGGACAAAGAATCCTCTGAGAATGGAAATTGGGAACGTTAACAGCAAACATCTCGTGTTAACACTAAAGGTAGTGCGATATAAGAATTAGCAACACGCTGAGACATATTTCTTGTCTTATGATGTGAATTCACTGTGGATGATATGTGTAGGTCAAGAGTGTGCTGGATCCTTGTGAGGATGATAATGATGACATGCAAGATGATGGGAAGAGTGTAGGACCTGATTGTGTACATGATGACCAGCCTTCTGATTCAGATAGCGAGGTTAACAAAGTCTTTATTTCCTCATCTGCAATAAACTTGGTCTTTACATCCTACATACATTAGACTCTGATCTGTAATGTTCGTTGTTGTTGTTGTTGTATCCAGATTAGTCAAACTCAAGAAAACCAATTCATTGTGGCGCCAGTAGGTAATGATCACTAACAACAAATCCTAGTTTGCTATGCCAGTCTAATAAAGATTTCACTAAACTGAGTTAACTTGATATACTAACAGACGAACAAGATAATGATGATGGAGAGGTTGATGAAGGTGAATTATCATACAAATATTAGCTCAAAAACTTGACTCTCAACTTATAAGAAGAGCTTCTTCTAATTTCACCTATCTGTGGAATGCTTCAAGATAACACACAGGATCCGGTTGAAAATGAACAGCAGTTAGCAAGGGTGAAGGAGTGGATCAACTCCCGTCACCTCGATACCCTGGAGCTTACAGATATTCTTTCAAACTTCCCAGATATCTCAGTGGTAATGAGTTTTTCCTCTTCATTTCCACCTTAAAAGTCTGTATGAGCTCTTGCATATTTAGTTTCCTGCCGTTTCTGAAATCCAAGCCACTCATTTTATGTTATTTTAGGTTCTCTCTGAAGGTAAATCAAGGCTTGATGAATGTTGCTACGAAAAGGCACCACTGAAGCATCATCATACAATGATTAAATCTACAGTTTTCCGTAATTAGTATATACTGTTAACTGCAGAGCCTATCTTCCACCACTAATTGATTACATCCTAACTTTCAGAAATCATGGATCAGCTCGAGAAAGAAGGTGTTCTTTCGAAAACAGGGAATGAGACATACGTTATAAACAGAGATAAGGTATATAATTCATCCTAACCTACTGGTCTGATTTCATTCTCTTTGCTTTTTATTTATTTTGACAATCAACTAAACCCAAAAGTATCAGCAGACACCGGGGAGCGAATTCACCTTTGTGAAAGATGAAACTGATGGTGAAACTGCTCCAAAGGATGGGAAACCTGTAGCTCCTGAAGACTACATGTATATGAAAGTGAGAGACCTGGTTTATACTCTTATATTTTAAATTGTACACAGGCAAAAAAGATTGATTGATAAAGATGGTCCTGAGATAAATCAGTAACACATGGTTGTTTGTTAGGCTCTGTACCATTCTCTTCCGTTGCAATATGTGACCATTACAAAGCTTCACAACATGCTGGATGGTGAAGCCAACCAGTCGGCAGTTCGTAAGTTAATCGACAGAATGACCCAAGAGGGCTACGTGGAAGCTTCTAGCAACCGCAGGCTAGGTTTGCTGCCTCAAACTTAAGACCCTTGTCTTTTAAGTTTTGTTTGTCATAAGGTTGTCTCATTCATGCAAATGTGTATATACAACAGGGAAGCGCGTGATTCATTCTAGTCTAACCGAAAGGAAGCTAAATGAAGTCAGAAAAGTTCTTGCCACAGACGATATGGTAACTCCTCACACTTAACAACGTAAATAGTAAAACGACTTTCTAATGTAAATTGTTTCACAGGATGTGGATGTTAACGAAGCTGCAAACAAAACAAATGGTCTAGAGGCCAAAGCAACCGCAGGTAATAACCCCTGTTCGCAACCAAGTTTTGAACTG
This sequence comes from Draba incana, assembly GCA_963576765.1. Taxonomy (NCBI): domain Eukaryota; kingdom Viridiplantae; phylum Streptophyta; class Magnoliopsida; order Brassicales; family Brassicaceae; genus Draba; species Draba incana. The sequence goes on from OY755216.1 coordinate 5,565,080, forward strand.
TGTTAATTGATCTGATGTTCACACAAAAACATTTATTTTGAATTAAATAGATGGATCTACCTGTGGAGGCATCCACGCCATAGGATCAGACTTCACACGTACGAAAGGAAGATCTGGGATGCAGCAAAACGGCTCAATTCTCAGTGATCAGACCATTTCTAAAGCTAATAACACTCCAGTTAGCACTAGAGCACAGGTTAGAATCACAGCATTGAATTACATCATATCATATTGTGTGACCTCTTACAAGTCTAGCTATTTTTTTGGTAATTGTGGCTCAGCCTGTTGCTTCGAGGGAAAGCTTTGCGGTAAATGGAGTGGGTGCTAACAACTGCAAGGAGGTTGACACAAACTGTAGCCAAGCCTCGCAGGATAAGCGTAGCAGGAAAACCAGCATGGTCTCTTTATACTAAAAAACCACATAACTCTCTTATCTTTTGAGTTATTACTATATTCTGAAACTAACGTTTTTGCTTCTTGTTGTTGATCAGGTGAAAGAGCCTATTCTGCAGTACTCGAAGCGCCAGAAATCTCAGGTTAATTGAAGATTAGACATACTTCTCTATCCAACACGCCAAAGTCCAACCACTTCCTCAGTGGTTTGTGATTTTATTATCCAGCTCATCATAATTCATATACTCTACTGATACACTCGCTTTTATTACACTCTTAACTTGGGCTTTTGCACTCAGTTTCCATCCTAGAGACTATTCTCATGCTTTAAGTATTTATATCTTTGTGGATTTTGTGATGAGAATCATTACATTTAAAGGTTGGAAAAGTTAGCTGTGTCTTAATGCAATTTCGTACATATGTTTCTTGATGCCTACTATCATTTGGTATGGGGAAGGACCACCGATCCTTGTTTAATTAAATTTCCTATTTTGTTGATCTTTCTTGCATTTATCGTCTACGGTTCTGCTAGTCATTTTTGCCAATAGCCTGAACGTATATGATCTGAAGCAAAATCATAGTCTTAATGTAAGCTGAAACCTTAACTTTAACATTTTGGTTTTGGTTCTGGCTCAATTGAGAATTGAATTGGTGTTGACGGGTGCATTTTGTTAACGAATTAGCAATTTTGTTAGGATTGCTTTAAAGAGTGTTCTTAATTTCATTACTCTTCTTTTACATTTCTCTTGTTTGCCACTATGACTATATTCATTCCTCAAATGATAAGTCTCCAGCTTTTGTGAGGAATTTGTTTTACATTACAAATCATATACTCCATTGCTCTACAAGAACCACGGCACACGTTTTACATAATTTCACCTTCTCTGTCTCGCCATACGTTTCTTTCGAGCCTCTTTAGTAGCTGACGTACACAAATGTAGCAATCTCTGATCTCTCATTTGTCCAGAATTAGGAATATAAGTATGTTGATACGGGTTCATGTTGTATCCTGGGAAACCATTAACTCCAGGTTCTTGAAATGGACTATACTGCGAGTTTGGAGGCATGGCGAATTGTTGCTGATGTGGCATGGCTCCAGACTGTGGCAGTGGCCGAGGCATGTATCCGAAACTTGGATCCGAGACAAAAGCTTGTTGTGGCGGTGGGGGTGGAGGAACCCATGTCGAAGGTGAGAAACATGTTTGATCGGACGGTGGGATTAGGTTGTTATTAGGGTTAGGGTTTTGAGACGGGTCTTGTTGGTATGATTGTTGATAAGAGATGTTGGTGGTGGTGGTGCTATTGTTACCCCCTCTTTGTAGATGATTTGTTTGGACCCATTCAAGAATCAGCTTCAAAAGCTGCTTCATCGCTTCTTTCCCACCGCCTAATTGTCTCGCTGCTGACTCAATCGTTGCTTTCTTTATCTTCACTTTCCTCAAATCCTCAGCCGAAACAGTCTCTTTGTTGTTCTTTAGCCACTCCAAGAACACAGCCGCAAGATCCTCATCTTGTTCCAACGTTTGCATGTCTCCTCCACTACTGTTGTCCATCATCGGAACAACAACCTCGTCGAGTGTTTCGTCCATCAAGTTAGGGTTTTGGGTGTCGTCGTCTTGGCTAAAAATAGCCGATGTATCGAAAAACTCGTTGCTATCGAGTAGATCCGTGTACCCGAGCGTATCCATCATATCACCTCCTTCACCGCAACCAAAACCTTGACTAGTCTCTAATGGAATCTCCATGGAAGCAGTGGATTGCAATGCAGCGGAAGATTCGACATCACAGTTTCCTGATCCGTATTGGTTTTGGTTTTGAGTCGGTTCTTCTCCGTCTGATCTCAATATAGCCCAAGAAGCAGCTGAGGAAGTTGAGGAAGAAGCTGCGGAAGAAGAAGAAGCCGAGGAGATGATTGCGTTGACAGGAGCTGGAGATGTTGAAGATGATGATGATGACATGCATGAGAAATCAGGTAGCGTTGGGAGATCTCCGTTGAGCATTGAAGGGTCATGTTGAACAATTAAATCATCATCTTCATGACCATGACCATTATAATGATTATGGTCATCTGGCCAGATCTCTCTACCGACCTCTTCCATCAAAACAGCCTCATCGGCGTCTCCGGCTAGTATACCGCAATCCTCGGTTAGATCTTCACCGTTCTCAGCCACATGCACGGTTTTCATTGGTGTGACGGATCCTTGTATAATCCTTTCTAGTGGAAGTGGAAATGATAAATCTCTTTTCGAGTGAAAGGGAAATTTATGGTTTCTAAGTATTTTTTACGGACAGATTTGTGTGTGAGTAAGGAGGCAAAGAAAAAAGAAAAATTAACCCAACTTGGCTATCTTCTAATCCTCCAAACAACATAACCTATAACCAAAGAGTTTGATGAGGTTAAGATTACTCAAAGGAAGAAAAAAAAAGGATCCAAAGCATGTGAAGAGATTCGCCTATATATACTCCCATCAACTCTAAAGAACAAAAGACCAAATTGTAATATGGTCCAAAATTTGGTTGTAGATCTGAACTCTCAAAAACAAGAGATGTAATTTGTTCACAAAGATTGGTCTCTTGGTCTAATGAAACAGAGAAAGAGGTTTCGGTTTTTTAGAGAGAAAGAAGAACAGATGAACAGGCCAATATGTTATAAAAAAACCGTTTGGGGTTTACTCTTAAGAAGGATGAATACAAGAGAAGTCTCTCTTCTTTTATTTTTCCAACTATGGAGAGATAGTAAAAGCAATAGTATCATATACTGTATTTATAAAACTATATAATAAACATGGTTAAATGCTAATGGTGTGATTGGTTGGGTTTTAAAAAATTTCTACAACCTCTTTAAGTATTTCTACAACATTTGCTTACCAATCAGACTTTAAGTATTTTAGTTGGTCTCATATAAAACTTACAGCCTTTCCAGCCTTGTTTTTGTTTGTTTGTTCATGTTTTACTTTTTTTCCTAAAGCAAATATTTTGTGCCTCTAAAAGCTGTAAGATTTTTCTACAGCAAAAGAATTTACAGCTACAGCAAAAACATCTACAAACTACATCCTACATCCTACAGTAATTATTTTACAGTTACAGCCGAACCAATCCCCTCCTAAATCAACCAAGAAGAAAATACTACTAATAAATAGCTTAAATAAGAGAGTTCCATGTGTGTTCCAGTTTGTTCCATGACATTTATGGAAATTGTTTTACTACTATAATAAAATATGTTAGATTGAAAGAAGACATTTGATTTTTCAAAGAAGACAAAATGCGAACGTTTAAATTTGTGACAATATTGACAAAAATGGTGTGCTCATAGAAAGCTCTATTATAGAAATTAATTTTAATCTCAAGCTATTTGCTAACAAAAGAAAAGTAGTTCTCTTGGAGAAAAGACATTGGTTTTGAAATTATACGGTGCTAAAAAAATCAAATACGCATTTATAATTGATAAAAGTTTTTAAAACGGAGAAATAGATGTCCCCTCGTGCCGCCTGCTAGTATCTAAAGGTTTGGTACAGAAGTTTAATATTATAAAACTTGAGTGGCGAGACCAAGGGATGGTTCTTAAATAATTTATTATTATAAAACTAGAAAATGTCCAATTATCAACTTAGTATTTCTTATGTGCAAATCTCATGTCGACCAAAAATTAAATCATCATCATCTTCATGACCATGACCATGACCATGACCATGACCATGACCATGATTCTGATTATGGATATCGCTACCGACCTCTTCCATCAAAACAGCCTCATCGGCATCTCCGGCTAGTATACCGCAATCCTCGGTTAGATCTCCACCGTTCTCAGCCACATGCACGGCACGGTTTTCATTGGTGTGACGGATCCTTGTATAATAATCCTTTCTAGTGGAAGTGGAAATGATAAATCTCTTTTGGAGAGAAAGAGGGAAAGTTAGGGTTTTAAAGTATTTTTTCCATGGAAATGATAAATCTCTTTTGCAGCATTCAATTAACTCAGCGAGAAGTTAGTCAGCTAGGAGTACTAAATAGCTTAAATAAGAGAGTCCCATGTGCGTTCCAGTTTGTTCCATGATATTTATGGAAATTGTTTTACTACTATAATATGTTAGATTGAATTGAACACCTCCTTTTCTCATTCTGGAAGATAAGTGCAAATTTGGTTTTAAGTTATTCGGTCTCTTTTGCAGCATTTAATTAAGGGATAATTTGCTATATAATACCAAAAATAATAATAACTAGACAACTAACCAATTACCCTAAATCTAATGGTTGTGCTTGTGCCACATAGAGTTAAAATGGTTAGTTGCTTAGTTAGTATTTTTTTGTGTGCTATATAAGTATATAGCAAATTAACCCTTTAATTAACTCACCGAGAATAAAAGGAGAGAGACAAGAGTTTTTAAGAAAAAAAGATGTAACAGTTTTTCAGCATTTGATTTTTCAAAGAAGACAAAATGCGAACGTTTAAATTTGTGACAATATTGACAAAAATGTTGTGCTCATAGAACATTAAAAGCTCAGTTATACAGAAGCAGAGTTGGTCAAGTCGGGAAGATCGAAGGATGCTTAATTGACGGCGGAGCAATTCGATGAAATAATATCGCCGTTAAAGGATTTGGTCGGAGAAGACATCTCAGATCCCCAATTGGGCCCTATTATGGTCTCTCCAAAGCCCAATGCACAACAAGCTAAATTTAAAAAGGCTTTGGGAGTAAGAAAAAAGATTAGGCAAAGCCCATTTCGAGGGGCCAAGATCCAAAAACAAGCGGCTTTCGCAGTAGCTAATTCTCTTAGGGAGGACAAGTCCCTTTATGGAAAGTTACTTCCGTCATCTTCGGGGACGGCCCCTATCCGGGGAAAGGTTCCGAAGAAAATTCAAGACCCGGTGGTTCAGGAGAAACCACCGGCAGCCGATTAAATGATCCTAAGTTGGAACTGTCAGGGAATCGGTGGCTTTCTGACAATTCGTCGTTTGCGTGAGATCCGTAGAAGACTATTCCCGGGAATAATTTTTCTTATGGAGACGAAGCGCGAGAGGAGTTACTTACAAGAGCTACAATCCGAGTTTGGTTATGATTTTCTTTTTACTGTTGACCCTAGCGGTCTTAGTGGCGGTTTAGCCATTCTGGCTTTACCCGATTTTCAAATTCAAGTTATTTCTTCGAATAAGAATATTATCGATGTATTGGCTACAATTCAGGGTAATAAAGTATTTATCTCTTTTGTTTACGGAGAACCTGTAATATCCCGCCGAAACCAAGTATGGGAGGCCTTAAGACAGATTGGCTCCAACCGTACCGGTCCCTGGTTAATGACAGGGGACTTTAATGAGATAACGGGACACCATGAGAAAACCGGGGGCCAAACTCGACGTGAATCTACCTTTTTAGATTTTTGACTCATGCAGAATAATTGTGGTATGATTGATTTTCCTTTCTCCGGTAACCCCCTCTCTTGGGTGGGCAAGAGAGGACATAATGTTATTCGATGTCGCCTAGATAGATCAATGGGTAATGAAGATTGGCATGAGAAATTCTCTCATACAAAGACAGAATATATGAGATTTATGGGGTCAGATCACCGGCCGGTCCTTACTCAGATAACATCTGGAGATTTCCAGGGAACCAAAAAGTTCAGGTTTGACAAACAATGGTTATCAAAGCCAAATTTTGAGAATATTATTAAAGAAGGCTGGGCTCCAGATGATTCTGACCCCAATTTGGAAATCAGTGACCGCATTTCATTATGTCGTAAGCTCATTTCTCGATGGAGAAAGACCGACCAACAAAATACTGGTGAGGCTATCGAGAGGCTCAAAGAGGAGTTAGATCGACTCCAGAGTTCCGATTCGGCGACCCTGGAAGAGGTCACAGAAACACAAGATAAATTACGAACTGCCCTAGCGGACAAGGAAGTTTTCTGGCAACAAAAAAGCAGGGTACTGTGGCTGGTTGCGGGTGATCAAAATACCCAGTTTTTCCATGCTTCTACCAAACAAAGACGAGCAAGGAATCGGATAATAGGAATTTTGAACTCCAGTGGAACATGGACTGAGCAAGAGGCAGAAATTGAGTCTATAGCAATTGCCTACTTTGAAGAAATCTTCTCCACGGCAGGGATTTCAGATTTGGAGACATCTTTGAGACATATCCCAAGCACGGTTACATCAGATATGAACGAAAACCTTACACGGCCAGTTTCAGCATCCGAAGTCAAATCAGCAGTTTTCTCAATTCATCCTGAAAAAGCTCCAGGTCCGGATGGGATGACGGCGCTGTTTTATCAGTAATTTTAGCATATCCTAGGACCACAAGTAGTCTCTATGGTTCAGGAGTTTATGGCTTCTGGGAGCATTGAACCCAGCATGAATGAGGTAAACATCTGTCTTATACCCAAAACCGACATGCCAAGGGCAATGAAGGAGTTTCGACCGATTAGTCTCTGTAATGTTAGTTACAAGATTATTTCAAAAGTCATGTGCCAACGTCTTAAACAACTTTTACCGAACCTGGTCTCTGAAACTCAATCGGCGTTCATAGAAGGAAAGGTTATATCCGATAATATCTTAGTGGCTCAAGAGTCTTTCCATGCCCTAGTCACGAAACCGACATGTCGCAAAGAGTTTATGGCGGTCAAGACAGACATGAGTAAAGCTTATGACCGCATTGAGTGGGGTTGCTTAGAAGGACTACTACGGAAGATGGGTTTTTCAGAAAAATGGATATCATGGATTATGCCGTGTGTGAATTCAGTAACCTATCACTTACTGCTAAATGGAGACCCTCGTGGCTCAATCACCCCTTCAAAGGGACTACGGCAGGGAGACCCCCTCTCACCGTCCTTATTCATTCTCTGTACAGAGGTCTTAATAGCCAACCTCAAGGCAACAGAATCCGCCGGTATTTTTACGGGACTCAAAGTGGCTTATGCTAGCCCGCCGGTATCCCACCTTCTGTTTGCTGATGACAGCTTGTTCTTCTGCAAAGCAAATGTAGAACAAAGTCAGAGTATTTTACAGATCCTTACACAGTATGGTAATGCTTCAGGACAACGAATTAACTTTGATAAGTCAGCAATTACATTTGGTAAAGATGTCCCCACAGAGGCACACTTGGCCATCCACCAAAGACTAGGCATTTTAAATGAAGGAGGCTCCGGAAAGTACCTTGGTATTCCGGAACAGCTACAGGGATCCAAGTCCCAAATTTTTGCCTATGTCCGTGACCGGCTTAACAACCGGATAAATGGATGGTCTGCAAAATTTCTATCAAAGGGCGGTAAAGAAGTTTTAATTAAGTCAGTAGCCCAAGTTATTCTGACATATGTGATGTCGAGCTTTCTCCTTCCTAAAGGCCTATGCAGAAAGTTGGCCAGTGCGGTATCCCAGTTCTGGTGGCAGTCAAAGCCTCAGTCACGGGGTATAAACTGGGTTGCGTGGAAGAAACTCTGTTTGCACAAGAAACAGGGTGGTATCGGATTTAAATCTTTCGAAGATTTTAATCAGGCCCTCTTGGCAAAACAGATGTGGCGACTCCACCAATATCCAAATTCCTTGGCAGCTAGAGTTTTAAAGGGATGGTACTTCCGGTAAAGCACCCTTTCTATGCACCAAAACCTTACCGCCCATCCTACGGATGGCGAAGTATATGGTCCTCGAAAACGTTGGTACTTCAGGGAACCCGCAAAATTATAGGTAATGGATAAAGTACGGCGGTTTGGACTGATAATTGGATTCCAGATCTAAAACCAAGACCGGCTGTTAGCAGGGGCGAAATAGTTAGTCCCCAGTTGCGGGTATCCGCATTCATCCACCAAGGGAGCCAAAAGTGGAATACACATGCGATACGAGCAACGGTGCACCCCCAGGATGTTCCCAGAATTCTAAGCATGAGACTTCCACCACGGATGTCGGAAGATAACTTTTCTTGGCACTACACCAAAATCGGGGTATACACAGTTAAGTCAGGCTACAAACTAGCCATGACTCATATGGATACGGATACTCAATATTCGCTCCAACTACCATCCGATAACCCGCTCAAGGCCCACGTATGGAAATTATCGGCACCAAACAAACTCCGCCATTTTCTGTGGCAATGCTTAGTAGGAGCGGTGGCAGTAAATGAGAGACTTAGGTTCCGACATATCCGGGAACAAGCGAGCTGCCCTCGATGTTCAGACCCGACAGAGACTATTAACCATGCGATTTTTACATGTCCCTCGGCTAGTAGGGTTTGGTCTATGACCGGGATCCCGACGGCATCACTCCAGTCGGCGAACCTTAGAACTAACTTAGATTTCCTCTTCTGGCGGACCTCTCGTTCCAGACCCACAGAAGAGGTCTCTCAGGCGTTTCCATGGATTATTTGGTACATATGGAATGCGAGAAATGATAAAATATTCAATAGGATAGACCGCGATCCAGCAGAGACACTAGCGCTGGCCATCAAGGAGGCAAAAGATTGGAGGGAAGCTAACATCTCTAACCAAGTGTTAGCTATTCAACCCCTGCCCACATCAGACAGGATTTCAGCCACTTTCAAATGCTCTGTCGACGGGTCATGGAAGGGAGAAGACAACACGAGCGGAGTAGGGTGGGTTCTGGAACTACAGGACGGTACGACAGATTTGCTGGGATTAAAAGGGACACATCGGAGTATTTCCCCTCTCCATACAGAGTTGCATGGCCTGCTGTGGGCAATGCGGTCTTTAATTCAAAAAGAACTTTTTTGCTCTACTTTTATCACTGATTCGAGAGATTTAGTGAAGATGGTGGATGCGCCACAAGAGTGGCCCGGTTTTGAACCGGAGTTGCGTGATTTGGCAATCCTTCGGGAGTCTTACCCTGAATTCGATCTCATCTACCGGCAACGGGAGAATAATACGAGAGCGGATCTGCTAGCGAGGAATGCACGCACGCGAAATAGGGTTTTTTCTTTTATTAGCACTTCTTTTCCCTATTGGTTCACAGATACAAACAATGTATTTGCTTAACTAATATTGAAGTGGGTTTGTGATAAAAAAAAAAAAAAAAAATTTTAATCTCATGCTATTTGCTAACAAAACAAAAGTAGTTCTCTTGGAGAAAAGACATTGGTTTTGAAATTATAAGGTGCTAAAAAAATCAAATAAGTATTTATAATTGATAAAAGTTTTTAAAACTGAGAAATAGAAGTCCCCTCGTGGCTCGTGCCGCTAGTATCTAAAGGTTTGGTACATAAGTTTTTTGTTTTTTGGACAAACGGTACATAAGTTTATGATTATAAAACTTGAGTGGTGAGACCAAGCGGTGGTCCTTAAATAATTTATTATTATAAAACTATAAAATTTCCAATTACCAACTTTCTATTTTTTATGTGCAAATCTCATGTCGACCAAAAAAAAAAGAGGTGCAAATCTCACTTTTACAAAAGTAAGTTTCCTCGGTCGGTACATTTATCTGGCCAAAACGATTCCAAAAACTTGCGCTTTCCTATTCAAGTGGAAGAGGATAGATAAGCATTCTTAAAATTTTCACATAAAATTTCATAATTATTCAAAATTACCTAAATAAAATTAACTATGTTTAATTCATCGATAGCAACGTTTAGTTTAATCCAAAATCGAACTTAAAAACAATCCATATTCGAACTCTTTTCATGAAGAAAAAGCTTCGTTTTTTACCAAATATGTGAACATTGATGAGTGAAATCAAACCATCCCAATGAAGGTAAGGATGTACACACTTTTCCATATTCAAACGATTTATTTCAAATGAGAAAAGCGAATACTCCAATACATACAAACAACATTTGAATACGAATTTGTTAGCAACTTTCATGAGAGAAGGAATCAATGCAATCATGTTGAAGGTGTGGAAAGAGACAAAATTATGTTAAAACTCAGTATTCTAAAAAGCAGTCTAGGCGATCACCTAGACAACCGCTTTAACCGCCTAAAATGGCATAATACTCGTTTTATTGAAATTGCCTAGACAACGTTTAATATAAACGTTCATATATTGTTTGATATGAATTAATTAAATATTTTATTTAATTTTTGTTAATGATTATATATTTTTATCATTCTAAAATATACTTTAACTAGTCCTATACCCGCGCAAATGCGCGGCTTTTTCTTCTAAAAATTGTATAGAAAAAAATGAAAAAGACCCAAGGATTTAACATGAGTTAGAAAATCGATGTAAATAGCACTTGTAATACATAGCTAAATAGGGATATATTTAAATCTCACACAAGGAAACAATACAAAATAAATATCATATTTATGGAGAGTTGAAAATTTTGATGTTCTTTAGAGTACAACCTCAATAATTTTCCGAAGAAAACCACTTACATGATCTTTCTTAAAAGTATTTTTTTGTGTTGCCCTAAAGAATAACTATTGAGATGATGTGTATATGTATGTCATGATTTTACTCATGTCAATCATTACCTATCCATTGAGCTTCTCAAATCCCGATAATTTACATAGCTACAACGGAAATATGCCAAAAACCTGAACTTATTGAATCACACATTTCCTCCTCAGCTGAAATCGAGAACGGTAGAAAATCTCTATAAATTGAATATGAGATGATAATTGTTTACATGAGATTAAAAATACATGTTTAATATAGTACGCTAGCAAGTAGAAAGATATACAACATGAACATTTGTGATTCTTCCTCCTCACATAAATTCAATTTCTTTAGTATAAATACCGAGATATGAACTTACTCAAATCACGAAGAAAAGAACGATGAAGAAAAGAAAATTCAACTTAATACATTGAAGTTTAATATTTTACATTAAACTTATGAATAACTAAAGTTATTAGAGAAGTTAAAAAAAAAAAAGCTCTAGTCGTAACGTTTGAGGACGAGGTAACTCTTGAGTTTCTTTTCGACACGTGTCATCTTGTGGTGTGGTGATGTGTCAATCATATGGAAAAAGACAAATGATCTTTCATATATATGATTCCATATACATAGCTATAAACGTTCATATGTTATAAACGTTTAAAACGCCTAAAATCGCGTAGGCGTTCTAGGCGCTAGGCTTTGGGTCACCGCCCGCTTAGCGGCTAGCGCTTTCTTGAACATTGTTAAAACTATGATAAAGTTATTTACTTATGATAATTATTAGTATGATTATAAATTGAGTAAATTTTCGAAAATAGCACTTTATAAACTGGAGCTTGTAATTTTGACACTTCAATCAAAACTTTGTTTAACTAAGACCTCTCTCTCTCTCTCTCTCTCTCTCTCTCTCTCTCTCTCTCTCTCTCTCTCTATCTCGACTTTAACCCTGCTCGTTTCACCACCACCACTCTCCTTTATACCTTCATAGATTCCTCTGGTCACAACAAAATCTCTTTTCTTTTTACAACACATCTCCCTGCTTCTTCTTTTGTTGATGTATAAATGACTTGAGGAAAATCTCTCTCGCCGACGAGGTAGGAAGAACGACCATCTAAGACGATGGTGAAATCAGCTTCTACGTCACCATCTACGGTGACTGTAACGGTGATGCCAAGGAAAGGCTCTAACGACATGATCAAATATCAAGCGAGCGAGGTATGAGCATGTACTTAGAACTACCATAACAAATATGTAGCTATAAGAAAAATTATTCGCCTTTGTTCAATATCGACTTAACAACCGTATTAACACTTGGTCTGCAAATTCCTTTCCAAAGGAGGGAAAGAGGTTTTAGTAAAATCAGTGGCACAAGCCCTTCCAACATATGTTATGTCATGTTTTCTACTCCTTCAGGGTATCACAAATAAACTTAGGAGCTCTACATCCAATTTTTGGTGGAGTTCCCGTCAAAATAGTAGATCAATTTGCCGAACTTAGAGAGAAATTTACTTTCTTTCACTTATCTTATATTCTCCGTTCTTTTAATGATCATGTTGATGTCCTTGCAAAAGCGACACGAGCACGCATCCATATCTTTTTCCATGTAGATTTCAATGAATTGGTAGAAAGTACTGGTTATGGGATGCTTTTTACCGATCAAATGCGATTTAATATATAAAGCTAGTAGAAAAAAAAAAAAATCTTTGGATGATACAACTTAAGAATACAAAAACAGAAAAAACTATTTTAATTTTTTTTATTCCCCGTTTTTCTTCTTCCTTCCTTGCTCAGATTTCTACGCAGCGAAACCCAAAACCAATATTTTCTCTTTCAATGGCATTGATCCAACATGGTTCAGTTTCTGGCTCATCTGCGGTTCGATTGAGCTTCTCAACCTCCGCATCACCTCCCTTGACAACGACGAGGGTTTCTCTCAATTTTCAGCCGGAGAAGAAGAGCTGCTGCCGGAGAATGATATGCAGAGCTATGGTACAAGAGGCTTCTCATGGGATTCCTTCCGTTTACGCCAGAGAAATGGAACGTCTCTCTGCTAAGGAATCGCTTATTCTCGCCGTAAAACTCCTTTTTATCTCCTCTTGTTCAATTCTTCGATTTTCCCAATCTGAAAACTGAAATTTCTTAGAAATTGGTGAGAATTAGGTTTGGATTTTAGGATTTGGAACGTATTTGATTGCTTTGGATGGATTCATAGATTGCAATTTTGAATTTGAGTTCTGAAACCAATTTAGATTTAACAGTTCAATGATGCTGGAGGATTTGAGGCTTTAGTTACAGGGAAGATCACTGATCTACAAAAGATTGATGTGACTGAGAGGATAACTAGTCTTGAGCGGCTTAACCCGACTCCCAGACCAACCACGTAGGCGCTCGATTTTAGCTTCTTGATTTTTTGATTTTTTAAGGTTGTTTAGGGACAATGCCATTAACTGGTTTATGATTAGCTTTCCAGATCTCCTTATCTTGAAGGAAGATGGAGTTTTGAGTGGTTTGGATCCAGCACTCCTGGTTCAGTCGCTGCTCGTGTTATATCCGAGTCAGTGTTCTTACATTCTTGCTTCTCGAATAAGCCTTACGGTTCATCTTGAGATTTTAAAGCATGCCTCTAACTGTGTGGCAGGCGGTTTCCTTCGACATTGGTGAGTCTATCGAATATGGACATAGTCATTAAGGATGCTAGCGTAACGGCGACTGCAAACATCAAATTTCTAAACATGGTATATATACTTTTCCTGGATAAGAACTAATGGATGTATAAACAGACTAATATCTTTGTCGTCGAAAAAAATGCAGATAGAAAACAGAATCATATTGTCATCGAAATTGACGGTAGAAGGGCCTTTAAGGATGAGAGAAGAGTATTTAGAGGGAATGCTCGAGTCGCCAACGGTTATTGAAGAAGCAGTACCTGAACAGCTAAGAGGTTTATTGGGTCAAGCTTCCACAACATTGCAACAGCTTCCTGTACCAATCAAGGATACTTTAACCAATGGTTTAAGAATTCCTCTTGGTAAAGCCATAAGCAACATTTTAGCATTTTTCTTTCCTCACATGAGTAACATTGTAAGTTACAATTTGTAACCACGCGGTGTTGTTTTTATTGACTTTCAGGTGGATCTTACGAGAGATTCTTCATGATATCTTATCTAGACGACGAGATTCTGGTAAGTTCTTTAAATGTTATGTTCATAGACCTTGAAGCCGTGCGAGTATTAAACTGGCCATTGCGTTGTTATTGTTGTGTAGATTGTAAGAGATACCTCAGGAGTACCTGAAGTTCTAACGAGGGTGGAAACATCGTCTTCATCTAGCGTTGTAGACAAGCTTGAATACAACATTTAAAGATAACAATCCTTATGATACTCTGTTTCTGTATGTAAAGTGTATAAAAAAAGTGTATACAACTTATCAATCTCAAATATCAGATACACTGAGACCACTTTTCTCTGTATCTTTTGTCAAATTCGGTTACCAAAGATTTGTCTTTGTTGATTACATTAGTGAATTTGTTTTTGGATTAGATGTTTGTGATGGTCGTTTACAAACTATAATTATCATTATCCATCATTTATCACTTTGAATAAACAAAAATTTCACAAATCCCTCACAATATAATACTTATCTTTTAGACTTTAGAGGACGTGCAAGAAAACAACATTAAATTAGTGTAAAGTACATGTTTAACTGGTAACACAATTAACAAATCTTAAGACATTAAGCAGGCTAAGTTTTTCATCAAATCAATAAAATTAGCCTCATATCAAACAAAAATAAATAAATTAAATTTACTTCCAACAAAAGCCTAATAAACAGAAGAAAAAACACCACTTAAAATGAAAAAAAATAATTCTTTTGAGAGACACTAGTTAGGCGAATTGGTGGTGAGAATCTGATGAGAAAACTGATCCACTATGTAAATGAGAGGAGGAAGAAGAATTAGAAGAAGCACAAACATCAATGGAGGAGGACAAGGGCAAAAACGGAAATTCGCCAAGTTCTTGAATAAACCCTTCGAAATCTCCCAAACCATTCAAGAACCCTCCAGAGCTCTCACCAACGCCATTATTATCGTTCCAAGTCATCGAGATCTCTTCATTACCTTCCATTCCCGAGTTTAATCCAAATGCTTCTGTGTTGATCATCAAGACATGATTGTTGTTGTTGTTAATGCCTTGGACTTGAGCTTGACGATGATGATCTCTTCTCGGTTTTGTTTTGGTAACGTTTTGATGACGGTTTTCGGAGTCTGGTTTGCCGGTGAGGCTTTGGACAAGCTCACGGAAGTTGGCAACGTCGGTTTTGATGATCTCAGGAGCAAATATGTGAATGATACGAATCTTTGGCTTTGATTTGGTTATTGAGTATGATTGTTTGTGCATGGATATGCTTGATGGTGAGCTTCTTGTTCTTTTGTCGAAGATCGTGGCTTCCATTTTTAGAATGATTAGGGTTTATTGTATAGAGAGAGAGAAGAGAGAGTTGGTGAATTTGGTTGGAAGTGGAGATATGTGAAGGTTATATAGGAGGAAAGGAAATAATAAGAATAAAACTTATTTTAAACAATTACTAAAAGTATGTATTTGTATGAACTAGAGGTTGGCAAATAATTGAAGAGGCACTTTAATTGTTGATTTAAATTTATTGCCATCATGTAAATTATATGTTTAACAAGACTTGATGTTATATATATACAATATTTGATAAAATAATTGGATTAAATATTTAATTAATTACATATGTAGTAATTAATGATTTATGAGAGAGATGTGTGTATGTCTCCCAAGACATGAAATAGAGGAACAAGAAACTCATTGGTCCCCTCCCACTAACCAAATTATCATCTTGTATTTTCTCTAATATCTCATTTTAGTATTTTACGTAAAATTGAAATTTTTACATTTTATGATGGGAAAACAATCTATTTGTCCACGAGAAGTATAATATCAACTTATATCTCCACCAAAAACTTACCTCTATCCATATATCCACATAATGAAACTTATACACTTATATCTCCACCCGTCTGATTTGGATCGATTTTAGTGTAAACCCGTGACCAAACCCAGAAAATTGAATTTCAAACCGAATCAGAACCCTAGAAACCGGAGTCTCTATAAACCAGTTTAGTGAATTTTTTATTATTTGTTTTTTGAAAAAAAAAAATTTCTTCTTCTTCTTTGTTAATTACGATCGTCTTCTTCGTCTCCGGTCGATCCGTTGCCGCCATCGCCGCCAGAGCTTGATCGACTCCGCCTGTCTTCGTCGGATCTACGATCGTGATCGATGGCAGCCACCACCGTCGCCGAATTTGCCGCCGTTGATCCCGTTGTCGACAGAACGTGACGTCGCCGACGACAGTTCATGAGGAGCTTCGGGATCATGGTACCGTCGTTGATATCTTCGCCCAGCCTTCGGATCTGCTCGTGGCGAAGCTCCGGAAAAGGTGTTCAGAAATCGATCCGCACCCGCGTGTTGCTTGTGGACTCAGTTTCGTTTGCCTCAAACCGAGACCTCCACTACAACACGTGTAAACCCATTTCTTCCCCAATCTTTTTTTTTTCAACATTCTCGCCGGAAAACAAAAACCAGAGACGTCTTCTTCTTCTTCCCCATGAAAACGACGATCGAAAATCCGAATTGGATTTCATCGAATTCGAATCTAACCCTAAAATCTCCCAAAATCAGCCATTGAAATGACTCACCAAGCTCTCTAACACTCACAAAACTGTGTAAATCTCAAACCAGTACAAATGGGATCACAAACCGGTACGAAGCATTCAAAATCATTGATGAGACCTTCATTCACTGTCAGATCTTCTTTCGATGTATCGTCTCACTCAGCAATGGTGGAATTGAAGCAAGGATCTTAACATCGTTATCTAGAATCGGCGATCGAGATACTTACCAGATCGAGAATGGGTTGTGGTTTAGACAGGATAATCGGGTATTTGTGTTGATAACCGGGTCATAATCCGGTTTAATTTTAATTTTAATGGTTATGATTTAATTACGAAACAGTAAACCATCCTTAACCAAATATTGTGGGAAATGAGTTTCTAAACTCTCATCGGGTGATATATAGATAGTTAACTTTCTTTTGGTGGAAATATAAATGTATAAGTTTCATTCGGTGGATATATGGATAGAGGTAAGTTTTTGGTGGAGATATAAGTTGATATCATACTTCTCGTGTATTGTGAATGAAAGGTAACGAAGAAAGAAACACATTACAAACGCTGGAAATTTTAGAAACAAAACTTGCAGATTCCAACTAACATAGCCTAAAATGTTAAGAGTCAAAACATAGGAGACATAAACTTTTATAAACAAACAAATCAAGTGCTAAAAAGGTGAATATGTTACGCGTTTCAAAAAAACTCCAAGCACCGGTGCTTTCCGAGACATAAACTGTTCAAGAATGTGTGATTGTATTACTTGAATAAATAAATAAGTAAGAGATTTCCACAAACTTGGCCCCATGTAATGTACACAAACCCAACAAACCTATAAATGATTGTTTTTTTTCCACAAATACTCCACTTACTATACTATATATTATGCTAATATTCAATACTTAATACGGCTTAAAACTGAAGAATCTTTATCACTTTATAATACATCAACAATATAATGTAAACTTACTAACCTAGCTATACACATACATATCCTAATTATTCACATAAAAAAAATACATTAGGAAAACGGCTATAGTATTTAGAACAAAAGAAGCAAATAATGGAGACAATAATGTAGAAACGTTAGAAAGTAAGTAGAATGTGAAGACATGAAATGACATGACTTTGAGATGACTCTCGCTTAGCTTTAACCTTTAAGTCGTCTCATCTCACGTCCATCTTCCCTTATTGCACGAGAGGCAGTTTCACTTCATGACGTCTATTTTTCACCATTTTTTCATTCTTTATCAAAACACCCAAAAAATACCAACACATCTGATTTACAAGAAAAAAAAGCTCAAGTAATATTCTTTGTATATCTTTTTGGATCATCCAATCCAACACATACACATATATACGTTATTTAGAACAAATGGAAATCTATACACAATCCAACACATACACATATTATATTAGTGCTCAACCACATTTAAGAAAAGAATATACCATATACGGCATAGATATTCATAAGTATATTATCATTATTAATATCTCTATATGACAACTTTGCAAGTGAATAAACTAACGACAACTAGCTAGCTAGCTAGCTAGCTAAGGGTCGTAGCTATATATCTATATGTATATGCTAACTAAAATACGTTTTAACAACAAAATGTTAATCTATATATACGTGTGTCAATCATCCTTAATAAACATATATTAAACCTTAAATAAATCTCTAGGTTTTTGTTCCACAATATCTAACATTGCCTCGGAATCTAATTATGTTTTAGCTAACAGACTCATTAATTGGTAGATGAATATTCACTATAAGATACAATGGAATATAACCGTCAGATTAAGAGTGGAAAGATATGAAAGAGATCTAGCGGCTAGAATAAAAAGAGAGATTTGGTTTGTAACTTTTGTACAAAAATGTATGCGTCAGAGACTGAGAGTCGAACACACGAGTCTTGTGTTCTCTTTTAGATTCGGCCCACATGCGTGCAACTAACCCGCTCGATGTTCGACACGTGTCTTATCTTAAGCCGTATAGATTGTGGTCCCTCTCCGTATTTATTTGACGTGGTTCCCTGTTTCCAAACTTCTTTCTTGCACATCTTCTGCTTAGCTGGAGTTTGTGGACCCCCCCTTCAAAACATTTTGTTTTCTTCAAATTTTATTTCTATTATCAACAAGATATAAATATGATAAAAGAAATTCCAACTTGATATGATTTATTTGGTCCTTTTATAGCATAAATGATAATATTACAAAGTTGTGTTTGTAAAAAGGGTTGTTATACTTATGCTAGAGTCTAGAGAACGTGAGATATATAATACTCTTTTGATCTGTCTCACAATTTTTTATATTTATGATTTTTTTTTGTCACTAAAAACTGTCATTTTTTTAAAATGAATAACTTATTATGATTTCATTACCCCAAAAAATATTAAAAATTATGGTTTCATGTAGAAGTCGAAACTTCATAATTTGCAATAGCTATTAGCTTACAAAGTTCTTTTGATCAAAGTGGATAACGAATCAATCCGCATATGACAAATTTTTTTTACAACTCTAGTTATTATATACCACATTTGAGGAATAACTTTTCATTGAAAAACACTCTTAAGAATCAAATTTTCACAGAAGTTATCAGATATTTTTATGCATATAATTATTAAAATATATTCCTCTACCCAAAAGAAGAGAAAGATTTTTCATATAATCTTGAAATTTTTTGGTGCATGGCTTCCTTGTTACTCTTGAGTCTTGACCAAGAATTCAATTTATTCGGCATAACACTTTAGAACCTCTTGTGTTAGACCAAATTGTTGTACTAGCATCTCCCGTGTCAGTAAATACAACATGTATCAAAAGTCAACAAGACACAGCGAAAAATCTTTGCCCACCATGGGATACAACAAAACACACAAAAACCTCGTTTCTGTTGCAAACACAATTTTCTTGTTTTCATGAATGTAAAGAGAACTCATTTTAATCAACACAAAACATGTTTCAAAGACATTCTGGTCACAAATTAAGCTTAACAAGTGACATCAAAAGTGACACAAAGAGACAAGTCATTCCAAATAATAGTGATATATATTACCAAAAGAACACACACGTTCAAGCCTTATGGCCCATTCATCAAACAGTAGCATAAATAACCTTCTTGAAACCATATCCTTTAGGGACTATAAGCACATGATCCAACCACTCAACTGTCCCCCACATTTCACAACTTTTACGCCTTTCAAATGCAATCACCGCACATCAAACCATCTTCATATCCCCACCCGAAGGGAAATTCTTGTCCCACAAAACCACCATCATTCCACCATAATCAGCAAATTGAATACAAGTACCATCATGGAACCTAGGTAGTCCTGCTAAACCCTTCAGATTTCTCCACATCCTTGCCTTAGTGTCATACCATCCCAACGCTTGTTTCACTTTCTCGTATAAAACAGACTACAAAACATTCTCTATCACGCAAGGTACATCGAAACTCCTATCGTGCCAGATATTGCATTCAACCAGGTCCCATATATCTACCTTCTGTGGGATTGTGATAGACTCCTCGTGAGGATTTATGCTCGAAGATCTCTTTGAACGGTTTTAAGGATGCGGAATGATGATGATGGATGAATTTCGAAAGAGAAGATGAACGGTTTGAATGTGAAGGATGAAGAGATAAATGGATCGATGCATACTTCCGAGAGATTTGAACGATCTCTAAGACTACAAAGCTTGCCCTTTGTGAAGGATAAAGATCCAAACACGATGAACAAGAGGGGGATTGATGTGAAGCTTCCAAGGGATGTGAAGAGATCCTTAGACTTTCGGCTCTTGAGTGAAATGGGATGAACATCCAAATTTCGGGTTCAAGAGGATGATCAAACGAGTTTAAGAAAAGACTTATGATTTAAAATGTCTGATGATTGAAATGAGAAGTGGCAAGCCACTTATATAGGAAAAGAGAAGTGTACATGCACACTCTCTTGAAAAAAAACAACGTAATTAAAGGTTTGAGTAATAAATGAAAAATGCATGCAAAACACATAGGAAATGATGAATTTTGACTCCAAGATCTCATAAAAACGTGATGGGCCTTTGATGGGCTTCCAAAAAGTCCAAAAATTAGCCTAAGTATGATAATGAGGAAATGGTGAAGTATGTGGGTCCACATACCTCTCATTATCATCCTTTCTTGGCTCGGATCACAACCAATGCGGTTTGATGAGCAACTAAAGGAAGTTGGCCGTTTAGTCTCAACACAAGCATAGAGACGGCATAGTTGAGTTGTCTTGTACGTGACCTCGTCATCGGTCCACTCGGGATTTCTAATGCCTTAGCGTCTTCAAGAACCTCAATTTTCCAAGTTGCTCCTCGGCTACAAGCGGTTCAGTAGTTTCTTGGTCCGGGTCGGTCATGGTCTCATCAGATTGTGAGCAAGTACCTTGTTGTGAGCGTCCACGTAGAACTTCCCGTTAATACATATACTTGTGTTGAAAAGATGTGTCTTTAGTCCGGCAACATGGGATTGGGATTGCACTACAAGAAAACAGCCGCAAAACCGACGGAAGCGATTCTGTCGGAAAATTTGCGACGGTAAACCGACCGATTTCTGACAGAACTGGAATTTTTCAATTCCGTCGGAAATCTGTCGGAATTATTTCCGACTAATAAGAAGACCGTCGGAAATCAGTCGGATTATTGGACCGTGTAACTAGCCGGTGCCGACGCTGGAAGAAATTCCAGTTGTTTGTCGGAAATCCGTCGGAAAATACGAACGTCGAATTACCGTTAATATTTTCCGACATATTTCCGACAGCAAACCAACTGGCTGTCGGAAATCTGTCGAAAAAATAGCCGTTATATAGCCGTTATTATATCCGTTGGCTTTCCGACGCCTTTCCAACAGATTTTCGACGGTCAGCGTATTTATATATATGATTCCACACATCTTCATTCACTCACAACAACAACAACTTCCAACCAAACATTTCTTAGAAAAAATCGTTAAGAGAGGGAGATGTCATCTTCTAGATATTATAGATCGTGGATGGATGAAGAGATGTATGATCCGGTGTCGAAGACATTAAATGACAATTATGCATGAGGTATATGCGAGTTCATGGCGGTTGTCGGGAATCGACTGGAGATAAAATGTCCATGTTTAAATTGTTGCAATTCGCGTAATGTTAAGGTAGAACAAGTTTGGCATCACTTGTATACCCATGGTTTTATACTGGGATACAAAATTTGGTTTTTTCATGGAGAAACTAATTATGATGGTGGTAGTAGTAGCAGTGCACATATGTTGCGGATAGCTTAGGCGAATATAGAATGGATAGCTTAGGTGAACATAGAACGAATAGCTTAGGCGAACATAAAACGGAAGTAGATTTTGGTGTAGGTACCGCTGAGATGGTTCATGATGCGTTTAGAGAGAATTTGCCATCGATCGTAATAGGGGAGGATAGAGTAGAAGAACCAAATGAAGAAGCTAGAAGATTTTTTGATATGTTAAACGCAGGGAAGCAACCATTATATCATGGGTGTAGAGACGGACATTCCCTTTTATCAACTGCTAGTAGACTGATGACCCTTAAGACGGACTTCAACTTGGCGAAAGAGTGTGTTGATGCGATAACAGATTTTGTGAAAGATATTTTGCCTGAAGATAATCAGGCACCTGCATCATACTACGAGATACAGAAACTTGTAGCTGGTCTTGGTATGCCGTATCAGGTGATAGATGTATGCATCGACAACTGTATGCTATATTAGAGAGAAGACGAAGACCGGAGAAGATGTAAATTTTGTCGTAAACCACGGTATCAGGATACTGGTGGCAGAGTTCCAATTCCATATAAACGTATGTGGTACTTACCATTGACAGCGAGGTTAAAGAGGTTATATCAATCTGCGCAAACGGCAGAAGAAATGAGATGACATGCAGAGCATCGTCAAGATGGAGAGATTACACATCCTTCAGATGCAAAAGCGTGGAAACATTTTCAAATGTTGTATCCGGGTTTGGCATACGAGTCAAGAAATGTGTACCTCGGGTTAAGTACGGATGGTTTCAACCCATTTGGGAAGCATGGAAGGCAGTATTCTTTGTGGCCCGTAATCATAACACCGTACAATTTGCCCCTTGGTATGTGCATGCGTCAAGAGTTTTTATTCCTCTCCATTCTTATTCCCGGCCCTAAGCATCTGACGAGATCACTTGATGTATTCCTCCAGCCATTGATTTATAAGTTACAAATGCTATGGAGTCACGGTGTCGAAGCGTTTGATGTTTCACGGCAGCAGAATTTTCATATGCGTGCGGTCCTTATGTGGACTATTAGCGATTTCCCAGCATACGGTATGCTATCTGGATGGACTACTCATGGAAGATTATCGTGCCCATTTTGCCAAGACAACACTGACGCTTTCCAATTGAGGAATGGAAGAAAGCCATGTTGGTTTGATTGCCATAGAAGGTTTCTACCGGACGGCCATCCCTATCGCCAGTCTAAAAGATTATTTAAGAAAAATAAACAAGTATTTGATGCTCCAATTGATGGGATAGACAGTCATACTATATTGGAGTAGTTGAGAGATTTTGGTGCTGAGAGGACTCCTGATTGTGGGGGTAATGGGCATGAACCGGTTTGTGGTGTAGGGGAAGCTCATAACTGGCACAAGAAGAGTATATTTTGGGATTTGCCGTATTGGAAGGATCATTTATTAAGGCACAACCTCGATGTGATGCATGTTGAAAAGAACTTCTTTGACAACATCATGAATACGGTGTTAAACGTCCCGGGAAAGACAAAAGACAATGTGAAGTCTAGGATGGATGTTTCAAAGATTTGCAACCGTGATTATCTTGAACGTCTTCCCGATGGTACATATCATTTTCCTCCGTACCGATTGAAAATAAAAAAGATAAGAGAATTTTTCCGGTGGCTTAAAGACGAAGTTAAATTCACTGATGGATATGCAGCTAATCTGGGTAACTGCATAGACTCGCGATACCTAAAGTTTATGGGACTGAAGAGTCATGATTTTCATGTAGTGATGCAGAGGCTTCTTCCATTTGCTTTTACCCATCTCCTTCCTCAAACTGTCCACGAAGCTATTGCAGCAGTTGGTGCTTTCTTTAGGGATTTATGCATGAGGATACTTACAGTTGAGGGGATCCGCAATTTAGATGCCAACATACCAGTGATCCTTTGCAATCTTGAGAAGATCTTTCCGCCGTCTTTTTTTTATGTTATGGAACATCTTCCCCTACACCTCCCCCACGAAGCCGAACTAGGTGGTCCTGTTCAATTTTGTTGGATGTATCCTTTTGAGCGGTACATGTTCCATCTAAAGAAGAAGGTCAAAATTTTGGCTCGAGTTGAAGGTTCTATTGTCGCATAGAGTATCAATGAAGAATCATCACAGTTTGCGGAATATTACTTTCCACGGGAAGTTCGTACGAAGAGTAGACGTCCTACTCGTCATGATGATAGAGGTGAGAGAGTCACGTATCCCGCGCTGGTCCCTGAGTTGTTTTCGCAAGTTGGGCTAGTGACTGGGAGAGGGAAGAAACGCTTCGTATCACAAGATGAGTGGAGTCACTTAGATATGTATATCCTAACGAATTGTGAGGAGATGGCGGAGTACGAAATGTAAAATTAAAACAGAACTTATTTAAATACTTCTTTTTTTTAATACCTAAGTAATATATATGTTTCATATGTTATATATTGTTGTTTGCTTTCTGGATTTACATTGCATCAATACGTCGCTATTATCCGGAATGACAGATGACGAACTTGGGGAATCTAAGGAAACCGAGTTTGTCAATTGGCTGCAATATTATGTAAGTTTTTAAAAAACGCTTATATACCTTAAAATTAGTGAATTAATTAATACGTAATTAAATGTTTGTTTATTAATTTGTCTAAATTATTATCTCAGGTTTCTGACGGAATGAAGAATGGAGAAAGGTTTTCGACATGGTTACAAGAGATAGTTTTTAGCCCAAGCTTCGAAGCAACTTTATACGTTCGGTATTACACTAGGGGATTTGCATTTAGGATTCATGAAGAAAGGTCGAGGCCAACTGCAGATTACGGTATTTCAGCTATATGTGGTGATGTCATCTACTACGGGATTCTCAAAGAAATATTGCAAGTCCGCTATCCAGGAATGTTGGGCATGAGGTGCATTGTTTTCTTGTGTGAGTGGTATTATCCATCATATCCAGAAGGTGTTCAGGTGAGCCAATTTGGCGTCACTTCATTAAATTCTTCTAGGAGACTGCAAAAGTATGACCCATTCATCCTAGCATCACATGCAGACCAGGTTTGATTTTAAAATTTTATAATACGTGTGTTATTGATAAATAATGATATTGTAATTGCCTAAATTAAATATGTTTGTTTCAGGTATGCTACATTTCTTACCCTAGGGTAACACATCGAGGAGATCCTTGGATTACAGTGACTCCAATTAATCCAAGAGGGACACTATATGGAGTTGCTGAGCAAGATGCTATGCAACCAACTAGAATTACTCCGATGGATCCAATTGATCATTCTTCTGCGGTGGACCTTTTTGTTGATTTCACAGAATTTGGTGATAATATAGTACATTCAGAATCAGAAGAAGAAGTTGGAGAATTTGATGAAGACGAAGACACAATTCCTTCGGAAGGATTAGAATCAGACTCAGATTAGTTACATTATATGTTTGTATCTGTAAACATAAACAAGAATTTCAGATTATTTATATTTTTGTACATTTTTTTTAATAACTTGATTTTGCGTCGGAAATATAACTATTTCCGACAGATTTCCGACGCAAATCATATCAGGCTAACCTTAAAGTAGGACACATGTTTCCACAAACCCGTCGGAAATCCGTCGGAAATTTATATATATTTCCGACGGCTACTTCATATCAGGCTAACCTTAATGGACGACACGTGTTATCCTTAAATCTATTGGAAATCTGTCGGAAATTTTCGACAGATTTCTGACAGGTTTGGGGATTTGAAGTCAAATTCCAGAATTTCGAGAAGACAAAGTTTCGACATACAATTCTAACAACAAAAGTAAAAGATAAGAGAGTAAATAACCTTCTCGATGTTATACAGAACATGATTTGCATTTTTGTCATGTTTCAACCAAAATCGTTTCATACAGTTACATATACAAAACAATAGATGTGTACTGAAAGTACTAAAAATACTAACTGTTTAGAATTTGAATGTTGCAATGATCATTATCAAGTATTTTATCTTCTAAATCATGATCCAACCATGCTATTAACTTGTAACTACGAAAACGGATCGTTAACAAGCTTAAAACCACATAGCTGTCGGAAATCTGTCGGAAAATTGTATATTTTTCCGACAGATTTCCGACAGATGTACCAAATTTTACCTGCGAAATTAAAAATAAATACCGCGAAATGAAAATTAAATGCCGACGGATTTCCGACAGATTTAAATCCGTCAAAAATTCTAATTAATTAACAGATCTTCTTCTCCCCGAAGAACACAATCCACCGGTTGAAAATCGAAAAAATCACCGCCTCCGCCGCTCGCCCCTTCCGATACGTCGCTATTGGCCGGTTTTCTTCGCCGGAATTCGACCCCGAGCCCTACCTCTCCGCCTCCGATCCTCTCCCCCACCGAGCCTCGCCGTAGCCGCCTCTGCCTCTTCATCTTCTCGTCCTCGCCGGTTTTCTTCTCCGAAAGTAGCCGCCGCCGCGTCCTCCTCTTCGCCGGATTACAAATGGCGGATCTTCCTTCTCATTTGTAAGTTTCCTCAAATTATCTATTCAATTCGGAATTAGAAATTAGTTTGTGAATTAGGAATTAGTTTGTGAATTAGGAATTTAGTTTGTGAATTAAGATTTTTGTTTGTGAATTAGGAATTTAGATGTTAGATTTAGGATTAGGGAAGTTAGATTTTAGGGTTTGGAAATTTATGAAATGTTTTTTAAAACAATGGTATTTTTATAATTAAATATTTAAACAATTTTCCAAATTTTAAGATAATGAATTAATTTTTGAATTTATATATATATTTTTATAAATTTTACATAATTATATTTAGGGAAAATATATTTTGCATATATTTTAAAAAAATTGTTAGCATTTTTTACTAATTTTTAAACAATTATAAGGATTAATTTAGAGCATTTTTTACTAATTATAAGGATTAATTTTGAATTTTATAATTTTAATATTTTAGAATTTTAAATTATGTAACAATTACTTAAGAATTTTAGAATTTCTTAATAATTTTAGCATTATTTGAAAAATTAATATTTTTCATTACTTTAAATTTTTTTTTAATATAAATGTAGGGATTATAGTGGTTTCGCTGCATCTGGCAGCGGCGGACGCCGTGGTCGTGCGAGTAGATCTCGTTCGAGTACGACGTCTACACTAGCACCGTCGTCTACACCTCTACAGACGCCGGAGACACCAACAGTCGCCACAGCACCGTCTCAGATTAGCGTCATGGGTCTTCCTGGACGAGAGAGGTTGACTAATCTCCATCTAGACAGACGCGGTAGAGATACATGGTAAGTTTTTTTGTTACATTTTTGTTTTTTATTTTTACTAATTTAATTTAATTGTGACTAATGTAATTATATTGTTACATTTTTTTCCGTAGGTTTGGTGATTCTCGAAACGGGATTTCGAAGTCCCTCAAAAAGATGGAAAACTCTTTGCTCATCCGTCCGTATCCGACGTACACCGCCATGCCACTGGAGGATCAAGAAATGTGGTTTCGCCAATTTGCGGTAAGTCATCTGTTTTCACAATTTTTACTTTCATTTAAAGTATTATTTTTTTATTTAATTTTTCTTTTTCCAGCAAGAATTTAGGTGGGAACCACACTTGACCGCTCTGGTCAGGAGGTAATTCGACTTGAAAGCGGGACGGCACTACTCGAAGAGGGTGAACGAGTGGAAGGATAAGTGGCAACACGATAAGGTGCCAAAGGAGATGGTTGAGAAGCCAGACTTGTGGAACGGGTTCCTCGCCTATTGGCAACGAGAGGATACCAAGGCGAGCACTACATATCACTCTACCAACCGGAATAGCACGCGCAACGGCAAGGGTTTAGCCACCCACAACCTTGGAGCTACCAACAAAGAGACAAAGGCTAGGGATATGGTAAGTTTTTTATGTACGTCTTGATTTTTATTAAATGTTTTTTAGTTTTATACATTTATATTATCAAATAAATATCTAACAACTGCAGGCTAAGAAGTTGGGTCGGGAACCCAACCACTTGGAACTTCTGCTAGCAACACACACCGACAAGAATGGTGTCGTCCAGGATCAGCTAGCTCGGGAGATTCAGGAGAGCGTCCGAAGCATGGAAGACGAGTACATTCTGTCTCAGCCATCCACGGAAGGAACCCCTCCCCTCACCCAAGCCCCGGACGACATCATCAA
The DNA here is from genome assembly GCA_963576765.1 of Draba incana. NCBI lineage: Eukaryota > Viridiplantae > Streptophyta > Magnoliopsida > Brassicales > Brassicaceae > Draba > Draba incana. The sequence continues at coordinate 5,592,906 of OY755216.1, forward strand.
CCAATTCGTCTTAAAGGTATGTAAAATTTAAAATAGTTTTCAAGTCTTTTTCATTTACAATTTAACTTGTTCTGCAGGTTGCTCCGCAGAGCAAAGGGCGGATTTATGGTCTTCCCGACGATGCAGGATCATCGGGGTCTTCTCGTCACTACAGCGAGTCATCCGAGCTGAGAGCCCAGATGCAGCAAAAAGACGCAGAAATTTCAGAATTGAAGCCGACGGTCGAGCAGATACGAGATGAACAAGCCACCCAACAAGCCAAAAAGGAGAAGGACCGGGAGATGATGCAACAGATGATGGCGTACTTGGGGCGCAACCCGGATTTTCCTCCGCCGCCCACCGCTTAGATTTTTATTTTCAACCTTTTTGTAAAACAATATGACTTTTTATTTTAATTTAAATAATTTTAATTTAATTTAAATAATTTCAAATTATAATTTAAAAATTTATATTCAATTAATTATTATTTAAATTATTACTATTTTTACTAATTTCTACGAATCCGTCGGAAATACGACCGTCGGAAATCTGTCGGAAAGTCGTCGGTTTACAAGTTATCGGAACCCGTCGACATTTTGTCGGAAACAATACCGACGGTTAACCGACGGCTATTCTTCCGACGGGTTGCCGGACTCCGGCAGGCTGTCGGAATTTCGTCGGAAATAAGTCTGTCGGATATTCGTCGGCATTTCTGACGGATTTACGACAGAATTAGCATTTTCGACAAGATAGAACTGACGGAAATATCTGTCGGAATAGGCATATTCCGATGGATTTTGCTGTCAGTTTCTCGCTGTTTTCTTGCAGTGTTGGGATTGGGATGGGCGGGGTTAGGATCCCAACTTTGTGTTTTTGTGTCAAACACCTCGAAAGAGTTCTTCGAAAATTTGGCATGGACATCATCGTAGCATCCAGCTACATATATCTTTTCGTCAAGGACGCTAGCAGAGAGATCCCATAGCTTCATCCGTAAGCTTGGACCCTCGTGCCACGTGTGAGACTCGCAATCTAGGATAGAAACCCTAGGGCTCTGCCGTCCGTCGATATCTGATTGGCCGATGTTATAGATATTAGGACCAACTGACACAAGACCCGAACAGTTGGGAGGAGGAGAATGGAGTATTGGGACTGTAGCCACACCATACCCCCTTGACCTTAATTTGTTTTTTTTGGTATGAATTATAACCCCTTAAGGGGTTGATTAGGTTCATGACAGAGGGTGAACCAATGATAGTGATCTCCAGGAGAGGAGCATAAACACACATAGAGACAACTATCGGTGCGGCCCAAGAGTGACCGGGCTTTGTAAAGCTCCGGTGAAGCAAGGAAAGATCGAAAGCTCTTGGAGACGAGGGAAAGACTCGGATAGTGCAATCGTGAGATGCGTGCGAAGCAACTCAATAGCAAATCATTAGGAAGTGACGGATTTGGGGTCGATTGTGGTGTCGTTGTCTTCCTCTTCTTTTCCCGGGAAGACATTGACGAGAGAGTCGAAAATCAAGTTCCTGGTTCTCAGGGGCCAAAAGGAAAACCCTAAAACCAATAAACCTCTTCTTAATAAGTATTTTCGGTTCAAATCATTCTTGACATATCCGGTTAAATTGTTTCGCACTAAACCGAAATCATTCATGACATTTTTGGTTTTCTTCGTAATTTACATTCTCCAATGAAAGAAACCAGAATAGATTTACATAATAATTTTGTTCAATTTCAAAAACCTAAAGCAACCTCTAGAATTCGATCAAAATAAAATAATTTACTTTTTCTTAGTGGCGGCGATAAACCAAACCCTAGTTCTATCTTTGATGAGCAACTAGGTCTCGTATATTTTCATCTATATATTTATCTGTCTATATGCTCAGCAGAAATAAACAGACGACTTAAAAGATGGATCCGATAGAGAAGAAACGGAAGCTTACTACATCAGAAATCGCAAGTCCCTCTCCCTTAAAGAAGAAGAAAATTGACGTGGGAAAAGCGATGAAGAAGCAAAACGACGTTGCTATGTTCCTTGCGGAGAAAGTAATCTCTACGGTAGCCAAAGACACTAATTTCGTCTTCTCACCGGCATCAATCAACATCGCTCTCACCATGGTCGCTGCTACCTCCGAAAACGAAAAACTAAGATCCTTCATAATCTCCTTCCTTCGGTCTTCCTCAATTGATGAGCTCAACACTGTTTTCCGCGACATCGCTACCATCGTCTTGGTTGATGGTAGCGCGAACGGTGGCCCTAAGATCTCGGCGGTTAATGGAGTGTGGATGGAGCAAACGCTACCTGTAGAACCCTCGTTGAAGGATCTCTTTGAGAATTTCTTCAAAGCTACGTTCTCTCAAGTTGATTTCAGATTCAAGGTTAGTTTCTAATTTCAATGATTTCTTATCTTTAGATATATAATTTATACATCATGTGTTACATGATATTGAAATTTTGATTGGGATATAGAGATTAAGTCTGATACTTGGTTGATCTAGCTATATGATCATAGAAGAAGATACATGTATCATATATGACTTTGGTTTGAAAATCCAGATTTTGTAATTAAAAGGAGCTAAACTGTTTAGAAATTTGAGATTTAATTTCTAATAAATTAGGTTTATTTTGAAACAGGCTGAACAAGTGCGGGAGGAGGTGAATGCATGGGCTTTACGTCACTCTAATGGCCTCATCAATGATATTCTTCCTCCTGAATCTGTTACAAGCCTAACCGACGGGATTTATGGAAACGCACTGTACTTCAAGGGAGCTTGGGAAAGCAAATTCAACAAGTCTTCGACTAGAAACAAAGAGTTTTACCTTCTCAATGGCACCTCAGTCTCTGTGCCGTTCATGAGCAGTAATAAGAAGCAATACATAGCGGCTTACGGCGATTTCAAGGTCCTTAAGCTCCCATTTCGACAAAGCGGTGATATCGATCGCCAATTCTCAATGTATTTCTATCTCCCGGGCGCCAATGATGGATTGGATAATCTTGTGAAGAGACTAGCGTCTACTCGTGGATTCTTGGATAGTCACATTCCGAGATGGGAAGTTGAAGTTGGTGAATTCAGAATCCCAAAATTTAAGATCGAATTCGGGTTTGATGTATCAAAGACTTTCGACGAAGTGGAGCTAAAAGTTTACCATAAAGCTTGTGTCGAGATCGATGAAGATGGTGCAGAAGCTGCTGCTGTCACTGTTGTTGTAAGGGGGGGACGAGGAGGCCGCCCCGGCAAGAGGACGACAATAGATTTTGTGGCGGATCATCCATTTCTTATCTTGATTAGAGAAGATAAAACCGGAACTGTTTTGTTCGTTGGTCAAATCTTTGATCCTTCTACTAAATCTTCTTCTTCTGATTAGGACCGACTAGTTTAGGGTTTGGAATTATTTTAGATTTGGATATTTCGGTATGTAGTTTGGGTTTAACCGGGTTCCTAAATTAGACAAGTCGGATAGAGTGGTTTTGGGTTACATTCAGTTCCTAGTTTATTTGAGTTTATATCGAATGGATTGAGCCGGGGGGTACTTTTACTTGAAAAATAAATTAGAGCAATGATTTTTGGCTTTCATAAAGGGAAAAAAAAAAGGAGAAAGTAGATGTGAGAAACTTTTTTTTTTGTCGTCATGGAAATTTTATTGAAATAAGCCCAATAGGCCTGTACGAGTAAACTTTGAGATCCATACAAACCAAATTTTCAGCCCAAATATAAAACGTTAGTAATAACGACTCATGCATGTATCCCACGTGTAGACACACGTGTCTAGATAGGATTGTATCAGTGAAACCAACGCCGGAAGAAACACTGCCGGTCACCGTTGACCTCCACCGCCGAACCAAATAACCGGCTCGAAAACCTCCTAAATTACTCTGATTATCTCCTGGTGCTGTAAATTGTACTTGCTCACCTCCAAGAAATCTCCTCCGGTCACCACAAACACACGACCAAACACCCACTTGCCATAACTGAAGGCTTCGAAGTTGGGTTTATGGGGAGAATACATCTCAGCCGGGTTGGATGACGACCTAATAAAGAGATGAAAAGCACAAATATACAACAAAGATTCACAGTTTCAACCTCTGAATCGAAGAAGAAACCTAGAATCATCCAAAGGAGAAGAAGCACAAACAAAAGCCGATCTAATCGGCACCCAGATCCGATCGGAATCGAAAAGCTAAATCCGTCAAAGCGGAAGGGAAATCCGTCAAAGCGGAAGCAAGATCCGGCTAAACCGAAAACATAAACCGATCAAAGATCGGAGAAGAGCTATCTCACACAAAAGCAAGAAACTAAAATACTTACAAACAAAAGCTACAACGCCGGTGAGAAACCGACGCCGGGCAAAGATCTGGATTTGCTTTTGTTTTAGTTTTAGAGAGATGCTAGAGAGAAAATAGAGAGAGAAAAAAAGTTTTTCTCGGATGTGAGAAACTTTATAGAAATGTTTTATTGTTAGTTTTTTGGATTACATTTTTGAAAACAACAATAAATACAAATTTCTAATACAGTATTGAATGAGAATCCTCCCGAACATTTTGCTTGTGGCATGAAAGCTTGTATTTTAGGACGGGTATGTGCTGTTTGCCCTTAATTAACTTTTTTTGTTTGTTTGTTGACCCTTGATTGCTCCATTTCTCTTGTAACAAAAATATAAGTGGTGGTATGTGAGAGGTGTATCCTCCTTCTTTACGTACTAGCAAGATACACGTTATATTCATTTGTTGGGCATAGTGAACTGAAATAATGAATTTAAATTTGCTTAGCTCATTTGGTTATTGATATTTGCTACCTCGTTAGTCACACGATCTTTCTATTTAAATTATTTTCAGTTGACTAGGTGTTTTTTGCATCTAACTTTTGGTTACTCTCAAAGGTTAGTTCTCTCTATCTCTTTGTTCTTTCTTGTTTATTTGTTCTAGAGAGAAAAGAACAAGAAATGTTTCTCTATCAAACTTCATTGTTAACATTCATTCATGTGTTTTTTCTTACACAACATACACACATACATATAGTGCTTCTACTACCACACGCACACTTGTACCCATACTTCTACATCCTAGACTCTCTTACACAAGTCAATATAGTCAGGCCCGACCTTGAATAGAAGCATTAGAAGCACATGTTTCCGGCTCTATAATTATAAATATATTTTCGGCCATATAATTGTAGAAAATATTTGTAGGTCAGTTGGTTTTAGCGGATAATAATGTGTTAATGGTTGCGGGTTCAACTCTATACAGCCCCATTTTTAGTTATTTATTTAACTACACTAATTAAATGGCCTTAATTTTTTTTTTGGCTTCAAACCTATTTTGTCTCGGGACCGAGACTGGATGTAGTAGCTTGGAACTCTAGTTCCTTGATTCACTCTTACACACCTTCTCTAACACACAAACATTTCACTTGGGCCTTAAACAAATCTGTAGCCCATTAAGACACAACAACACAAAAGCCTTGTTGACTTCTTCTTCTTTTGTTGACTTTGTGTTCTTCTTTCACGACAACTTCTTCGCCTTCGATTTCCTCTTCTACACTTGAAGCTCTTCTATGTTGTTCATGTCTTCTCACTTGAATCTTTCGCTTTTGCAGGTTTAATCAAATGTTCTTATCGAACACTACGATTCTATCTTTCTTTTTCTGCACTCGTTGAGACCTTTCGCTTAAGTGTCTTACTGAAGTTAGAGCGGTGCAGGACTATGCTCAAAGCGAGAACCAGATTGGAATTGATCTGTTTCAGCGATAAAATTTAGCTATTAACGACTATTTGGAAGACTAGTTGATCCTTTGAATACCAGGATGAATCTTGACATGGTGACAATCTTTATATATAAAAATTATGGCAGAGAATACATTGGTTTCTCTTGTCAATCTGCCATGTTGTAAGTGGAATCTAAATCCAGTCTGTGTAATGTGGAAGTTGTAAGGATTTACAAGCTCTTAATGTAATACAAAAGAAGTAATATAGAGATTTTAAGTTAAATTAAAAGTATTTAGTCGATTACGCTCATCATCCTAAATAAACATAAAAGAGAAACACTTCCACCATCAAATCAAAATATTTAATTGGCTTCCCGGTGGTGTTGTTGAAGAAATGTTTTTCACTTCCAGCTGAGGAACTTCCATTTCCAACTAGGAATTTGAGCTTCCTCGTTAAGTCGACGCCTCTTTGCCCTATTTTCCGGAGACTACAAAAATAAACACAAAGTATAAGCACATAAGAAGAAATTAGAGATAAGTATTATAATATACCTCATGAGGACACTTTTTTGAATTATGTCCTTCTTCGCCACATAGATCACAATGCATTTCTCTTCCAACCCAACCAACTTTCTTCTTAGGATGAACAACATTAATCCTTGCTTTACCTTTGGGTCTGTCTCTCTAGAGGTGTATATATGCATTCTCTGAAATTCATCCCAAAAGTGAGGCCCATGGCAGTATGAGTTTATGAGAATGAATGATTTGTATTGATCATATGAGATATACATTTATACACAAGAGAATATACAGCAAAAGGCAACTGTATATATTTACAATAAATGTGAATAATGTAATTGAGAGATTTGAGCAAATTATATCTTCCTTTGACGTGTAGTGATTTGCTAATCTTCCTTGATGTGTGGTAATCATATCTTCCCTTAATATCCTCCCTCAAGATCAAGGACCCTTGGAGACGCCGATCTTGTCACGTAAAAGAATGTACCGTGTGCGACTTAGCGGCTTGGTAAGACAGTTTGCGAGTTGATCATGTGTTGAGACATGTGACACCCGTAACTTGCCACTCTGAACGACCTCTCGAATGAAATGATAGTCTAGCACCAAATGCTTCATCCTGGAGTAGAAAACAGGATTGGCACATAGATAAGTAGCTCTTATGTTGTCGCAGTAGATAACCGGAGGTGCGAGTTTAATCCCAAGTTCTTGAAGAAGAGAACAAATCCAGTTGAGCTCAGCGGCAGTGGTTGCAACAGAACGATATTCTGCCTCTGTAGATGATCGAGCAGCTCCTTGTTGTTTCTTAGCGGACCAGGAGATAACATGCTTACCAAGGTAGACAATGTATGCGTTTGTGGACACATAATCGTTCGAGTCACCAGCCCAATCAGCATAAGAGAATGCATGTAAAGTAAGAGGATTGTTTTTGGTGAAGAATATACCATGAGTCGGAGTTCCCGCAAGGTATCGTAGAACTCGTTTTGCGGCTTGCCAGTGATCCATGATCGGAGAATGCATGAATTGCGAGAGTTTATTAACTGCGTAAGCGATGTCAGGACGTGTAAATTCGAGATACTGAAGGCTGCCAACAAGTGTTCGATACTCCTTCGGATTGTTATATTTTTCACCAGAGAGAACAAGCTTGGGTACGGTGGCCATCGGTGTTGCTACGGGTTTGGCATCTTACATCTTCATCTTTTGTAGTAAATCCAGAATATATTTCCGTTGATTGAGATGAATACCTTGTGATGATCGAATGACCTCAATGCCAAGAAAGTATGAGAGTTCACCCATGTCTTTAGAGAAAACCGATTCGCTAGTTTCTGCAAAATATCTTCAACAACCTATGTATTGTTGCCAGTGACGACAATGTCGTCAACATTCACTAAGAGATAAACCAGTGTAGTACCATGATTCAAGACGAATAAAGCCGTATCTGCAAGACTATTTTTAAAACCAAGCATGAGAAGATAGTTTTTGAGTTCAATGTACCATGCTCGGGGGGCTTGTTTAAGTCCGTAGATCATTTTATGGAGACGGCAAACATGTGAGGGTCTGTCAGGATCAACAAAGCCCGGAGGTTGCCGCATATAAACCTCTTCGGTGAGATTACCCTGTAAAAAGGCGTTGTTGATATCAATCTGACGAAGACACCAATCACGACTTACGACAATATCCAGAACAGTCTGAATCGTTGTGCTCTTGATAACAGGACTGAATGTATCGAAGAAATCGATGCCATGCTCCTGTTTAAACCGTTTCGCAACCAGGCGAGACTTGTGTTTATCAATGGATCTATTGGCCAAGTACTTGAGCTGAAATATCCACTTGCATTCAATGACATTCTGATTTGGTGCAGGAGGAACCAAAGTCCAGGTCTTATTGCGAATTTGAGCATCGAATTCGGTGGGCACAGAACCTCGCCATTTAGTGTGCTTCAAGGCTTGCACAATTATTTCTGGTTCGTAATCGCCTTCAGGTAGGAGAAGAGCAGAGAAACCGTATTTTGGATTAGGCTTGATAATATTGTTCTTTGCTCTAGTTCTCATCGGATGCTCATTAGGAATTGATGGAGGCGGAGCAGGAACGGCGGTGTCAGATATCGACGACGATTGTGGCGGAGACGACACAGGTGATGCTTCCGGTGTAGAATCAAAGCTCGAGGGTTCTAGTTCCTCCGAGGATTCCGAATGAGCAGAAATGAGTGGCGCAGGGAAAATAGGAATAGTGGTGATATTTGGAGGATTGGAAGTTGCAGGTTTATGGGTTGTTTGTTTTTCTCAACGAAGAAGAGGTTGAAAGGGAAAGATTGTCTCTTCAAACCGTACATGACGCGAGACGTAAACACGATTTTGGACAGGATTTAAGCAGAGATAGGCACTTTGAGTGAGAGAGTACCCTATAAAGACACACGGGACAGATCTTTGGTCTAGTTTAGTGGAGGAATATGGCCGAAGCCATGGATAACATAAACACCCAAAGATTTTGAGTTTGGTATAGTTTGGGGCTGTTTGAAATAACATTTGATAGGGTGAAAAAAGGTTTAAAACTGGAGTTAGCATTCAGTTTATAAGGAACACGGCAGTTGAGAAAGCATAGGTCCAATAGGTATTTGGAAGTTTGGCTTTGGTGAGAAGAGTAAGACCGGTCTCGACAATATGTCGATGCCGTCGTTCAGCTAGACCATTATGTTCAGGTGTATGAGGAGGAGAAGTGAGATGTGAAATTCCTTTGGAAGCTAGAAATTCACGAAGAGCGATGAATTCTCCACCGTTATCCGAGAATAAGGCACCCACTTTTTGTTGAAATTTATTGTCAACTAAAGCAGTGAAGCGAGTAAAAACATCTCGAACTTGTGACTTGAGTTTGAGTGGATAGAACCAAAGATAACGGGTATAATGATCGACAATTATTTGATAATATTTAAAATTATCGACAGAGAGTATTGGAGAGGTCCAAACATCAGAAAATAAATACTCAAGTGGACGAGATGAAGAGATAGACGTTTCAGAAAAGGGAAGCTTATGTGTTTTATTGATGCAACATTCACTGCACGTGAGTAATTGAGCCAAGGAATTGGAAAGCGTTAAAGAAAACTGAGATATTATTGTTTTGAGAATAGGTAAAGATGGATGGCCTAATCAAGAGTGCCAATTGAAAGAGGTGGTTTTGAGATTATTGGTGGCGGTGAGAAAGGTTGACGCGAATGGTTGTGGAAGAGGCCACTCATAAAGCTCATTCTTGGTATTGCATTGGAGTAACGGGACCCCCGTTCTGAGATCCTTCTCCTGAAAGCATAAAAGAAAAAATTGTACCGAGACCTTGTTAGCATTACACAGTTTGTAGACCGATATAAGGTTCTTATGTATAGTAGGAACATAAAGAACATTATTAAGATGTAAAGGTCGAGATGAAGAAGGTAAAAGAGTGGAACCGGTGTGTGTTATAGGAAGGGTAGCGCCATTTCCAACAACAACTTCTTCACCTCCTGTGTATGGTTGATGAAGCGCTAGGGTAGCCAAATCAGAGGCAATGTGATGAGTCGCTCTAGAATCCACAATCCATGGGTTAGCAGGTTGAGAGGCCGCAACAAAATTTGCACGAGGCTGCCACTGCTTTGGAGTTGGGAGAATACAAGTATTGGTGTGTTGAGCCAGTTGGTTGCATCGTCGAGTGTTGTGGCCCTGAATCCCACATATTTGGCAGTGACCAAGGTAAGGACGAGGGGCACGAGAAGCTGCATTGTTGGAATGTTGTCCTGACTGCCACTGTTGATTGCGTGAATTGTGTCTTTGTTGCGGACGATACCCATTTGTGGCAACATTAGCACTCACCGGATACGGTTATGGAGATTGAACCAAAAGAAATTTGGCCTCATGATTCAAGAGCTTCTCGTAAAGTTCATGGAACGTAGGCGGAGTGTCCCGGCTTTCGATCTGATTGACAATCTGTTTGTAATCATCAGGTAAGCCATCAAGAGCCATTTCAATCTGATCTTCGAGATCAATAACCTTTCCAAGTAAAGCTAATTGATCCACTCGAGTCGTGAGACCCTGAAGATACTCAGCAATCGTCTCAGTACCCTTTTTCCAGTTTTTCAGTTGATGTTGCACTTGTTTGATATGACCTCGACTTGGCTTAGCGTATGTAGATGCTAAGGTTGTCCAGATTTCAGCGGAGGTGTCGGCTTTGGAGAGGAGAGGCTGGATGGATTGCGAGATAGCTCCAAGGATTGCGCTGAAGATGAGCTTATCTTGACATTTGTTGTTGGGGTCGGTTTTCACCCTTTCAACATTTACGTTCAAAGTCAAGCATACGAAGAAATAACCCTCTGAACTTTCAAGGAGCAAGGTAGAGTAAGCCCCTAAGTCTTACTGGGAAGAAAAGCAAAGCAAGTGATCATGGAGTGAGGCGAAGCAGGAGTAAACCGACCATAGGGTCGGCGCTGTGGACCGACCACAGGGTCGGCACTGAGGACCGACCACAGGGTCGGCACTGCGGACCGACCACAGGGTCGGCACAGTGGAACGACCACAGGTTCGGCCTCTGTGGCCCGACCACAGGGTCGGTTCGGTCGTCCATCCTATCTTTAGCCCAATGCATTCTCTGATCCATCAATATGAATGAAACCTGAAGCCCACTCCAACATGACCGACTGAAGCAATATGATTCCGCAAAGACTTAGGGAGCAGAACCGCCTTAGATGTAGTATATATACCTCTTTTGTATAAACCCTAAGGGGATCCGAATTTTTCCATACACAAGCTTTGTACTCAACTTTACACAGCAATAAGAACAACTCTATCTCAATCTCTTGTGATCCCTAGTTAACATAGAAATCTCTAAATTCCCCTCACGAATCCTTACAAGTTTAATTGTGTTGGTTTCGACCCCCACAATTTGGCGCCGACTAAGGGAAACTAGAGATTTTTGACACACAAAACCTAGGTTTCGCAACACCACCAAGATGTCTGGCAGCAATAGCAGAAGTAGCAAAGGATCCTCGTCTCACAGGAACGACGAGGAAAGGGAGAACTCCATGGAAAACATCGCGCCTCACGCCGTGAACAACCCGGCGGATATCACGGAGATCAAGCAGAAGCTTGAGACGCTGGGGAAAAGAGCACGGGATCATGAGAAGCACAACGAAGCTATGATGAGCGAGCTGCGAGCGCTCAAGAGAAATACACGCAAAAGATCCCGTGCCCATCCAACACGTCTCAGCTTCAACACGCCTCAAGCCTATCGAAGGAACCGGAACGAGGAGCTGCCGCCTCGGACCGATCGCACAGTCCCAGAGGACTTAACTCCACCTCGGGCCCTCATCTGTCAAGACAACAGAGAGATCAGCATCAGTATCATTAGACCCGAGAAGACAATGCCACGAGGTAGTAAATTTGATGTCGAGTACTCAAAGCCAACAACAACGACTTCGGATCCGCCCTGGCGTCAGGCCCCATCGGGTCATCGCCCTAATTCTTCCATCACCATCGGGTCCTCGCCCCGATCGTCATTTGCCATCGGGCTCGTGCCCGCGATAGCCACCGGCCCGAAGCTGCCATCGGTTCCCATTGCTTTTGCCATCAAGACATTGCCATCGGCTCTCGTTCCCGTCGCCATCTGGCCCTCGGGATAACCCATATTATCATCGCCTTCGGATCAGACACGGCAGTGTCCCAAGGCTTCGGTATTATGGCATGAAATCCTTGGGTCAACCATGCCTTCGGGTCCATCAAAATCGAGGCGACCTTCATCACGGTTGAGCCCCGGTTCCAAATTCCCTGGTTTCATAAACACCGCCGAAGTTGCCATCGGGTCACCTCCCAAAGACGACGTTCTCGGGTCCACCTTGACGTCAAACCTCATCGGGACTTCGGCGCCGCGAAAGGAGGACCTCGCGCCCTCAGCACCCCTCTCGAGTTGAGAGGGACCATCGGCAACACTTCATCTCCTTCCCGAATCAACTCGGAGTACCTCCGATTTACCTCATTAAGTCACCTCCGGTCACGTCGCAGCAACAACAATGCCTTGATTCTGACCAAATAATAAGCTTTGCGAGCCCAACGTTTCTAGAACTCAACACGCGAGCTCGCCTTCTCAGATTTCACAATCAATCTCAATTTCCAGACCCGTTTCGCCTCGCTTCCGCCTCTAATCAACCGTCTCGTATCACCTGTTCTGGTTCACCTCGTCAGCATACTCACCTCTCTTGACGTCACCAAAAGAGCTTGCCGCAGCACAAATCAACCCCTTCTAAGTTGATTCACCTACCTTGTCGCTACCACTTCGCAACGCAGTTCATCCTGGCCTCATCAATTCAAATAAACTCACAAGCTTGCCGTCTGTAGAGTTAAGCTACCCGCGAGTTTGTCTTCTTTAATGAACTCCAGCCTAATCCCGCGAGCAACTCGTAACTCAATGTCGTGACTTCCGGTGAAGATTCAACTCTCCACCTCGCGAGTTTATTTCCTCAAACGGGTCGATCTCGGAAAACCGAAGTACCTCACCTAGTCAGCGTGCAACCACCATGCTTCTACTCTTTCGTTCACCTAGTGAACTCGGTGTCACTACGATGCTCTCACGGAGATCTCTCTTGTCATGTTCACAAGCTCGCCAAACTCGCAGCATCAGAAATTTCCTCTCACCTCGCGGGACCTTGTAGGCTCGGAATCAACACTTCTCTAGTATAAACCAAGCTCAGCCGTGTAACCCATCACCGAAGCTAACAACACCTGCGAGCTCGTTTCTCGCTTCGCTACTCCGACTCATCTAGCGAGCTTGCAGAGACAATTCATATTGATCAGGGCAGCTTCGCGAGTTCGGAATGAAAATCACAACGCGAGCTCAAGATCGCCTTGTTAGGTTGAGTCACGAGTCTAGCGAGGTCACGAGGTGGCTACGTTGGATCCAATAGGGTTTGATGAGATTAAATCCTATTGGAACGTTACGAAAGCGAGTTCTTCGTCACGATCCAAATTCACCGTAAAGTTTTTCATGACGAGAAAGTGGGGAGTGGATCATCAAAGTGCGGCAAGGTGACCGAGTTGACTCGTTCACCTTACAGTAGGTCGACTCGTTCACCTCTCTTCTCTCTCTCTCTCGCGACATACCAATTCGCAGGTCGCAATAGATCACTACGACAACATATTCATTTCACACGATAGCCCGCGAGCTCAACTTCTCTAGTCCAACCTTGCGACCTCGTCACCATCAAATCGAGTTCCACCAAGTCAACAAGTTCAACTGAATCAGCTTGCAACACCTCGCTAGAACCATGCTGCCTCAACGCCACCATACTTCGTAATCAAGTTATATCAATGTCGCCAACTTGACCGAACAACGGAACGTGACAATATAAGCTGTCAGCGAGTTAACTCGGTCGTTTCAGTGAGTCAACTCGGTCACTTCGTCACAGTTCATGCATCTTTGATTTGACCTCGCTGCTTACCTCATGACGCCGGAACCATAACACAAACCAACACCGTAAGCTCGCTATCACTTCACGACGTCAGAACCAAATCGCAAATCAAGATCGACGCCGACATCACTTCACGACCAAAGCCATGCTCGTAAGCTCCTCGACGGCACCAATCGCCCCGTGCATAACTCTTTCCTCGGGGAGCACAAATAGTGCTCAAATCAGACCACCTCGCTCCGTCTTCCTCGCCGAATTTACTTTGCCGTCCTTTTCTTGAGATTAACTTTGGTGGCACCGATGTTATATCGCGTTTGAAGTCATCAGTTGTCAACGATACAATCTCCACCTTGGTGTCTCCTTCATAAGAAATCCAATCTCTAAGACAATCAAAGAGGAAAAAGGTGACCTCGGCATCGAATCGATTCATCAACACTAGCACATCACTTGTTCATCTTCTTCCTAATGTCACCGACGTCCGCAAGGTGAAGAATTTCATATCCAATAAGCTTTAAGGAATTGGGCCTTGCAAGAGCAAGTGTTGGCCCTAATCAAATCATGAGCTTAACTTTGCACCGGATCAAGTCTCACAGTTTAGCAACCACTTTGCGAGCTCGGGACGACGCAATACGGACTTCGCAAGCTTAAAATTATGAGCTCTACTCGTTCAACTCCTCGTCCCTCTCTGTCACTCCGCTGCTCGAATCTCGGTTTGTCCACCTCCTCTGAGTCAATGTCGCAAGCTCCTCTCGCCTCAAATCCACCTTGATGTTAATACTACCAGCTCCGCAGCTCGCAATCAGACTTACGAAATAGTCTGCGCTTCAAATCAATAAGACGAGCTCGCTGCGACAACACATCAACGACGTCAGTGCCTCACACTTCGCTGATTTTACGACATTATGATGAGCAAAGCTCAACAAGACAAGTCAATTATCGCGATTTACAAATTAGCCTCGACCGGCTCCGCTGTAGCACAACCATCTCGACTTCTTCACCTCGTGGGCTCATCGACCCTCAAGTCCACCTTGCAGACTCATCGATACGCCTATCTCACCTCATGGATGCAAAACGAATCTGCAGCGACTACGGCATCAGCACGGGAAAGACTCAGAGCGAGCAAAGCTCTCACCTAGAGCTGCGACGCCATGGTCAGCATCACCGCCGTGTTTGTCGTATTGTATTTTTCCTACAAGGCCAAGTCTGTTGTCTCATCCATAGCCAAAATTTCTCATCCATAGCCAAAATTCACCTGCATACAAGTCAACAATGAAGATCAAAAGTCAGCTTTTAAGAGGCAAATGCGCATCCAGGGAATCGAACCCTGGTCAGTACCGTGGGAGGGTACTATGATACCACTCCAATTAAGGCTAAGCAAGAAAGCAAACGAAACACCCACCCAGACTGCGACGCCACAACCTTTTTCGAAGCACAAGCCTCATCTCCGGATGAGCTCCACATGATCTCCTACGCCTTCGGGGTGGATTGAATGTTTTCACTTAGGCCTCGTTCCGTACGAGCTCAATTGATCTCCTCCGCCTTCAGGGGGGAGAGTGAGTGTTTTCACCAGTCTCTAGACAACTTCAGTTCCCTCTTTCATCTAAAAGGGGGGGGGGGGGGGAGTGGGGTACCCGTACGCCACTCCTTGACAACATCGTCACCAAAAAACAACAAACACTCGACACAAACCTCATCATGAGAACTGCCTGTCCCCAAAGTTTTAATCGAGTAGAGTCAATCTGCATTTATTGTCGCTGGCCACAGCAATAGTATGGAAATACGAACACAATGACATCCACAACGGATACAGCGCGCTATATAAATTCCAGTGTTCAGAATTGGGGCGGATGAACCCAACTGATCACTCAGAAACCCAACAAACGTCGTTGGTAATGCAGCTGCTAGTGACCTCCGTTCGGAATGCGTTCTGAACGTGTCACTCTGAAACCCAGGAAGCACTCTGGTAATGACCTTCGGTCGGCATGTACCTTGAGCGTGTCATTCGGAAACCCAGGAAACACTCTGGTAATGACCTCCGTTCGGCATGTACCCTGAACATGTCATTCAAAAACCCAGGATGCGCTCTGGTCGAACTCAAGGTGACCTTGTTCTCGGACAGACGTGTCTAGAGAACAGCACCATTCTGCAAAACCCAACAGCAACGTTGGCAGATAAAGAGCGTAAGCGCATTTGCATTTTCTCTACTGAACAAAGCCTCATTCATGAGCAAACAAAGCCTTATTTATGAGCACACAAAGCTCCATTCGCAAAGCCCAACAACAATGTTGGCAAACACATGACAGAAACACATAACAATCCAAAGAACTCCTAAGTATAGGAACAACGTCTAAAGCAAGTACTCTAGTCCAAAACCATCATGGTTCATCATACGATACAAAAGCTACAGAGTCATCCTGCATTCGCCACAATGCAAGGACCCAAAGTGTTAGTAAGGATACAAGTCATCCAATACTACAACCGCAAATCATAAAGTCCGACAAAGGTTCTAGAAGCGAAAATCATAAAAGCTAAAATCATAAAACTAAGCCATTAGCGAGCACCGATGGTCACTCCGCGTCCTAACCAGCAATACCATCATTCTCAGAGATCTCTAAGGCTTGCCACGCCAGAGACAAGCTCATCAGACACATCACGAGCATCATAGATCGGGATCTTCCTCTCAACCAAGAGCCTCTCCGCGGCACCCAAAGTCGGTCCGTCAGGCTCGCGAAGACGCTCGATGAACTCTAGGTTCGCATCGATCTCAGCAAGGTCCAGCATGTTGTCCTTCGCTGCTCCTCCAATCCCACCAAGCAACCTGGCGACCTCTCAGTGAGCTCAACGTTGGCCTTCTTGGCCTCGCTAAGCTCATTGTCACGAGAGCGAGAGTCCTCCTCAAAACAAAAGGCCATGTGATCCAGCTGAGTGAAGAGCTGCATGCACAAAGAATAACATAAAGAATGTTGTCAAAACCAAAGGAAGTAAAGCAAAGAACAAGGAGGGAGAGAGATCAAACCTCAGCAACTTTGGCTTTCGCCAGCGCAAAAGCCCTCCCGCCAGAGCCGGGAGTCGGAGAGTATGTTGTTGCAATGTGACTGCGCGGTCGGTCCGACCAGGCGATGCAATCGGCACGACCACGCGATCGGCCCGATCGGATGCAACCACAGGTTCAATCCCACATGAAGTTAAAGGCGCGACCACGTGCTCGGTCGAACGTGCGACCACGCACTCGGTCGAACGTGTGACCACGCGGTCGGTCAGAAGCGCGACCACGCGATCAGACGATGGTATGATCACACGGTCGGTCACGACCACGGTTTCAGACTCGTACGAAATCGCGACCGAGGAGTCGGTTTCGTCCAGAACCGCGACCATGGGATCGGTCCAAGTTGAGGCCGCGGTGACATCGTCGTCTTGACACAACGGCACCGCCGATCCACCACTATCAAGTGTGGTTTGCTCCATAACACCTAGCTCACCTATACACAAACAATTGGTTTTAGGGATCAAGGGTGATCTACCATACTTACAGACACCGCGTCATCTCCTCTAGAAACTACCTCGTGGTCAAGTTCTTCTCACTAGAGCACAACCTCACTTCGCGGTCACATCTTACCCAAATCATCGTAATACTCCTCGTCATCGTCTTCTTAAAATTGACTTCAGCGTCAAAGTGATCTCGTCAAGATTACAATCTCTGCCTTGGGGTCGATACGGTTTTCGCCGACTCAACCTGCCTCAAGGCTCGTTTGAATCGACATTGCCGTTCACAGAATAACTTCATCCTCTTCGACGGTAACTTCACTTTGGTATCACTTCGTGGCTAGACAAAGTCGACCTCTCTAACCGACTTCGGTGTCACCTCGTCGTAGTCAAGCTCTAATCAAATTTACCTTGTCACTATATCGAGCATAACTTAGCTAATTCAATTAGCTGCACCTTGGGGTCAGTTTGATTTAATGTAACCTCACCAAACGGGTCCCGGATCCATTTCAAAAGAACACAACACTCTTCTTTCCGGAAATCACCTGGAAACGTCATTGACGTTAGCAATTGCAACACGGAGTCTTAAAATCTCCATAGGAAATACGGAGTCTTAAAATCTTCGAGAGAGAAAGAAAAAGTCTTTTCTGCAGAAAACGCAGCAGCTTCGACAAAGGAAGCACGAAGTCTTAAAATCTTCATAACGTTTACAGAGTCTTAAAACCTCTTGCATAAAGTCACTCTCTACTACTATGAGAAAGGATAGACGAACACCTTGTCTTTAAACGTTAATGCTGATATCTAGACACATCTTTTACCTCGACACTATTAGCTCTAACACTACCGAGCTGGGGGGCTAACTGTTGGGGTCGGTTTTCACCCTTTCAACATTTACGTTCAAAGTCAAGCATACGAAGAAATAACCCTCTGAACTTTCAAGGAGCAAGGTAGAGTAAGCCCCTAAGTCTTATTGCGAAGAAAAGCGAAGCAAGTGATCATGGAGTGAGGCGAAGCAGGAGTAAACAGACCACAGGGTCGGCACTGCGGACCGACCACAGGGTCGGCACTGTGGACCGACCACAGGGTCGGCACTGTGGAACGACCACAGGTTCGGCCTCTGTGGCCCGACCACAGGGTCGGTTCGGTCGTCTATCCTGTCTTCAGCCCAATGCATTCTCTGATCCATCAACATGAATGAAGCCTGAAGCCCACTCCAACATGACCGACTGAAGCAATATGATTCCGCAAAGACTTAGGGAGCAGAACCGCCTTAGATGTAGTATATATACCTCTTTTGTATAAACCCTAAGGGGATCCGGATTTTTCCATACACAAGCTTTGTACTCAACTTTACACAGCAATAAGAACAACTCTTTCTCAATCTCTTGTGATCCCTAGTTAACATAGAAATCTCTAAATTCCCCTCACGAATCCTTACAAGTTTAATTGTGTTGGTTTCGACCCCCACATTTGTGAAGAAGATAAGCTGGATTTGGCGAGTCAGTACCATTGGTGGTAATCACTTGCGATGGCGCCGGCTTAGAATCATCAAGAAAGGAGGCTAAGTCATAGCCATCAAGAAGAGCATGAACTTGACGACTCCACATAAGGTAATTGGAAGCATTAAGCTTAGTGATGTTGGAGGTATTGATGTTGAGCAGCGATCCCGTAGTTGTGGTTACGGTTTATGTGGATGCAGAGACAACATGAGAGGTGTTTGAGGAAGCCATCGTGATGCGAAGAAAAATAAGACAGAGAGAGAACTTAAAGGAGACAAAGAAGAGGAGACATGTTTAGGTTTTGATCAGAAGCTCTGATACCATATGAGTTTATGAGAATGAATGATTTGTATTGATCATATGAGATATACATTTATACAAAAGAGAATACACAGCAAAAGGCAACTGTATATATTTACAATAAATGTGAATAATGTAATTGAGAGATTTGAGCAAATTATATCTTCCTTTGACGTGTAGTGATTTGCTAATCTTCCTTGATGTGTGGTAATAATATTTTCCCTTAATAGGCATGCGCTAAACCTCTATAGTAATTATTTTAAACTTCAAAAAAACAAATTATATTGTTGTGAAAAGCTTGAAATTTGTATATTCTTTAGGGAAAATTGGAATAAAAGGTCTTCTAAATTTGAATTTGTCCATTTATACTTTTTTTTTTGACATTGCCAAATTTTGCTACAATTACCCTTTTAATATACATATTTAGTTTTTTCAAACTTTTTTTTTTCACACATGTAACAAATGAAATAATAAGACTTTTTTTATCAAAAGTGAAAATTTTAATTTGTAACCAATAGATTAAAATTTGAATTTCTAAATTCAATATATCTCATACAGACTGTACATTATGCTGGCTATACATATTCTAAAAAGTTTAGAAAATGTAATCTACCGATTGTACATGTTCTGCGGCTTTTAGAACTCGTATTTTTAAATTTGCTCTTTGTCTAAAAAATTTAGAGCACACGCATATTCCAAACGATTTAGGAGAAAATATCAGAATACGTCATCTACACTAGGGGTGGGCCAGATCCGGATATCCGGCCTTTTTCAGGATATCCGGATCCGTGGCACCCGGATATCTGGCTTTCGGATATCCTTTCAAAAATTAACATATCCGCGGATATCCGGATCCGGATCCGGATCCGTCAAAATATTAAAAATAAATTAAAAAATATTAAATTAATTAAAAAACTATTATATAAATAAATTAACATAAATTTATTATAAAAAAATAAAATATTACGAAAATAAATTTAATTTTCATTCTTTATGTTTAATTTTTTTAAAAATTAAAAAAATAAAAAAAAAATAATTATTTTTAATATATTTTGATAGCCCGGATCCGGATCCGGATATCCGGACTTGAAAATTAGGATATCCGGATCCGGATCCGTTTTTGACGGATCCTTGATTTTATTATCCGGATCCGGATCCCCCCCCCCCCCCCTTGGATATCCGGATTTTCGGAGCGGATCCGGATCGGATCCCGGATCCCATATAATAATTCCACCTCTAATCTACACGTTGGTCTATGTTCTAAAAAATTTAAAGAAACACTAATATTCTAAAAGTTTTAGAATCAAATTTCAGAATACGTAATTTTCAGTTTGTTCTATGTTCTGAAAAATTCAGAATACCAATTCCAAAATTAATTTTCAAATTCCAAAAATTTAGAAAATCAAATCTTTCAATTAAGGAAATCAAATATTCACTTAGATTAGATTGTGCATAATAAATTGTTAAATTTAATTTCCGAAAATTATGTAAATAAAATATTTAAAATATTTAATTATATGATTAATCAGAATATAATTTCAATTAATGTAATTAACAAATATATAAAAGTAAATAAATTTTCAGCAATGTTTTTATACCCGACCTGGATGGCGAACCGGAACACCCACCGGGTCATCCGGTCGAACCGGGTAGACAGCAGGTCAACTTAAAATTTAAAATATATTATATTAATTTCTTATAATTACATGAATAACAATAATATATAATTGAACTTTAATTTATAAATGTAACTTTTCTTAGTTTTTAATTAACAAATTATTGTAATTGAATATATGCATATATTAGTAAAAAATAAATACAATTCACCAAAAAAGTAAAACAAAATACATATAAATATTTGAGCACTATTATTTATTTTTCACAAAAAGATGAATTATTTTTTAGTACGGCAAAAACATGAATAAAGAGAAAAAAATAATACACGCATAATTTTACATTTTATTTTACTATTTTAAGAAGGAAAAAATACAATATTTGTTTAATAGCTCAATTGGACTTCAAAAGCTCAAAGCACATAATTAAAATTTTTCTAAATTCATATATAAAAATTGACCCGGCAGTTCAACCGATGGTTCAAAAGCCGGTTCGCCCGGTTTTAACCGGTTTTTTCCGGTCGAATCCGGATTTTAAGATCTCCGGATTTTAATAGTTATCCGGATCGGCTTAGTGTCCGGGTCGCGGTTGAACCGGTCCGACCGGCCGGGCCGGTCCGGGTTTCAAAACACTGATTTTCAGAATCAAAATTAAAATAAATCCGAAATTATTAAATAAAATCAGAATTAAATATGAAAATCAATTTTCAAATCATACAATTAAGGAAAAAATCTTATATTTTGGAAACAAATCATACAATTAATAAATTTAAGTTGAAGATTTTAATTCCAATTAAACTGTATGTCACCAATCTAGAAAAATAAAGGTGTAGATCACCAAATACAAAAAAATTTGACCAAAAAATCTAATTTTCCTTATTCTTTAACTACTTCTAACTATTATGAGAGGTAAGAAACCAAAGAAAGCGACACACAAAAAAAAAAAAGAAAAAAACAAACAAACAAACTTGCGCAACAACCAATGAATTAATTATTTTTTTCCTTTTTCCTTTTCTTAGTGTCGGCGATAAACCAAATACTACTTCTATCTTTTATCAGCAACTAGGTCTCTTATATATATTTATGTGTCTATATGCTTAGCATAAACAAACAAGAAACTTAAAAGATGGATCCGATAGAGAAAAAACGAAAGCTTACCACATCAGAAATTGCAAGTCCCTCTCCCTCAAAGAAGAAGAAAGTTGACGTGGGAAAAGCGATGAAGAATCAAAACGACGTTGCTATGTTCCTTGCGGAGAAAGTAATCTCTACCGTAGCCAAAGACACTAATTTCGTCTTCTCACCGGCGTCAATCAACATCGCTCTCACCATGGTCGCTGCTACCTCCGAAGACGAAAAACTAAGATCCTTCATAATCTCCTTCCTTCGGTCTTCCTCAATCGATGAGCTCAACACTGTTTTCCGCGACATCGCTACCATCGTCTTGGTTGATGGTAGCGCGAAGGGTGGCCCTCTGATCTCCGCGGTTAATGGAGTGTGGATGGAGCAAACGCTACCTATTAAACCTTCGTTGAAGGATCTCTTTGAGAATTTTTTCAAGGCTACTTTCTCCCAAGTTGATTTCCGATTCAAGGTTAGTTTCTAATTTCAATGATTTCTTTATATACAAAGATAATAATTTACTTTGGTTAGATTAGGTCTAGAGTTTATGTGGAACTTTAGAACAGAGCGCTTAGGGAAAGCAATGTTTTCGAATTTCCTTCAAATCCAAATCTTGATTGGTACCAAATTTGAATGGAATTATAGATAAAATTGTTGACCTAGCTCTAAATCTATCATAGAAGAAGAAGATACATGTATCATATATGGCTTGGTTTGAAAATCCAAATTTTGTAATTAAATTTTGAAATTTAAGCCATATGATTTTTGATAAATTAGGTTTTATTTTGTAATAGGCTGAACAAGTGCGCAAGGAGGTGAATGCATGGGCATTACGTCACACTAATGGCCTCATCGATGATATTCTTCCTCTTGGATCTGTTAAAAGCATAACCAACCGGATTTATGGAAACGCATTGTACTTCAAGGGAGCTTGGGAAAACAAATTCGTTAAGTATTTGACTAGAGACAAAGAGTTTCACCTTCTCAATGGCACCTCAGTCTCTGTGCCGTTCATGAGCAGTCGTAAGATGCAATACATAGCGGATTACGACGGTTTCAAGGTCCTTAAGCTCCCATTTCGACAAAGTGGTGATATCAATCGCCAATTCTCAATGTATTTCTATCTCCCGGACGCCAATGATGGATTGGATAATCTTGTAAAGAGAATGGCGTCTACTCCTGGATTCTTAGATAATCACACTCCAAGAGAACAATTTGATGCTGGTGAATTCAGAATCCCAAAGTTTAAGATCAAATTCGCCTTTGAGGCGTCAAAGGCTATTGATGATTTGGAGCTCCAAGTTTACCATAAAGCTTGTGTTGAGATCGACGAAGATGGTGCAGAAGCTGCTGCTGTCACTGTTATTTCAAGTTTACCAGGATGCCGTGCCCCAAGGTATAGAGATTTTGTGGCGGATCATCCATTTCTTTTCTTGATTAGAGAAGACAAAACCGGAACTGTTTTGTTCGTTGGTCAAATCTTTGATCCTTCTACTTAATCTTCTTCAAGACCGGATCTGACTGGATAAGGGTTTGATATTATTTTTGATTTGGATATTCCGGTATGTAGTTTTAGGTTTAACCGGAATATATAAACAAGTCAAATAGAGTGATTTTGGGTTATACTCAGTTTCTAATTTATTTCAAAAATCTAGAGCGAAAGGATTGAGTGTAGGTTGTTTGGGATTAACTTTGTCCCGGTTAAGATAATGTTTCATTAAAAAAATGACATCTAAGAGCATTTTTATTGGTAACACGATGGTGTCTAAATGTGTTGCTTTTATAATATAAAATTATTAAAATGGTTGTAAAAGAAAAAAAAATAGTGTTTTTGTGGGATATATTGAAATATAAAATTAATAAAATTTGAGTAAAGAGAGTAGAGAGTGTTTAAAAAGAAGAAAGAGTGTTTAAAATTAGATTTTTTGGAGAGTGTTTTTAAAAGGAAGAGAGAGTGTTTAAATATAAAATTAATAAAAGTTGAGTAAAAAAATGAAAGAGAAGGTATAAAGTTGAGTAAAAAGAAGAGAGATTGTGTGTTTTAATAATTTTATATGGCATTTAGACACCATCGTGTTACCAATAAGGATGCCCTAAGAAGGTTTACTTTTGGGTTTTTATTTTTTCTATTTTAAAATTTCGATCGATAAGACTTCATGTTTACAATTTTTTTTTTGGAGAATTTTTAGTGGTTTATAAAATGGTTAATAGTTAAATAACCATAAAAAAATTATAACCCACAAACTAACCAAAATCTCCTAATTTGAAGGGTTGAGATGTTGCCACATCAAGACCATTTTGGTTAATTTGTGGGTTATAATTTTTTTAGTGGTTAATACACAAATTATCCTTTTGTAAAAGTTATATTTCTATGTACCACCGTATTCATCTAACTGTTGACAATTTAATCAAAATTTCACTAACTCAATAAATTATATTTTTAAAATTACTATTAATACATTATTAAATTGTTAACTTTTATTAAGTTTATTATAGATTACTGGGCCTTTTGGCTCAATTAGTTGTATACAATTGTATCTAAAGAACTTTTTAAAATTAAGTATATAAAGAACTTTTAAAAATTAATTGTATTCTAAAGAACAAAAATTTTGTAAATAGCAGAGAACTTCTCATATTTTATAGCGTTTATGATGTTAAAAAAACATAATATATATTAAATATATTTTTAAGACCAAAAAATATGGATCTAGGAGAGGATTGATGCATATTAAAAAATAAACAGAAAGGAGAACAGATAAACAAAAAAAAACACAAAAGCTTTTTCCACCTTTCATTTTAACAATTCACTTACCTTATCTTTTCGCCTTGGACCTTCCACATAATTACAGCTCTAAACCACTAGTCAATAACCGTTATTCTTTATATAACACGAGGGCAAAAACGTCAAAAGCCTTCACCTCTGTATTATCCTCCTGAATCTTTCGGAAAGATGACAAAATTCCCAATTCTTAACAAAAAAGAACAACGGAAAATTTCCTTTAAACTATTAGAAAGAGTCTTTTTAAACTCAGATCACTGCACTTCCACTTTGTTGAAAAATCTGATCAAAACCATCGAAGAAGAAGATGAAGGCGTCGATGAAGTTTCGCGAGGAGCAGAAACCACTTTTTAGGGCTAAAGTTCCTCTGAGTATCTTAGGTTTACCGTTTCAATCAGGAATCGTCGCCGGAGAATCGAAAGAGCTTAGTCTCAATCTCTCTACTTTCTTCGAATCTGGTCCTTCTCTCAAAGTCGCTTACCGTCCAAACGATTCATGGAACCCTTTCTCTCTAATCGTCAAAACCGGTACCGGATCTTTCGGTTCTCCGATTTCAAGCTCTATGCTCATGAGTGCTGAATTCAATCTCCTTGGTAAAGGAAACCCTAGCTTTATGCTTCACTTCAAACCACAATTCGGCGACTTCTCAATCAAAAAATCTCACTCGTCGTCTGGATTCGACGCGAATCTGATCAAATCGAATAACGGATCTGTTTCTGAAGACGATTCGTCGATCGAGGTTTTGGATTCTCCGGCGGTTAACGGATGCGGCGGAGGATTTAGAAAAGTCACGATTCTTCCATCGACTTCCGCCGGAGACATCGCTGGATTGCTCTCCGGAGTCGAGGTAGCGGCGAGGACGTCCTTGCCTGTGAGAGGAAAAGCCGTCGTGAATTTCCGGTGGGGCGTTAGGGTTCCTACGGAGATAAGACGCGATTTCGATCCAACGGCTGCGATTTCTCTGAGGAGATTCCCTTTTCTGGTGATGAATAAAATCGGAATCGAACACGTGGACGGCTCAGATGCTAAATCGACCAAATCAATGAACGATCCGGGTAAAGTTTCGGATCCGGGTCGTGGCGATGTTACGGAGTTTTGTTTGGCCGTGAATCGGCAAATGGAGGAGCTTCGAACGGAGAACAAACATTTGAAGAGATCCGTCGATGATCTCCGGGAAGCAATTTCAAGCAGCCGTAATCAATTTTCTCCGGCGACGATTGATTACGGATCACATTCGAAGTACCGTGAATCGGAGAGGAGTAGCAACAACAATGGTAGATCGAGAACGTCGGATTACGGCGGGAAGAAAAGCAAGGAGGAAGGTGATGTTGCAGAGGAGTTGAAGAAAGCTTTGAAAGGAGCTGCTTGAAGCGTTAATGGTAATTTTCCATGATCTTGAGCTTTATTCGAAGTGCACTTGATTCGTCGACTTAATTTTACCTTATGGCTTTTCTGTATATATTATGCGTTTAAATTTCTGGATATTGGGAGGTGTGCAGAACTTGTTTTGGATCTTTTCAATGGAATTGCAAGAGCTTAATTATATGATGAAATTATGTTTTGAATTCGAGATGACTTGATTTGAATCAATGGGTGATTCGTGTTAGCAGTGAGCTTGAATGAACTGTTGAATTAAATGAATCATTTACAGAAGTTGATACGATAAACAAACTAGGGTTTTGCAATTTCTTCTCTATATCGTGACCTCAGGTTATGTCGGACGCAAAACTTGACATACGATCTTCCGAGATCAAAATTCTCAAACTCTCTATACTATTGTGGCGGTAGTGTGTATAGACTGCAGCATGCCAGCATCTCTTGCTTTAAGACATCTCTTGTGTATAGACGATTCCCGACGCTCTCTTATCCGATGATTAAAGCCAATATCCGGTACTGTTGTACTAGAAATTGACCCGAAAGTTTAGTACTACATTACCTTGAGGAGATAACCATAGAAAACGTTTTCCATTCGATAATATTTTTTTTACTGTTTTTTTATGAATGGAAACTAGTCCTGGGCATAAAACCCGAACCCGGAGAACTGAACCGAACCCGACCCAAAAAGAATCGAACCGAACCCGAACCAAATTTTTTAAATACCCGAATAGGTCCTAAATTTTTAATACCAAAAACCCAAACCGAACTCGAACCCGAGCTGAGATCCGAACGGGTACCCGAATACCTGAAACATAAAAAAAAAAATCGGGTATTTTAATATATTTTAATCATTTTTCGGATTTTTTTGTAAAAAAAATTGGATAGAAAATAACTAAAACATAGTAAATCCAAAAGAAATTATATTTTTTTGAGTATTTAGGATAAAAAATTACTCGAATAGTCCTATTTTAAACTCGGACCCGATCCAAACCCGAATATACCCGAACCAAACCGAACCAAAATTTCTCAGTTTCTTAATGGGTCCATTACACCTATACCTAAAAAACCCGAGACCCAAATACCCAGGACTAATGGAAACTATTAATAAAACGATTAAAAAAAAAAATTTACCAATAAACAGTGAAATACAAAAACAAATTTAAGTGAAAAAATGGAGAGTTAAAAGGTAAAAAAACAAAAAATGCTTTGAAGAAAGATTTAAGGGAAGAAGAGGATAAAGGGGATTAGGGTTTAGCCATAGATATGGTTGAAGCATCGATTTCAGAAGCTTCCTGCGAGGAAACGGATCGAACAGGATTCTCTCGCAAAACAGACAACTTTCGCCGACTCTTCCGGTAATATAACGAACAAGCTCTCGAAGACGCTGCTGGATCTAGATAGTCTCCATTGTCCTATTTGCTTCGAAGTATTGTCGATTCCTATCTTCCAGGTTTTGTAGCTTCTCCTTGTTCTTTTGATTGTCTTTGATAAACTTTGCATTATGAGTAAACGGAGAAAGTAAGACAGAAATTGGACTTGTGCTCATTTTTACTAGATTTTGAGAGTATCACTATCTTTTAGGGAGTTTTTTAAGATAGGTTCATGCTTGCAATTGTAATTTGGCAAGAACAGTCTGCGGAGAATCATTCAGGGGATTTGAAGATCATCCTTAGTGTCATAGTTTTGAATTAGAGAGCTCATGTGATGTTGTCATGATGTCTAATTTGATATTTGAAGTTGGGAAAAGTTTATTTTCTTGAATTAAGTGTGTCGATACAGATTTTTAATCACAACTCGTTAATTGGGTTATGTATTTCAGTGTGACAATGGACATTTAGCTTGCTCTTCTTGCTGTCCTAAGCTGAGTAACAAATGTCCTTCATGTGCTTCGCCTATCGGCCGCAATCGCTGCAGAGCAATGGAGACTGTTCTTGAATCGGTCTTTGTCCCTTGCCGATACGCCAAGCTTGGATGCACCAAGAATGCTTCTTACGGGGATGAGTTAAGTCATGAGAAGAAATGCAAATTCTCTCTATGCTCCTGTCCTGTAAAATACTGCAATTACGCTGCCATTTACGAGGATCTCTACAGTCACTATTGTCATGCCCACAGTCTAATGTGGGGTGATGTAGAAGATGCTTCTTTTTGGTTGTATATTCCTATGGATACTCTTTCTATCTCGTCACCTGCCCAATGCTGACTTGATAAACTTATTATTATTAGCTTTGATAGTTTCATATGTGGATATTCCTTTGATGCTCGGATGAACATCGGTGATGGTATTTTGGGTTTTTTGGGAATATATGTAGTGCGTGATTCCTTTTAGTCATTTTGAATTCGAATGAGTTGATTTGAATCACTAGTATAGCAATCAATGCAAAACTTGGTGGGTAATTCGTGTTCGCAGTGAGCTAGAGATTTTCGTCGGGGAATGCAAGTAATTCCGTTGCCAGATGTGGTTGTGGTGTGAACTTTTCTTCTGCGATCTTGACTCCAAGGAACTCAATCTCCGGTTTTGCTATCATTATCTTCTTTGCTGCGAGCATGACTCCATATTGTTGAACTAGGTCATGAAACTGCCTCAAAACCTTGACATGGTCTTCATTACTCTTGGAGAACAATAGAATATCATCAATGTAGATTAGTGTTGTGTCGACCAATGGTTGGAATATCCTTAGCATTGCTTGTTGAAATAAGGACGGAGTTGTCTTCAGACCAAATGGCAGGACTTTCCATTCCAAATGACGATCTGGTAAACAGAATGTTGTCTTGTGCCGTTCCTCCGGTTTGACTCCGATTTGCCAAAATCCTGATTTCAAATCGAATTTTGAAAAAATGGTTGCTCCGGAAAGATGCTGCAACAGTGCCTTTCTCGTTGGGAGTGGGAACTTGATATCTTGAAGGAATCGGTTCAGTGGTTTGTAATCGATCACCAGCCTTAGTTTTCCCCTAGCTTGTTCTGCTCTTTTGTTGACATAAAAAGCTTTGCATGCCCATGGTGAATTTGTTGTTGAAACTATTCCTTGTTGAATCAGTTGTTCACATTCCTCATGTGCTTGTTGTAGAAGTGCCGGGGGCATTCCCGCATGACTTGCCTTGGTTGGTGTAGTGATGATATTTTCTTTGAAAGGGAGTGACACGAAGAACGTCGGATTTAGCCATAACGGATTCTTGCACTTCTGAAGAAACTCACTGTGTGAATCTGCACAGGATTTCTTCATGATTTCTTCTTTTATGTTGTCGAACTTGAATAACATAATGTCTTCGATAGGGAAAAGCCTTGGAATTGTTGTATAAGGCTTGAACAAATTCTTCCATCTAACTCCTCGGGGTTCGATGGAGATATCGAACTTTTTCCTCAATGACTGGTAACAATCCCAACCGAGAATAATGTCTTTGCCTGGTGCAATCGATCCTGGGAAAATCTCGATCGTGATCGGTTTAGACTTTGCTTTGATGAACAACGATCCTGCATTCGCGACTTTGAACTCTTGATTATACGGAAGCCACATTGATGCCGCTAAAACGTTAGGATTCATGATTGATGTATGGGCTCCAGTATCTATGAAAGCAATGATATGAACTGGTCGTATCTTCTTTTCTGGATCAAAGATGGTAACTGGAAGATGAGGTGTCTGTATATCTTCTTCTCGTTGAGGAATTTCTGTAATCTTGTAACACCCTTCTTCATCTTCGGACGACGAATCTTCTTCTTCAGTATCTGAATATCCACATATTGCGTCTTGATCATCACTATCATATGATAGACTGACTCGAGATCATGCTTGTCAAGGTCGAGGTCAGGAGCATATGATAGGACTGACTCGAGACCATTAGTGAAACACTTTTTGATCTGTGAAGTCTCTCCTCCGCCTATCCTTTAATCTTGTGGTATCAGAGCGCAGGACTTGTGTTTTGTTTGAGAGAATCATTGTTTATGTTGATAGTTCGAGTATCTAGGAGACTTAATTCTCATAATCATGTCTGAATCTCAAATCATTTCTTCAAATTTTTAATTTTCTACTTTACCTAAAAACAAAAATCAAAAAAATAGTTCATCATCTTCTAATATAGATTCTCTTTATGAGGTAGAATATGTCCCAGGTGATCAAATGCCTGAAACTACTCTTCCTCTCGTCAACCCGTATGAGATCTTTGCTAAAAAACCTGGCTTCTTTTCTGTTCGTGGAGTTACTCAACTAATAAGATCGTCATCCACCAAAAGAGTCAAGGAGTATGTTCAAGCAAGCAAGTTCTCATCATGCCAAGTTCCGGCCACCGAAGAAGAACAGTTCATCACGTTGAATATTCCAGAAGAACTTCCGAGACTTTGGCTGCAACAAGGATTTACACATCTCCACTTTGGAGTTGTGCGAATCGGTCTCACTCTACATGCCAGAAAAGGACTACCGGTCACAGCGAGAATAGCTTTGGTCGATTCTAGACTAAAGACTTACCAACAGGCGTGTATTGGAACCGTTCAAACCACCTTGAACGCAGGAACAATCTTCATAACATTGTTCCCTAACTTTAATGTATCTTTAAAGGATCCTAATCTTTTGAAGGCACTTAAAGTTCAACTGCAGATCGTTGGAGCACCGATGCAAGAGAATAGTGTCCTCGCTACACTACATCATCAGATGGTCTACCGCGTTCAAGATCATGCCCTGGATCTAGTACTTCCTTCATCGGATGAAGCGTTATTCCTGGAAGTTAATTCAGCTTCCCAGGCACCAAATGCTATCCAGATCCCTCGACAGATAACTCGTGAAGAACTAATACAGAAGCTTCCTGAAACATGGGTGACAAGCTACGAGAAGCTTCATCGAGCACCACAAGGCCCGATTCAGACATCTGAAGCAACTTTCCACTTAAGAACCGATGGCCTCACGGAAATCAAGTTCGAGAAGGCGAGATCATCATCTTTCCGAAGACCGATGTTTACACAATTCGCTATCCAAATCGATGACAGCGAGTTCCATGGTCCTTACAAAGATCAATATCCGAAACCCATCTCCTTTGAGCAAGATGGAACAGTCATGTATCCGTTCAAAGACGAAAACGGACATTGTTTCTTTGACGTCTGCAACTGCACGGCATGCACAGATGACAATCTCGACTACGAATCTGACGAAGATAAACGCAGAAGACGAAGATCAAAGAAGGACCCTCTCTACAAAAGATATTTGGAAGGAGATCCATCGGTGGGCACACTCGGCGAAGACAATGGAAGATACGAGTTCATAGTTCAGTATTCCCAGCCAAAGAAATCAGAACTCCCTGAGGTTATGATGTTAATTCCGAATGACTTTCCTCCTTTTGAAGA
Organism: Draba incana; assembly: GCA_963576765.1. Lineage (NCBI taxonomy): Eukaryota > Viridiplantae > Streptophyta > Magnoliopsida > Brassicales > Brassicaceae > Draba > Draba incana. The sequence goes on from OY755216.1 coordinate 5,624,017, forward strand.
CTTTACAAAAGACAGCGTTGCCCACAGCCCGAAGATTAAACTATCTACGGTTAATTCTTCTGGCCTTGATTCGTTATCTCAAGCGGAAAAAGTCCTCAATTGGCAATCAGAGAACGCGATGATCCAGAACAAACTTCTTCATACAATCAACCATAAGATGGATCAGATGGCAAGCAGCCACAACAAAAGGATGGTCACTTTGCAAGATTCGATATCGGAAATTAAGGCTCGCCTAGAACAACTTCACAGGGAGATGCTAAGTATGGTGTACCATGTGTCGGTCAACACCTCTCAATTCCAACTCAAAGAAAAAGAGATGTCAAGTCTCAAAAACCAATTAAAGAGTCTTCAAGGATGTTTTGAAGAAATGAAGGGGAACAAAAGATCGACTAACAGTTCCTTTCCTTCGTTCGGAAGTGTATATCCAGAACCCTCATATCAGGGATCACACCTCCCAAACTTCCTTCCGCAAGAATATTCCAGACCGACATCGCAATCAGTCAATTTTCTACCATCAGATGAACAATATATGTCCAGTTTCAAGATGCCGATCCGTCCGATATTCAAGACAAATTCTTACAAAGAGAAAACAAGAAAATATAAAGAGGAAGCACATCAATCAACTAAAAAACCAAGATTTTCTCCTTCACAATCTAGTCAAGGATCATCTCATGAGGAAGACAAAGGCAAAGGCAAGGTTGAAGACATTGGAATGATAGATTTCTCAATGACCGATTTACTTAATTCAATGGCCAACAAAGTTCAAGAACCGGTTAGCCACCAAAAAGAAGAGGTATCCCAAGCCTATCAGAAAAAAAGAAACTACTCATTTTTTGATAATCAGATATTTATCTGATACAAGCTCATGCGATACTGATACAGCTACAGAAGATGAGAAGTCACTCCCAAGAAAATTTTCCATAGGAGAAAATAGCGGTCCTAAAGAAGAACCAGTAGTAGACAAAATGCATAGTGATGAGGAGATCCCCTATAATCAATTTCGGCAATTTCACGAAGACACTAGCCAAGCAAGACAATTTGCTTCAAAAGTCGTCACATTCACATTTGATGATATTCCATTTCACAAATGGAGCGAAAGACTTGATGAGTTTCGAGCGTGGATGACTTATGAGGCTCTCACCTCCCCGACGTACGCGGTCATAGAACAGTTCGCCGCTCGATTCTCTGGCTCATTAAAAGAATGGTGGAATTCTCTTGGAGATTACGTACATCTGCAAGCTTACCAGTCAACTATTCCGATAGTACTTGAGCAAATTCATAAAGAGTTTATCGGAACTCCCAATCACATCAAGGATCAATTGCAAGAAGAATATTTTACGGCAAAATGTTGTTCTCTCCAGAAGAAAGATCTTGCAAAACACTTTGAAAGACAGACGAAGCGGTATTATGCACTGAACGGCCTAAACAATCCAAGTCTCAAGCACGTCTATCTTTCGTCCATCGATAGTTATCTCAGCCAACAAACAAAGCTTTACATCAGAGAACAAAACCAGACGGTTGAAGAGGTTACCATCGGCCAGATCCAACAGTACGTTTTCCGAACGCTAGACAAGCTCTGCAGGCAAAAAGAATTTTGGTCAGAACTCATGGATAATTCAAAACATCTGACAAATGTGTGTTCAAAATCCGACTTATTTATCAAGTGTTCGAAGAAGAAGAAATCATGTTCGTGCGATCGGAAGAAGAAACATCGTGAGACCAAGAGGTTTCCGAGCAAATATCCATTTCGGCGTAAAAGATTCTTCAGAAGAAAGAAGAGATTCAGGAAAACGACAAAATGCTTTCTTTTTCACAAAGAAGGGCATTTTGCGAAAAACTGTCCTAGCATTGATCGATTCTAAACCGATCACGATCGAGATTTTCCCAGGATGCCAAATCACGACTCAAGTACTTGGATCGATTGCACCAGGCAAAGACATTATTCTCGGTTGGGATTGTTACCAGTCATTAAAGAAAAAGTTTGATATCTCCATCGAACCCCGAGGAGTTAGATGGAAGAATTTGTTCAAGCCTTATACAACAATTCCAAGGCACTTCCCTATCGAAGATATTATGTCATTCGAGTTCGACAACATAAAAGAAGAAATCACGAAGAAATCCTGTGCAGATTCACACAGTGAGTTTCTTCAGAAGTGCAAGAATCCGTTATGGCTAAATCCGACGTTCTTCGTGTCACTCCCTTTCAAAGAAAATATCATCACTACACCAACCAAGGCAAGTCATGCGGGAATGCCCCCGACACTTCTACAACAAGCACATGAGGAATGTGAACAACTGATTCAACAAGGAATAGTTTCAACAACAAATTCACCATGGGCATGCAAAGCTTCTTATGTCAACAAAAGAGCAGAACAATCTAGGGGAAAACTAAGGCTGGTGATCGATTACAAACCACTGAACCGATTCCTTCAAGATATCAAGTTCCCACTCCCAACGAGAAAGGCACTGTTGCAGCATCTTTCCGGAGCAACCATTTTTTCAAAATTCGATTTGAAATCAGGATTTTGGCAAATCGGAGTCAAACCGGAGGAACGACACAAGACAACATTCTGTTTACCAGATCGTCATTTGGAATGGAAAGTCCTACCATTTGGTCTGAAGACAGCTCCGTCCTTATTTCAACAAGCAATGATAAGGATATTCCAACCATTGGTCGACACAGCACTAATCAACATTGATGATATTCTACTGTTCTCCAAGAGTAATGAAGACCATGTCAAGGTTTTGAGGTAGTTTCATGACCTAGTTCAACAATATGGAGTCATAATGATAGCAAAACCGGAGATTGAGTTCCTTGGAGTCAAGATCGCAGAAGGAAAGTTCATACCACAACCACATTAGGCAACAAAATTACTTGTATTCCCCGACGAAAATCTCACAAGAAGACAAGTACAACAATTTCTTGGCGTAATCAATTATGTTAGCGAATTTATTCCGAAACTGTCCCAGCTGATACAACCACTGAGAAAGTTGTTGCAAAAGAATCCCCCACAGTGGAGTACAAGACAAACTGAAGCAGTAAAAAGGTTAAAGATAGAAATTCAAAAGCTACCACCTTTGAAGATTCCCTCTGTCGGCAAAAGAATAATGCAAACCGACGCAAGCGACAAATACTGGCGAGCAATACTGTTTGAAGAGATTGACGGGAAAAGATATATCTGTGCCTACAAGAGTGGTCGTTTCAAGGAGTCAGAGATGCATTATCACTCTACGTTCAAAGAAATCCTAGCGGTCAAAAAGGCTATTGAAAGATTCGAGTTCTATTTGATAGGACACAAATTCAAAATCGAAATGGATATGTCCTCTTTTCCGAAGATGTTACAATTCAACCAGAAGATGGTGCCACATCAGCAGCTACTTCGTTGGAGTGAATGGTTTTCGAAGTATGACTTCGACTCGGCCTATTTAAAGGGCAAGGAGAATATTCTAGCCAATATGTTAAGTCGTAAACCATTAAAACCAATATCCACCATCATGAGCTGTCAAGGATCCAGTTCTTCACCAAAATCTCTCTATGATTTCGACAGCAACATTCCTGAAGATGCAAAAGACCTGATCAAGACTGGAAAACTTCACAACCACCTTCAACAAAAGATCTTTTGCTACCAGTCCATAATCCTGTCCAACCACGGAGTTGTCAACAACTTCATCACACCGCTTGGTATCCATCCAACATATCCGTTCGCTCATCTGTTCAGTATCTGACAAACCAACCTTCCAGAAGAAGTCATCTGCTTTCTCTGGTATTTTTTGCAGTATATACTGTTGGTATTATCTTTGAGATACCATGGTTATATCAACACATTAATTCCCAGAAGTGTTTCACTAATGGTATATCGACCTTTCTGAGGTGATTCGAACCAATGAACGTTTGGAGTAGTAAACTTCGTGCTTCAGCCAAGGCACTCAACTATCCTTTCAAGAAGCTAAGGAGAACCACTTCCAATCCGTTCTTCAACCCACACACCATTTACTTCTTCCACCGACCTGTCAGCGTCAATACAAAATCAAAGAAGATCCATGCAATGCCCACGCTCATCCATCATAAAGATCTTAACAGAGGAGTTCGTCCAGATTTCAACATGGCTGATAATGAAACTTTTGAAGCCTTTCAGAATCATGCATTCCGACTCAACAACACGATCCAAAAGTTCGCTATCCCATACAAGCTTAATTGGTCCTTCTATGAAGTTGACTACCAGATAGACCTTGATGAAAACCTTCAGTTCTATATGATGAAGCAGGAGCAACTCAGAAGCGGCAAATTTACTGAAGTGAAGATCGATGAAGAAGACAGCGGAAAAAGAAAAACACCATCAGCAGGAGTATATTGGCAAGACTCACAAGAACCTGAGGATCCAGACCTTGAAGAGATAGAAAAGTTCTGCACCAGTGACACGATCATGGAGACAAATGAAGAATCAGAACCAGAGCCAAAGTATATGTGTCCAGACGATGGCTATGGATGTTGTGAAGATCACATGCTTGAATTTTAGATGGATCACTAGAAAGCCATCTTAAAGCCCAAGTCATCTAAGAAGCCCACTAAGGAGTCCACTATAAGGAGTCCACTGAGAAGCCCTATAAGAGAGAAGCCCAATAAGTATTATGTTTAATTAAAATAAATGTGTAAGAAATATCTAAGTGTGTAGAATAATCTATAAGTGTGTAAGGAGTTAGGCAAGTATCTTAAATGCCCCTCCTATAATTAAAGGATGTACCCATCCATGTAAGGAACAAGTTTTCATTTCTAATAAAAGTTTCTCTCTCTAAAAACATGTCTCTCTAAATTCTCTCTAAGTTTTCTAGATCTCAACATCTTCATAAGCTTTGTATTCTTTCTTCCATAACACAAGTAGCGATCGAAGTACTCGAGATTTTTGGATAGACCCAGAAGAGTTTCCAGTCTAAACAACACGGCTCTGCCAATACGGTGGTCGTGAAGGGGTATCTCTAACAGTGGATTGAGCCATGGCTGATGAGTTAGTGCCTACGATGCTCTCCTTTACCTGAGACCCTTTCGCGGCTGTCAACACGGCTTAGTCAACACGTTTAGATCTGTGAAGTCTCTCCTCCGCCTATCCTTTAACCTTGTGGTATCTACGGATTTCAAATCGCAAGTGTTTGTGATTTTGTTGATTAAACAAACTAGGTTAAACAAACTAGGGACTTGCCGGTCTCTATAAGTAGCGGCAAATTTGTTGATTTAAACACAGAACGTGAAAGATTGGAGTCTTCCGATATCAAAATTCAGGATTTCTATAGCTCAAACTTTCTTTTCCATTGTGACAGTAGTGTAGCATGTGAGCATCTCTCGCTTCGCGAACTGATCTTAGACGGGTTAAGACATTTTGGGATCTTAGACGGGTTAAGACATCTCGGCATCTTACACGATCCTGGACACTCTTCCATCGTATGATTATGGTCAATATGTGGTACTATGATATTAGAAAATGACTCGCGAGTTTAGTACTACATTGCCTTGAAGAAATAGCGATACAAAACGTTTTCGATTCGATACCATTAATTTTTACGAATGGTAACTATTAAAACGATAAAAGAAATTACCAATCACATCCTTGTAAAGTTTCTATAAACAATATAATTAAAAAAAAAATGGATAAACGAGAGTTAAAAGGTAAATGCGTATTTGATCCAAAAGTATAAATAAGGTAAAAGCGTTAAAGGAAACTGAAAGAAAGATTTAAGAGGAGAGGAAAAAGAGATTAGGGTTTTAGGCATAGACATGGTTGGAGCTTCGATTTCTGAAGGAAACAGGATTATCTCGCAAAAGAGACAACTTCCTTCGAGCTCTTCCGGTAATGGAGCGAAGAGAGTTGATACAGAGAATAAGAGACTCTCGACGATGTTGCTGGATCTAGAAAGTCTCCATTGTCCTATTTGCTACGAAGTATTGACAATACCAATCTTCCAGGTTTTGTAGCTTCTCCTTCTCTCTAATTGACTTTTGAGGATTTTAGTGAAGTTCTGTAAGATATGTTCATGTTTGCAATTGCACTTGTACTTCTTGCAAAAACATGTGTATAATTTGGCAACAACAGTGATTTGATATTTTTGCTGCTAATAAGTTTGGATAATTATCTTATTTTGAGTTAAGTGTTGATAGATACAGATTTAAACTCATTGATTGGGTTTTGTATTGCAGTGTGATAATGGACACTTAGCTTGCTCTTCTTGCTGTCCCAAGCTGAGTAATAAATGTCCTTCATGTGCTTTGCCTATCGGCCACAATCGCTGCAGAGCAATGGAGAATGTTCTTGAATCGGTCTTTGTCCCTTGCCGATACGCTAAGCTTGGATGCACCAAGAATGCTTCTTACGGGAATGATTTAAGTCATGAGAAGGAATGCAAATTCTCTCTGTGCTCATGTCATGTACAAGGCTGCAATTACGCTGCCATTTACAAGGATCTTTACTATCACTATTCTTATAACCACCGAAGATCCATGCGTGATACTTTCAGCTGTGGCTTTCCCACTAGCGCAAGGATGAACATCAGTGATTCCGATAAGATTTTAATTCGAAGAGAGTATATGAAGAGTCTATTGTTTGCAGTGCAGTGTTTCAAAGAGCCATGTGGTGTGTATGTAACTGTGAGCTGCATTGCACCATCTGCTCCAGAAGTAGGAGAGTTCTCATATCACCTCTCCTACACTGTGTATGGACACAAAATGACTTATGAATCACCAAAGATGAAGATGATTCTTCAAGTGAGCTCTCAAACTCCCCAAGATGAAAATGACTTATAGAGGTACATCACAAACACCAGCGGCAGCACCAGGTCCTGCTATGTATGTTCCTAGGTTCAAGCGTCAGACAGTCGCTGCAGCCGCTGGTACATCACAAACACCAGCGGCAGCACCAGATCCTGCTAAGTATGTTCCTAGGTTCAAGCGTCAGACCACAGATGTCGCTGGTCCATCAGCGCCATCACCAACAGTTTCTAACTTCATCTTCTGGTCGGGTGGCGATTATGGCAACTCAGTGCAGGTTAGAAAGTTTGTTTACTTACGGTATCTATGGTTATTTTCAACGAATCATTCTAACATTCTTTTTCCTCTTCTAATATGTAGCTATGAAGCCGCACAACTTCTGAAAAAGGAATGCCTTAAAGAGTATACTATAGGTGACATAGTGCAGATCTTGAATACAACAGCAACCTCGAAGAAATGGATTACTTTTCATCAAACAGCATGGAAACCAATTATTATTAACCTCGCTGCAGAGACGACAAATAAGACAGCTACTGAAACCGTGACAGGTATCCAAACTGTTGCCTGAAATCCATCGAAATATCGAAGATCTGGTAGTAGTAGGCAGAGCATATATGGGTACTACTTTGAATATCAAATATTTAGCACTAAGACATGGAAAAATAGAGTTTTCCATATCGAAAATTTCAGAATTGCGACGATTCTGAAATCTCGCATAGTAATTTAGGGGAGTTTGAAATGGAGATATGCATCCGGGAGTTGAACCAAGAGTAACAAGGTGGGCGTGATGTAGAAGATGGTCCTTTTTTGTTTGTATATTCCTATGGATACTCTTATCTATCTCGTCTTTTTATTTAGCCCTTTAACCCGCCTAATGCAGTTAGTATATAACTCTTGACTTGATAAAGTTATCATTAGAACATGATTATTGGTATTTGATAGTGGGTTGCTAATGGGCTTAAAATAATTAAATAATAAACTGAACACCTTAATTATCTAACATAGTTTTACGATCCATAACAACTCACTTAAGCACTTACGTGGTCATATGTTCTTACATTATTGGTTCATCATCTTTTAACTAATTGAATATTTAAAATATTAATGAAAGTAAATAAAAAGTAATAAAATAGTATAAATAATTAAATGAGAAGAGGCTCTCCGATAATGATGCTCTTAGCTTTTGGTAGTTTCTTATGCGGATATTCCTTTGTTGCTTAGATGAACATTTAGTTCCTTGGGAATATATAGTGAGGAACTATTGTTTGCACTTCAGTGATTTATGGAACGATATTGTGTATGTGTTGCTGTTAGACGTATTGCACCATCTGCTACAGAATTAGGGAAGTTCTCTTTCGTAATTCCTATAGTATCGATTGACTTATTCTTACTTGTGATTCTAAGTGTTTTTGGAGTGAGCTCTCAAAGGTAGGCATGGGCGCGTATCGAATATCCGGGAAAAATACAGTATTTGTGATTCGATTTGTTTTTTACGGATATTAAATTTTTCGATTTGCTTTGCTTCGGAAAAATTCGGATATTTGGAGTTACGAATATCCGGATTTTTTCAATTCCGAATGTCCGGAATATTCGGATACTCGCAGATATTTGTTTTAAACGGAAAAACAATAGAATTTTATTTTTTTAATTTTTTTTTAATATATAAGATTTAAACTAATTATTAAAAAAATAATATAAGCTATATAATATTATTCGATATAATTAAAAATAAAAAATAAAATAAAAGATAAAAAAATGGTAGACAACAAAAATTTTATTATTATTTTAGGAAAAAATATAAAAACAATAATTTTCAGTTAAAAAAATTTGTAACTACTTAAATTTACTATAAATATATCCGTTCAATGTATTGAAAAAGTTTAAAAAATGCAGATATATGTTGTAGATCTATCATATTATATGTACTTATATGTAATTTACGGATCGAATTGGATATTCGGATTTTTAAAATTAGTATTTGTGATTTGCTTTGCTTTAGACGGATCGTAGATTTTAATATTTGCTTTGTTTTGATTCATAACGGATATCTGGATTTTACGGATCGAATCAAAACGGATCTCCGATCGGAGCAAATCTAACGGATAATTTGCCCAACCCTACTCAAAGGTTCTTTAGAGGCTTCATGTTTGTGCCTAAAAGTTTATTATGTGGTGAATCGTTGAAAAATTAACCTTTGCTGCTTAGTATTTACAGTTTCTTTAGTAGAAATGAAAATATACACTCCTACCATAAACATGCTTAAATTGTCCAATAACAAATTCTTAATTACCACAAACTGGACTCTCTTGATTTGGTGGGTCTAGTGTAATAATCTGCTGGACCCACTATATAATACGACAAAAACGAACCAAGTTGTTCTAACATTTTATCAATTGGTGCGCTTTATACAACTTTTTCAACGAAACCTTACATATTTATTTCTCCGACGAACCAAAACCGATAACAGACAAAGAAAATTGAAAAAAAAGGCCAACCCAATTTTTTACAGATTAGAGAAGTGAGACAATAAGCAAAATCCACTCTCTTCTTTGAATTTTCAATCAATGGCAAAACCTGAAAACGACGAAACTTATCCGGAGAAACAAACATGGACCACATGGGAAGAGCTTCTCCTCGCCTGCGCCGTTCACCGTCACGGTACTGATTCATGGGACTCCGTCGCCGATGAAATCCAGAAACGAAACTCTGGTGTCCGTACACTCACCGCCTTAGAGTGTCGCCACAAGTACCACGATCTCAAACGGAGATTCTCCCGGGAACTAGTCTCGCCGGAATCCGATGACGGAGAAAACGAAATCTCTTCCGTTCCATGGCTAGAGGAATTGAGAAAACTGCGTGTCGATGAACTCCGACGCGATGTCGAACGATACGATCTATCCATCTCGTAAATCTCCAATCGACCATGGTTTTGCGTTTCGATTCGAATTCCAGATTTGCATTTTGTTTGGTTTTTGAATTTTGTGACTTGATTCTACACAGGTCGTTGCAATCGAAGGTGAAGAGATTAGAAGATGAGAGAGAGAAGAGCTTAAAAGATTCAGATCTAGACAAAATCGCGGAGACGAAAGAGAACCACCTCCGTGAATCGGATAATAAACCCGACGTTCCGGTCAAAGAACCGACTAATTCTCCAGATCCGAATGATAATAGTCCCGGAACCGAATCCGAAAACACGAACCGGGATCGGAAAACCATCGAACCGGCGGATCATAAACCGGCGAAAGAGGATTCGTGTAGAGGAAGTTGCGAGAGCGTGGAGAAGGAATCGGATAGAGGAGACACAGTACAAGAAGGAAATGACTCGCCCGAGTTTATTGAGTCAATGGACGAGTCGAAAGGAGAGGAAGAAGGTAAGGAAGCGAGTGACGTGCAGAGCTCGGCGAGCTTACCGAGGAAGGAGACGATAGCACAAGACCAAATGGTTAACGATGATCAATCTCTGACCGTCGATAAAATCTCCGTTGAATCTCGACCGTTGATTGATTTCATCGACATTCTTCAGTCTCACCCCATTGGCTCCCACTTTTCGCGCCTGCTACAGAACCAGGTAACAATTAAAAACTCCATTTTCTTATCCTCAATTCAACAAATTCTCCATTTTTGGAATATGCTCATAATCAGAAAATAAGCATTTCTCAATTCTTGTCGTAAAGCCTGAGTCTTGCATGTTGGATTCTGGAGTTGCAGGAAACACCTGAGTACGAGAATATAATAAAGCAACACATAGACTTTGAAATGATTCGAACTCGTGTGGAAGAAGGTTATTACGAAGGGTCCAAGAACATGTTTTTTCGAGATTTACTGCTACTAATCAACAATGGGAGTGTTTTTTATGGCGAGTTTAGTTCCGCGAAGCAGCTTAACCAACTCGTCAAGAAACAGATGATGTTGATGATGAGTCTCACGATTCCTAAACAAACCTCAACACCAAAAGATGAATCCTTGGTGAGGTCTAAGGAGGAAGTCACCGTCTCTTCACCTCCTTTGTCTTTAAAACCAAAAATGTCAATGCCGCCTATTGTAGCTTGTCGGAAACGGAGTTCTTTGGCTGTTAGATCTTCAGCATCAGTCACTGAACCATTCAAGAAAAAGAGTAAAATAGTTCCAACGGTCAATGAGAAGCAAGTTTCAGAAGATGAGGAGGAGGAAGAAGAAACCTCAGATAAAGATGAGGAACCTATTGGTTCTATAAAGATGGCTAAAGGGAGAACAACCTCAACAGCTAAAAAGGTAGGAACCAGAAACGTTAAAGGCCGGTCTTCAAACGATAACTCTGAGCCGAAGAAAAGTGATCAAGAAAAGAAGGGTAACAACACAAATAGTGGCTCAAAAAAGCAATTTCTTAAGAGAATGAAAGGGGTTTCTTCGTCTGAAACTGAGACAGTGACAGTGAAGGGTGATTCTTCTAATGGAAAGAGAGGAGCTGAACAGAGGAGAAGTAACAGTAAGAATGACAAAGTTGATGCAGGGAAACCACTTGTGGGTCAGAAACGATCAACCGCGAAGAAGGTAACAACTGAAAAGGGTAGTCCTCCGAAGAAAAACACTAGCACCGCCTCTAAAAAAGGTGCTGCCCCGTCTTCTCCTATGGTGAAAAAGAGGGACGGTGAAGCTAGTGAAAAGGAAGCAGGTTCTTCTGCTTGCCCAAAGAAGCGTTCAAGGAGGTTATGAGTTATTTGCGATGCTTTACTATCTTCTATAGGATCACAAATCTTCAAACAAGTTTATAAGCCAGTCATTTACAAAGAAGTAGTGGAATCCTGTTTACAAAGGAGAATTTGCTAGTTCTAGATAGCAGCAAAATACGATTTTAGTGGATTGTATAAGAAAAGCCAAAGGTCTCAGATCAAGTTTATAAAAGAGTGAGTATTAGTCTGGAATGTTGTCATGCATCTGCCGTCTTGACATTTTACTGCACCGGAGATTATGCTTAGGCGATAGCTTTTCCCTTATTGGGCTTTCTGATAATAGGAATCCCACTGGCACTTTTTCCAACCTATCAGAGGTTTTACATGAGATATCATGTCAGAGAAAAGTTTAGCATCACAAGAAAATCTGTTGGAGCTGTGGTGCAAGATACCTCTATAATTTGCTTCTTATCCTGAGATGTACTGGTTGTGCCTAAGATCGTTTCGCCTGGTTTAAGAGAGCATTTCCGAGCTGGGAACCCGGGTTGTCCATCTTGCCATACAATATCTTCTACTGGAATCTGCAATGAGTTTGAGATCATGGGGGTTTCATCTTCTGAGAAAAAGGAGGAAAAAGTAGCGAGAGGGAGAGAGAAATATGGTTTTACATGTCTGATATCAACCCAATCCAACGGGTCAATGTAAGTCCTTTGGCTTAGAGCAGTCACCAGGTGATGCATTTCCTGTAGATTGGTAAACTATATATCTTAGAATGGCTGAGACCTGACATGATCTGATGAAACAACACAAAGGGACAAGAAGAGAGTTTACCGTTTCTGCGTTATAGCCTTTGACGTGGAATGCAACGTATTCGTCTTCACCAAGCATTCTTATATTGACCCATCTGCCAACAAGAGACTTAGGAGAAACTTCGCCCCAGCTTGGTACAAGTGAATCTTCAGAAGTTGGACTAGAACTCAGTTTCGCATTTTCGTCGTGTATCCTTGCAGGCGCGACGTTCAGGCTTTCTTGCTAAGCAACCAGAAACGAAAATGGACAATGGAAGTTAAAAAGCCAAATCGAGTTGTATGTCAGCTTTATGATTTGGCAAGAGATGTTGTAAAAAAAGACCTACAAAATTGAGCAAGTCTTCCTGCTTCACTGCTACATGAGGTTTCAATGGATTGCCTTCCACTGTAGTAACTCTCTGCTCTTCCTTCTTGTCAGAAGCCTTTGAAGCATTCCTGAGGAACAAAGTGTTTGAGAAAAGAGTTAACAATGAAAGGAGAGGAAGCTCACATCTTTACAGGTAGTAAGAAGCTCACATCCGTCGTTTAACCAGTGGATCATCTTCGAGTTTTTTCTCAAATGCGAAATGAGTTTTATCAGGAATGTCCAATGCTTTCTTCAGGTCTTGAATGATCAAAATCCTTGGCTAAAGAAGACAGAAGACGTACATGAACACAAACTCCGAGAACAGAATCAATGCATAGAAACATGGAAAGATCTAAAACTGGTCTTTACATTGGATAGTGCAGGAGATTCTGCTTTGAAAGCATGAAGAACTTTGTAGTAAGTCTGTCTCTGATGTTCTTTGTTATCCGGTTTCTTGTTCAGGAGGAACTTGTAATCATCGTAATTGATAACACTCGACATAATATCTGCAATACCAGGTGATTCTTTGCAAAACGGAATCAAGATCACCGGAAAAATCAACACGGATCAGTCAAATTGCATCAAAGAGAGAGAAGAAACAGAGGTAATTCGAATCTCTAGAACCCTAATTGATCGAAACTGTTCTTATTCGTTAAACCTAACAGAAAGTATTGAAGAGACTTACGGGGAAGAGAATCTGAAGTTTGATCTTGCTTCTCCGACATTGTAGAGATTCAAAGAGTACAGAGGAATCCGATAATGGTGTCGTTTTCTTGATGAAGTTTGTGAGAAACCCTAGAAACGGATTAATCTTTAGAAACTTTGCAGAGATCGAATGAGAGGAAAGAAGTAGCGAGATTTCGTAGTCTGTTACTTGAAAATCCTAACGTACGAAATGTAATCTTGTGGAAGAAGTTAGGGTTTATTCTTGGATCAGTTAGTACGTACCTGACTTAAATCGGACTAACCGACTAAGTACCGACACGTCAGCAGTTTCTTTTCTCACGCGCGTTACAAATTTTAATTTTAATGACGATATTACCAAAAATTACGGGGATTTGATTATTTTGCGGATAAGGTAGAGGAGAGAATTTAGACTTCTAGAGAATTAATATGTTTGTTATTTTTATCATTTTAATTAAAACAAAAGCTGTTTAACTTTTTAGCAAATGATAAATGACTATAGACTTGTGAGAAGAAGGATATTAGCTATTTCAATCCTTTCCAACTAATTTTCTATAGAATCAAATATTTGCTAACAAGGTAATAGAGCAACCATTTACAAACAAAAGTATTCGAATCTTGGTTACACTTTACACTGACCATTTATTTGTTCTCTAAATCCAGCAAACAACAAAAAACTGATTTTTAGTGATTGTACAAGTACTCAAGATCTCAAACAAATTGCATAAGGAGAGTCTTGGTGAAATCTCATATCAGCATTCTCCTGCACACAAAAACCAAGATTTTCACATGTAAACTTTTTTGCTGAAAATTTCTGTTGTGTTTGCACAAGTTACCTCATCATAAAAGACAATTCTTGTCAATAGAAGGCTCCTTGAGTGCTACGTTGGTTAGGAGCATCAAAATTAGGTCTAATTCCACGTTCCCACACAATATCGTTACGTGGAATCTGCAATTAGTCAGATTTTCAGCTACTGATATAAAAGAGTTATGATTATAACGGATAATAACAAAAGTTTGTGTGTGTTATTACTCTTGTGACATCAATCCAGCTTAACATATCATCCATCTCCATTGCATCCGAAACCGAATCTGCGAGCTCTAAGCGATGCTTTTCCTATAGACATTTCAGAAAGTAGATTTTTCTTATAATGACTAATGCAAAGAGAGAACACAAGTGAAGGGTTTTGTTATTACTTGTTCTGAGTCATACTCTTTGATGATGAACTCTTGAAAATCATCTTTTCCAGGCCCCGTTCTTACGCGTACATATTTTCCAACAAGAGTTTCTGGATTAACACGTCCCCATTTTGAGCTAGATTCAGCAACAGGATTCAAGCTTGAATTTGCCTTATTTCCCTGATAAAGTAACCAAAAGAGATTAAAAAGTTAAAACTCTAATGTAAAAGCCAAAAACAGAGTTTTTCCAACTTTCTCTTTGCCTTACAGATTTGGTTAATGGACTCTCTTCTACAATCTCAACTTTCTTCTCATTAGATGCTGATGCATCAACCCTGAAGTGAAAAAGAATCGATTTTTTTAAAAAATCGAATAATCTTCAAAGTAAGAAGCTTTTGATTAAAGGTTAAACCTTTGTTGTTGTTCTTGAGCTAGAAGCTTTTTCTGAATGTCACTCACTAAAGAGATTTGAGTTTCGCGAGAAATGTTCCACTCTTGCATCAATCTTTCTACGATCGAAGTTTCCAACTGAAGAAACAAGAACCGAATGAAAAATCAAAGAAGAAGAAAAGATTTGACGACGAATAGAGAAAGGGTCTTACGGATGAGAATGTAATGTTTTCTGCAGAGAAAGCAAAGAGAACAGAGAAAAAAGCTTCTTTCTGGAGCTTTTCGAGTATCTGTGCATCGAAATCTTCTCCATCGTCGCTGATATCGGACTCGGACTCGGACTTAGTTGCTTTCTTGTACCCAACAAGTGTTTTTTCAGCCATTGCTCCTTTCTCTAATGGAACAAACTTTGTATCTTCTGGAACAAGACGAAGAATAGAATCAAGACCACTCGTTCATCAAAATGGGACAAAGAAAATGAAATACATTGAAGCTAATCGTAATCAGAAACCCTAATTACTGGAGATTGAATTCGAGAGATGTTGTTACAAGAAGTCTAGTTTGGGAATTTAATCGGAATACATAATCGGAAGTGTTTACAGAGACGTACCGGCGAGAGATTTTGGGTCTTGAACGTTTTGATCCGCCATTAGAGAGCGAGAAGAAATAGAACAGAGAAGTCCCGAGAGAGATGAAGTTTCTGGTTCAGAGAAAAACCCTAGAGCAAGAATGAAGAGAATAGAAGAGAGTGAAGACTAAAGGAAGATGCGGGATTATATATGACTTATGGAACAAGTTAGCGCTTTTGTAATTTTTAGGAGACTATTTTCATTTCTTTGGTAACAAAATAGGAGAATTAATTAAAAGTAAAAAAATATAAAAATTTTGAAGTTAATGTAGTATCAAAAATCGGCGCACTTTGCTTAATAACGACTAGAGAGTAGTCCGTTCATGGTATCAAATAGGGCCGGGCGTTTTAACCGAACCCGATTACCGAACCCGAACCAAAAAATCCGAACCGAATCCGAACCGAACATATATAATATCTGATCGGGTTTTAATTTCTTAAGGTACGGGTACTTGTACCCGATCAGATACCCGATTCTATTTTTTTTTTTTTTTTAGTGATTAGGGTTGAATGTCATGGATTTATTGGCCAGTATTAGTAATAACCTAGAGTGTGATTTCAATTTATAAACTAGTGAAAAGTTTTCTTATCGAAATTGAAAAGTTTAGATTAATGGAGATAGTTGCAGCTTAGTCAATACTGTTCCAAGCAATAAACGGATTTCGTCGATTTTGAGTGATTTGCTTTTAAAATTTGGAGATGATTCCGGTAAAACCGTTCTTTTACACTTCTCTGTTTTCACATTATTCTTAAGAATTATAACTTATTCATTCATATGTTGCTTCGATTTTTTTACTTGATTGAGTATTGTTCCTTTACATTTTATATGTTCATTTTTAAATCTGTTTTTTTTATTACGGTGCTATTTCGGGTTTCGAAAAAAGAAAAAAAACTATTTTGGTATAATTCGGGTATACCCGAACCCGAACCGAACCCGAATATATATAATACCCGATCGGAGATTATATCTCCAAACATCGGGTACCCGATACCCGAAATACCCGACCCGAATCCGATCGGGTACCCGAATGCCCATCCATAGTATCACAAACATGTAAAATGTGAAAGAAAGAAAAAGTGAAGAAAACATAAAAAGTGAA
Organism: Draba incana; assembly: GCA_963576765.1. NCBI lineage: Eukaryota > Viridiplantae > Streptophyta > Magnoliopsida > Brassicales > Brassicaceae > Draba > Draba incana. The sequence goes on from OY755216.1 coordinate 5,640,556, forward strand.
GAAATAATTTCCTATTAGTTTAGTAGATAGCAACGATAATGGACAGTCTAATATTGTATTATGTGTGAAAAATCACTTTTATTTGGATATAATGGATATCGAGATGTATGTAGATATTGGATTAGTCCAATCCTAGTATAATGTTTTGAGTCAGCATAAAAAGGGAAATAATTAAAAAAAGCAATTATATGAATAAATGTGCATTTCCCCCAAATTTCCATTTAACGTATATATGCGATTTACAAAAATTAATTTATATAAACGATACCCCACTTTCCGTACACTCACCGCCTTCGATCTCAAACGGTGATTCTCCCGGAAACTAGTCTCGGCGGAATCCGATGAGGGAGAAACCATCGCCGACATCTCTTTCGTTCCATTGGCTTGAGGATTGAGAAAACCCCGTGTCGATGAGAAGTCGAACGTTACGATCTATCCATCTCGTAAAATTCATCAGTCATACTTTTGTGTTTCGATTCGAAATCCAGATTTGCGTTACTTTGGTTTTTTGAAGATGAGAGAGAGAAGAGCTTTAAAGATCTAGACTAAATCGCGGGGAACAAATCCGACGTTCCGGTCACCGAACCGCCTAATTCTGCAGATCCCGGAACCGAATCGGAAAACACGAATCGAGATCGTGAAATCGTCGAACCGGCAAAAGAGGATTCGTGTAGAAGGAATCGAATAGAGCAGACACAGTAAGAGAGGGAAATGACTCGCCCGAGTTTGGTGAGTCAATGGACGAGTCGAAAGGAGAGGAAGAAGCTAAGGAAACGAGTGACGTCTAGAGCTCGGCGAGCAAGGAGACGGTAGAACAAGACCACCAAATGGATAACGATGATCAATCTCTGACCGTCAATAAAATCTCCGTTGAATCTCAACCGTTAATTGATTCTTCAGTCTCACTCTCACCCCATTGGCTCCAGAAACAGGTAAAACATTTTTAAAAAAAACTCCATTTTTTGGTTATCCTCAATTCAAATTCCATGTTTTGTTTTTCTTTACAACAAAATCTCTATTTTTGGCAAATTACTCTGCTCATGATCAGCAAATAAACATTGCTAGATTCGTTTAATTTATCAAAATTATTCGATTCTCTACAAACCAAGCCATAAATTAGTGGACATAAATTAGTGGATAAATATGGCTTGTCTAGTATAAGTCTTACTCTTACTTTTTTGATTCTAAAATTGCAGGAAACACCTGAGTACCAACTCATCAAGAAACATATGATTGATGATGATGAGTTTCAAGATTCCTAAACAAGCCTCAACACCAAAAGAAGAATCCTTGGTGACGTCTAAGAATCTATAGGATCAAAAATCTCCAAACAAGTTTATAAGGCAGTCATTCACAAACAATTAGTGGAATCTTGTTTACAAATTTGCTAGTTCTAGATAGCAGCAAAATACGAGTTTAGTGGAATGTACAAGTCTCAGTCAAGTGTATAAGAGATCAAGTGTATAAGAGAGTTTTAGTCAGGAATGTTGTCATGCTTCTGCCATCTTGACATCCTACTGCACCGGAGATTATGCTCGGGCGATACCCTTTCCCCTATCGAGCTTTTTGATAATAGGAATCCCACTGGCACTTTTTCCAACCTATCAGAGGTTTTATGAGAAATTATGTCAGTCAAGGGTTTAGCAATTAGCATCAGAAGAAAATTTGTTGAAGATGTGTGCAAGGTACCTCCGTAATTCGCTTCTTATCTTGAGATGTACTGGTTGTGCCTAACATCGTTTCGCCTGGTTTAAGAGAGCTTTTGCGTGGTGGGAACCCGGGATGTCCATCTGGCCATAGAATATCTTCTGCCGGAATCTACAATGAGTTTGAGATCATGAAGTTTGAAAAAAAAGAAGGGAAAACAGAGAACTTGAAGAGAGATGAATATGGTTTTACATGTCTGATATCAATCCAATCGCATGGGTCAGTATAAGTTTTGCTTAGATCAGTCACCAGGTGATGCATTTCCTGTAGATTGGAAACAATATTTCTGAGACCTGACCTGATCTGATGATACAAACAACACACAAAGGAACATGAAGAGATTTTACCGTTTCTGCGTTATAGTTTATGATGTGCAATGCAGCGTAATCGTCTTCACCAGGCATTCTTATCTTGACCAATCTGCCAACAAGAGACTGAGGAGAAACTTCGCCCCAGCTTGGTACAAGTGAATCTTCAGAAGTAGAACTAGAACTCGGTTTCTTTGCATTTTCGTCTTGTATCATCGCAGGAGCTGCATTGAGCCTTTCTTGCTAAGCAATCAGAAAAGGAAAAAAGACAATGGAAGTTAAAAAGCCAAATAGAGTTGTATGTCAGCTTTATGATTTGGAAAGAGATGATGTTAAATAAAACCTACAAATTCGAGTAAGTCTTCTTCCTTCACTGCTACTCGCGGCGACAATTGATGGCCTTGTACCGCAGTAATTTCTCGTTCTTCGTTAGCAGTAACTCTCTCCTCTTCCTTCTTATCAGAAGCCTTTGAAGCATTCCTGAGAAACAAGAATGTTTGAGAAAGCGTTAACAAAGATAGGAGAGGATTACAGATAGTAATGATACCTCCATCGTTTAACCAGTGGTTCATCTTGGATCTTTTTCTCAAATTCGAAATGAGTTTCGGGAAAAATGTTCAGTTTGTTCTTCAGCTCATGAACGAACAAAATCCTTGACTAAAGAAAACATAAGAAGTACATGAATACAAACTCTGAGAACAGAATCAATGCATGGCGACATGAAAGATTTGAAACCGGTGTTTACGCTGGATATTTCAGGAGTTTCTGCTCTGAAAAAATGAAGAACGTTGTAATAAGTCTGTCTCTGAAATTCTTCGGGCCTCATATTCTTGTTCTTTAACTTGTTCACAAAGATCTTGTAACCATCGTAACTAATCTCTGCACCAGTTGATTCTTTTGCAAAACGGAATAAAGATTAGTCATTGATCAGTCATATTCCATCAATTAGGAAGAAGAAAAACAAGAGGTAATCCGGTTCTCTAAAACCCTAATTTATCGAGACTGTTCTTGATCGTAAAACTCATCAGAAAGTATTGAAGAGACTTACGGGATGAAGAATCTTTCGTTTCCGACATTGTAGAGAGTCAAGAGAACAGAGGAATCCGATAATGGTGTCGTCTTCTTGATGAAGTTTGTGCGACCTTGAGAGAAACCCTAGAAATGGTTAATTCTTGAGCGAGTTTTCATGATCGAATGAGAGAAAAGAAGTAGAGAAATTATGGAGAGTCTGTACTTAACGAACGAAATATATTCTTGTGGAGGAAGTTAGGGCGAGTTAATACGTACTTGACTTAAATGGTGGATTAAGTACTGACACGTCAGCAGTTTCTTTACTCACGCGAGCCACAAATTTTAATAACCAAAATTACGTGGACTTAATCATTTATGAAATTTTAATCTAACGGATAAGGTTAACGCGAATTTAGAGGATTAATATGCTATTTGTTATTTATCATTTTAATTACGATGACGATTAACTTGTGAGAAGAATGAGATGAGGAAGAAGTTATTCCGAATAACCGAATAAGAGAAACCTCTATTAACTTGTGAGAAGAATGAGATTACCTATTTGAATGCTTGTTGTGACCAAAAAAAAAAAAAAAAGAAAGAAAGCTATTTCAATGCTTACTAATTATTTTCTGTAGAATCAAATTTTTTTGCTAGCAAGATAATAGAGTAACCATATACAAAACAAGTATTCGAATCTTGGTTACACTTTACACTTAAAAAACCCAACAAGCAACACCAAAAAAAAACCAAAAAAACAACTGTTCAAACTGATTGTACAAGTACTAAAGATCTCAGACAAATTGTTCTTGGTGAATCTCAAGTCAGCATTCTCCTGCACTCAAAACCAAGAACTTCACATGTAAATTTTCTACCAAACCTATAAAACTTTTTTGCTGAAAATGTGTTGTATGTTTGCACAAGTTACCTTCACCATTAAAGACAATTCTTGTCAAAAGTGTGCTCCTCGAGTGCTACATTGGTTAGGAGCATCAAATTTCGGTGTTAATCCACGTTCCCACACAATATCTCTATGTGGAATCTGCAATTAACCAGATATAGAGAGTTAGATTTTGATGAAACAAGATAATAACAAAAGTTTTTGTGTGTGTTTTACTCTTCTGATATCAATCCAGCTTAACACATCATCCATCTCCATTGCATCCGGATCTGCGGGCTCTAAGCGATGCATTTCCTATTGAGATTCAGAAAGTAAATTTCTTTATAATGGCTTTAAGTAAATTATTTAATTCCAACGGTAACAAGGCAATGATTGAAACAAGGAAAAGGTTTTTACTATTACCTGTTTTGAATTATACTCTTTGATGCTGAATTCCTTGAATTCATCTTTACCAGCCATTCTTACGCGTACGCATTTTCCAACAAGAGTCTCTGGATTAATACTTGCCAAGCTTGAACCAGATTTAGCAGCAGAATTCAAGCTTGAAGTTGTCTTCTTTCCCTGCTAAAAGTAAACAGAAGAGATAAAAGTTAAAACTCTCATGTAAAAGCCAAAAACAGAGTTTTTTCAACTTTCTCTCTGCCTTACAGATTTGGTAAATGGACTATCTTCTTCTATAATCTGCACTTCCTGCTCACAAGATGCAGGTGAAATAACCCTGAAGTAAAAAAAAATGTTGACTTTCAAAACAAGTGAGAAAGATCTCTTTTTTTTTTGAAACTTAAGTAAGATTGGTTATGACTAAAGGTTAAACCTTTGTTGCTGTTCTTGACCTAGGAGATTTTTCTGAATGTGATCCAAAAAAGCGATTTGAGTTTCTGGAGTAATGTTGAACTCGTGCATCAACCTTTCTACGAGCGAAGTGTCCGTCTGAAGAAACAGGAACCGAGTGATATCAGAGAATAAGAAAAAATATTTAAACTACGAAAAACAAAGTAATCGAGAAAAGATGTTACGCGTGATATTGTGGAGTTTTCTGCAGCGAAAGCAAGGAGAAGAGAGTAAAAAGCTTCATTTTTTAGCTCTTCGAGTTTCCGTGCATCGAAATCTTCTCCATCTTCGCTGATATCGTTTGAATCGGACTCGGACTCTGCTTCGGGTGCTCTGTTTGATCCAACAAGTGTTTTTTCAGCCATTGCTATCTTCTTTAATGGAAGAAACTTTGGATCTTCGGCGCAAGGATTTGTGTCTCGAACGTTTTGATCCGCCATTGGAGAGAGAGAAGCAATAGAACAGAGGAATCTAGAGAGAGATGAAGTTTGTGGCCTAAAGAAAAACCCTAGAACAAGAATCTCATGATATGTTGCGGAAGAAGTTAGGATTCTGGTAGATATATTGTTGAGTCATTATCTTATGTTTAGGAGAATTTATAATTATAATTTTTGTTATTACTGAGACTATTTTATACTATAAAATTTCAAAAAACAAAAAAAATCAGTAAAGTTTCTATAAATTAATAACAAAGGGATCATAACATTTTTTTTAGTTTTCATAATTTGTAGTAATTCATAAATCTAGACGATTAAAAAAACGAAATATTAATTTATTAAAAAATTAATTGGATCGAAAACTTAATTTGGAACAAAAAAAATCGGTTAATTTATTGAAGTACTAATTTATAGAGGTTATACTATTATACAGGTAAAGGTGTTAGTGTAGGATTGATGTGCAATTGCCTTTCTCCATCATTCTCAAACTTACTCTTCTTTTATGGAGGTAGTGTATATAGACTGTAGCATGGCAGCATTTCTGGCTTCGCTAATTGATCTTAGATTGTTAAGACATATCAGGATCTTTGACGATTCCGAACTTTTTTCCATCCTATAATTAATGTGAATATTCAGTATTGTGATATTATAAGTTGACTCGCGAGTTCAATATTACATTGCCTTAAATAGAAAATGGTACAAAATATTTTCGATTCCAAAGTTCTCAAAGTGGAGACATGTGACTAAACCGAACTCCAAGTTACAAATTCAAACGCTACAACGGAAGATAGAGTTGGAGACGTCCAAAGCTAGTCCAGATTTCTCCATGGTGACGGTGTTGAAGACTGATTTAGAGAAAGCAAACAGAGAAGAAGAATTTTTTTGGAAGGAAAAGAGTAAGGAAAGGTGGTTACTAGATGGGGATAAAAACACAAGTTTCTTTCACGGAAGTGTGCAATCGAAGAAGGTGAGAAACAGAGTTACATCATTGTTAGATAACGATGGAGTGGAGCATTTTGTAGAAGATGAGAAAGGGAAGATCGCAGTTGAGTATTTCCAAAAGCTATTTGCATCAGCGAATCCTGGTTCGGCAGAGGAGCTTCTTTAGGATTTAAAGGTTTCGGTTTCAGCTCGAATGAACCGTGAACTCATAAAATCAGTAACGGAGGCTCAAAAGAGCGGTCAAAGCAATTAAAGGAGATAGTGCACCAGGGGCGGACGGTATGACGGGAGTTTTTTTCCAAAAGTATTGGTCCATCATAGGGAAACAGGTGGTGATAGAGGTTCAGAATTTCTTTGAAACCGGCACCTTCCCTGAAGATTGGAACTTTACTCAAATTTGTCTTCTTCCTAAGAAACCAAATCCGAATGTTATGACAGATCTACGGCCTATCAGTTTATGCTCGATATCATACAAGGTGGTTTCAAAGACTTTATGCACGAGATTGAAGCGGGTTCTTCCATTTTTGGTATCACAAACGCAGGGAGCTTTTGTATCAGGAAGATTGATATCAGACAATCTCTTGATAGCTCATGAAATGATACATGGATTACGAACAAATTCTCGGTGCAAGACTGACTTCTAGCAATCAAAACAGATATGTCGAAAGCCTACGATCGCGTGGAGTGGAATTTTTTAGAACAATTATTCCAAAAGATGGGTTTTGATGCTAAATGGATATCTTGGATAATGTTTTGTATTCGGTCTGTCACTTACACAGTGATATTGAATGGTGAAACGCATGGGCATATTAAACCGACGCGAGGAATTCGACAAGGAGATCCGCTTTCTCCCTTCATTTTTATCTTGTGTGCGGAGGCGTTGGTGCATGTTATGAATAAAGCAGAGAACGAGGGGAGAATCACGGGTATGTCACTCTCGGACCATTGTCCACCGGTCCAGCATTTACTCTTTGCGGACGATAGCTTCTTCTTGTGTAGAGCAACATTGTCGGAGTGTTCAGAATTTTTAAAGTGCTTGGAGATATATTGTCGATGCTCTAGGCAGGAGATTAACTTCTCAAAATCTGCAGTTACGTTTGGTGGTGAAATTGATCCAATCATGCGTCGTCTTATGGCTGGGATCTTAGGGATTGATAAAGAAGGAGGTGATGGCTCGTATCTTGGGTTGCCCGAAAGTTTTAGCGGTTCAAAACAGAAATTACTTGCTTTCATCGGTGAAAAGTTGCATAAAAGACTAAATGGATGGTTTGCCAAAACGCTTTCCCTCGGAGGAAAGGAGTTAAAAAAGATCACAAGTGCCATGACAAGCTTCTGGTGGAATGAGTGCGAATAGAAACGGAAGATTCATTGGGTTGCATGGAAAGATATGTGTAAGTCCAAAGACAATGGGGGTCTTGGATTTAGGGATCTTGAAGATTTTAATCAAGCTTTGCTTGCGAAGCATGCTTGGAAAATCGTTAATGAACCGGAGTCGTTATTAGCTAGAACTTACAAGGGTCGCTATTTTGTGAATAAATCCTTCTTGGAGTGTGGGAAAGGGAACAGACCTTCGTATGCCTGGACCAGCATCATATTTGGACGTGAGCTTCTCATGAAAGGGCTGATTAAGTCAATCGGAAATGGGAAAGATACAATGGTGTGGTCTAATAAATGGGTGATGGATATTCATCTGAAAGTTCCTTTCAATCGTCAAGCGGTTAATGATATTATGCTCACGGTTGCAGATTTAATCACATGAGAAGGCACTTGGTGCACGTCTATGGTTTGCTCTTTGTTTCATGAAGCTGATGCAAAGAAAATTTTGAATCTACCTATGAGTCAAACAGAGGATCGGTTCATTTGGGCATACAATGATAGCGGCTCGTATACGGTTAAGAGTGGTTATTGGTTGATTTCGAATCATGATAGCTTACCTGTAGTTACACGATCGGCGGATGAACAAGCTACGGTTAACCTTAAACAGAGGATTTGGAAGCTACAAACCTTGCCAAAGATACGCATGTTCTTGTGGAGAGTTTTATCAGGTGCGATAGCGGTGGCGGACCGGTTACAAACTCGCGGTCTTGCGAGTTATGTAACCAAGAGTGCGAGACTATCTCTCACGTACTCTTCACGTGTCCAACAGCTCAAATGATGTGGGAAGTTGCTCACATTCCTTTACCAGAAAATGGATATGGACCATCTCTAGTGAATAACCTGGGCTTAGTCTTGGATATGATGGAGAATACACAAATTGCGAAGGAGATACGCTTGTCGATTCCTTGGGTCCTATGGAGTATATGGAAAAATCGAAATGCGATCTTATATGCGGCAGTACAAGAGACTTTGGAAGTGGTTGTAGGAAGAGCTATAGAGGAAGCCATTGTTTGGCAGCGTGTAAATGCTCAGAATCCAGAGCATAATGGTGAGAGTTCAAGAAGTAAGGAAAGATGGCAGCCTCCAATGATAGGTTCTTTGAAGTGTAATATTCATGCTAATTGGCGCAATGCTTTCTTACATAGTGGTGTAGCTTGGGTATTAAGAGATGAGGATGGATCGGTTAGGCTTCATGCTAGAGATGCAATAACGGGATCTCGGAATCGCATTACATCAGAACTACGATGCATTATTTGGGCTATGCAAAGTTTGTTGGACTTGAATGTATTGGATGTAATGCTAGCACTGGATTGTCAAGCGGCTTTCGATGCCATTGCTAGACCTTGGGTATGGCCACGCTATCGGGGTTTGTTACAAGAGATTGAGTATTTGAAGGGTGGATTTCATTCTTGTTCTTTTGAGATTGAGCATCCGAGTGCGAACTTGGTCGTTAGAGAGATTGCACGTAGTGTCACTAAAGATGGAAGGTTTCAATCTTACCTTGGTCTAGGAGGTCCCTCCTGGTTACAAGATCGTATTGCCGGAGAATCTTCACGTTAACATCTTAATTTCCTACTATATTAGGTTGTGATGTTATGTGGATACTTGTTGTGTTTTCATCAGTTGATGTAGGGTGCTATTTGGTTTGTTTTCATCATCTTTTCATTAATAAAGTTATTCAGGGTTAAAAAAAAAAAAAGTTCTCAGATCAAGTTTATTAGGAGTATTACTCATGACATCCTACTGCACCGGAGATTATGCTCGGGCGATACCATTTCCCCTATCGAGCTTTCTGATAATAGGAATCCCATTGGCACTTTTTCCAACCTATTTGAGATTTTATGAGAAATTATGTCAGTCAAGGGTTTAGCAATTAGCATCACAAGAAAATCTGTTGGAGCTGTGGTGCAAGATACCTCTATAATTTGCTTCTTATCCTGAGATGTACTGGTTGTGCCTAAGATCGTTTCGCCTGGTTTAAGAGATCTTTTCCGTGCTGGGAACCCGGGTTGTCCATCTTGCCATACAATATCTTCTGCCGGAATCTACAATGAGTTTGAGATCATGAGGAAAAGGAGGAAAAAGTAGAAAACTTGAAGAGAGACATAAATATGGTTTTACATGTCTGATATCAATCCAATCCAACGGGTCAATATAAGTCCTTTGGCTTAGAGCAGTCACCAGGTGATGCATTTCCTGTATATTGGTAAACTAAATTTCTTAAAATAGCTGAGAACTGACCTGCTCTGATGAAACAACACACAAAGGAACATGTAGAGATTTTACCGTTTCTGCGTTATAGCCTTTGATGTGGAATGCAACGTATTCGTCTTCACCAGGCATTCTTACATTGACCCATCTGCCAAAAAGAGACTTGGGAGAAATTGTGCCCCAGCTTTGTACAAGTGAATCTTCAGAAGTAGAACTCAGTTTCACATTTTCATCTTGTATCGTTGCAGGAGCTGCATTCAGCCTTTCTTGCTAAGCAATCAGAAAATGAAAAAGACAAATGGAAGTTAAAAATCCATATCGAGTTGTGTCAGCTGTAGGATTTGGAAAGAGATGGTGTTAAATAAAACGTATACAAATTTGGGTAAATCTTCCTTCTTCACCGCCACACGCGGCAACAATGCATGGCCTTGTACTGCAGTAACTTTCTGCTCTTCCTTCTTATCAGAAGCCTTTGAAGCATTACTGAGAAACAAGAGTGTTTGAGAAAACATTAACAAAGAAGATAGGAGAGGATTTACAGATAGTAATGATATCTCCATCGTTTAACCAGTGGTTCAGTTTTGATTTTGTCCTCCAATTCGAAATGAGTTTTGCGAGAAATCTTCAATATTTTCTTCAGGTCTACAATGATCATAACCCTTGGCTAAAGAAGAGAGAGGACTACATCAGCACAAAATCCAATAACAGAATCAGTGCATAGAAACCGGTAACTGTTTACCGTGGATATTGCAGGACATTCTGCTCTGAAAGCATGAACAACTTTGTAATAAGCCTGTCTCTGAAGTTTTTTGATGTTCGTTTTCTTCTTTTTTAAGAGGAACTTGTAATCATCGTAATCTATAATGCTCGACCTAATCTCTTCAATACCAAGTGGTGCTTTTGTGCAAAACGAAATCAAGATCAGTCAAAACCCTAACTGATCTAGATTGTTCGTAATCGGAAAGTATTGAGGAAAAAGCTTACGGAGTTGAGAATCTGGAGGTTGAACTTGCTTCTCCGACATTGTAGAGAGCCAAAGAGAACAGAGGAATCCGATAATGGTGTCTTACTCGATAATCGTAACCAACGAAATGTATTCTTGTGGAAGAAGCTAGTGCTTGTTCTTGATCAGTTAGCGAATTTGACTCTCTTTTTTACTTTAATAAGAGCTTTACTCAGGCAAATTTTTAACGAAGATAATAACAAATTTTTTAATGAAGATTTTAACAGCTAACGAACTGGATTTGATTATTTTACGGATAAGGTTGACGAGAGAATGTAGAGAAGTAATATATTTATCAATTTAATTAAACCTAATTGTTTATTTTAACACAAAACTGTTTAAAATTTTTGCAAATGATAAATGACTAAACTAGGTATTGATTTTCTCTTTTTTTGTTATCCATCTAAATAGGATTGACGATGACTAAACTGACAAAAGGAATAAGAGAAACCTCTATAAACTTGTGAGCAGGAGATTATGCTATTACAATGCTAACCAATTAATTTTCTATAGAATCAAGTTTTTAATAACAAGGTATTAGAGCAACTATTTACAAAATCCAGCAAACAACAACAACAAAAAAACTATTCTTAGTGATTGTACAAGTACTAAAGATCTCAAACAAGTTGTATAAGGAGTGGTCTTGGTCAATCTCAAATCAGCATTTCTCCTGCACTCAAAACCCCAAGAGTTTCACATGTAAATTAATTTTCTACCAAACTAATAAAGTTTTTGCATAAGGAGGGTCTTTTGTTGTTTGCACAAGTTACCTTCACCATCAAAGACAATTCTTTTCAAAAGTGTGCGCCTTGGTCAGGAGCACCAAAGTTTGGTCTTATTCCACTTTCCCACACAATATCTTCATGTGGAATCTGCAATAAAGCAGATATTTAGCTACTGATAAAGAGAGTTTGAATTTGATGAAACAAGATTATAATAACAAAAGTTTGGGTGTGTTATTACTTGTGTGATATCAATCCAGCTTAACACATCATCCATCTCCATTGCATCCGGATCTGCGGGCTCTAAGCGATGCATTTCCTAAAGAGATTCCAAAAGTAGACTACTTATAATTGCCTAATGCAAACTATGCAATGAGAGGAAACAAGTAAAGGGTTTTGTTATTATTATTACCTGTTTTGAGTCATACTCTTTGATGATGAAATCTTCGAACTCATCTTCTACAGGCATTTTTACGCGTACCGATTTTCCAACAAGAGTCTCTGGATTCACACTTCCCCATTTTGAGCTAGATGCAGCAACAGAAGTTGGATTTAAAGTTTCCTTCTTTTCCTGCTAAAGTAAGTAATCAGAAGAGTAAACTCTCATGCAAAAAACCAAAACAGAGTTTTAAACTCTAATGTAAAAGCCAAAAACAGAGTTTTTTCAACTTTCTCTCTGCCTTACAGATTTAGTCTCAACTTGCTTCTCATTAGTTGCAGATGCATCAACCCTGAAGGAAAAAAGAATCGATGTTTAAAAAAAGATGGAACAATCTTCAAAGTAAGAAGCTTTAAACCTTTGTTGTTGTTCTTGAGGTAGAAGATCTTTCTTGATGTTACTCAGCAAAGAGATTTGAGTTTCTTGAGAAATGTCCCACTCTTGCATCATTCTTTCAATGATCGAACTCCCCATCTGAAGAAACAAGAAGAGAGTGAAATCAAAGAAGAAGTAAAGATTAAACAAGGAAAAAGCAGATAAAAGTAACAACTTTATCTGCAATGAAAGCATGGAGAAGAGAGTAAAAAGCTTCGATCTTGAGCTCTTGGAGTTTCTGTGCATCGAAATCTTCTCCATGGTCGCTGATATCTCGTGAATCGGACTCGTATTTTGTTCTCTTCTTTGGTGGAAGAAGCTTTGCATCTTCTGCATTACGAAAGAAGATAACTCGTAAATGAATCAGTCGTTCTCATCAATGCAAACAGAGAAAACAGAGGATTACGTAACCTTGAAGCTAAACCCTACTCGAAAGTAAACCCTAATTACTGGAGATTGAATTCGAGAGATGTTACAAGAATTCGATGTGGGGAATTCAATCGGAAAATCTAATCGGAGGATTCGAAGAGACGTACCGGCGCAAGGATTTGGGTGTTGAAGCTTTTGATCGGCCATTAGAGAATAAAAAGCAATAGAACAGAGGAATCTCGAGAGAGATGAAGTTTGTGGTTTAGAGAAAAAAACCCTAGAACAAGAACCTCCAGAGGAGATTCACCAAAAAAAAAAAGAATCTCCAGAGGAGAAGAGAATAGAAAGATTATAAACGACTTGTGGAACAAGTTAGAGATTCTCTGAGTAACAAACACTGTTACTTAAAAAGTTAAAATGAGTCATCTATCTTATCCGCACAAAAAGAAAAGATCAATCTCTGACCGTTGATTGATTTCATCGAGATTCTTCAGTCTCACTCTCACCCCATTGGCTCCAGAAACAGGTAAAACATTAGAAAACTCAATTCAAATTCCATGTTTTGTTTTATTTACAACAATATCTCCATTTTTGGCAAATTACTCTGCTTATAAACATTGCTCTACTCGTTTGATTTATCAAAATTATTCGACTCATTTTTGGAACCATTAGTTTATATGGATTATCAAGTATAAGTCTAACTTGTTTGATTCCGAAGTTGCAGGAAACACTTGAGTTCGTGAAAGATAACAAGGCAAAATTTAGACTAAACTATATCCGATAATAGATTAGAAACTGAGATGAGGAAAAAGAGAAACCTCTATATACTTGTGACAAAAAATAGATTAAGCTATTTTAATGTTTACCAATTATTTTCCATAGAGTCAATTTTTTGCTAACAATGTCATAGAGCAAAGCAACCATTTACAAAACAAGTATTCGAATCTTGGTTACACTTTACACTAAAAAAATCCAGCAAACAACACCAAAAAGAAAATCTATTCTTAGTAATTGTACTACAAGTACTAAAGATGTCAAAACCAAAGGCATAAGGAGGTTCTTGATGAATCTCAAGTCAGCATTCTCCTGCACTCAAAAACCAAGAATTTCACATGTAAATTTTCTACCAAACCTATAAAAACATTTTGCTGAAAATGTGTTGTATGTTTGCACAAGTCACCTTCACCATAAAAGATAATTCTTGTCAAAAGAATGCTCCTCGAGTGCTAGATTGGTTAGGAGCATCAAATTTTGGTCTTAATTCACGTTCCCACACAATATCTCTACGTGGAATCTGCATTATTCAGATTTTCAGCTACTGATATATAGAGTTTGGCTTTGATGAAACATAACAATAACAAAAGTTTTGTATGTTATTACTCTTCTGATATCAATCCAGCTTAATACATCATCCATCTCCATTGCATCCGAATCTGCGGGCTCTAAGCGATGCATTTCCTATCGAGATTTATAATGGCTTTAAGCCTAATGGAAAGTGGAAACAAGGCAATGTGAGAAACAAACAAGGAAATGGTCTATTATTATTACCTGTTTTGAGTCATACTCTTTGATGATGAATTCTTCCAACTCATCTTCTCCAGGCATTCTTACGCGTACCGATTTTCCAACAAGAGTCTCTGGTTTAAGACTTCCCCAATTTGATATAACAACAGAAGTCTGATTCAAACTTCTCTTCTTTTCCTGATAAAAGTAATCAGAAAGATCATGAGAATGTAAAAACCAAAACATACTCTTTTCCAACTTTCTCTTTGCCTTACAGATTTGGTCAATGGATACTCTTCTTCAATCTCAACTTCCTTCTCATTAGATGCAGGTGAAATAACCCTGAAGTAAAAAGTATAATATTAAACAAGTCTGAGAGAGAGAGAGAGAGAGAGAGAGAGAGAGAGAGAGAGAGAGAGAGAGAGAGAGAGAGAGAGAGAGAGAGAGAGAGAGAGAGAGAGAGAGAGAGAGAGAGAGAGAGAGAGAGAGAGAGAGAGAGAGAGAGAGAGAGATTACACATCTTTGAAGTAAGATTGGTTTTTACTAAAGGATAAACCTTTGTTGTTGTTGTTGTTGAGCTAGAAGATTTTTCTGAATGTGATTGACATAAGAGTTTAGAGTTTCGCGCGAAATGTTCCACTCTTCCATCAATCTTTCTATTATCGAAGTATCCTTCTGAAAAACACAACACACCAGCAAAACCCTCATCAGAAACCGTATGAAATCAGATTTAACGATGAAAAAGCAGAGTTATCTAGAAAGGTGTTACGCGTGAGAGTGTGGTGGTTTCTGCAGTGAAAGCCTGAAGAAGAGAGTAAAAAGCATCCAATTGCATCTCTTCGAGTTTCTGTGCATCGAAATCTTCTCCATCGTCGCTCATATCGCTTGATTCGGACTTGGACTCTGACTCGGGTGCTTTGTTATATCCAACAAGTGATTTTTCAGCCATTGCTCCCTTCTTTAATGGAAGAAACGTTGGATCTTCTGCATTACGACAAAGAACATAAATCCTCTAATCAATCAAATCAGTCTTTCTCATCAATGGCACAGAGAAAATGAAAAACAGAGGATTATTACGAAACCTAAACCCTAACCTAATCATACTCGAAAACCCTAATTACTGGAGATTTGATCGATGTAAGGAATTGACGTACCGGCGTGAGGATTTGGGTCTTGAAGTTTTTGATCCGCCATTAGAGAGTAAGAAGCATTAGAAATCTCGAGAGATTGAAGTTTGTGGTTTAGAGAAAACCCTAGATGCGGGATTATATACGACTTGTGGAACAAGTTAGTAACAAACTGAGTCATGATCTTACCCGCACAAAAAGAGTCATTATCTTTATGAAATTTATTATTTCTTTTCTTTGGTTAACAAATAGGAGAATCAATTAAAAGCAAAACAAAATTGAGTAGTAGTGGTATAAAATCAAGAGAAATTCCCTAGGATGCCACCAAACAAAATTTTTGTTCCTTATATACCATTAATTTTTAAAAGTTCCTTAGATACCACTTTTATTAAAATTTCCAAAAAAACCACAAACACAAAAATTGATTTTTAAAGGGTGTAGAATATAAATTTTTTGGTTTGGGTTAACTATTGTACAATTAGGGTATAGTTTTAGGGGTAGGGAAATTGATTTTTAAAGGGTGAGAATATAAATTTTTTGGTTTGAGTTAACTATTATACAATTAGGGTATAGTTTTAGGGAGTAGGGTGTAGGTTTAGGGTTTAGTTTGATATTTAAAACTAATTTTAGTTTTGTGATATTTTTGGAAAAAGTGGTATCTATAAAAATTTTTAAAATTAATTGTATATCTAAGAAAAAAAAAGCTTTAAAAGGTGGTATCTATGAGAATTGCCCTAAAAATTAATTGTATATCTAAGAAAAAAAAGCTTTAAAAAGTGGTATCTATGAGAATTGCCCTAAAATCAACGCACTTTGCTCATTACAAAAACACGTAAAATGTGAAAAAAATGAAGAACTTCTTTTTGTGTAATTTACTTGATTTGGATATAATAGATATCATCAACATCCATTAGATGAATATTTTCCCTAAGCCTATTTCCCAAATTTCTATTTTGCGTAAATATATATGCGATTTCCCGAAAATAATATTAAAACCATACATCAAGATTTAATTGGATAATTGTTGATAATTTGTTGACGGCTTGACCCAAAAGACCTCATTCATTTGCATTATAATAGTGTTATCCGTTGATGTAACCGCATTGTATTCAAAATCAAACCTATATAGCTATACTTTAACTTTAGATAGTCAAATTCATATTATTTTTAATTTCCGTATATTACATTAACATTCTCCAATATATTACTTTTGGGTCTTGACTCTTGAGCATGCTACATAAAGTCATAAACTACGGAGGTCAACGAAACAATATCTAGGATGTGGAAAATTGAAGTCTAGACTTTTAGTTCACGTATATTTAGCAAAATATATACTTAGCTTTTTGATTAAAACCTCAAAAGAAATGTAGAGTGGTCGTCTGTAAACTTTTAAATCATAAAGGAGTCGCATGTACCATAACGTTTTAATAAAAATTATGAAATACTACTTTGCAATATGATTAAGATATGTGTATGTGTATGTTGTAATTTAAAAAAATAATGAAGGTGTGTGTTTGTTGTTGCATCCAATAAGTGGTATTTTGTTTAGGAAAGTGTTGATAAACAAAAGTTATTACATAACTTTGTGATATGCTTACTATTTGTGATATTCTTTAAAAATCATATATGATAGGGTATATTATATAGTATTATACATCATATTACATAAATTTGTGATATTCTTTAAAAACCATATATTATATAATATTATACATTGACCGACCTTCGTCTGATTTGACGTTTACTGTGCATTTCTCTAAATTATATGGGAAAACTGTTTACTGTTACTTCTCCGACTCATTTTATATTATGGGTAAGTATAATCGTTTGGAGAAATGACTATTGTATTTAGTATTTACACGAGGATACCACAATATAGTCCTCTAAAGTCCAAAATTAGGTGACAATTTGATACAAGGGTGGTTGAGAAGACCACAGTAAATTGTGCTTTAGATCATTTTCCTCGAGATTTGTTCGATCTTTTAATGGATTTTAGCTATTTATGATCACGACAATATATATGTTTTTCTTATACACCCTAGATTTACGTAAATAAAGTAACAAAATTCCACTAATAATACAAATATTGGTGTAATTTAGCTATCATATCTTTGTCTACGGAATCTGCATTACCTTTGCGGAAGAAAATGAAGTTAAGCTCAAAATTACACAAATGGCATTACAATAAAACATTCACCATAATTCTAAGGAATTAATTTCTCAGTACACCTTTAATAATTTATCGTTTTACAAGCTATATATGTTGTATATTATTTCAAGACTTTTGGAATCCCAATAGAGGTGTTTTCTTGTCCTTCATTTTTTGTAGGTATTATTAAATCCTCGTTTAATTAATTTCCTTAAACTTTCGCAAGATTGGGCGTAGTTAAAAATTAGGCAAGTTGGACGCAATTTACCAAACACTAATCAGAAGATTTCAGATCTCACGCCTTAACTAGACGTGCCCTATTACTGGACAACCACAATTATTGTTTTTACAATATCAAATCTTTCACTAATAATCCCAAAAGTTTCAACTTCTCGAACATTACCCCCGAAAACTTTCAAGATACATACTTCACTACCTTGTGGTAATACCATCAAATCATCAACTAGCTAAGATTTTACAAACATGATTATTAATTAATAATACAAAAATGAAAATCTATGCTTCACCTCTAACAATTCACAAACCCCTCTCTAACATTTCTTGAAACCTTCGGTAAGATTCGACTTTCTCGAGTAAGAACTTCTCATGGCAATTAGCAATGAACAAATCCGCCAAATGATCAATATCATCATCATCATTCATTTCTTCCACTTCATCAACTTTCTTGTGTTCGAGCCATTCAAGGTAGCCAGAGAGATGAGATTCATCATCGTCTTCAACATTGAAGCGAGAGACAGGTAAAGGAAAAGGTTGAGGAACAGGAACAACATCAGAAGAACACCAATTGTAATGCATTCTAAAGGATCCGAAGAAGATCTTGCGTTGATTCTTCGAAGCTTTTGTTGGATAAAACATCATGAGTTTTCGTTTCTTGTTGTTGTGTTTAGAAATCTCTAGAAAGATTGTTTTGGCTCTAGAGACAGCTCTTAGGAAACGGTAGAGAGGATGTGCTAAGAGATTTTGGATTAGTGTTTTGAGTTTCATGGATGGTGAAGAAGAAGAGGAAGATGATGATGATGAAGATTTGAGCTGCATGACTCTTTCTCTCTTTTCTCACACTTATTATGTGTTTTCCTTTTTCTCTCTATATGCATTAAAGTGATCAACATTCGAGGACTTTATAAAGGACATTCTTGACTTTTTTGCCACCCATTTTCGTGTTATTTTCTGAATTTAAGTTTTTGGACTAGTGGGTGTTTTGGTAATTTGGTTTCTTCCGAATATGATTGTCTTGTTTGTGAATAGTCTTACGTTTTTGGTTTTTTCTTCTTTTTTGGTAATGCGAATGTAAATTTCCATAGAATTTTCCACGAAGTTAAAGAAGGAAGAATTTGTTGGTGTATTGTTGTTAGAATGAATTAGTTATTTACAATGTTATTTCCTAATTCATAGCGAGAAAATGTTGTTGTAGACTAATACTAAAATAATCAACTAAGAAGGGTTATATTTACAATGTGAACAACAATAATATTATATTTTTCAATTAGCATATGAATATCGACACACACGTTACCGATTTATAGATAACAACATAGATTGTTCTGCCTTCTTTGTATAATATCTTTCTCTCGAGATATATACAATACTATATTTTACAAACATAAGATTATCTTTGTATACTGTATAATATCTTTCTCTCGAGAGATAAGACTATTCACAAACATAAGATTTATACAATATTATATCTTTGTATAATATAACAACACATTTAGTTTGTGGGTTTCATATGTTCACAAAACTTATCTTTCTCTCGAGAGATAAGGCCATTTAATTTCACGCATGAACCATTTTACAAACTGAAAAGTAACCATGTTAAAAAAAGCGTATCTACTATCTGATAGTCTAGTTCAATGAGAAAGAAAAAAGTTTATTAATTAACTTGTTTAAAAGATCATTTTAAATAGTCTTAATTTAGAGTAGAGGTATCAAATTCAATTTAACGTAAGTGACACAATATACAAAAGCCGAATTATATTGTATATAAAAAAAATGTAGTAAAAACCAATGCGAAAACCAGACAAAGCCAAATCAAATTTGATTTAACTCTTTAAAAAACTTTTGCTAAAAATATTTAAATTCAAACGGAAAAATCAATAGTAAACACTGAATCCGATCAATCTGAATCCAAAACTAAAAGATTTGGTTTCTCTGTTTTATAAACCAAAAACTTCTTAATATTCAAACTGAAATTGAACAAATAACTTAATTGGTTCTTAATTATTCATTCTTTCAAATTCATAACCACTTTCTATTATTACTTTTACTAGATTTATTTTCCATAACTTTTTTGTGAAACAAATTTTTTTTTTTATGTAAATGTGTGGCGCAACACAAGAAGTGAAGTGAGCCACAAAAGGGTTTGGCTGAGGACTGAATTTTTCAACTCCCAATTAGGTGTTGGGAAGAGTTCAAACTAATTAAAACATTGCGTAAGGTTAAAGAAACCAAACACTTCCTATGTTTTCTTTGTCGCTACATTAATATTGTTTTGTAATCTCAGATTCGCCACTTCATGTTTCACTTCTGTTAATTTAGTTTAATTTACAACAAACACAGACAACCTTCTGAAGAATCTATAATATTTTATAGACGTAATTATATCTTTACACATAGTATTACATACTTTAATTTAATCAATATATAATTGATAAGCTAGCTTGTTGAGTGTTTTTGGTGATTTGAATAACACCAAATCCCACCCTACAACTTCTGCTAGATCCTAATTTATGCACTCTTCTTAACTTCGACAAAATTTCAACATTTCCTAAACTTAGATCGGATCAACAACACTGATTTGCTAGATTAGAATATCTAACACTTCCATTTTTCACTAACATTCACTCCTTTGTTTGTAATAGAACAACACACAAACACAATTTGAGGTTCTCGAGTTTCGTCTTGACGATGAAACTTATAAACTTTATTTCAACCAAACTTTGCAGCTAGTTACCATTTTTATAATTTTTTGAAGTTTAGTTTTTATTTAGTACCAAAAATCTTTTTAACACAAGTTAGACTGATCAATATACCATTATCAAATATATTGAAAACTATTTATGTTATGTAAAAACTAATTTTGACGTCAACATTATGGTAATGCATGAGTTATGAGTTGAATTTATATATTTCTCTACCTTTCAAACGGGAATCGAAAAAGATAACTCAAAGATGCATATTTTTTTTCAGGACACAAAGATTTGTCAGTAGCTCAAGATCCACTTGGCTAGTAGAATCCCTTTCTATGTTTAAGATCTCTTGAAATTTGTTTTTTGAAAGTACGACCATCTATGTACAAAAAGTAAAAATGTAAAGCCTAATATTTGGAGGCAAAATGCCAAAATAAACAGACTTACTTAAAAAGGTTGTTTTGTGTATCAGCCAAAAAATATAAACGAATTTATATTTTACAATACTAATGGTTGGTTGTAGTTAATTACAGAATTAATGGCTGTAGTTAATTAGAATTTAGTTATTTTACTAATTATTTTTGTTGGCTGATGTTCATTTGGATCTACGAAAGGATTGAGTTTAGGCAATCGGATCAATGCAAATTAGGCCCAAGGTCCTTGTCGTCATGGAATCTTGGACCAGTTTCAGGAATTTTTAGGGGTTCTTCAAGCCAAACAAATCCCAATAAGCACATGTCTTCTACACTCAGTCACATCGTTAATTACGTATGCATGTATTACTTAGTAATCTTATTACTTAAACTAAACTCAGATTAATCTCGAAACAAACACATAGAATTTATTTCTGGTAACACCCGAATTTTTCAATAAAATTTATCATATTTTCGTAGCACATGCATATATATGTGTGACTATGATTTTTACAATATTGGTTTTGCAAAATTACGTATAAAAGTTTCGAATTAAAGTTAATGTGATAACTGATAGGGGCATGTGATTAAACTATCTTTAAAATATATAGCACTATTCGTTTGTGGATGATAAATAATTTATTTGTCTGATTTATTATTTTCAAATAGCCGTGAACGGCGCTTAAGGCTTAAGCTTCGCTGAAAACCTCAAAGACCGAGGACAAATCAAACTAATTTATTCTAATAAATTCAGTGTGGCTAGCTCTAGTCTAAAGATAAACAGTATAATATATTCTTGTACAGAAAATTAAACAGATAATCATATATATTTCTATAGACTTGAAAAAACAAATTAGACAAGAAATTAAAGTGGCTGATTTCCAGTTGATCGAGCCACCTGAATCTCTGGAGCTCTTGTCTTTTTTGGAATTCATCTTCCACGAAAAGACAGACCAAAATACACATGCAGATCACATCTACTGTATATGTTTTTTATATATATGCATATACATCAAAAAGTATGATTCATATTGTGTTGTTAATCTAAATGCTAGATTTTAATTTGTACATTTAGTTTGTATAATCAATCTTGTAAGAAAATTCTGACGCATAAGGAGATAAAATACACTAGTTTGAGTCCTCTTAGAATTCATCTTTTTGAAAGTTTTCTCGTTCTATTTATGTTGATATTTTTATTAGTTGGTTTACATCTTTAGAAATTTCAGTATATTATATTTTAACTAAAACTCGGTTTCTCTTATAATATGGGAAAAATGCAAAAAAATTACAAAAAGATTATTGCATAGCATGTTTAGTGGTGAGACTTTGAGGATATCATATGAAATTTTTTAGTATTAATTTTAATATTAGTTTATTGTTTGAACCCAATTAAATAATAAATATGTCTCCAATGGTGAGACCGGTGTGGGTATCTTAGTATATATACAAAAATAGAAGATTATAAAAAAAAGGTAATATTACAATCCGTAAAAACGTAGAAAGCAAAATATTTATCAAATGAATTTTTTTAAAATTTTTTTGTCTTTCTCCCAAAACGAAAAATCACCATCGAATGAGAAAGCAACACATGTCCGTTTGAGACAGTCTCAAAAACTTCTTCCCACTGAGATAGTCTCAAGCCCGATTATATTTTCAAATTCATTTTTCATTTAATTTTAGGCTTATGATACCCTCAAAATTTCACAATTAAATATGGTATGCTTGTTGTTGTAGGACATTTAACAGCACACAGCATATTGATTCGGCCGGGAAAAGTAACTTTCATGCAAATTTACGCGTAAGTTTCCGATTTTCATTTTTTTCTGCGGGGAAAAACTAAACTTATTATTTCTAAGAAACTTACTATCCTTTTCAAAACTTAAATATAAAATTAAATTCCAGTGACAAACGTAGCCCTTTGAGTAACACTTTCAAGTTTCAACTTTAAACATTAATCAAATTTACACATTCAAAATAATTTAAACCTGGGATACTCTAAGTCTACAACCAAAACTTGTTTAACTAGAAATTTTTTGACATTTTTAAATGATATATAGTCTTACAAAAAAAACTAAATTATGTGTCAAATATAACAATCAAATTATCACTCACTACCCTAGACATACACATACTCACCAACATATGCATTTTCATTGAATCTTTTAGATCTATGCATGTATTAAACTAACCATAGCTTACTTCGATTTAGATACGTCAATTTCAATTGTTTAATAATAAGAGTCTGAAGTGAATAAGTGTATTAATATAATTTTTTTCTTAGGAAAAAAGAAGAGAGAGGGGAGAAGAAGGCAAGGTAAGAAAGAGGTGTCTCCAAAGTGCATCATCAAGGCGTGAGGAGAATCCATAGATGACACAGAATATGAAAGAGTTGGTATTTCTCTTTTAACCACTTGCAACTACTCCAAATTCACTAATCATCTATCTCCTTATTCTTATTCTATCACTCCTTCATTCATTTAATTTTTACCTTTTCGTAATTAGGTTACTTACTGTCCAAGTTACAAGTAATCATCATATCAAACTACTTAGGCCATGTGCTTTGCTAACCCTCTCGGGTCTTATGTGGTGTTTTTATAATATAAAATTATTAAAACACACTCTCTCTTCATTTTACTCAACTTTATACCTTCTCTTTCATCCTTTTACTCAACTTTTATTAATTTTATATTTAAACACTCTCTCTTTCTTTTAAAAACACTCTCCAAAATATCTAATTTTAGACACTCTCTCTTCCTTTTGGACACTCTCTACTCTCTTTACTCAAATTTTATTAATTTTATATTTCAATATATCCCACAAAAACACTCTATTTCTTCATTTTACAACAATTTTAATAATTTTATATTATAAGAACACCACATTAGACCCCAAAGGGTGACCAATGCACATGCCCTTAATGCATTAATCAAAGGTTGCAAAATATGTCCTTAACCGCGATACCCATCTCAATCCGTTCTAAAAATGTGAATATATATATAGAAATCTTGCCTAAAATTTTTATTATTATATTACAAAACTAGCCATTATGTTTCCTATTTGTTTCAAAAATCCACACAAATTCAAAGCAAGATATTTGATCTATGTTCATATCCATTTACTCTTAATTTATGAGAATGTTTAATGGAATCGAGTTATCTATTTACCATGAGATTAATTAAGGGTACTCGAGTAGATCTAAATGTAATAATGATCTTCATAGTGTATTAGTAAAATTTGCGATTCAGCATCATCGATATAATTGGTAGATCATTGAAGAAATAGAAAACCCAATCTTGAAGTAAATGATTATATGACCAATCCATCACTTCAAGAATTAATCTGACATAATTGGGGAACAAAAATCACACTTTCACACTATTGAAGAAAGTGATACAATGAATCAAGTGCGACACTATAAGTTATACCGTCATGCACCCAAAGTTATATACGTGAAGCTTTGGTATGTTACGTGAAAAGCTGTTGCGACTTGCGAGAGAAGTGAATTGATAGAGATTTTGTTAAGTCATATAAGAAATTGAAATAAAAGTAATCATAATCATTGAACATCTTCTATTACATCATTTTCTTTCCAAATTTCAATCATTTGCACATGTTAACCATCATCAATTGTATCCACCACCTCTGACTCGATCTAAGCCATCCAGGCCCGGTTCAGTTGAAATATGGACCTTGTGCAAAAAAAAAAAATTTGCCAAAATTTAGAATTTTTTTGTAAGTTTTATAAAATTTAGGACCCTTTTTTACAAGTAATTAAAAAATTTAGGACCCTTTTTAAAAAAAAATCAGCTGAAAAATGGTCTCACGCGTGGGGCCCTGTGCAGATGCACGGCCCGCACAGCATGAGAACCGGGCCTAGCCATCATATATATACTTTTACAGACATATCGATATATATACTTCCAAGGTTTAGTTTTGGAGATTGTGGAGAATTTATAATACCAATCTCTCTTTTTTAAAAGACATTCACAATATTGAAAATAACACTTCGTATCAAGTAAAACATCTACAAAATCATGAATAATTTCCCACTAACTTCTGTTTAGCTTATAACCATACTCGTCCATTTCTGATAATAAATCAAGATTACAACAAGTATATAACCAAAATTTCTGATACAAAAAAAAATTCATAGTTTATGCTCAAAACTGTTTTGATCATTGTTAAAAACTACTCCTTTCATGCTCTTCTCTTCTTGGAAGATTTGGATTTAGACGAGGAAGAGGAATGCTTATCATTGCTTCTCTTTTTACTAGACTTAACACTAATGACACCACTTGAAGAGGTCTTTGAATGTTGCAGAGCCTCTGCTTCTTTGTCTCCAATTACATATTCTTGAAGCTCAGAATCCATCAATCCTTCAACCTTCTCCTTCATCATTTGTTCCTTTTAAAAACACAACAAGGAAAAGTTACTCTAAGTTATAACCGAAGCAACACTAGTATAAAAATTTACATGGTCACGGGAAGGTAGGAGAATTACCTCGACTTGCTTTGCTCCTTCCCTGAGATCATCGACCGATACATTGTGAGGTTCAAGCACTACCTGTAACCATAAAATGTAAATTAGCCTTTCACATATATTTAACTCTAGAAGACAAAATAGATAACATTATTCAAAAGCAAACACTGGTTTTTTCATTTGATTTTCTAAAATGCAATTTGAAATTTTGCTTTCTAGGTGTCCTTTTAGAAGATAGAAAAGGAGAAACTCAAGCCCCAATTAACCTTCTTGTTTTTGTTATCTTATGTTATGCAAAACTATGAAAACAGCTTGATAGACTCCTAACTAGTCTTATTCGTATATAGTTGATGGATCAATTACTGAGATAAAACAGTATGGAGCAACCTCTTTCAAACGAGGGCGGGATGATTCAATTTCCTTTCCTGCGATTCTGTAGAGATAATCGTATAACATTTTTACAGCCTTCAAGAGTTGAGAGTGTATCACTCCCCTCTCCAACTGCATTTGTCTCTGCAAAGTCAAACATCCAAAAATGTGTTTGCAAGTATTCTATAATATGAATCAGGTGAAACATAGCGAATCAGTTGCAGAGTATTAAACACGATACCTCGATGTTAGAGAAATCAGACTCTTGCAATCCCAAGCATAACAATATAGATGCCTGAACATATGACAGGGATACAGGGAGCTTCTCTTCAAAATACTGATGTGCCAGTGTTTTGCAGATGTCATAAACCTTTAAACAATAAGACAATGGAACTGGTTACAAACAGAAGGAGAGCTGAGAGCATTTGGTATTTAAACTATATAACAAGTTCACACGGCAAACATTTCTTTTCACTTCTGTGCCATTTTAACTCCCAATGTGGTTCCAGGAGATCATTCCAAACAATGTAAATTAGTTCATAGACGTTTTTAAAAGAACACTAACCAGATTGAAGTCAGTCAGATTTTTGGTATATGCTCTAAGCCTCTCCATATCAAGTGGAGACAATATGTCGTCAAGCGTCTTCAAAAAACCGTCTGATGAATTTCCTGAAGAATCAACCTTGGTGAAGTTGAGCTTGGGGTTTAAGACACTGGACAGAGAATGTTATGACAAAAAGTATCAGTTGCATGAAAATAATATTATCGCAAACCAATGACAATAAAACTGTTAGTGCTTACCTCATTGCGAGTTTATAGTCCATCTTTTTGAACTTATCACTCAATAGCTTAGAGAACCTTATTCTGAAATCTGAACAAAGCAAAAACAGTTGTCAAACATTAAACAAAAATTACAATGTACTAAGAAGAAGGAGAAAGTTCAATTCTGATCAAAGAATCAACACACCTTTATAAAAGGGAGCAAAGAAGCCTAACTCATCGGACTCATTGACTTCTAGTTCGTCATTGTTTAAAGGTTTTAGAAGCATGCATGTGTGCTCACCAGTCACAGCACTCTGATCCAGGCACAGGGTAAAATCAGTGTTACAAAACCACTTCTAGAACGAAATCTCATAATAATTTAAAAAGAAAGGTTGGAAATATCCTTAACTGGGACTTGGCTAACGTAGAATGGAGCAAAATTATGTTTTCTCCAAAACCGGAATAGGTCCAAAGTAAGCCCAAAGGAGACACCAATGTAATGGAGCCTCTCAGGTCGCCGATCATGGAGTGGAACCAACAGAGGCGGAAGATTTGTGCGAGGCTTTACTTGCTCCTCGAGCATGGAGACCTGTAGATAATGGAATCAATTAAACACAGGACGGAGAAATAAATATGCTAGTGAACATTTAAAAAGCAGATTCTGCACTACGAAAAATATAGAAAAACCAGAAACCTTCTCAGCAGCCTCAGTAACCCTAACGGGTGAATGCTCCACATCAACTTCATCATCTGCATCTGCGATTGGAGCTATCTGACCCTCAAAATATCTGCACATGTCAAATAATATGGTGAGGAGGAGGAGCGCTGACACGTAAAGAGGAGTACAAAATCTTAATTGTTGAGCACAGAATATAATAACAAATTCATGTATGCACTTCATTTACCTGGTCAAGAGTTCAACTGCAGCAGAACCATATCCCATCTACAAAGCAGGCAAACAGAAACTTGTTAATAGCTAACCAACCAAACTGGTTAGGGAATCCTATGGGCAGATAAAAATGTTACCTTCATGGCATTAGGGTGGACTGCTATGCGTACTATCCGAGCACCAGAAAGACTTGGGAAGACATCATCTCGGAATTGTTCACAGAATTTCCATGGAATTTGGTCTCCATAGGGTGAATGGCCATCCGTTAAACTTTGGAGTGCTGATTTTTTAGATATCTGTCCTTCAAGACAGACCTGAAAAACACCAATAACAATGATGCTTAAGATTACCCGTACGATTTTCCGCAAAATGTTGAAAAGAAGAATTAAAACAGATTGATAGCTGATATTTTAATCTAACAGCTAGTGACCAATTGATAAAAAGCAAAAAATCTATACCTGGATAACACAGAGTATATCAGGAAGCTTGGTTTGGGACTCATCAACAGGACCTATATATAAAAGTAGTTAGGGGGAGTTCTGAACTTATTCAAACCAGATGGGGACTAAAGAAAAGCTCATACCAAGTAACACAAACAAATGATGAGCAGGAGCATCAGCTAGCAGTTGAAGATCATTAGGAGAGTTCTTGTAGTGTGAAGAGACACAGAGCGCCATCATTCTCTGTAGGATGCACGTATGTCAGTCTACTGTCAAAGTACAGGTAAAAGGGAATGCACGGAACCCAATCAACCACATTTACCTGTAGAAACAACTCACTATCTTTGTGGAAAGAAAAGAGTGTGTCTCGGTTGACATAATACAGATCACACTGACTTGGCAGAGGAAGGCTACACGAAAAATAGAAAGAAAAAAGAAAACGACATATCACATAAGAAACATTTCTAGACGATAAGAATACAACTTAAATTTCAGTAAAATATGCATACCACGAAGGATTAGGCAGACTAGTAGCAACATCAAGGCATAGTAAGCCATTAAGCCAGGATTCTATTGGATCTTCAGAACCGTATCTGATAGACTCATTAAGTTCTATCTTTTTGAATGGGCAACCTGTCCAAAGAAATAGAGAGTTAGGGCATACTTCAAAAACAACATTCGCATTTCCTCAAAACTAAGATAACTGGGCTTCAAACAGCTCCTAGATCTCCACAACTGAGCTAACTGCTAAATACAGAAAATAAAATTCTACGCAAATGCTGGAAGCACTTATTTTTCCTTCCTAAACAGTACATAAAGGGGTCTGAGTTATGGTTCGAAGACAGATGAGTCTATCCTCTTAAGGATGACATTAGGGTTTACAAAATTTTCCTGATACTTTTCCACAAATGAAAGAAGGATGCAGCAGTTAAATACCAGAGGAGCCTTCAAGACCAGTAGCAGGAGCCCGGCTTTGCTCGTCTAATTGTTGTAGGAGCTTCAGGGACAGAGATCTACCAGTTCCTTCATAGCTTTCAACAAAAAGAAGGCAAAAACAGGTAAAATTCAGTCGCATGATTTAACCCTGAATTAAAAACCAGTACATGGATATAAATTTAAGAGTGTAGCATCAAACCATATTTTACTTACCCACTGACAGTAGACGAGAGGAAAACTAGATAAGGACCAAGTAGAGACTTCACAACTGGTAAAGGAATCGCGGCTGCTTCGTCAATAACCAACAGCTCTACTTGTGAGAGTTTCTCATGCTCATGAGGTTGTATATACTTCATGAAAAATTAAAAACGTTGAACAAGTCAGAAATGAACACAAACCACAGCTTACAGACCATGAACTAACAGAGAAATCATCAAACCTGGATAGTTTGTCTGTGCTGCTTGAAGATGTTTATCCGCACAACTGCTTTTTTGAAGTCAGGATTCACACTTTTCACAACATCATAATCAAGGTGTTCCTTCAAAAAAGATAGTGGAAGGTATATAAGAAACATATGTGACCACATCCCAAAGCAGAATAATGGTTTGTTATTCTCAACGAAATGGAACAAGTGATATATAAAATTAATCTCTACGAAAATAACTTTGCATTACCTTATATTCAAGTGCCTCCAAGCCTTTGCAAACAAACTCGAAGAATGTCTTTAAGTTATCAGGGCTTGGTGCAGTTATGTATATATTTGAGTACCTAAGAACAAGTAAATCACATACCAACAGTTTTAACAAACATACAGAAAAGAAAACACTG
This sequence comes from Draba incana, assembly GCA_963576765.1. Taxonomy (NCBI): domain Eukaryota; kingdom Viridiplantae; phylum Streptophyta; class Magnoliopsida; order Brassicales; family Brassicaceae; genus Draba; species Draba incana. The sequence goes on from OY755216.1 coordinate 5,670,008, forward strand.
CTGGAGAGTAAAAGAATATATTGAGTAAAATATACCCAGCAGCAACAGCTCCGGCAACAGCTAGACCAAGTGCAGCAGATTTTCCACGCCCTCGACTAGCAATCAAAGCAACTATGCTGCGGAGAGCCTTATCAAGAATAGCATCGAAAAATGTAACAACAGCTTTACCCTACAATAAGAAAATACAGAAACTCCATTAATATCTGCCGTGCAACAAGAAAGAACAATAGCAAGAAAAGTACACAAACAATTGATAGCTTTGAACCTGATCCAATGTACAGCATTTCTTGATTAAAGGACCAACAGGAAAATCATCTTTTAGTTCATCTTTCAAACTCTTCAGGTCCCGTTCTGCCTCAGACAGCCCCTGGGAATCCTTTAATAGCACAAAACAATAAGAAGTTATTGATACTAACTGGAATTTTAGAAAAACATTTTCGCACAGCAGAATCCAATTCACTTTGTAACAAAGACTACCTGTGCCGTTGGAACTTGAGTAATAGATCTGATATGAGAAGACAGCGGTAATATATTCAACTCATCATCCATCACAACACATGCTTTGCATGATGCAAGTGATAGAAGAAAACGTTCATTGAAACGGCCAGCAGCTTCAGAATGCGACTCAGTTCTGAATCTATCATGGACATCCTGAAAAAGAAAAAGACAAATAATGTAATAGCAGTTAGATAATGTTTTTCTTCCACTTTCTCAAGAGTAAGCAATAAGAGTATGAAAAATGTGGTTCATACCATAACCATTGTGCATAGACTAGTAAGCGATGCAAGTGATCGTAAAATTAATACAATCATCCCACCACCTTCCACAGTCTCTATTGTCCTTGCTAGTAGATTTGGAGTTAATGCTTCAAAATCCTGAATTGATCAAGAAGAGAGATCAACTACTATCCACAAAACGAAACAGTTAACATAAAGAAAATGAAGTATACCTGTAAAATGCACATGCCAAAAGTATTTCCCAGAATTCTTTCAGAATCTTTGTACAAGCAATGAGTTACTCTTCCCACATCAAGCAAACGCGAGAAAGCGTCAAGTTTCTCTGGATCCAACTGTCCTCTCTCCCTCATTCTCTTCAGCTGCTTAGAACGCTTTTTCTTATGACTACAAACAAAACGACGAATGCAAATCTCTCACTAAACCATTCCACTGATACACAAATTAACAATACACTAACAGACTCTCATCATTGATGACTAAGTCACCAAGGACAAGCACAAATTTCAGATTCCATTCTAAATTTTGTGCCCAACTCAATTCTCAAAGGAAGTATATGTCTTCACTATCCAGATAAAGACTAATACACACATAAAGCTTCAGAATTTGGCATCAAGAACCGAACCTACTAATGTCGAGTTTGTCCTTGTAGCACCACAATATACTCGGATTAGCTTTAGTCACTGCCTTTGACAACATATGATGGAGGTTCACTATCTGATAAGAGTAAACACACACACACACACACACAAATTAGGATTAATACCCAAAAAAACCCAACAAAAATTCTCATGGTTATGACTCAAAAGCATTAAGCTTTTTTAACAACTGAAACACCTAACCTGGTCACGAGACTTGTCACCGATGATTACAAACATGGTACGGTGTCTCAGTTTAACACCGTTCTCAATCAGAGTCCTGATACGTTCGTCTACCTTCTTCCTCATTCTTGCAACACTACTTCTTCTTCTTCTTCCTTAATATTAGCAATATCACAATAGAGCGAGAGTGTTCAGAAATTAAACTGATGAAAGTCGATTTCTTTATACTTTCTATCCCAAAATTAGGATATTCAATGCTAATTCTTAAGTTATGTTAACTCAGGGAAAGAAGAATTGAAGGAAACGATGACACAAAAATGAAAACGAACAGAAATTAGGGTTTCTAAATTGTGCCGTAGGGTTTATGAGGAAGAAGAAAGAAACAATTGATTTTTTTTTTGTAACCGGGATAAACCGAACCGAAATTGATTCATGTGGAATTGGATTTAAGAGCTTAATGGGCCTAGGCCCAAATATAGCCTAGAAAGGGAAAAAAAAAAAGATCTCTTTGAAAATCTTTGAACAAAAGCAGTCACGCGGCTATTAGCTGTCTGATTATCCAACCAGTTCGTCGAAAACGAGTAGAAAGTAAAGCCCACGCGCTTAAAACGCGCGTGTGAGGAATCCGTATCCATCTTCAACGGGCTTAAGATCCATTTTGAGTCAGTGATGGTGGTGGAAGTGAGAGGCAAAGCGTCATTCTTACGTTTTTCTTCTCTCTTTCTTTTAAGCTTTCACTGAACCAAACCAAAGAAAAATAAACCTTACAACGACAATTTCAACCAACTCTTAGTAGTAGTAGTTGTTGTTGTTCATTGCTCTTTCCTTTAGATCTCTCTTTCTTTTGAACACTTCTTATCCTTTTGGATTCTGATTCGATTTTTGATCATTTTCTTTTAGAATCTCTGTCTTTTCTTCTGATCTGGGTTTTTCTCACTTTGCTAACTTTTAGCTGTTTGGTTTTAGAAACCGGTGAGTGAGATCGATTGAAAACCCAAGAAAGATTTTTGATTTTTGGAGAAAAGACAGCTTTTTTTTGGGGGGGGGGGGGGTTTGTCTCATTTTGAGAAATGAGTTCAAAGGTGAGTCTCTGTTTTTACAACCTTTCCTTTACTTGGTGGTAGTGAATCTTGTGTTTACTGTTCTGAAGAAGTAAATTAGGGCTTGTCTTGTCTTTGAACTGTTCATGCAATTAGTTTTCATGGTAGATAATCGCTAAAACTTTGCTTGTAATTTAGTTTTGTGGTTGCTTGAGCTAGAATTGATAGTGCTTGAAGTGTTGCTAATATGTTCCTCTTTGTTAATAAGAAATCGTATATGGGTATTGACAAATAAGTTTGTTCTATTGCATTTACTTCCAATACCTGTAAATGTAAATCTTGCATTTGACTGTGTTGATTCTGCAATGAAACAGTTCCTTTTATATTGCATTTCACATTTTTCATTCTCCAAAACAAAATTTTCAGAATTTATTTGAGTTTAGTTCGCCTTCATTGTGTTGTTGTATCTTAGTGCATAGAGAATGTTTGGTTACTGAAGAAAATTAAAGAAATGGATTGAGGAAAAAAATGCAAACTTTGAACTTGCAGGTTGCTTAAGGAGTTTGGTTTTGGTGAAACTGAATTTAGAGTTATGAGAAGAGGTAGAGGGAAAGGCAAGAAGCAGAACGCAACCGCCAGAGAAGATCGAGGGAGCGGTGAGGAAGAAAAGATTCCAGCTTACAGGAGAAGAGGAAGGCCACAGAAGCCGTTGAAAGATGAAATCGAAGGAGAAGACGAGGTAATCGAGAAGGATGACGATACGAATGGTTCGGTGACGAGTAAAGAAGAAGTGACAGGGAATGGGAGGAAAAGGAAGAAACCGGTTGAGTCTAAAGAGAGCAATATAACCGAAGAAGAGAACGGGTTAGGATCGAAATCAAGTACTGATGATTCGATGAAATCAAGTATTGGGTTTAGACAGATTGGAAGCAGAAGGAAGAACAAACCGAGAAGAGCTGCGGAAGCTGTTGTTGAATGTAATGGGGTTTGAAACTCTTGGAACGCTTTTTCTAACCGCCTTTTTTGTTTAATGTTGGTCGCTTTTTTTGCTGTTAGGACTCGACTTTGATGCGGGTGCGTTTTGGTTTTCATTAAGAATCGGATTTTTGATTTTTCGGACATTGCTCGTCTTTCTTAGTTTATATAGCGTTTTGAAACTCATTCTCTCTTATGATCAATAGTAGTCGAGAGCCCAAAAATACTCTTTAATGGCTAATGGATAATGGAAAATGCAACATTTTTATGAACTGTTGAAAAGTGAAAAAGAGAAGTTTTTGAGTAGAAAGAAGAAAACGAATGAATTGTGAAATTAGGCAAGCGAGATTAGGGGCTTTATGTTTTTTCAGGAGATTTTTAAAGCATTCCAAAATTAAAAGGAACTAGATTGTGTACTAAAATAAAGCAAACACAAAAGGAATAAAAATCGAGAATATGATACACACAGCCCAATGAAATTTTGAAGTCCACAGATTCTGATGGATACTTGACTATATGAAATAAAATTTCCCATACTCTCTTGTGGATGAAAAAAAATGACTTGTTTAGTTTATCAAGAAAGATATTGCATTGGATATGGTGAAAAGAACAAACAAATATAATTGCGAAAAAGAAAAAGAAACATTAAAGTATTTTTAGAAAAGATAGAAGTGAATTCTCAAAGTGTTACAATAGTACTAGTTACCTTTGAAGAGTCACATCCTTAGTTGAGTTCCAACACTGTCTGCATCCAAATACTCAATTATTTTTCCATTTTAGTATTTTGAAAAATATTCATAAACTACTATAACTGTTCCTGTTGCTCTTTAATTAGAAATAGTAAAGTTAACTAGTACTATATTCATTATAATAAACAAACCAACCATCCATTTATAGGTATCTAGTCAGTTCACATTTACAAACTACAATAAAGTTCAAATATTTGAACATCATTAGGCTATATATTTGTAGTGAACTAACTAAACAAACTATATATTATATAATTTAATTATAGTACAAGCAAATAGCTAAGATTTTACATGAGAGGTATGTTCCCTGGTCTCATTTAAGGATATCAATTTTTGTACGTTAAAGAAGAAGTAGATTCTTTGTTTTGTTCATTACCAAACAAACAACAAAAAACCATTAAAAACGCACCACAAAACGCAAACGCTAAAAACCCATAGCTGTCGTGGCTAAGTATCAATCACTCTCGAGTGTCTCTTCTTTTGTCAGCTTCTTCTCTCTCTCTCTCTTTATCTCTCTCTCTCATATTTTTTAAAGATAGCAAAACCTCATTTTCTTTCCTTTCTTCTTGGTCCTTTAGCAAAACCTCATTTTCTTTCCTTTCTTCTTGGTCCTTACTATTTATAGTACTTACAGAGAGTGGAATATGAGCAAAAGCATAACTCTTTACATGTCTGAGTAAGAAGAAACCAAAAGACCATTATGGAGTCAGGTGGTTCATCTTCAACAGAGTCATCTTCACTCAGTGGTGGACTAAGTTTTGGTCAAAAGATCTACTTTGAAGATGGATCCGGATCCGGTGCCGGGTCAAGCAGGAACCGTGTTGGTCGTAAGTCTTCTACTGTAAGGTGCCAAGTGGAAGGTTGTAGAATGGATCTAAGCAATGTAAAAACTTATTACTCAAGACACAAAGTTTGTTGCATTCACTCTAAATCATCTAAAGTCATTGTCTCTGGTCTTCCTCAAAGGTTTTGTCAACAATGTAGCAGGTTTATTCTTCTTTAAGCCTTTAAGCTTTGAGTCACTTTTTTTTTTGCTTTTGTGTTTTGATTCTTTGGCTCTTAATGTCTTTGAAGAGCCTTATACAACTTTACAGCTAGTAATTGTCTGATCTTGTCTCTTGTGTCTAAAGATAATGATATTATGTTGCTTTTCGTTGAAGCTTTCTTCTATTTCATTTGTAATCAGGTTTCACCAGCTTTCTGAGTTTGATTTAGAGAAAAGAAGTTGTCGTAGACGGCTCGCTTGTCATAACGAAAGAAGAAGAAAGCCGCAAGCTACAACGAGTCTTTTGGCTTCTCGTTACGCTAGAATCGCTCCGGCACTTTACGGTTAGATCCCATTTAAGCTCAATGTGCCTTTAATACAAGTTCTTGAATTTCTTTTCGTACCAGGAAACGCGAATTCTGCGATTTATCGGAGCGTTTTGGGAGATCCTACGGCTTGGACAACCGCAAGATGGTCTGGACCGGAAAGGGAAAGCCATCAAGTCATGAATGTTTACTCCTCACATGGAAGCTCAAGCTTTACTACAACATGTCCAGAGATGGTGAACAATGACGGCACAGACTCGAGCTGTGCTCTCTCTCTTCTGTCAAACACAAACCCAAATCAGCAACAACAATTTCAGACACCAACCAATGTGTGGAGACCGTCTTCGGGTTTCCACCCAGTGATAGCCGATAGGGTTACAATGGCGCAGCCACCGCCGCCCGTTTCAATCCATAATCAGTACCTGAACCAAACTTGGGAATTCATGGCCGGTGATAAGAGCAATTTGGAGTATATGTCGCCTGTTTTGGGACCGAATCAAATCTCCGAGCCAGCTGATTTCCAGATTAGTAACGGCACGACAATGGGTGGATTCGAGTTGTCTCATCATCAGCAGGTTCTGAGGCAATACATGGAACCTGAGAACACAAGAGCATATGACTCTTCTCCTCAACATTTCCATTGGTCACTTTGATGACTATTTTCTTTCACCCTTTTAAGACTTTTATTTTGGATTCGCTTGTTCATCTGCATCAAGAGCTTTTTATGGCTCTTGATAGTCTCAAGATCTTATGAATTATCTGTTTTATGGGTTTTGATTTGGATATTATTCTAGTGGCTTTGGCTTTTGATCTATAAGCCCTTTGTTTTTATTGGTGATCTTTATGCTTTGTTTACAATTCCACATCCAACAGAAATGCATGTTTGCTTTCAGATTGAAACATCAATATATATTTTTGTTTGATCAAATCAGAGTTTCACATGCTTTCATCCTACTAAGTACTATCTATCAAAGCATGAGTTACATGGGAATTAGCAAGTCCTTAAAATTTTCTTAGTGTGTACCTCTTCACTTACCTGCTTATGCAATGGCAAACCCAGTCTTTCTTCCTCTTCAGCCAAATCCGGGAATTTTTAACCTCAACAGAAGCTTCTACAGACATGAATTGTCGTCGTGTGCATCCATACCACTCTGACTTATCTAGTGACCATCCTCATTTACACCAGGGCAATTGGATAGAAGAGCTTCAGTCGTTTCATACTGAATCACATATAGCAAAACATTGTCAGTATACTTAACAATCTCAACATTGATCACTGACAAAAACATTGATAAAAAAGACTTGAACGCATTCAGTTACCTGGAACCCGCAAAAAGGGCAATACCGATGTTCATCTCTTAATTTCATTAGTATATCTTCCAAATCCTGCAACCAGTATAGCTAAAATTGTCAACCTAAAGAATAATGTCTCTAATTCTTAACTGATAGCGTCAAAATCTACTCGATTAAGGATGAAAGAGACCAGAAATACCAAGAATGTACCTCTTCGGTGATCTCCTCCTCTTCTTCTTCTGCCTCACCAGGTTTACCATCCTCATCGTCCTCATTTTTCTTCTCGGGAACAACTTCTACGTTCTCAAGTTGATCAAGAGCCGCTTTAGCCTTCCTAAAGTTAATCACAACTCGTTTATTACGCCATTGAGACTTCTGCCTAGACCCGAAATCCTCCAACATTTCCTCAACCTTTCTCTTCTCATTCTCCGCCTCAACCTCCTCTTTCTTCCTCTTTTCCTTATGCGGATCCTCTCTTCCCACACCAGCTCTCGATCTCCGAATATCCACGGTCACAGGCTCAGCCATACCCGACCCTTCTTTACCAAGAGCAGAGCCTGGCTTGTAACCCATCTGCTTCAACATCTTAAACCCTATATTCGACTCACCGATCGGAGTATCGACAATACGAGCCAATGTCTGTTCATCTTCTTCTATTTGCTTCCTCTCTTTCTCCAGTTTTCGCCTCTCGTGCCAATTCATAGTCTTTAACTTCTTCCTAGATGGTTCAACGTTTACAGTTTTCTTCTCAGGTTCCTGCAAAAACGTATTCAGATTATCATCAACACACTTCACCTTATACCCTAATGGATTTCTCTTCTACTTTCTTACTTGAATTGGATTTTTTAACCGAAATCTCACTCAATAATCAATCTAAATACGTAAATTAAACGAAATTTCTGAAGCTGTTCATAATCAATTAGACGAATTCACCAAGATAACGAGCTAAGAAGCTTGACAGTTATGGATTTGAGAATACCTTTGTTTTTGAGGTCTGAGTAAGTTCAGGTGAGATAAATTGAGATAGATCTCCCATGTAGTCATCGTTTTCGTCTTCTTCTATTTTCGGTGCTTCTCCTCCGAGGCCAGTGAAGTTTCTCGGCGATTCCGCCATTGTCGACGGAGCTTGCGAGTTGCGACAACGCAAAGAGGAAGAAAGAACGAAAATTAAAAAAAAGAGGAGAGAAGAGAGTACTTAATGGGCTTTATTTGGGCCCCAAATGACTAATTTGGGCTTTCTCTGGCTTTATAATCTCTGAAGAAAAATCGGAAACTTGTTTTTTGTTTTTTTTTTTGTTTTGCTCCTCTGCTTGCATCTCACGTTATGCGTCTATCTATTCTTGAGCTACAATATTCTGAATCTCTTCACTCTTCTTTCTATTTTTGGTCGTTTTTTCTGCAAATTTCTCCAGTTCGTTAGTGATGAATTCCGGATAAAAACCTAACAGAGCCGACGTTGAAAAATCTGGATTTTTTTTTTTTTTTTGTAAACGTATAAAAATCTGGTCTTTCTCAGTTGTAATTCCGATTTCTGTATGTGTTTATTTATGGAGATTTTATTGCCCGTTTGACATAAAAGATTAAAACTTTATCCATATGGAAGAAAAAACATGGATCCTTCTGAAAGGAGATACTTGGAAGAAAAAGATGGAGTGATGATGAAGATAATCAAAGGCTCCAAGACTGGTTTTGTAGTTGGGACTATTGGCGGAGCGTTCAAGGCAACATGGAAATACGTCCCTCGTTTCGAAACAAATGCTGCTCGACTCTTAAGAACACTGAAGATGATGGGAGGCGGCGGGCTGACGTTTGCTGCATTCGGAGGTATTTACCTCGGTGTTGAACAGTTGGTGCAGAACTATAGAGGTAAAAAGGATTCTTAAAATGGTGCTATTGGTGGTTTCGTTGCTGGAGCCTCTGTTCTTGGCCTTAAAGGTAATGTTTTTCTGATTCTTTACTTGGCTCGTAAGGTTTAAAGATCGAAAAAATGCTTATCCAAAGAGGTTTTGTTTATGGTAGATTGTTGGAAATCTTTAGCTCTACACTATAACACTTGTGTTTATACCATTGTAATTTGGGTTTTGGTGCATTTTGTAACTCTTTTACAGCGAGGTGCATCCCAACCGGAATATGTTCTGGAGCTGGTCTCGCAATCATCTCTGTGTTGATCGATTCTAGTGGCCAGACCACGAGAATGGACACGAGCAGAGATTACACCGTCGAGAAAAGAGCTGAAGCTGATTCTTGATTTTCTCCAATGGTGGCGGAAGATTACAATGGCTAAATTTTAATATGAACGCATTATTAACTGATTCTGAGTTCTAGATATCTCTCTTCCATTCCCCTTTTGTCTTGTTTCTAGAGATGTTAAAATTCATTTACTCTTTGCACATTCCCATATCTTTGTCTGAACGTTTCTGCAATTAAAAGCATTGTCTTAGATCTTCTGCATGTAATCTAACTCTTTAATGCTGACAAATATGTGAAGGTCAAAGGTTGGAGGAGGTGGGATTTGAACTAGTACCTCAGAGATAAGACTAAGACAAGAAAATCAAAAAGTTTGTGCAGCTTCTGCTTATGAGTTATAACAATTCACGGAAGCCATCATGCTCTCTATTGGAGAATGAGATTTTCAAAAGAAAAAAGAGGACAAAAACGAAGGATTGCAGTGTTAAAAAGGAAAGAAAACTAAACATGATGACCAAAGCAAAGAAAAAATAATCTAAAGGAAAGCTTTAGGGGAAGTATTTTGTGCAAGATAAGTTACGTGATACGGTAATTTTCCAAACTACAAATCAGGCTGGTTTCCCTTTTCTTTTCTTTTTTCTTTCTTGTCTAGCAATATGCCAATATGATCGAGAGAGCTCTACATGAACAAGACATCCTTCCACTTGGATTGCTTTTCTTTGTTAGTCACCTTGTAGGCAGTAGAGTTGCCTTATATTTCCACTTGCTGTCAGATACACGGAGACAATCAAAACCCCATAAATGATGCACATAAGCTAGAGTGGGGATCGATTTCGAAAGTTCTTACCATAGAGCCAGTCTTTGAAATACACATGGAGTGCGCTTGATAGCTCCTTTTTCCGGTTTTCTTCCAGAGGCGTTTCTTTTAACGATCGTCTTGTTTCTTCAAAGTTCTTAAGCTGAACAAAAAATGTGGGAGTTAAGAAGATGTGGACAAGTGTTTCAATTATAATTAAAGAAAAACGTTAAAACATACATTTCTCTGCTGAGCTGACATATAAGGATCTGGCAGCGGAAATGGATTGTCTTTCGTGGTACCATTCTCCTCCTCGCTAAACCAGTTTGGGATCTGCACCACACATATTGACACCACAGATAAGAATGTGACTGGTTGCTTAGTAAATAGCATTCACCAGTTATCAGAGTAAATTAGACCAACAAAAAGAGAGTGTACCAAAAAGTTAATGAATTGGTCAGGTTCTACGCAAGCAGCTGATTCAGCCTGTGCATCAGCGACACCGGCAGGATGTGAGAGTGAGTCATGTGGATCCACTGCTCCCAGTGCCAATGGTTGGTCCCATTTGTTGATAGTTGGCTCAACCCCGACCTCTTTCATGTGCTCCTCCAAATGAGAGTAATATGTATTATATGGAGCGACCTGGAACAAAATCAAACTGATTCAGAAGCCTGAAATTACCAGAACCACTATCTGACTGTGACATTAGACTTCTAGACTAGAGGTAATTCTTAAACAAAATCCTCATCAACACCATAAAGTAATGAGATGGATAACACCTTAAAGATGTTTCTAATAAACTCAGTTCACAAGTCCAGAAGAGCTTATTAACCAAACGAAAGCTAGTAGTCTTGTAGATTAATATCAGAAGGGTATAGAAGCTTGTCAAACTAAAGCATGTTTATGCAGCAGTATGTAAAACTTGTCAATCAACTCTAATTCTCCGAGAGACGCTTTACCTGTAGTTTATGGTTATCACCAACAATGAGAGGTCGCTGATTGACTCCCAAGAAGAATACACATTCACGGCAATTGGCGATGCATACTCGTTTGGAAGCTGCAATTACATGAACTCTCTCGCAGTGCTCAACTCTTAATGCCTGCAGGAATGAATCAGAAAATAGATTAGCTGCATTTTCTAGTAAAAGTTGGAAGATGTTATTGCTTGTGAAATGTTGCCTTGAATTTTCCAACAAAGATAAGGAAGAAGTGTTGTTTCCATACCTTGCCAACAGCTCCCAGAACTATAGTAGTATCAGAACATCCGTGCACAGTTGCATATCGCAGAGGTGCTAAGAGATATATTACAGAATCATGGCAATTGACAACCTGCAGAATATAAAGAACATGTAGTTGACATGCTTGCACACAGAGACTAAATATGTGGAAGAAAAAAATGGAGCAAGGGAAACTTCAATTATTGTAGTTAATTGTTCTCAGCGTACCTTCACAGATCTACCCCTTAGATCGGAGGCCTGCTTAACAAGTGAAGTCTTAGAGACACCTTCGATTAAACACGGGCCTCTACCACTAGGTGCAACCTTGTTCGGAGCAGCACAAGCATCTGACATTGCATCATCTTGATCAGCATTAGAAGGCCCGTTTTCTTTCCCAGAAATTCTCTCAGTAATGCTTTCTAAAGCGGAAGCTATGTTTTGCAGAACCCAATCATGCACTTGGGAAGCAGGGACTGGAACAGCGGGCATATCCGGGTCAGAATTTGCAAAAAAAGGAGTAGCTTGGCTCAATGGAGATACATCAGGTCCCTTATCACCAAACTGAACAAGAAAACCCAGGTGCTCAAAAGCCTCCATTGAGAGAACCTGAAGAATATTGAACAAGCAAAACAATTCACTAGTGTGAATCATCATGAGATAAGTATCTAGATTTAGACTTGTGTTCTCTTTCATTCCCTGATAAACTCCTATCCCAGCATCAATTTTTAGATTCATGTTCGGTAGAAACAGTGACTATTCTTGAGTAAATAAAGAAAGATTAGTACTTTTCCCCCAAAAAAAAAGATTAGTACATACCAATGATTCTTCGTCTTCTCCCTCCACAGGCTCTGCGAGGAGAGAAATGATGTTTGCTAAATGTTTTTGCAGATATGACAATTGATGCGCTTCATCATCTGCTTGAGATGGCATAAACCGACGACTGTTGCTGCGAACAAGCTGCAGAATGATGACAAGGAAGTATTAATACGCTTTAGACCCTTTGTGATGGGAAAGAATAGCATATCAAAGAACAATGACTGTTGAAACACTGACAAGCTTAAAATTAGCTGACTGATATCTAAAAGACAAAACAGACCAGTAATAAACCACAGGAGTGGAGACAGAAAGAACACACATCTCCCATTATCACCAAATAAACCACAAGGAAGGGCCAACCAATATAGATACTACAAAGAAGAAACAAAATCAAAACCACAAAATGCAGCAATCTGACTGTTTAACTTCGACCTATAGAACTACCAAGTTACCAATCCCCCATAGACATCGAAGAAAGGGAACCGGCAATTAAGAGAATCAAACTGAACAGGTTCCCCAAATGTATAAGATATTATTACTTAAATTAAGTGTCCATGGTCGTGTGTTTCAAACACCAAGAGCTGGATAGAAGTATCTCATACTTCAGTTAACATTAACATTAACATTAGGAAGCTACTGAATGTAGCATCATCCAATACAATGGTGTTACAGCAATACCTCCACCACAGGATGACTAATAGTTTCATAGTATATGAGACAATAAGTGAATCCACCATCAATTCAAAAACTCCTTAAAACTTCCAACTTTCCTTAAACTCCAAGTTCCAAGTAAATCAAACAAAAAACTTGCATTGCATATTCTTAGTGTGAATTCAATGCGAAACGGAGAAAAAAAAAATTGATTCTCTAACCCTGTAAACAATAGAGCTACCACGTTCCGTTTCCATTTCCCAGCTTACGAAAATTCCATTTCCATACCAAATAGATCGTACGGTATTAGTGGGCAACAAAAAAAGTAAGAAACTTGCCTGAATTGGCGATAACGCAGACAAGTACCCATCAAAAGCCGAAGTCGATGGCCAAACATCAGCCACTGCAGCGGAATCCTTATGCGTTCTAGGAAGCAATTTCTTATACGATTGAATGTACAGAAACAAAATTAGATCCCGTACATCAGCTCCTACAGAATCAAATTCATCAGGCTTCGCTCGAACCAAAGGGTCAGACTCGGAATGGAGCACCGAACCGAGAGTTTCGAGAACGAGACGCGCGTGGTCGCCGGAGATCTGGAGAACATCGGCGACTGCAGCCGATCCGACTCGGTTATTCGTAGCGGCATCGGCTAGCTTCTGCTTGACCGGAGCTAGGGTTTGGATCGGGTCGGTGAAAACGAGTTTCTGGATCGGAAGGAGTCCGTGCTCGAAAGAGACACGTCGCGGATGGATTACTGAATTCGGATTCGGGTTTGGTTCAGGGTCGGGTCCTGTAGGCGGTGGTGATTGGTCGATGAGGTCTTGCTCTTCAGTCATGATTCCTTCGAGCGATAGAGAGAGAAACTTGGTCCGGTGGTGAAGTTGCAGATCTTTCTTTGGGTGACGAATGAGGAAGGAAGAGGAGAGAGAGAGACTGTTACAGTGTGTGCACGTGTATGCTATTTACCCTACGCCTCGTATTTTTTTGTCGTTGGATTTTACTTTTGATCTGAGATATGACACGTCGGATCGTGAAGAGAGAGGTCCATTGAATTGAATGCAAAATCGCATTTAAATTTTTTGTTAGGCCCATTATTGTCATAAGTTAGGTGATAATTAAACGTTGTGAAAAGGAAAAGGTGTAATCATGGTCTATAAACTTAGATAGAGTTTATTAAAGAGACAAAAATACTTTGTTACCTAAATTATGTTGTCTGATCATTTGCAAAACTGTTAGAATTTTAACTAAAAGGAAAATAAATGGAAATTTGGGTAAACCATGGGTCACCAAGGAAAACATGACTCGCTCGCATTCCAAGTGTGTTTTATTGTCTAAGAAAAATGTTTTAAAGGCATAAGATTAACAAAAAAAAAAAAAAAAAATCGTACTCGTATGATATAGGTATAAATTAATACTAGTGTATATTAGAAAAAGCACAAACAATAATAATTACAATATATGTTAATATAGTTATTCCAACACTATTGTTTTACCATTTTACTTACCTAGACGTTTAAAATAATTGTGGTCTAAATGTGAATGATTACATGATTTGTTACAATATCAACGAAACAACTACCGTAAATGATGCATTTTAACCCTCTAATTATGAGAGATGTATAATATTTTGACGACTGCACATTTATCATATTTTATTAAGAGATGAATGAGAGTTGTTTATCTTTTCTACAAGCCGACAATGTTTTATTATATTTTTTTTAGATTTGATAAGATATGGATAATAAAAAGAAGTCTTAGTTTAGCAAATTTGTCATCTTAATCATACTTATCAAATTAAATTAGTTTTGAGTCGGTGGTAAACGGTGGATTAGAAAGACTCCAAGTCGAGGCTCAACAAACCCGACGTAGCATGAACAACACGTGTCATTTGCAACCATTACCAAGTTCTTCCTTTTTTTCCTTTTCTCATTAGATTAATTTTGTCATGTTAAGTTGTAAACTAGTACGAAATACTTTTTAATTAGATTACTATTTCGGAATACTTGGAGCAGAAGCATTCGATGAATAGGTCACACATCATAAAGATAGTAGAACGAAAAGAAAAAGACAGCCTCTTCGCAATTAAAGGTTCCACGTATATGTATTGAAAATCATGGGACTTTTTGTTTAAACATCAAATCGTAGGAATTAAGATAAGTAACCAGTGACATATATTGCGAACAACACAATAGGAAGCAAATATACTTCACAACAGTTTTAGTACATATGCTATACAATGATATAATCCTAGTTTCGTACAAATCAATTAATAATAAAAATTTGTAGACAATTGGAAATAGACATAAGATATGGACAGTTTGCCCGTATATTATTTAAATTCGTATAGCTTGGTTTCGTAAAGTAATTTTTTTTTTTTCATTTTAGTTGTTAGGAAAAGATAATCGTTTCTTTATAACAACAACTCCGAAACTGTTGATGATTTCCATTTTCACGTTCCACCTAATCGAGTTAATACCGAACCATCAAACATCATGATGTTTTTTTGATAAAACTAGATATCATATATTCTATAAAGAAAAGTAAATTTGGTAGAGAAGCAAAAGTAGTGAGTAGTGACCAAGAAGCACATGACAAATAAAAAATCCTTTAACAGGAAAAAACAAACACATGTCTACCTAAACAACGTATATGTTGGAATTAAATCTTAGACGTTTTAAGGTAAATTGTGAAAGAAGGAACGAAAAAGACATGTAGACTACAAGAACAAGTGATTGTGAATGTTTTTTCTTTACGACTGTAAGTCTATAAATGCTGCAACTAATACATTTATATACTGCTTGCTTTTGGTATTATTGACCCCCTTTTAGTTTTTACACGGTATAATCAATGTTCTGTTAGCGACAGTAATAATGTTCTCCAGTCTTGAAAACATGTAAGTTGTAACCACATACTAAAGTCAGTGGCGAATCTAAAAATCATTTTTACCCGGGGTAAAAACTGATAATAGAAGGCATAAAACAATATATTAATAAAGGCACGCTCTTAAGATAATTGATCTAATTTTTTTTTATGGTGGCAAGTGCAACTCTTGTCACCTCTCTGCCTTGGCCACTGACTATAGTAATCTTATGAAAAAATTTTCATAATCAACGAGAATCTGAACTCAAATTCACAACAAAAACATGTTTTTTTAACCAATTAACCTTCGATAAAAGTTTTACTTATACAAAAATTTTATTTAGCCAAAAGAAAAAAGCGAAATACGGCTTGTATGTAAGATATACGTAAGGTTCGTATAACGGGAAGGCTGTGCAAAACATCGGAGAATCCAATGACTTCAATTTCTAATTCCATAAAAACTAGCAGATAAATTTGCATTATATTATTACTAATACACACTACAATAAACACCAAAATCACACAGCTAAAATTCCATGATGGTAACGAGGATCATTATTTCAGTTTTTTCTTTTTTATAAAATAAACAACATCAGAGACTCCGGTTTCGCACCGGCGTTGTCTCGGGCTTTGGGCCGGCTTTGTATCCGGTTTTGAATCGGCTTTGTATTCGCTACGGTTTCATTTTAATAAAATCTTTAGATGAAAAAAAAAAAACATCAGAGACTTTTTTATTTTTATTATTAGAAAACAAAAACGAGCACCCTTTGGAAGATTACGCAAAACCGTCGTCTCCACACGTGTGGTTTCAAAACGGAGAGGTATGTCTTGCGTGATTATAAATGGACCCCACTTTCGGTTTTGTAGCGCCACACAGTACTGTATTTTTGCGTGTATATTCATCAAATCGAGTAAAAAAAAAAAAAGAAACTGTAGAAAAAAGCAAAAACAGAGGAAAAGAAGAAGACAAACAAACAAGAGAGCCATAAAACTTTCTCTCTCTATCAATTTTTTTCCTTCTTTTCTCTCTCTAGAACTTTCCCAGTAGTACCTATCTCTTGCTTTTTACTGGGGTCTTCATTATTATTTTCTTTATTTAATGTTGTGTTGAAAAAAACGAGGAAGACGAAGACTAGAGAAGACCACTCTTATAACTTATATAGCCATGGAGTTTTTCTCCTCTTGTGCAGATCGTTTCTCATATCCATGATTCTGTATAGTTTTTTGAAGATCTAAGAGATTCGTATTTTGGTTTAGATTCTCGCTTAACTGTTTTTTTTTTTTGTATCTATGGATTTTTGAGCATTTTAGAGAAGTTTTAGTGGTGGATTCTCTTTTGGTTTGATTTTTTTCTCCTACGCGCATGCTAATCAGCTTTTTTTTTTCTTTATCTCTGTCGTTTTCTCTTTAATGCTTCTCTCATTGATTCGAAAGACAACAAAATTTTTGAAATAAGAGACTGAGATTCAAATTTTTGACGAAAGCGGAATTCGAGTTGCTTCGTTGTTTTTTGGGGTTTTGTGTTTTCCCGAGAAAAAATTTGTTTTCTCTCGATGAAGCGTACTTAACGATGGTTTTATTATTTTGGAGTTGATTCATGATTTTGTGCCGTTAGATTCTGCCTCGTAGATACTAATTTAGAAAATCCGATGCTTTATTCGAGAATCTTTTTTTAAAATGGATCCGCTTTATTATTCTGCATTTTCCTGGGTTTTTTACTCACTGTTCTTCTCTTAACTCTTCTTAAAATGTTGTCTTTGTTTCAGATCTAGTGATTTGAAGTTGCTTAAACCCATCTGTTCAAAAAACCCATAATCCGTAAGTGTAATCTTTGTTTATTACACATTTAGCTAACTGAAATGTGAATGTTTTATCAATTTTGGGATTTTTGGAACTTTGTGTAGGATTTTTGTTTTGAGCTTACAAGATGCAGAGACCACCTCCTGAAGATTTCTCCTTAAAGGAGACGAGACCTCATCTCGGTGGAGGTAAAGTCACTGGAGATAAGCTTACAAGCACTTATGACCTCGTTGAGCAAATGCAGTATCTCTATGTTCGTGTGGTGAAGGCAAAAGAATTACCTGTGAAGGATATGACTGGTAGTTGTGACCCTTATGTTGAAGTTAAGCTTGGAAACTACAAAGGAACAACACGGCATTTCGAGAAGAAATCGAATCCTGAATGGAACCAAGTTTTCGCTTTCTCCAAAGATAGGATTCAAGCTTCTTTCCTTGAAGCTACTGTGAAAGACAAGGATCTTGTGAAAGATGATTTGATTGGTCGTGTTGTGTTTGATTTGAATGAAGTACCTAAGAGAGTTCCTCCCGATAGTCCCTTGGCTCCGCAATGGTATAGGCTCGAGGGTAAGAACGGCGAGAAAGTTAGAGGAGAGCTTATGTTGGCGGTTTGGTTTGGTACTCAAGCTGATGAAGCTTTCCCTGAAGCTTGGCATTCAGATGCTGCAACAGTTAGTGGAACGGACGCTCTTGCGAATATCCGGTCCAAGGTTTATCTTTCTCCTAAGCTTTGGTACCTTCGGGTTAATGTTATCGAAGCTCAAGATTTGATACCAAGCGACAAAGGGAGATATCCGGAGGTTTATGTGAAGGCGGTACTTGGAAACCAGGCATTACGGACTAGGGTATCTCAAAGCAGGACTGTAAATCCAATGTGGAATGAGGATTTGATGTTTGTAGCAGCGGAACCATTCGAGGAGCCTTTGATACTTAGCGTGGAAGACAGAGTTGCGCCGAACAAAGATGAAGTCATGGGGAAATGTGCGATTCCGTTGCAGTATCTGGACAGAAGGTTTGATCACAAACCGGTGAATAGCAGGTGGTATAACCTCGAGAAGCATATTATGGTTGACGGTGAGAAGAAAGAGACGAAATTCGCTAGCAGGATTCACATGAGGATTTGTTTGGAAGGCGGTTATCACGTTCTTGATGAGTCTACACATCACAGTAGTGATCTTAGACCAACGGCGAAACAACTTTGGAAGCCTAATATCGGTGTGTTGGAATTGGGGATAATAGGTGCAACGGGTCTGATGCCTATGAAAACCAAAGACGGTCGAGGAACCACTGACGCGTATTGTGTGGCGAAATACGGACAGAAATGGATTAGAACTCGGACAATCATTGACAGCTTTACTCCGAGATGGAATGAGCAATACACTTGGGAGGTTTTCGATCCGTGTACTGTTGTTACTGTTGGGGTATTTGATAACTGCCATCTCCATGGAGGCGAGAAGAACGGTGGAGGAAAAGATTCAAGAATTGGGAAAGTAAGGATCCGTCTCTCTACTCTCGAGACTGATCGAGTCTACACACATTCATATCCTCTTTTGGTGCTTCATCCGAATGGAGTCAAGAAAATGGGAGAGATTCACTTAGCTGTGAGATTCACTTGCTCTTCATTGCTCAACATGATGTATATGTACTCACTACCTCTCTTACCGAAGATGCATTACATCCATCCTCTAACGGTTATCCAGCTTGATAACTTAAGGCATCAAGCGACTCAGATTGTGTCGATGAGGCTTACACGAGCAGAGCCGCCTTTAAGGAAAGAAGTAGTTGAATACATGCTTGATGTTGGTTCTCACATGTGGAGTATGAGGAGAAGCAAAGCAAACTTTTTCAGGATTATGGGAGTTTTAAGCGGGGTAATCACAGTAGGGAAATGGTTTGAACAGATATGCAACTGGAAGAATCCGATCACAACGGTTCTGATCCATCTCTTGTTCATAATCCTTGTGCTCTATCCGGAG
Organism: Draba incana; assembly: GCA_963576765.1. NCBI lineage: Eukaryota > Viridiplantae > Streptophyta > Magnoliopsida > Brassicales > Brassicaceae > Draba > Draba incana. The sequence continues at coordinate 5,689,232 of OY755216.1, forward strand.
CTAATCTTGCCAACAATCTTCCTTTACCTTTTCCTCATCGGTATCTGGTATTACCGTTGGAGACCGAGGCATCCTCCTCACATGGACACACGTCTCTCTCATGCTGACTCAGCTCACCCAGACGAGCTAGATGAAGAGTTCGATACATTTCCTACTTCCCGACCGTCTGATATTGTTAGAATGAGGTATGATAGGTTAAGGAGTATTGCAGGAAGAATTCAGACAGTAGTTGGTGATCTTGCAACTCAAGGAGAGAGGCTTCAGTCTTTGTTAAGCTGGCGTGATCCGCGTGCAACCTCGCTCTTCGTATTGTTCTGCTTGATTGCTGCAGTTATTTTCTATGTGACTCCGTTCCAGGTTATTGCTCTTTGCATTGGAATCTATGTTCTGAGACATCCTAGGTTTAGGTACAGGTTACCATCTGTTCCTGTCAATTTCTTCAGGAGGCTTCCTGCAAGAACTGATTGCATGCTCTGACCTGGAAAAGAAAACAAGTCTTTGTCTTACCATTTCAAAGAAAATTCCTCCATGCTTGTTAGTTTGTTCTTGTTTAAAAGTCTATGATGACTCTTTTTTCTTGGTGATGATTATGATGTTTTGTTTTTAACATTATTAAGACCTTTTCGAAAAAAAGAAGCTTTTGTTTGAATGTAGTAAAGAAGTTTCGATGATATTTTGATCTTCTTTGTTATGGTTGGTAAGTCAGTCTCTGCCTCTCTGGTTTTTTTTTTGTTTGATCAAAGGAGACTAAGGAGTTGATGTCATTGTTTGGTTGTGATGGTGAAATGAGAGGGTGTAAAAAAAGGTTGGTCTTTTAGTCAAAAACGTAATTACCTGTTTCAAGGCAAAATTATTTCAAGCAAAACAAAGTTACAAGTTTGGTATGTTGCCGTAAAGCATTTTGGTACATGAGATACATGTGAATAATTCAGAACAATTTTATCCGAAAATTTCGTTTTAAAAGGTTCAATGGTTCAGAAAATTAGATAAGAATGCTTTTCTACCTATCATTTCATTTCGAGAATCAGTTTTTGAACTTTTGATAACACAATTTCTTTTGTTTATAGTACCAACCAAATTGTTTGAGATACTTTATTCTGCACCCACCATTAAGATAACTGAAGCAAGAATTATATACGCAACACAAAGTTAATGGGCCTAAAAATCGGTTAATGGGCCACGTGAAAACTGGGATACGTTATGGAAGAGAGAGAATCTTTTCGGTACATAAAATTAAAATAATATTACTTTTTGCATCGCGTAGGTTTCACGCCACATTATCCATTGACTTGTTCTTTTACACCTTTAACTTCTTTTATTTAATTATTTTTAATAATTATTGACCGGTCAATTTATTAAAGTTGAGAGAGAGGACGAAAGTAAGTAGGACGAAAGGACATTTATTCGCCACCAAATCTGGACCGTACGATACTCCGATTACTCTTTCCCGGTTTACCATAGGGGTAAATTCGTAATTTCGTGACTTCTTTACCCCAATCTCTCTCTCTCTGCCTTCTTCGATTTATAATCAATCTGATTTCTTTTTTTTTCCTCAAACACTTAAAGGTTATAGAGAGAGAGATTTGGAGAGCGAAAAGAGAAGACAAAGAGATAAACAGAGAGAGAGAGAGATGGCTAGTGGAATCGCTCGTGGTCGTTTAGCGGAAGAGAGGAAATCGTGGAGGAAGAATCATCCTCATGTTCGTAACTTTCTTCTCCGATTTGAGTTTTTTGATTTTGGGGTTCGGGTTTTTGTTGATTGGGTTATGGTTTTCTGATTACTGATTGAGGGTTTTTTGGTGTTGTTGATGGTGATGAAAATTAGGGTTTTGTGGCGAAGCCGGAGACTGGGCCTGATGGAACTGTGAATCTAATGGTGTGGCATTGTACTATTCCTGGTAAAGCTGGGGTAAGTATAAACACTTAAACAAATTTGAAATTTAGGGTTTATGAGTTTTTCTTACACATCTGCTTGGTTTTTACTAATTGGGCTAGCTTCTAATTAGTAGGTAGAAAACCAAAGAACCAATGAAATTAGGGTTAATGGCATTTCTTAAATCACTTGTTTCTAACTGTATAGTCTTTGCTGTGCATTTTTGGGATTTGTTTATCATCTTGAGATTATGTCTTTCAAGTTCGAAGCTTCCACAGAGTTAGATTATGTATTTTAAGTTTGAAGCTTCCACAAAATTCTTCCCTTTTGTGTCTCTCATGTGGTTTGTTCTTCTGCTTACACATAACCATGGAAGATTATCTCTTGTGAACTCATGCTAGTAGAAACAGTAGCTGTCATCACTCAATGTTTATCCTTAGTGATGTTCTGAATTGCTGTTTAAAATTTTGGTCTTGAAGATGTAATTGAATGTGAACTTAACTCTGCTTTGTATATTTCCTTTTTCCTTGGATTTTTTGATATATGACATGGCTGATAAGAGTGTGATAGTGCTAATATCTATCTTTAACTATCATTATTATACTAATTTTTACATGATTCTGCAGACTGATTGGGAAGGTGGATTCTTTCCATTATCGATGCACTTCAGTGAGGACTATCCAAGCAAGCCTCCCAAATGCAAATTCCCACAAGGCTTTTTCCACCCTAATGTCTACCCATCTGGAACTGTCTGTCTCTCGATCCTTAACGAGGATTACGTATGTACCCTTTCTGTTTCTTTTCTCAGTGATTTTCCTTCATAAGCATAATCCATCTTCCTCATCTTCAATCTCTTTTTTTGTTGATATGGTAATGTCGAATAGGGATGGAGACCAGCCATCACAGTGAAGCAGATTCTTGTCGGTATTCAGGATTTACTCGACACGCCTAATCCTGCTGACCCTGCACAGACCGATGGCTATCATCTCTTCATTCAGGTACACGATAACAAAGACTCGTTATTCCCATAGCTACACGATAGATGTGACTTGATTTTGATGAGATTGGATTTGATGCAAATGTTGCAGGATCCAGTTGAGTACAAGAAAAGGGTTAAGCTGCAGTCCAAGCAGTATCCTCCTATTGTCTAAAATCTTCTCAAGAAGGAAACACTAAAACTGATACAAACTCTGAATCTTTTGTCGTCTTGTGTCGTTGTGATTGTGTTTAGATGTCATCGGGTGATTGAAAACTCCTCATTTTGGCACCTTAAAGACACAATATAATCTTCTCTTTATTTTCCAAGAAAATTCCCTTTTTCGCTATTGTTAACTGTGTTAATATTCTTGCTACTGATTCAGTTGGTGTTTGCTTTCTTAATACACGAAACTAGTTCTCAGGTCCATCAAGTGTTGTTTGTCCATAGTTTACCAGTTAAACTTTTATCTGATGTCTTAATTCTCCATAGCCATGACTAACGATGCACATATCATAACTAGGAAGTAGATACATTTAATTTAACACTCCAAAAGTATATATAAATTAACACTCCAAAGTATTAGCACATCTGTCATCTATCCCAGAAAATGCATTACGTAGTTACATGGTTTGAAGTATTTATCCCCTATCAAACTGTGTGCTGATTTAGTTGCAAATCTTTAAAACCTTTATCAAAATTTTGGACTCAGTATCAAGAATACGGAAGTAGGAAGTTCAACACTTATATATAAAAGTTCCAATTATTCAACGTAACAGGAATGAAAATCTACTTCCAAGGGAACTACATGTGTAAACATGAAATGTGTGAACTACGAAAATTATATAATCTTTCCTATGATATTATCATCAGCAGATGATTACTGATCTGTTCTATCATCAGATAATGATTTTCCTAACGAAATTCCGATAAAATCATCAGATTGATGATTGACCCTTCTAGTAAAATCATCAAAGAATGATACCAAGTCTAAGAAATCAACCAACTCGTAGAAGATATATCATGAGAAGATGATTAATAGGTCTCTCTATGATGTCATCAGAAGATGATGTACTCACTGTGCAGGCAGTCTTTACCTGGTACCTCTATGGATCACCGCATAGACATTAAAGTCCGTACCTTTTTCTCCCGCTCGTCCCGTTTTGCTTGAGGAGTGATCTTCATTCTCTGGATCTCCTCCATCACAATCTTCTCTACTTTCTCAATAGAATTGAGTAGTTTCTTCTGCGGTGTGATGAAGCCTGCTTCTTCCTCCTCGGATATCTCTTTGCTGATGTCAAGCAACATCTTATGGACTTTACCTGTTGACGGTGGGCAACTACGCTTGAATCCCACAGATGGACCAGGAGTCACCATTGTGCAATTGTGTACACCTGCCAGTGGTACTGGAGATTCAAGAACACCAACTTGTTGGTGAGCTGGGATCTGAATCTCCCGGTCGTCGCCTCCTACTCCCATTCCAGCTCCTCTTCTTCTCTCAATAGCCTAAAATCAAAGCGTATAAAACACAATTAATCACCAGGCTAAGCAAGTCTATTCCAACAGATCTATAATTCAGCTTAAACAAAACGATTAAGCAAACCAATCTGTAGCAGAATCCAAATTTAGCTTAGAAGGACTAAGAACCAATGAGGAAACTAAGATTAAGCAAAACCATTGTCCATGTGGTACACAAATAAGAGAGAGCCCAAATATTTAACCCATATTAGACCAAAACTGATTATATGCAGAGGTAAAAACACACAAAAGGTCTCGTAAATTTACCCGAACAACATGAGTAATATCGCGTAGAGGCGTTCTAGGGTACCAAGAAGGTAACACACTAGCTGAAGCACGACCGCGTCCACGTCTACCAGACACCATAGGCGTATTCTCTCTTCCTTGAGGCAATCTAAATGGACTGTGACCTCTTCCATTACCAGGCCTCCATGAACTGAAATTGCCTCTTCCAACCATAGATCCTCGACCAATAGACCCTGGATACACCTGAGAATCCGATGGTAATCTCTGAACAGGAGATTCTAGCAATCTTAGTGGCTCATCAAGTAACACACCGTGACTGCGTCTGTTGGCAAATATGGCTGCGTAATCCACTGGCCTCTCGATTCGGTCTCTTGCTTCTGGCATCTTGATTCGATAGCTGTAACAAGAACATGAGAATCGATTAGAGAAATTCCCAAATTTGAAATATCAAAACCAATTGAAGAGAACCCTTGGGTTTTGTGCAATCGGAAACACAAATCCTGCATTTCCCCATCAAAATCAAACCAATCGAAACGAAATCCAGAAAACCTCAAGAAATTGAGAACACAAATCATCGTCAAATCCCAAAAAAAAAAAAAAAAAAATCATATCAAATCGAGTCACAAGAACATCAATTAAACCTCAAGTCGTATATCTACTCAAAACCAATTGAAGAAACCCTAAGGTTTTAGTAATCGGAACCACAAATCCCACATTTTCCATCAAAATTAACCACTCGAAACGCAAATCCAGAAATCTCAAGAATCAGAGAACACAATTCTTCGTCTAAACAACAAATTCCAAAAAAAAAAATCGTATCAAAAACAACACATTCCGTCAAATCGAGTCACAAGAACAGCATTAAAACCTCCGGTCATATATCTACTCGAATCAAGCAGGAAAAGCCATGGATTGTTTACCTCAGATCTTCGATAACTCCGAATTGGATTCTTCAAATGTGTATGAACAATGAGAGAAAGAGGAGAGAGAGGTTCCTGGGGAGAGTGACAATCTGGAAATCTATGAAGGTGAGCGGGATTTGAAGGACGTAACAAATCCAAACGTTAGCACGTGCACGTGCGAGAGATTGGCTCTCACACGTGTGAAGTTTGATTTCAAAATTTTCATTAGAGGCGGGATATACGCAAAAAAAATCAATTAGTTTCCCTAGTCATCGAGATTTACAGTTTTACCCTTCTAAAACCCTAATGCAAAAGTTCCCATGCGTGCTAGCCTACTTGAACATCCATGCGCCTTGCCAAACTAAACCGGATCGTCACTGTTCACTCATCCGACTCATATCTAACCGTTGCTTGCTAAATAATCGTGTGCGGCCGCAATAAAATTTAGCCGACACCACCCACAAACGTAGCGTTTGCGGGCGGTAGCAGTTCCTAGCGTTTGACAACAATCGTGGAAAACGCTTTCTACCGCTCCGTACCGCTCAAAACCAAAAGCTGCTTTTCTCGAGCGTTTGCGGTTGCGGACGGTTGCGGTTGGATTTATTTTTTATTAAAAAATAAAACAAAATCAACTTAAAAATCAGAAAATATATAATAAATTTTAAAAAATCAAGATTTGAATATTATAATTATAAAATATATAAATAATTTGACTTTTTAATTAGTAACCTATTATAATTTTATATTTATAAAATCTTCACACCAAAATTTTCATAATAAATTACGATCACAATTTTATATAAATCTAACAAACTAAAATTTTAAAATATAACATTAATCTACAAAAAAACAATTTCTCTATTACATTTATAACTTTTATCCATAATAATAATAATAATAATAATAATAATAATAATAATAATAATAATAATAATAATAATAATAATAAACGTAAGTATCATATACATGATTTTCTAGTATTTAAATTAATTGAATTAATAACTTTTATATTTTATTATAATAATATGATTTTTGATATTTTTTAATAATTATTTAATGTATTTATATTGTTAATTTATTATTTAACCGTTACTGCACCCGCTGTCAACCAGTCGTAAATATCTCGCAAACGCACCAATTTTAAACCGCTGCACCAATCGTTCAAATCTCTGAAAAACGCTTGAAACCTCAACCGCGCGCTTCCGCAAACTCTCGCAACCGCAACCGCAACCGTTGCGGCTACACCAGTCAGGCTCTTAATCTATTAAATTTTTTTGGTAAACCGCATTGTAATCTAGGAAAATTTTCATAAAAATACTCCAACTAAATTCCGTTGAGCTTTTTAATACCCCAATTTTTTTTTACCCAATCTAATACCCCGACTAATTATTTTGTCCATTTTAATTCATCAACTTTCAAATAGTCCCTATTTACCTACCTCGACTTAATGGAAAGATAACATTTGCTACCTTTTATATTTTAAATAGTTTAAAAATAAAAGAAAAATTCAAAAAGTCAAGAAATATTTTCTAAAAGTAAAACAGCATAAAACTAAATTTTCGAAGAAAAATATTTTATTATACTTTCAATTTTCGAATTCAAATACCAAATTAAATTTCAAACAAAATCAAAAGTTTTAATATTCAGAAAGTTCAAACCAAAAAATTCATAAATTTACAAAAACAATTTCTGAAGTTCAAGATATATATATATATTTTTTATATATTCAAAATCCTTGTCTAAGTGAATTTAGAATAAAATAGATAAATGTAATATATAACACTATTTTGTAAGAAATGTTTGAGTTTTTTTGTAAAATCCTAACTTGTTTTTTGAATTCAAAACTTAAAATTTTTTTATCTAAAATTCATAGCTTTATTTCATAATTTATGATTTTAAAAGTGTTTTTAAATTTTTGACGATTATAAATTTGGAAATTTAAAAGATAAATTTAGGATTTTAAATTTAAAACCGAATGTATTATTTTTAAAAAGAATATTGTAAAATTAATTATTATTTTTCTGAAGTTTCAGAATTTTTTACCCCAATTGTTTTCGAATTTAAAAAAATTATTGTGATGTTTATTATTATTTTTAAATAAATATTATTTTCTGAATTATTTAAAAAATAAAAAGATAATGGATGTTATCTTTTCGTTAAGTCAACGTAGGTAAATGGGCACCGTTTGAAAGTTGATGAATTAAAATGGAAAAACTTATTAGTTGGTGTATTAAACTGGGTAACCAAAAAGTTGGGGTATGATGACATGATTTTTTCCCCAATTAAGAACTCAAGTCCTAAATTACTAATCCAATGTAGATATAGATTTAGGTTCGTTCAGGGACCGGCAATACACTTTAATTCCTTTAAACACAATTCTAGCTAAGCGATTCAAGTGGTTTAAGTGTCACGAATTTAAATAGCAAAACAAAGTAAAAATCGGTTGTAAACAAATATGATTAAGGCGTTAGACTAGGGCAATTATCTCGGGGAATAGATCATCAAGAACCAAGCAATTATTCAGGATATTAATCCAAGTACCAATCTAGAACACAATCACGATTTTATGAGGATCCACTGTCGTGGCATCAACAACTTTACCAATCAATCTAACACCCTAAACTGTCGTTTGAGCCTAAAGAGATTAACAAGCATTAGCGATTAAGATTGATAAGTTCACGATTTGCCTTAACTTCAACTGTCGTTGGCTAAGGGCCAAATCGCTCATCTAAGTCTATTCAAGCAATCTACTACACTTTTGATGAGTAAATTAAACCTAAAATCAAAGGCTAGGTGATCAAGCTAGTCTAGGCATTAAATTCGACATTAGATGAAGATATCAAAATATATGTATAATCCTATCTATGCTTAGTTCATGAATCTCCAAGTTCCCTTTGAAAACCCTAATCTAACAAAGATGACTACTCGCACATAATGGAACGAAAAACACAAAGGGGGATGAAAGAATTCATGGAATTAATTAAAGAGAAAGGGTTCAAGAAAACTTCAATCACAAGTGGAAGAACAAGGCTTGAAATCCAAAAGCAAAGAAAACGAAAATCTCCTTAGGGTTCGTCGATCCAAAACGTGTGTAAAAAGGTAAAAGAAAGTGTATCCTTTATTCTCCAAGGTATTTCTTTTTTAAAGGCTGCGGCGACTGGGTGAATCCAAGGTGAATCTAGGGTAAATCTTCTAGGTGAATATTCACTTTTAATGAGAATATCCGAAGTGAATCTTTTGGGGAGCAGGTGCATCGTCTCAGAGAGCAGGTGGTCCTTTTTGACTCCAAAATCTCCAAAAGGATCGTGTTCCTTTCTTTTCCACCAAGCCTCCTAGCAAACTCCAATTCTTCATTCCAACCACTTGTAGACCTAAAAAGACTCAATATAAAGGAGAAAGACTCGATAAAACTCTACAAAACAACGGTTAGAATACGCCAAAAATTGAGTATATCATGGTATTAAAAATCTTAACAGAATTTAGTTTGGGTATTTTTATGGAATTTTCCCTATAATCTATTAATATATTAAACATGAATTTTTAGAGCGGATAATAATTTTTGTTACTAGCTTGTAAATATATATGATTATATTTTCAAGACGACGTACCAAACATTTTGAAATTTATTATAATGTTTAAATGTATATGATTATAGACCTATTGAGTTTGAAAGGGTGATTTCAATGCACCTCGACTCTACATGCGAAATTAGATGGGCTACTTCGAGTCATGAGATACCTTCGTGAGAAGCAAATTTTATCAATCTTGGTTGAGACAAATTGTGCATTCTATTTAAAATTGTTGAGAATTTGTTATACTAGTCTTAGATGATATTAATATCTTTAAGTAGTGTTTTGAAGACTTAAATCAATATATGGAGTGTATTGACAAAAAAAATTAGTTAAAAATTAAAGTGTCACCAATGATGGACAATTTAGTTCATCATGGCTTCAAGATCGCATTTGTCGAGAGTCTTCCTTTTAACTTCTATTTCTCCCTTTCTCATTAGGGTAGTAATGGTTTATGGCTCTATTTTTCAGTGAGTTTTGCTATGACTCTTTTTTTTGGTTTGTTATACACTTTTTCGATATAATATTATTCATGCGTTAAAAAAAGACAGATTATTTGGGGCCAAACTTGTTTTTATTTATCAATCATAAATTTGGATCAATGGTGGTTAGATATGAAAAATGGTTTAAAAATTCTTTCGTTTTGCTGCCTACCGCTTTTTTATTAAAAAAACTTGGTACATTATGAAAATATTATCCATTTTCTAAATAGATAAGTATATTTGCATTGCTAATTACATAAATCTATAGAACTAGAAGAGAAAAATAGAATAGCGTTAAGGTTATATGAATTGGTGTTGCTTTGTTTTAAGGTTTCGATCGTTTAGCACTACAAGAAAACAAAGCATTTTCCGACAGATTTTACGTCCATCGGAAAATCCGTCGGAAATTTTCGACGTATTTCCGACGGATTCCCGACGGATTGCGTTTTAAAAAATAAAAAATAAAAAAAGAAATTTCTGACGGATTTATGACAGACAGATTGAGTTTTTTTTTTCAATTTAAATAAAAAAAAGGCATTCCGTCATAAATCCGTCGGAAATTTTCCACGGATTTACGACGGATATAGTATACCGTATACCGTATACCAGATATGAGGTATACAGATACGGTATGACGGAATGCCTTTTTTTATTTAAATTAAAAAAAAAAGGAATCTGTCAGAATTTATGACGGATAATTTTTTTTAGTTTAATATTATATTTTTGTCGGTATAAAATTAGGGTAAAATCCGTCGGAAATCGCATTTTAACTAGTACATCGCATGACATGAACTCTCAAATCAAAATGTCAAATTCTAAACAAAACAAAAACACACATTATTCTACCTCAAAATATAAGCTACATTTACACATTAATGTTCTCTTATAAAAGTTATAATGAAACCAAGTTATTACGTTTTCAGAAGCAATTTAATATAGGTGTATGAACAAGAATTAAGATAATTATATGTAATTAACCTATTGAAATATCCAGAAGCAAATTAACCACTCTTCAAAATAAATATTTCAATTTCCAATGATTTAAGTTATCTTTTTTTATTTTATTTTATACGGAGAAAAATAAAATATTATATATAAAAAATAAATTTGAAGTTTTTGTGTATTCTTCTCCAATGGTAAACTTCAAATGAAACTTCAAAATATTATGTGTTTTTGCATTTTAGTCCTAAACATTGCTTATAATTATTTAAAGTTATAAAACTTTTATTTATAAGTAACTATAACCCATATATTATACAAAACTTATATTAATTAATAAAACATTACATTACCGATTTTACTATGGCTTTTGTGTTGTTAATTGGTGTGTTTTTAACGGGACAGAATTACCATCTAAGTGGATAAACCTTTCAGACTGAATTAAATTGATCAATCTAACCATAGCTCGATCAATCTGATTAACTCGGACCCATGTAAACCATAAATCTACTATAAAATAACAATGTAATTGTAAATAAAAATTATAATTTACTTTTAATTTGAAGTTTACAATGTAATTTTATTTGTGAAAATTTAAATTTATAAGAATTTATGTCAAATATTTATAAGATATTAGAAAAAAAATTGCATTCCGTCAGAAATTTCCGACGGAATGCGTTTTTTTTTTCCGCATTCCCGCCTATTTCAATTAAGCCGATGTGTTTAGGCGGTAAAAATTAGGGTAAATCCGTCGGAATTTTATACCCAACCACATATTCTCTTATTTGGAAGAAGAAGAAGAAGAAGAAGAAGAAGAAGAAGAAGAAGAAGAAGAAGAAGAAGAAGAAGAAGAAGAAGAAGAAGAAGAAGAAGAAGAAGAAGAAGAAGAAGAAGAAGAAGAAGAAGAAGAAGAAGAAGAAGAAGAAGAAGAAGAAGAAGAAGAAGAAGAAGAAGAAGAAGAAGAAATCTCCGGCGGAAAATATATTTTTTTAAAAAAATTGAAATTCTCCGACGGACACGGTATCCGTATACATGGATATCCGGTATACGGTTACGGAATCCGTCATAAATCCGTCGGAAACCTATTTCCGACGGTTTTTTTTTTAAATCCGTCATAAATCCGTTGGAAAACCGTCGGAATTTCTGACGGATTTCCGACGGAACTCAATTTCCGACGAGATAGAACCGACCGTGAAATACCGTCGGAAAAGAGGCTTTTCCGACAAAATTCCGACGGTTTTGGCCGTCGGAAATCGCCATGTTTTCTTGTAGTGTAGGTTCGGCTTTTTTAATGTAATTTCGAATACTTTCTTTTTTATAGGATTTTGGCTCGGGAGTTATATATGCCAGCTTAGTTGTTGTAGTGTTTTATTTCCTCCAACTTTGTGGTTCACCATAAATATATTGTAATAAAAAAGTAATTGAAAAAAGAAGGCAAATGGAATCTGTAAAATTGGCTGATAGAGGTCTTTTGAATTTTAGGAATAATTTTATTATTGTTGTTATTGTGCTTACAAGAGGCGAGTAGAAACATATCCATCATTTATTATCAGACTGATTGCTCAAAAGTCTAAATTTAATTATTATATTTATAGAGTTCTTGAATTAAGCAAAGAGCTATTTCTTAAACATGAAAGTGACGGCTGATCCGATAGGGAAGCTAGAGTTACAGTTACTTCCAGCTCCTTTTTTGTTAGAGTAACCCGGAAATGCCGATTGGTAGAATTTCCTCTCTCCGATTAGAAACAAACCATTTTCTAGAGCTAGAGTCTCTATCTCCCACTTGAAAAACGGATAATTCGTCTTATGAGTTACATGAATCTCTCCATTCTCACCTTTCACCAACTTTCTTGCATTTTCCAAAAATCCTCTTACCATCTTTTGGTGCTCACTGTGAATTGTACACACCAAACGCAGATGTTGAATATAACAAAAAAAAAGTTAGGAAAACAAACAAAAAAAGTGTTGCAATACATACTTGATATGTAGAAGCTCTCGTCCTCAGAACCAAAACCTAACCCTGAATAAGGAAAATTAAAGACGATTATATCGTATCGATACTGAGCGAGGCGACAATGTAAGGCCATGGAGTGCGCGTTAACACCATGGACAACGGTACACCCAAGCCGCTCCAACTCTTCCACGTTCAACGTTGCATCGCCGTTTTTTTTTTTTTTTTTTTTTTTGAAACAAGGGTTTTCATCGCCGTATTTACGCGCTAGCTCATCTGCAACATTCATAATTCACTCATAACGTTAATCATTTAACTGATTAAATGTTGGGCAATTCTCAAAAATGAAGATTATATATATAAGACTAATGATGATTTTAGATTTAGTACTACTACTACCTCGAGTATCAAGAGACGTCGCAGTGATGTTGGTGGCAGAACCAAAGGCTTTCGCTAGAGACAAAGAGAAGGAAAAGTCTCCTTCTCCGACCAAAAGTATTTTCTGCCTGTTGCTATATTGTCCTAGTGTTTTACTTTCATGATACTCCATTTCACTCTCTGCATGCTTTTCACTTTGACACCATTTCCTTATATATAATTTTAATGAGGGAAACTAAGAGATCTAGTGTTGAATCCGTCTCTAAGAACTTTGTGATCATTTAAATAGCATTCATATTTCTGTTCATGCACTATCATGAGGAATTGAAAAAGTCAAACTTTTTTTATGGGCTATAGTCTTGATCTTAAATTTGCTAATTGGTGTTCAGATGTGCACCATAGCCAACTAGCATGATCAAGGCGGTATTAATATCTTCTTACCCGTTCATTTACCATGTTAAATTAATCAACAATTTTACTCTCTCTTCCTTCAATACAAAAGCCTTTTAAAATTGTGGCAAAGTTCACAATGATTTGCATAATGATGTGGCAAAGCCTTGTTAAATTAATTAGCAAGTTCTCATAAATTAATCAACAACTCATAATGATGTGGCAAAGTTCACAATGATTTGCTTTTCATTTAAATTAATCAGATGTGCACCATAGCTAACTTACGTTTTGTATGTTCTCATGAAATGCAAATCATAGTTTAGCAACAACAAAAAAATGAAAAGCAAATCATTGTGAACTTTGCCACATCATTATTAACAATGTTTTATTGATCATAAGATTGACTTTTTTTTTAGATTCTAAAAGAAGGCTAAGGTTTAACTTTAGAGCATCTCCAACAACAACCTCAAATTTGAGGTTTTGCAAACTTTAAATTTGAGGTTTGTTGGTATTGTTCTCCAACAACAAAACCTCAAAAAAACCTTTAAAATGTTTTTAATTGCATTTTAGTCCTTTTTATTGATAAAAATCAACAAAAATCATAGACCTTTTATAAATAGTTATAAAATATACATTAAAATTAATACAAACAACATTAATTGTCAAATCATTTCACAAAAATATAAACTTACATAGAATTTATAATAAAAGCACGCAATATAAATAAAAATCACAAATATAACAATTAATTACTCATTCAAATTATTTCCATAATGCTCCCAAATATGATCAATTAATGCATTCCGAAGTGAGAAATGAGCCTCTTTATTTTTGATTTGTAGATTACGAGATAAAAATTGTTGAAATCGGGCATTTTCATTTATTGTCATTTCAACTGCAACCTCTGGCGCTGGCCTTGCATCTCTAATCGGTGCGTTAATATCACGTTCATCCTCAATTATCATGTTATGCATAATAATGCATGCTGTCATTATATCATGTAGAACTTCTTTCTCCCAATAACGTGATGACCCGGTGACGATAGCGAACTTTGATTGTAGAACTCCAAACGCACGTTCAACATCTTTTCGACATGATTCTTGTCTTGCTGCAAACAATTTCTTCTTTGGACCTTCAGGAGCACTTATAGTTTGAACAATGGTTGACCATTTCGGATATATACCATCAGCTAAATAATAACCCATGTTATAGTCGTTTCCTTGAATATTGTAATTAGCAGGAGGAGCGATACCTTGAGCAAGCTTTGAAAATAGATTAGATGACTTCAAAACGTTAATGTCGTTGTTGCTGCCTGGCATACCAAAATAAGCATGCCATATCCATAGATCATAATCAGCAACTGCTTCAAGAATGATTGTGGGTGATCCGCTACGGCCTGCAAATTGTCCTGCCCATGCAGTTGAACAATTTTTCCACTTCCAGTGCATACAATCTAAACTACCAAGCATTCCAGGAAAGCCACGTTGTTGTCCAATACTGAGAAGCCTGGCAATGTCTTCTGGTGTTGGTGACCTCAGATACCACTCCGAAAACACTTCTATAATTGCGCGGCAAAATTTCTTCATGCATTCAATTGCAGTAGATTCTCCTATTTTGATGTATTCGTCTGTGGCATCAGCCGGCATACCATACGCCAAAATTCGAATAGCGGCAGTTACTTTTTGCAGAGTTGATAAGCCCATTCTTCCAGAACAATCACGTCGTTGATTAAAATAGTTGTCATGTTGTTTAACAGCATCAACAATGTGAAGAAATAGCCTCTGCGACATACGGAATCGACGATTGAACTCTCTTTCACCGTACACAGGATTAGTAGCAAAATAATCATTGATCAAGTTACGATGAGCAGCTTCTCTATCACGTTTTATAACTACGTGACCATGAACAGAGCCTCGATAACTTATGTGATTGCTTTCTTGAGTGAGTTGGTGAATTAGACGATTGTTGTTGACGAGCAAATTGGCTGCAATTTGTTCTTCTCTCTCGCTTGCTGCATTTTCTTCGTCGAACCATTCATCAAACTCGGAAGAGTCTGAAGAGGAAGAAGATGGATCTCTAATATTGAAATTCATTTTTAAGTGGTAATGTTGTGATATTTTCTAATGTTCGTATGTGTATTTTTATAGATAGAAAATCCTATCTAAAATATCTGATAAGAAAATCTACATAAATTGATCTTGGCCATTCTTTTGCTATCATCAAACTCAACCGTCGGATTAAAATCCTATCTAAAATATATGATCAGGAAATCTACATAAATTGATCTTGGCCATTCTTTTGTTATCATCAAACTCAACCGTCGGATTAAAATCCTATCCAAAATATCTGATCAGGAAATCTACATAAATTGATCTTGGCCATTCTTTTGTTATCATCAAACTAAACCGTCGGATTAAAATCCTATCCAAAATATCTGATCATGAAATCTACATAAATTGATCTTGGCCATTCTTTTGTTATCATCAAACTTAACCGTCAGATTAAAATCCTATCCAAGATATCTGATCAGAAAATCTACTTTCGTTTGAAATCTTATCCATTCCTTTTTATGTATATATAATGGACTTCAAGCATTAGAACAATCACACTTCAACAAACTCCTTCTCTTCTAAAAAAATGGAAAAAAGTAGAGGTTCATCATTCAGTCAAAATGAAGATGAGTTGTTATGTCAAGTGTATTTAGAAATTTCTCAAGATTAGCAATAACCAATCTTTGGGAAAACTATGGGAAAAAATACAAAAAAGATACAACGAACAAAAAATTGCGAGTTGGGAAATTAGAAGCGATAGATCTCTGCAGGGTAGGATGAATACTATTATTTATGCTGTTAGAAATTTGAAGAGTTGCATTATCCAAGTTGAGAATATGCATCTTAGTGGAATTTCTGAAGCCAACGTTGTAAGTATCTTTATTTTCCTACTATATATATATATATATATATGATAATTGTTTATGTATTTAATACAATTTTATGTTCCATTATTTTGCAGAGGGAAAGGGCAAAGAAGTTGTTTGTACAAGATCCAAAAGTAAAAAAAGGTTTTAAATTTGACCATGTATGGGAACTGATGAAGGATATCCCAAAGTTTACAGACAATGTAAATAATGGTATTCCTTATACTCCTAGTACCATGGGCGACACCAACGAATCTCCGACACCAGAATCTCCGGGATTGTCTTCCTTTTCAATCAACTTAAGTAGTGATGATGGTGGATCGAATTCATCGCAACGTCCCATTGGGTCAAAGAAAGCAAAACTCAAAAGGAAGATTAGCGAATGTAATAATTCATATGTTGAGAATTTAGTTTCATCAAATGATCAAATCCTTAATTTTTTAAAAGAAAGTGTTGCAACTAGGGAGAAGGGTTATGAGATAGCTATGCAAAATCAAGCAAAAAAATTAGCCTTAAAAGAAATGCGGGAGGAAAATAAAATTTTGGTAACAAATTTAGATACTATCTCTGATATTAATACCCGTGAGTATCTACGATCTGAACAATTAAGAATCGTACAAAAAAGAACTCAAGCACAGCAACAGACTCCGGCTGCACCAAGTTCGTATGGCCAACATTTTGAGAACCTTGGAGGTTCGGGATCAAATTTACCTGAATATTAGTATTGTTGTAGTATTTTAATTTCTGTACTATTTATGTTTATGTGACTTTATTTGGATGTATTATTTATTTTGTGTTAAATTTGCTTGAAGTAATATTAATCCCGTGTAATACATGGTTAACGTAATCTTTTATTTTCTATTATTGTTTTAAATTTGGGAAATTAGTGATGCATTTAAAATATTTATAAGATATAAACTAATGAGGTTTAAAATGATAAAAAAAAATTAATATGACTATTTTAAAGGTAAATATAATTAGAAGGACTAAAATGCAAAAAAGATGAACCTCAAATTTTGAGGTTTTGAATAGTGAAACCTCAAATATGAGGTTTTGAGGTTGTTGTTGGAGACCCAAAAACCTCAAATTTGAGGATTTGAGGTTGTTGTTGGAGACCCAAAAACCTTAAATTTGAGGATTTGAGGTTGTTGTTGGAGTTGCCCTTACAACCAAAAAGTAAACTACTTTCGTAAGGTTTACAATTGGAGAACACAATTAGAGAGAAGAGATCACTTTGATGATTAGGAACCCTACCAAAAATAAATTTACAATCTCCTAGAAAAGCAAGACATGATATAGGGTGCATGAATTTTTTCGACTTATTTTTAACGAGCTTAGTCTAATGTGATTCGACCGAGATTTTCAGACACTGATCTAATCCTTGGACGAACCTCTGGATTCATTTCCGTGCAGCTCAAGGCGACATGAATAGTTGCAATAACTTGCTTATCTGCATAACCTTTGTTTAGAATCTCCGGGTCTAAAATCTCATCCAACGGCTTCTCTTTCTTAACCCAATTCCTCACGAGACACGCGAGTTCTTCGCCATTGTTTTCAGATGAAGCATTAGGCAAACGACCAGTCAAGAGCTCCATTAAGACAACCCCAAACGAATAAACATCGCATTTCTGAGATAATTTGTAACCAGAAGAAGCTCGAGCCTCGGGTGCAAGGTAAGCAATCGAAGGCGAAGTGATTCTTGTAACCGTTGTAGCGGAAGTTAAAAAGGTTTGGTCTAAGCTTTGTCTTTTGGTCGATATCGAACCTGTGAGGTTCGAGTAACCAGAGACTAGACGTGTGAGACCGAAGCCCGAGATGCGAGGCTGAAGCTCATCATCGAGTAGGATTTTGGTTGATTTTAGGTTCCCATGAACATACTTTCTCGGACTATACTCATGTATATACATCAATCCACGAGCCGTTCCTTGTGCAATACGTAACCTCTCAGGCCAAGAAAGTGAAGGCAGAGTACTTGAAGATCCACCTACAAAAAAAAAATTAAAAAGCCATTTCAAAAACCAAAACAATAACAAACAAATTTTGGCAAAAATGGGAACAAAATCCGACATTGCAATGGTTACTTAATCAAACCTCTGTTTTATCTCGTTAAACATTCTAAACTAATCTTAATCCGAATCTTAACCCATTAAACCAACATTGTTTATGTCCTGAAGATAACAAACATGACATTTACACTACTTTCCACATTGTTCTTTACTACTTTGTTGTTTTCGAACAAGAACCAAGTTTACCAAACATGTGAACATCAAAAAGATTTTGAACGAGAAAGAACAAAAGAAAACGCCAATAAAATACTTATCACAATAACAATCAAACAAAAACAAAAAACTTCAATCTATTGGTTCAAAATTTTGTCTCTTTTTCTCAATATCAATCAACCTCAATATTCGTTCACAAACATTATAACTTAAGTGCGTAATTAGTGGTTAATTAATGAAGATACTAGAATCATTACCATGTAAAGCAGAGTATACGCTTCCATTGCGAATATAATCAGTAATCAAAAGCCTCTCGTCCTCCGCATAATAACAAGCTCTTAACCGTACGATATTCGGGTGGTGGACCCTACCAATAGCTTCGACTTCGTTCTCAAAATCCTTCCTCCGCCACGTGGCATCTCCGTCGCTGAGTCTTCTCACAGCCACGACGGTAGACGGCGAATACGTCGCCGCCACTGTTCCCGATCCCATTCCGGCGATAACTCTGTACACAATCCCACTTCTGCTTTTTCCGACAACGTAAGCTGATGCTCTAAGCAAATCCTCAAGCTCGAGCTCGAATCCTTCGTCAATCACCATTAATTTACCTTCTTGCCCTTCCTCCTCCTCCTCTGTACCAAACTCCATTGACGATTTCTTCTCCGATTTGTTTCGTTTTCTCTGAATCAGCCATATTGAGATAGAAACAGCTCCGACTACGATTGAGAAACCGGAGATTAAAGAAACCGTTACAGATCCGGTGATTTGTTTTCCCCTTCTTTCAGTTTCGCCATTGTTGACGAAGCTAGGATTTGGTTTTCTATGGAGGATTTGAGATCCTTCTGGTTTCGGAGTGACGATTCCTTCCTCTTCGCATAGATTCTGTAACGGAAAGCCACAGAGATGAGAGTTTCCGGCGAAAGCGGTTGGTCCTTGGTTTAACAGAGAACCAATCTGAGGTATTTTTCCGGTTAGATTATTGTGACCGAGATCTAAGCTGACGAAAACCGGGAATCGTCCGTACGATTCTGGGATTTCGCCGGAGAATCGATTGTAAGAGAGATTGAGTGTACCGACGAGGCTACCGAGTTGAGTGAGTGACTCGGGGAGTGACCCGTTGAGTTGATTGGAGGAGAAATCGATGTGAGTGAGATTCTTTAAGGATTTGATTTGTACCGGGATTGAACCGGAGATTGAGTTGTGTGAGAGATCGATGTACCGGAGATTAATTGCGTTGAAGAGATGAGTGGGAATTGGTTTGGTGAAATTGTTGAGACTGAGTTCGAGTTTTGTGAGTGAGTCGAGTAGTCCGAGTTCGGAGGGGATGTAACCGGTTAGTCTTCTTCCGGTGAGAATGAGTGAGGTGACTCGGCCGTTAGTACAGGTGATTCCGAGCCAGTGACATGGAGTTTTGTCGGATTCTGACCATGAAGTCAGTACACGGGTCGGGTCTTTTTCAACGGCGGATTTGAGAGCAAGAAGAGATAAACCATCTTGGTTTAACGACGAGGATAAGGTGATGAAGAAGAAGAAGAAAGAAACAATGTGTGGAAAATTTGGCATTTTCTGGATAGAGAATCAGAATTTGGACCGTGTTATCAATAAATTATTTCATGTAAGCGATGATGCAACGAGGAGTTGCAGAGAGAGAGACGAAGGAAGAAGAAAGATTTTAGAGTGATGGGTTTGAATGTAGCAATGTGGTGTACATGTAGACATGAGAAAGATTTTGAATTTTTGTGAGGGCTCCAAGTAATGTTGGAAGATGTGGATGGTGATTATAAATTTGAATATATAATAATTAAATAATGTCATTTGCTCTGTGATTAGTTATAGTTTTGTCATCCAATGTCTTTTAGTCACTGACTGATGCAGGTGGTTTGTTCTTATAAATGTCTGTGTTTTTATTTATTTATTTTTAAAACCTTTTTGGCTTAAAATGGTAATGTCGATGATAATTGGATTTGGTTTTTGGTTGGAAAATGGACATAAGTAGGCTTTTTATTTCTAGGAAGTCGAGACTTGCGACAACATTTTGAAATTGGATTTTGAATTAGGAGACCAACAAAAATAGAAAGACTAATCTTACTGCTAAAACAATGAAGAAAACTTTTTATCCCACACTGAGCATACCATACTTTTAATCTTTTTGAGTGCCCACAAACATTTTGAAAAAACTTTATATTATCATGATTTGACAATGTGAGGCACGCAAGCTATGATTTTGAACGAAGCATATTATTTCAAATTTCATTCCATTTTTAAAATAAAGTACATAAAAGGTAACATTCCAAAGGACATCACTATGAGATTGTGGTTGTGTCAGAAACCAATAAAATCATTCACCACCTGACAAAAAGTTACAAACACAAAGATGCATGTGAAGAACCCACTTGACGGAGGACAATTCAGTAAATTTTATTCACACACATTCTGGTTCAAAAACAAGCACTTACATAAAAGGCTAGAGACTAAGGGCATGTGCATTAGAAGGTCTAATTGGTATTTTTATAATATAAAATTATTAAAATGGTTGTAAAAAGAAAAAAGAGAATATTTTTGTGGAGTATATTGAAATATAAAATTAATAAAATTTGAGTAAAGAGAATAGAGAGTATTTAAAAGAAAGAGAGAGTGTTTAAAATTAGATTTTTTTGAGAGTGTTTTTAAAAGGAAAAGAGAGTGTTTAAATATAAAATTAATAAAAATTGAATAAAAAAATGAAAGAGAAGGTATAAAGTTGAATAAAAAGAAGAGAGAGTGTGTTTTAATAATTTTACATGGCCTTAAGACACGATGGTGTCTACAATGCACATGGCCTAAAGTTTGGATTTTGGAATTGAAGCTTTAAAATCATGAATCAAGAGAGCATCGTAATGACCAAAACCATGGTATAAAGCTCGGATCGGATCTTCTTTCCCGTATTCTTGACCGTACTCCGCGATACTTATCAATCCTCCCGCCTTCTCGTCTTTCGTATACACCGTTATTGGCATCCTATGATCATAAAAAAAAAAATAAACACATAGGTTGTTCATTTTTCTAACAAAATGCATCAATCATTCAATCTAGGAGAGAAATCATACACATCAAAGGGAAAAATTGAAAAAAAAAAACAGAGGAGAGGAAGTAACTGGAGAACGTGTGACGCAATGAAGAGTTCAGGTTCACCTCCCCACACGTGAGGCTCTCGAATTTGTGTGACGTATGTGTCAAAGTCGCCTTCCACAAACCTGATCACAAACATCAGAATTACTAAAACCTTTTAGCTTAATAATCCGTAACTCAGGTAACAAAAGACACGATGGTATGATGTCAATGCTTGTATAGAAGTACTAGCAAGAGATCGATGTGATGTCGAAGTTTAAGAGCGGTTTATAGCCAGTGAATGAAGTTTATTCGGTCTGAAAGTAACTCACCATTCTGTTTCTTGTCTTCTTTTGATAAATTCATCAGCTACCTATCATATTCAAGATAACACATGAATGATTTTTCTTGAAAATGAAACTTAGGCTTTGTTGAAAGTACTAATGAAATCATATGAATCTAAATCCAACTTTTATATTGATTTTTTTTTTTTGTGTTGCAAAGTCTAATGAGATACTTACTTTATTACGTAATTCATCAGCCATTTGTCTCTGTAAGTTCTCGCCTGGAGCTAGTTTTCCAGAGCGTAAGCAAAACCCGTGAGCCACTGAACGAAACAAACATCTACCATCCCCAGGTATACCTACAAATCATTACCACTTTTCTTTTCAACAATCGTCAACATAAAAATAAGACAACGACATTGATATTACACTTACCAATGATAGAGTAATCAGTGTAGACTCTTTTTCCATTGTGGAATTTACCATCAGAAGACTTATTATTGTTGCTATCACCTTTATCCCTTGAAGCTTCTGCATAAGCTGGTTGGGAAGACGAAGAATAACAAACGAGCAAGCTAACAATCACACCAGTAGAGATTTCTCATATTGCTTTTTATCTCAAAGCATTTTATTTTCGCTTCGGGGCTCAAGAAAGAAACTTCAAACTTTCCTTTAGAACCAACCGTTGATCGATTTATCAATACCGACCCACCAATCCCTTTATCCGGCCAACTAGATGATCTATTAGAGACCGATACACGAAAACCGGCATAACTCCTTTTCGGAAGTCCAGAGAAAAAACCGTGACAGCCGAATTTGTATGATCCTTGAGCCACAAAGCCTAAATGCTTCTTAATATGTATAGCATTCCTAGAACATGTTGTGATTGGAGAGTAACAAATCATTGTCTCTTTTTTTTCATAAATCTAATACGAATTCCCCAAAGTAGATACCTACACATTTAACAACGCAATTTCCAAGTTTTTCATATTGCTCCAACGATTCCAAAAACAAAAATCATTACTTGATTAAAAAATTTACTTCAAGAATTGCACAAATCAAAAAGCTATCAACCTGACCATAGGAACGATTTAGTGAAACCAATAGGCAATTCGAATTTCAGAAATGTAATCACCGAAAAAAAAAAAAAAACAGAAATCGAAAACTATTAAAAGCGAAGAAACGCATAAGGAACGATACAATTGCGTAAGCGTGAAAAGAGAAGTATCGAGGGAGAGAACACGTGAATAGAGGATTACAAGGTCGCGAAGCAAAGAATACCTGGCAAGGGTATTTATTTTTACTAAACTCAGATTTTCCGACAAAGCGAGAAACCGTAGTTTGGTCAGTGTACAAGATGAGAATTGGATAATTGGAAAAAACAAAGCTCAAATTGATCCTACGCAATGAAACAGACTTAGAGAACAAGTCGAGAGACGCGAGAAGCTTCGACTGTTGCAACGAACAATGGCTTTCCTCAAACTCATCACTAAACACTGCCGTTTTACTGGCGCCTCTAAATTTAGCTTTATTGGGCTGCATAACTGGGCCTATTATGGGCTAGTGCTCTGTTTCAACACCATGTCCGTTTTATATTTTTTCTTGCATGAAAACATTTTTTTTTTCCTAATACATTTATACATAGGGAATCTTGGCATTTGTATTCTCGACGAGTTTTGAGTTTTTCCTCTGTAAGAAGATTTTTTTTTTTTTTTTTTTTCTAAACCTCTGTAAGAAAAATTTGCAAGAATTTCAATTTAAGTATGAAAATATAAAATATTGGTTCGTAGTAATTGATTCGATTTTCTTTTATGTGTGAACAGAGTAAAATTTGAACCAAAAATTAATTAAATTTCCGAAATCTATAGAAAGTGGATTTTATCGTCATTACATACAATAGTTAGGTAAAACACCTAACAATCAAATTTACATAATAAATTATTTATCACTCTAGCTCAACAATTGACAAATACAGCACTTACGTGCCATCAAATTGATACATCTTCATTCATCTTTACATATCATGAATCCAAATAGTTTACAAAAGATTTAATATTTCATAGTAATGTAACTTTTATTGAAGAATAGTAAACTGCTAGTTCAGAAATATTTTAAATATTTATGATAAAAGAAAACAATATTTTGAGTCCATATTAATATCTTGGAACCCAACAAAAAGTCGATGGTGTCAGAAACGTTTTCCTAAAACCAGCAAGCATTGCAGTGAGTGTACCTAGAACAGCTTGCCGTTTGTGGTACAAACACAAAGGACTCTGCCAAGCAATGAATGAGATGGGCCCATCTAGATGTCTCGTTTTCACGGCCCATTTAGACCCAAACACACGTCACTAGCCGTGCAACTTGTTTCTGTGGGACCCGTCCCTCTGGCTTTCTAGATTCACAGGGGATTAGCTCAAGCTTCAAGGGTTTTTTTTTTGTATGTGGGGTCATCAACTTTATCACAAGTCATTTTTGGGTCCTTATCTTATGGGCCCACATTGTTTGGTCCTTTTCTTTTGGGCCCATTGTATGTTTCCGGTCGGTATCTGCGTATAATTAATTCATCTAAATTTTCTTCCAGTTATCAATTTTAAAATTTTCTTCATTTAAATTGTTACTCTACATGTTGTTTTTAGTTTTTATATGGACTTTTATCGACGAGACTAGATGTGTGCTTTAGTAGATTTCTTTTTTTTAGTTTTACAAGTTCTGATTAATTTCATTGGTATGTTTGGATTTCACTAGGTTCAGATTTTTGTGAATCATCTTTTGCTGAACCATCAGTTAATTATATCTTATTGATTATACATAACTTGAAAGTGTGTGCAAATTAAATGATCAAGTTAATACAGGAAAAAGTTACGTGCAATTAATGCATTTTAAAGTAGAGTTTCAATCTTTTGGTATAGGGATAAGAAAATCAGTTGAATCGAACGAAATTAGTACGTGAACAATGATCGAGAGAAGTGTTTACTATTGCATGTCACTGTATCAGTATCGATTACTGTGCCAACAAAATGTATTACATGCGTACGTGTATATGTACGACCATTCCTACGTGTTTAAACATATACCGTATAAATTCTAGAGGTATATTCCTCGTAAGCATTTACTCAAGATTTATGATTTTTTACTTTATTCCTTACCGAATTTTAGTTTGGGATGGTGAAGTGCAATCATGGTGTTTGATGCGTTTTAAAATGTAAATACGATTACTCGACAAACTACAAACAATGATCGTATTCAAATATTATTGTGGACATTCTTGCGGTTTTTTTTTTCTTTTAGATGTCTGAATGTATTCGTGGGCATTCTTACGCACTACTAGCTACTTTAACTTATACGGCCATACTAGAATTTTCCAAAAACTTTTGCTGACACTATATATAATCTATAATTTAACTATATATATGCATATATATACTTATGTAAATATGTAAATATGAGATTATATGTTTCGACAGTCATATTTACATTGCAACCTACCTATTTTTTATTCTGATAATCTCAAAACCAAGTTACCTACCTGATAATCTCATATTTACATATTTACGTTTTCACCACCAAATTTACTTTGCACTTTTTAGCTCTAGCTTAAGTAGTGGTCTCGTTCTTCAGCAATTTGGGAATAACTCGTAAGAGAGATATGTGTCGTCGTGTGGATCCCATGCATGTCAGATTTGTAACAGGTGTCGAATAATGTTAAGTTGAAGAAAAAGGAAAAATCTTTCTAAAACACACAAAAGAAAAACATTTTAAATGATTCATTTGTTTATTCAAATCGTATACAATGATTTATACTATTTTCAAGAACATGATTGTTCATAAGAAAGAACTATTTTGCAGCACATGGTTTATTATGATACCATAGATTAATGAATCGATTGCCGAGTTTATAAATTCTTGGAAGAGAGTACTGAAAAAATCGTTCGTCTCTATGTATCAAAATTAGCACAACGAAGATATTCGTTGGGTGTAAAGCATCAAAGAATTGCTCAATGGTTATTTAAAATTGCGATTCATGTTGTCGTAATTGCGATTCATGTTGTCGTAATAGATGATTTTTCTTTTTGTAAAAATTCTCCTCATTGAGTTTTTTACTTAGTCAAAGACTAGTAAACTTTGCTTAAGTGAAATCAAATTCGTTGACAAGAAGACATATGAAATCTAAATCAGTATACCATGAACGATTCTAAAGATTTGACATTCTCAGTCATTTTGAATTTGATAACATAAAAAGAAATGAAAAACTTGACTATTCCGTATTATATACAAGGCATGCTTGTCATACCCCCAAAAAAGTTGGTTATTCAAAAAATTTTTTTTTGTACCATTCAAACGAAATGGCCTTGTTAAAGTTTGAACGCATAGCTCTTCTCATCGCAGTTCTCTCCTATTTACTTCCCAGACCAGGAGTAAATAAATTATTTACTTTTCTGTTCTCTTTTTAGCTATTTATAAATCTTTTTTCAATTAAAACTTTTCGTACACACATTTCTAATAATTATAACTCTATAAAAAGAAAATCACTCACATAAAATTTGGTATAAATTTTCTATAGGAAAAAACACAATTTTGCATGATCATGATTTTTGTTTTGGCGATTTATACTAGAGACAAAAAAAAAAATTAAACCTAAAGAGTCTAATTACATAGGTGGATCTTGTGTAATACCAACGAACAATGTGAAACTTGAAATGGATTTTTCTCTCTAACTTCTCCTTGTTTGGGAAGTAAATAGGAGAGAACTTGCGATGAGAAGAGCTATGCGTTCAAACTTTGACAAGGGCTACAAGACTAGGCCATTTCGTTTGAATGATACAAATTTTATTTTCAACAACCAACTTTTTTGAATGTTCTCATCGCAAGTTCTCTCCTATTTCTACTAGCACAGATGTAAACAATTTGCAAAAAATAAATCTTATAATTTTTTTTCTCTAACTTCTCAATCTTGTAGAATGTAGATGAATATTCCCACACCACTCCAGCTCCGAACAGAGGCTTAATGGGCCAGAGTCACGTGGTTAGCACGCCGAGACAGGCCCACTTTAAAAACGAATTATCTACTGTTTAAATGTTCTTTTCTTCATCGCATTATTAAAAGATTTATTTTCTGTCACGAATATTTCCGTAAATCTTTGTGGTCTCGCCCATATCCATCAATTTAAATTCATCACAATCTCAATGTGATAAGTTAATGAGTGATAATTCTAAAATAATACTTTGTTTTTGAAAGGTTTCTAGAAGTATATGGTTAGACAAAAAGGCCAGCTTGAAATGAATGGAGCTTATATTATTATGTTTCGAAAAACATTCATTTATATAATTACTTTAACCTTTCTGATCGACCTCTGCCTTCATTTATATAATTACTTTTAACCTTTCTGAACGACCTCTGCCTAAATCAGCTTATTGATAAAGACTTTTGCATATATCATATATTCTATTTGATATCTAATTAATTCAAATGTGTACATAAGAAGAGCCGTATACTTCAATATCTATATATTTAGCATAAATGTGTATATATGTGAATGTGTATAACAAATGTTGGTACGTATTTGGTTGGTATATATTACAAAGAATTGGCTACGAACTCTACACATCAATTTCTCAACTCCAAAGAAGCAATGGACGTTGGGATAGTAAGTAACGTCGCCAAATTGGAAATGCCAAAAATGATTGTACCTGCATCTTTGATTGTGACTTTACTACTACACCAAACCTTACACACCAAGAAGTGAAACCGATATTATAAACACATTTAAATTCCACTTTTTGAAATTTATTTTCTCTTCGTAAAAACATATAATCAAGTAATTTGCTAGTTTGTGATACTATCGTTATTGTGTCATTATCCAAATTTAAACATGAATACATATTGATGTAAAACCCAAATTGTTTATGTTTTCTCAATTCGATAATATTCGTTTCCAATGATGCCTCATGTTTTTTTTGTTTTAGTTTGTAAACTTTTTGTCGAACATGAAATTTTTAATTGTTTGGTAATCGGAATTAATTTATGATTTTCCTAGGAAATGAAATTTGGGTTCAACTTAGAATTTGATTTTTTGTTCGACCCATTGTGTGAAAGAGAAACAAAATATTCGACGGCTAGAACGGGACCCATCCGTTTATCGTTCTCTATTTTTGCCCTAACTGCTTAGTATGAGAAATAAACACATGTAAAAGACACTAATTATTTGATTATGATCAAAGTAAATGTTGAACAAATTTTAGTACTAGTTTCCTTCTCGAATGATAGAAAAACTGTTGAATCATTAAGTTACTGTAAAATGTTTTAAAAAATGCTTTAAGCTTTTATAATTAAAAGTAGGGGTGGGCACAAGGCGGATACTTGCTATTTTAGGTGTATTTGTTACTCGGCTTGCCTTGTATGAGTAATACAAATTTCATATTTGTACTTTACTTGTTAAAAACGAGTACCCAGAATTTCAAGTACTTGCTAAAAATGGTTTACTTGCAAGTTACTTTTCCCGCTAAAATACTTGTTTACTTACGAGTACTTATCAACTACTTGCAAGTACTTATAAACTACTTGCAAATTATTTGTATATTATTTTCTTCTAACTTGCTTATTATTTATATTATTTCATAGTTTGTTTAAAATTTAACCTAAATTTATAAGTTATATTAAGTTTGTCTAAAATACTTAACAAAATAATAAAAATATTTATATAAAATATTAACTATATAACGAGTAACGTGTAATACAAGCCGAGTATTGAATTTTTTTTAGTACTTGTTAC
This sequence comes from Draba incana, assembly GCA_963576765.1. NCBI lineage: Eukaryota > Viridiplantae > Streptophyta > Magnoliopsida > Brassicales > Brassicaceae > Draba > Draba incana. The sequence goes on from OY755216.1 coordinate 5,717,733, forward strand.
TTGTCCCGTACTTGCAAGTATCTAAATCATACTACTTATTACTTACATTGATAATGACGAATACTTGTTTTTTCAAACCGAATACCGGACAAGTAAAAAGTACGGAACGGGTAACGAGTATTGATGCCTAGCCCTAATTAAAAGGGAGAGTCATTATTCGATATGCAAAAATCTAACGGCATCCATCCAACGGTTGAGATAATTACAATTTCAAATGGTTGTAACTATGCAGCTAAAAAAACAGTTGAATTCATTAAGGTTAAATTATTTATCGATTTAACAAGTCAACAAAATTATTTTACGTTTTTTTATTCACACCGAAATCGGACTCCGTGAAAAAGTCAGAAGCTGATATATAACCCCATTTATGGCATTAACTACTGATAATAATAATAATAAAAAAATATACATAGCATTATTGTTTTTATACATTTCTTCCAGCTTTATATTTTATCGGAAAAAATAAGAAAAGGAGGTCAGAGACAGCAGAGAGGCCGGGCCTGCGGGAGAAGAAATCAAATCTGCCAATTAGATTAAATATGTGCCGTTATTTCCTACTCCCAATAAATCATTTTTATAAACAAATACACTATACAATACACTAATCACTATTTTAAAACCCAACAAATCATGAATTAGATTAAATTACTATCATTAAGGCCCAAAAGGCCCAACTATTATGATCCAGCAAAAAAAAAAAGAGTACCGTTTTCAAAAAGCCCGTACCGTACAATAATAACCAATCTCTCTCTCTCTCTCTCTCTCTCTCTCTTATTTACAGACGCACTCCATAGCTAACGTTGCTTTCGTCCTACTCCAAATAGCTATGGAGTAAAGCATTTTTCTCTCTCAGAGAAAGAGAAAAGAGAGTTTCTTTAACTAAGCACAAATACCTTCTTCTGGAAATTCTCTGTAAAAGAGAGAGAGAGAGAAGATTTCTGATTCTTTGACCGCCATTGATGCTCCTTCTTCTTCAGGAAAAAAAAAGTCAAAATTTTCTCCTATTCAAATCTCTCTTTAGAGATTTCATTTCAGATTGTGTGATTCGATTAACGTTGAAATCGAATGTGTTGCTTCTAATTTGGATTTGGGTTTTCGTTTTCGTTTTTCGTTATTGGAGTGAGATTTTTTTTTTTTTTTTTTAATTCGTTTATGGATCTGACTGGTGGAATCGGAGCTAGATCCGGCGGTATTGGACCGTGCCGGGAAGTGCTTGAATCGCTTCATATCTCCGACGAATTTCGGCAACTAGTTACTCCGGAAAACGCCGGTTCGTTCACGGCGTTGCTTGAACTTCCGGCGACTCAAGCGGTGGAGCTTCTTCATTTCTCTGATTCATCGTCTTCTCAAATCGCCGTCGCCGGAATCGCTCCACCGCCGCCGCTTCACTCTTTCGGCGGGACATTACCTTTTCCGTCGACCCTCATGGAGCGAGCGGCTCGTTTCTCGGTGATTGCGACTGAGAATCAAAACGGAAATGTCTCCGGCGAAACTCCGACGAGCTCTGTACCGTCGAACTCAAGCGCGAATCTGGAAAAAGTCAAAACCGAGCCTGGTGAGACCGAATCAGCTATGGAGAATCATCATAGTCCGTGCCCTAGTCAGAACAATCGATCTGGGAAGAGGAAAGAATTCGAGAAGAAGGTGAAACACAAATTGATTTTTTAGGGTTTTTACATTTCGATTAGATTTACTAATCAAAGCAAAATCCCTGAATTTTTAGGTTAAATTCTCGACGAAGAAGAACAAAAGCTCAGAAGAAAACGAGAAGTTACCTTATGTTCATGTTAGAGCTCGTCGTGGTCAAGCAACTGATAGCCATAGCTTAGCAGAAAGAGTCAGTTTTTGAGATTTTACAAAAAATTTCTGTTTTTTTGGGGTCTTAATGACTTTGATTAATGGCTAATTCGTTGCTAATTATGGGATTATAGGCAAGAAGAGAGAAGATAAACGCACGAATGAAGCTACTACAAGAACTGGTCCCAGGATGTGATAAGGTTTGTCTTTTGAGATATTGACATTTGTAGTAGTAATCAATCATTAGGGATTCATTTTGTGCTTAACGACATATATATTTCTTTAATTGATTCATTACAAAAAGTAAGCTTGTTTTGTTAAGGGTCTTAATCCTTAAACAAAAAAGTGAATTTTTTTGATTAATTGCTTTTTTAATGAAGAAAAGTAGTTTCTGGTGTGTAATGCTTTATGAGTTTTCCGTGTGGGTACAGTACACTTAGCTTTAAGGTTAACTTAGTCACAAGGAAGTGATTGGACATAGCTTTTATCTCGAATTCTGTTTTCCTCTTCTCATAATGTGTTTTCATTGTTGAGCTTGAGGGATTAGTCTTATAAATGACGATAATGACCTTAAGGAAGTGGGAATGCTAGCTGTAAATGTGCCATTAAGGTTTTGGGTTTAGGGGACAGATTTTGGTGGAAAGATCAAGATCAAAGTGTGGTTTTTTTTTGGGGTCCATGTTTTGATAATGATGAGTGTGAAAAAAAGATGCACACTTTTCTAAGGAAGGTGAGGAAGAAGAGGCTAGTATCGTCTCTAATAAGTTTGGTATCTATCAAGGAGAAAAAAAGACAATGACACTCTTATAGAAGGACGATTAAAAAGCAAAGTATCCTTTTACAAAAATTGATATTGGCTTTGAGTCCCACATATACCTAATTAGTTGGAAACATGATGTGACACTCCTAGACAACTAATTTAATCACATCCTTGATGTTAGAAGTTAGCAAGCAATTATTGGTGAGATGATATCAAAATTGGTTTCATATTTGTGAGCTGTGAGGATTTGATTGATTGTTCCATGAACCACTAGTGTAGACTGATTGTAGATGCCATTTATGTTTAGCTTTTGATTAAAGGTTCATTCTCAGTGTAATATGGAATCCTGGTGTATTCTCTTTCGAAATATCGAATAATTATGTTGCTAAGGAATTCTTGTTACCTAATGTGAATCCTAAGCTGATTTGAAAGTCTTTGATCTTTGCAGATTCAAGGAACCGCGTTGGTGCTGGATGAGATTATTAACCATGTCCAGTCTTTACAACGTCAAGTGGAGGTAAGACTTTCCGTGGTCCAATCTTTTGTTACCTATATTGTACAATAGCCTTACAAGACACATCCAAAAGGTCAACTCAAAACAGAGGAGAAAAATGAATAGAATTGTGTGCCACAATCTTATGAAAATGTGACTTTGTTGTTTCGACAGATACTATCGATGAGACTTGCTGCGGTAAATCCAAGAATCGACTTCAATCTCGATAACATTTTGGCTTCCGAAGTAAGTACCTTAATCTCAAAGTCCTTGTAATACTATTCACATGAAAAAAACCATTCCATGTGTTTCTCATTTAAGTTAACTATAGGATACTATACGTTCTTTGAGTAGCTATTAGTTTTGTATCTCAAAAAGAGGAATTTTTGGGTATTTATTGATACAAACATGAATTTAGACCATTTTAGAGTAAGGCATAGGAAGATGAACGTCTAGTCTTATGAAGGAAACTCAGGGAAAATAAATACACAACACACACCGTGCAGACCACAGTACACAAAGAGCATAGTGGGTCAAAAACTCGGACCACCTTTGTTCTGTAAAACCTTTCTGTGTCTTCTGTGACTTATGTCGGATATGTAATTGATGAGTTTTGATGAACTATTTTTTCAAAAAAAGTTTGATTTATCCCTCAATAATTTATGTGGGTCTCTTTCAACATCTTGTTTCAAAGTTTTTTTCATTTCACCTATCTTAATCTCATAATCACCTTGTGGATACTACGAAACTTTTAATTTTTGGAACAAAGTAAATAAATGCACTCACTTTCTTCCTTACAGCTTTTGTACATACCATTAAATAGGCCAGGGTCCATTCTCATTAAACCTTGTTCTTTTTAGGATAATAATAACACATCCAACAACATTTTGATTTTCTTTGACTAGATCAAGATCTCTATGAATGATGAATGATCCCTGAGCTTATATCTTTCCCGGTTTTGGTTCGGTTTTGCAGAACGGTTCTTTGATGGACGGGAGCTTCAACGATACACCAATGCAGCTCGCTTGGCCACATCAAGTGATCGAGACAGAACAGTCTTACCATCACCGGCAACTACAACCACCACCACAACCTTCGCAACAATGGCCTTTCAACGGCTTGAACCAACCGGTATGGGGAAGAGAAGAGGATCAAGCTCATGGCAATGACCACAACAGTTTGATGGCTGTTTCTGAAAATTTAATAAGTGGTTCTGCAAATTTGCACCCAAATCAGGTAAAAACAGAGCTTTAAGTTGTTGGGAAACCATTAGATCATGAATGTGTATATATATCTTATAAGCTTGTCTCTCTCTCTCTATATATATAATTTATAAATATATAAGAATTAGATATCTGTTAAGAAAGGTATCAGTCATTTGATTCAGAGAGACAAAAAGTGGTACTGATTATTTCTTATTATTTACCAGATTTCAACAATGTAGAATTTAGAGGAATATGTTTTTGCTAGTACTGCTTAAGATGAGTACTAGAAAATTACTCGCGTTATACGCGGGATAAAATTATTGTTGAATAAAATCAATAATTTTAATTAAAAATACAATTATGGAGAATTATTATACATAATCTTAGACCCATTTTATATATTTGAATTTTGCGATTATTTTGTATGCTAATGTGTTTCACCTGTGAAATAATTAAATCAACAAATTTCATTAATAATTATTTACTTGTCGAAAGGTGTATTTATGAAAAATTAAAAACATATACTTGTCAAACAAAACAACACATGTAAAAATATATATGAAAAATTGTTTTACATGCTCATATATTTTCAAAAGATAATAAATTGTTTTTTTATATTTTATATCAAAATTGTTTTTGGTGTATATGTTAAATTTTGTTCACATTTAATTCTATGATTTAAATCTATAATTTTTGAAATATTTTAATTTTAGAAAGTTTAAGATTTCCAAATATTTTAAATTTTGGCAAGTTTAGGAAGATTCAAATGTGTTTGGCAATTAGAGTTATAATAATCAAAATAAGTATCTTTGGAAATAAATGTGATTGGTAATGAGTATAAGAGAATTAAATAAATAAATAAAAATAAAGAGGAGAAAAATTGTGGAAGTAACACCTAAGCAAAATGATCACAAAATGCTTCTCCTTTAATATATAGAAGATATGTGTTAAAAAAGATTAAAGATTGTGATGGTCAAAGATTTGGTAATTATTGTATAAATTTTATTGTAATAATTTGATAGTTTGATTGTAATCTGATAATATAATTTGATTATATTGATTGTGTTGACAATGTGATTGACGATATGATTTAAGTAAATTACTTAGAAGCATTTTCCTTTTAGTGTGAAAAATAAAATACAAGTTTTAAAAATATGTTTGGTAATGAGTGTACAAAAAAAAAATAGAGAAAAAAAATTCAGAATATATCTAACTAAAATTTTTTTTTGGGTAAAATATATTTAACTAAATTACTTAGAAGCATTTCTCTTATTAAAGATTTATAATTTGTTAGGTAATTGGATTTTTATTAATCAAGTTACGTTCATTTTGATTTTGAGAAAAATGAATTTATAAAGCGTAACTACCAATTAAAATGGGATGGCTAAAAAATTATAAATGTTTAACCTAAAAAAAGAAAGCAAAAAATTCAGAAATTTATAGTATTTGTAGTTTTTTTGGTAAATAAGAGTATTAATCAAGTTACCTAATTTGTTAAATTAGAGTTATTTGGGGATTAGATTAAGGTCATCATATAGTGTTTGGAAGTTAACATAGTAGGAGAATGGAGTGTTTAGATAGTAGTATATGAGATATTAAATTATTTAATAAAAAAAGTAAGAAAAATTGTGGAAGTGACACATCATCAAAGTTCTCCCAAAATGTTCCTCAAATAATATATAGGATAATTTATGATCCTTTACCTTACTAATAATATATGGAAATAAAAATTACTTCACAGATTCATTATAAGGAGTATTTTTTTTTAACGAGATGGTTTAGGAAACAATAATATCTAATTGACATATCCGATGTGAACAAATTAGAAATTGCAATATACTACTATAAATTATGCGAAGCAAGTTATTCGGAAAAAATACAAACCCTAATAAGAACTATCTAAAGCGATGAAAAAGAAAGAGAAAGAGAGACTCAAAAGAGATTATGGTACGGAACAAAAACTACCACTTGTTCTTGTAGAAGATATCTTAGAGAGACTTGGCGTAAAATCTCTTATCAGATTTACATCTGTTTCGAAGGAATGGAACTCGGCGATCAAATCAACATCGTTTGCATCGAGACATCTAATCCGAGCACAGTCGTGAAATCCCGATATCCTTATTGGCGGTAAAGGGCCTGACGGCTGTCTCTTTAAAGCAAAAACATATTCTTATCTAAATACACTTGAATTAGAATCTTCAAAATTTAAAGAGATCTATATTATCCCCAAGCCCGACAGACCTTGTTCAATCACCAGAAGCTGTGATGGCCTTGTTTGCGTCTACGATAACGTACATTCAATTTATCTCATCAATCCCGCCACTAGATGGTCTTGATCACTTCCTCGTGCTAAGATTCAACGAGTTAATCGGGCTAGATTAAATCTGGATAGTAAGTTTCCCTTTTCTTCCTTCTTGATGCTTAATTCATTTGCTAGCATGCATATACAATATAATACTCTTTCTATTAATTCATTAATTAATTGATTTTGTTATTGTTTGTACTCTCTCCTAGGTGACTGCAAATTCGGATTCAATCAATTAGGATTGGGTAAAGACATTACGACTATGGTTATATAACTCTTTAGAACTAGGCCTATATGGTGATGGTCACACCAGTTGCGAGGTTTTTGATTTTAGCACTAATACTTGGAGACATGTGATTGGCTCTACGCATTGTCTCCTGTATATTTAGATGGATCGCTTCATTGGTTGACTGAGAAACAAAAATATTACATTTCGATCTTCACAATGAGGTTTTTCCAAGTACTGTCAGAAACTCCAGTCCTCCATGAATCTCCGGATAACATTGTCATATGCAGTCTCAGTAGTCATCTTTGCGTATCGGTAAATAAAAGCAGCATTCAAGAAATATAGTTATTGAATTCATACAAAGTATCACATTAGATCCCAAGGATCTGCAATAAGGATGCCCTTAGGGCATGTACATTGGTAATCCTACGGGGTCTTAATGCCATATAAAATTATTAAAACACACACTCTCTCTTTTTTTTACTCAACTTTATACCTTTTCTTTCATCCTTTTACTCAACTTTTATTAATTTTATATTTAAACACTCTCTCTTCCTTTTAAAAACACTCTCCAAAAGATCCCAATTAACACACTCTCTCTTCCTTTTAAACACTCTCTACTCTTTTTACACAAATTTTTATTAATTTTATATTTTAATATATCCCACAAAAACACTATATTTCTTCCTTTTATAACCATTTTAATAATTTTATATTATAAGAATACCTACTTTAGACCCCTTAGGGTTACCAATGTACATGCTCTTAGTGGAACTTTAGAACAGTAGTTCTTTATATACAAAATTTCATAAATTATTATCAACTTGGCCACTTCAAACTAAAGGAAAAATATCAGGAAAATTACAAACATTCAATTTAAACAAACAAACTCTATAATAATTCAGTTGATAATAATGAGTGTTGAAAGCAAAAGTCATACATAATCCAGAAGAAAGAAATTAAGCATAATAGTAATAGAAACATACATTGTACGGACAGATTAATAACACCAAAGAGCTTCCACAAGAGAGAGACTTCTAATGTGAAGTAGTAGAGGGGTAAGTATACCTCCAGCGATAACCTAGAAGATAAGGAGACTGGCTTCTTTAGGAGGAGGGGCTAGGCATCGTGTTTTTCCCTATTCCCTAACAGCTAGATTCCATCCTCCCATGTCAGTTCCATCAAGTGCAATAGCCTTATCACGTGCTTCGTCTCCATTTACACAAAGACAGCCAACACTGTCGAAAACAAGTGTTTTAGTTTGCTGGGAGGCAAAAAAAAAAAAAAAAAAAAGCACAAGCAAAATGGAGCAAGGAAGAAGGCACAAATCAACCTGTGGAGATGACCGGGTTGATCAGGGTTGCACTCGACATCCAGATATACGATCTCTCCACAGGGCCTGAAAAGATTAAGCAATGCACTCCTGATAACATCCGCACTCTGGGAAGTGTCATATCCCGAAACGATAACGCCACGTGTACTGCAATAAAAAAATAAACTGCACATCATAAGCAGACCCTTAAAATAACAAATCAATATCCGGAATTAACAACAGCAACAACTTACCGGTAGCCTGAGAATCTAAGTCTGCGAGTCTCAAGCAGCTCATAAGGATTAAACTCAGATGATTCTCTCGGCAAAGCCTTAACAACTACATTCCATCCTCCGAGAGTAGCTGCAACATGTGAATACTCCTGGTAACGTCCAATAAATGGAAACCCCACGTTACTTCCATCAAGTGCCAGGGCTTTCTCTTGCGAGGCTTCGTCCATGAAATAAATGAAACCACGCCTATCAAAAAAAACAAGAAGGAAAACTTCTTAGCAAGATTTTAAACTACATCTATATTATTGTTTTCCTTCTTTCAAACTAGTGCATTCGGAACAAAGAGAATGCCACAAACCTCTCGACAAGACCGCTTGCAGGGTCGGTGGGAATGACAACATCGAAGATGTTTCCACATGAACGGAAATAGATTGAGTACACCGACGCTACATCACGTGCAGATGTGTCGTGTCCCTCAACCGAAACCTTAAAGCAGCTGAAACAATAATAATTTGTAACTCAACACCAGAACACATCTTACAAATACAAAAATCTCAACACAAGAAAACATCAACTTACCTGCTTAACTGCTGCTCATAGAGGGCATTGTGAGCAGCCACACGATCCGCAAAAGCGCTGAAAGACGTCAGCTCCTAAAGTACCATCACAGATCTGATCAGAAATTCTACAACGAAACAGCGATTCACGCCGACTAAGTAACGAAAAGCCATAGAGAGTAGAAAACATTACGTTGCTGCTGTAATTTCTGCTCGAGTAGGAGGCCATGGAGAAAGAGGCAAATAACCCTAGGCAGCCGCTTGAGATATTTTTCTGATTTAGGGATTCGGGAGACAAAGATGTGGACGATCACCAATATTCTCGTCTTTTATACACAGAACCCGGGCCTCGAATCGAGTTTGGGACTCAGACTTAGAGGATGTTTATAGGTAATACAAAAAAAATTGAGGTAATATATGAATTTTTTAATATTAATTGTATTGGGATTGATGAATAGAAAGAGAAAAAAAGAGAGATAGAGAGATGTTATATTTACTCATTAAATATGAGTAATATAGATTCTATATTTAGATGATACGCTGAACAGCCTCTGAGTGGCTTCTCTCTCTCCTCTTCCTTCCACCTACCGTATCATCTCTTCATCTCTTCCGATCTCTTTTTCTGGTGAGCGGTGGTTCTCACCTCTATCGGAAAAGGGATCCCCTTCTTTTGCCGTTTCTTCTCCATCTTTTTTCTTTTCCTGTTTTTTTGTTTTGACCTTAAAATATTCCATGGTTTTTCGATGTTCCAAGAAGTTCTAAGATTCAATTTCGAGTTCCTCACGTCTTCATTTGGTTAATCTCTCATGGCTGGGAGTTTTTTCTCCCTTTATTTTCCATTATTATGCTTCAATCGAAGGCAGATGATGATAAGGTTATGTTTGGTTGTTGCTCAACGGTGTATTCAAAAAAGTGATGAATTTGGTTTAAGCTTAGACGTTTAGTATGGAGGTTGGGTTTGTTTTAGGATATTTTTAATGTTTGTTATGGTCTGGATTTTGTTTTCTTCAGTTGGTTTTGTATTATATGTTGGCTTCGTTTCGGTTTGGTCTGTTGGTAATGATATATTGGTATGTGGCTTTAGTGTGGCGAGTGAAGTTAAGTTTGTGGGTTGGATGTGGTACGGGCTCGTGGTAGTTAGCTCGTGATGAAGTTTGCGGCGGCCTTATAGACCGGTGGTTCGCTGGTCCTTTACTTGCGAGATCCGCGGAGGCTTGGATTAACTTCCTTAAACGCTTTCCTATACTCGTTGGTGCTTTCGACCTTACCAATCCTTGTTTACTTTGAAGTGAGTCTTTTCGACCCTTGTTTATGGTGGAATTAGTGGCATTGGTGAGGATGAAGATAGTTACAGGGCCGGTCCTTCTAGTTCAAAAGCTTTGTGTTCTTACATTCCGTGTTTCGATTAATTCATGCTGCGATACTTCTCGACAGCTTTCCCTTAACAATATTGGGTCAAGGATCGTCGGAGAAGCAATCGGAGGAGTGTTTTGGATTTGCTTTTTTCTCCCTGTTGGTGGTTTTCGATGCCATAGTGTTTGTGTGTTCTAGTCTTGTTTTAAGGTTGGCTTTCGTAAACTTGTTCCACTTTGTTCGGGAATTTATGTTTTCCCGACCGTTTACGTTTGCCTTGGTAGGGGAGCTTGGGTTGGCCTTGTATTTAATCTGGTTTCCCTTTGTGTTCAATAAAAATTTCCAATTGACAAAAAAAAAAAAGATTCTATATTTAGATACTCAAAAATGGTTTGGGTAAATATAAGAATTTTATAATATTAAATTTTTTTTATATTTACCCTTATTTACCACCCATAATCATGCTCTTAGTATGTTGCGATATTGTGTTGTGGACCAGGACAATTATGCTCTTTAATTAGACTGGTGTGGCTGCTTTTAAGTGTTGGTGTTATTTATCTTACAAACTAGGGGTGGGTGTTTGGATACCCGTTCGGGTTCCGTTCGGATAATTCGAATTTTTGGATTTTCGGATAGTGACTTATAAAAACCATTCGGATATTTAGTTCTTTTCGGTTCGGGACCGGTTATATTAGATCGGGTTCGGATCGGTTATATCCGAACTATAACCGAAATGATTGTTCATAAAACTTAAGAGAAAAAAAACTAAATTGAACAAAAAAGTAATAAAAATCAAAATTGTCTTCTTTAAAATACACAGACTTGACTCCACTGAATAAGAATCAAAGCTACCAAATTTTCAACAAATCAAAGCTACAGTATCGTGAAATTATAATCAAAGCTACAAGTTTGCTACTGATTTATATACTTAGACTCCATTCAGCACGGGGACGCCGTTTTAGGCCACGTCCCCGTACCGGAGACGTTTCGGGGACGGGAATACGCGAGAAACTGCATGGGGACGTTTCGAGAGCCTTTCGTGTTGACCATGGACAACAACCAATTTCGGGGATGTTTCGGAAACTTTTTAAGGCTAAAAATAGGTGTCTACAATGTGTTTATATGTATTTAATTCGATTTTTTCAAAAACAAAATATAAAAGGAAGGGAAAAATCTTAATAACTCACTCTATATGTCTATTATACAAAGAAATCTAAGATTGTTTTTTTAGTTAAGACATTAAACTAGGTTTTTCTTCTTATATTTTGATTTATATGATACTTATTTTCTATATATATGTATATTTTTGCTTATACTATATTGCCGTACCCGCTTTCTTAAATTTTTGGTTTTGCCGTTTCCCGTCCCCGTCTCCGTATCTGTCCCCGTTTCCGTTCATGTGCAACTTCCATTGAAAGACCTACATCACTTTAAATCAATTTCAAACTGAAACAAATATGAATCAAAACAAAAACTTAAACAAATAAGAATCATACTAAATTAGAGAGTGTAACGATCATTTCATATTCATATGAACAAAATTTTATCAAATCCAACTCTATTTGTGAACACGAAACATACATGCGACAGATTTGCTGATGATTGAGACGGATGAGAAGATGACACTTCCAGCTTGAAATTGGGGTCTCATATATAGTGGGAATTTGAGAATTTTCTCCTAGTGTTTCACCGTAAGTGAAGGATTGAATAAGGAATCAGAGAGATCTTCACGATATTCTTGCTTAAGAAATATTCACGATCTGGAAATCTTCACGATGGATACAATTAGGGTAAGTATAATATTGTGTTCTGGTATAATGAGTTTTCTTCGGTTATGACTTCGGTTATCGGTTATAACCAAACCGAACCGAAATCCATACTAAATCATGATGCTAACCAATCGGTTATTTGACAGTAACCATACCCGATCCGAACCGGTCAATTTCGGTCGGTTCTAGATTCGGATTTTGGATTCGGTTAAAATGCCCACCCCTATTACAAACTACATATAATGGTGATCTCAAATGCAATTTTGATAAAACTATTTGCCAATTCATCGAGTTTTTTTTTCTTGCCATAGAAAAATATGAACTTAATTCTATTGCCAAAACCAGGACAAATAACGCATAATTAGTACCTAGGATATAATACGCAATAATGACTTATTCGATGGAAGGGAGAGAAGATGATGTGGAGTGTTAAAAAGTAGAAAGTAGGGTGTTGATAAGTTATACCATTGTACATAGTCTAAGAGATTCATTCACACATTTGGCATAAACAAAAAGTAAGAGAAAATCTTTGTCCTCACACCTCACATAAGTCCCCTACTGATTTTTACACTATTTCTCTTGATTCAGCGTTATCATACCATAAATGTTACTACTGTCTCAAAGCCCTATTCATCCAGCTCTCTCAAGTGTGCGCCAACTTCATCCACCAGTCTCATAGTAAAGTGACACCGAGTTCCGCTTAAGTCAGACACATAGACTTTAGTGTTGAAACTTATTTTGCATAAACAAATGGGCCATTAATTTGGGTATTTGGTTTATGAAAATTGAGTTAAAATGTGAATGAGAAATGATTTGGGTTATAAGAAAAACCCAAACTAGGTAAATGAATTTTCTGGAAATTTTCCTTTTCCGTAGTTGGAAATTTTACGTTGTTTGAAATTTGTGGAATACTCCAGAATATTCATCATGAGACTATAAATAAAGGGTCTCGCTCTCATTATTGGGGACGCTCAAAAACACATAAAACTCTTAGTTCTAAAATCTTTTTTCTCATAGTTTTTTAGTTTATTTAGATTCGAGAGTATATCGTAGTTTCTAGTTCGTTGAGTTCTATACCTCGGGTGCTCGAGTTATAGTTCGGATCGGTTGTATCCTGGGATTCAAAAATCAATGTTACTGCGAGCACAAATGCAGTCGATTTATTGAATTAAGGAAAAAGATATCATATCTTGCCTCTGTGATTTTGCTTATTTAAATACAGTTTTTAAATAAAGTTGTTACAATTTTGTTTTTGTTATCGTTATTCAATAAAATTTGCAAGGTTTTCTTAATTCGGTTTTTAAGCTCCTACAATCTTAATTCAATCAATCCGCTTTCTGCTTATCGCTTTAAACGGATTGAGAATTCTTTGAATTTTTTTAAACGATTTCAAAATCTTCTGAAATTGGTTCTGTTACACGGAAAGTTTAGAAGAACGCTTCCACTTTTACTTCTCTTCTCCTTCTAAATTCTTAAGTTTCCACGAACGCTCATATCTGAGTGAGTTTGTGAAACTAGTTGAAAAAGATAATTTGTCCCGTTTCAGAGGAAGAGAGAAATGGACAAGAAGATCAGATTAAATTCGAATGAAACTTTTGTGGGAAGTTCATCTCTCTATGATCTATCCATCAGTGAAATCCGTTTGTCGATCAGATCATTATTTTAAGAGTTGTGGTCTTTTTCACGAGACACATTCGTGCATAATCGGATCTGTAACATGTCCACTTTGTGGATGATTTCCCAACGCATTAAAGGGAGTTAGGAGCCGATCTGTATATCATTGGAAAGGTCTTGATGTCAGGATTCCCGATCCCTATTCTGAGATAAACTCCGTTCTCAGTTTGCTTCCGAAGTCAGCATGTCGTTGCTGTTTCAAAACCCTATTTTGATTTAGGGAAAACCTTAATGATTCGGTTTGAATAAACCAACTGATCATGTTTGGTTAATTAATCATGTTGGTTTGACTAACTGATTAGGTTATTTTCGTTAAACCGAATTGTTTGGTTTAAGGAAACCAATTTTTCAAAAAATAAGAAGTTTTTTGAGAAAAAAAAAACTTTTCGAGAAAGAAATCTTCCTGAAAAGGAAACTTTCCCGAGTTGGATAGAGATAATTTAATCTACTCATCGGTCTAATCTTGAGTTAGCAACTTTTTATGAATAAAAGTTGCATAACAAAAGAAAACGTTTACATAAACGTATTAGATAGCAATAGGTATTTGTCAAATTCTGGTGATGTTGATTCATCGGTTTGTCGCTGACCTATTAAACCAAGTTGAGATTTGGTTTAATCGCTTTCTCAATATCAAAACCGTGATTGGTTTGATTGATTTTGTTGAGTAAGGATTGCTTATTGGGCACGTTCTCTAATAAATTATGGGAAATGTTTTTCGTTAATTATTTAACATGTTTGCATCTAATCTGCTTATGTTGCATATATATTGATTAGCTTGCAAGGAATTTCGATTGCTTTTTATAGTTAAATTGCAATGATCTGTTTTCTTTGGAAAAAGAAGAAAAAGAAAAGGAAAAAATTATTTGCAATCATCTTCATCATTTGTCGAATCGTATGTTGACATTGGCTTTATTTTTTTTTATTTTTTTCCTCTTACTTTGGTTGACTTGGTCTCTAAGTAACCGGTGTTGTTCTGGTTTAGCAACAACTAAAAATTAAATCTTGGATTGCCCGGATTTGATATAGTAGACAGTATTATATAAGCTTAAGTGCTATGTAATATGTTTATAGTCTGCACCTCGTGGTGGAATTATAGAATTTCATAACTTGTGCTCACTTGAATATTTTAATCAACGTGATCAAAGTAGTTGTCAAACTGTTTCATTGATTACGCTTTGATCAATATTATAAGTGCTTTTGTTGGTTTCTGGAAAATCACGTTTGCATTGTTAATGCAAATTATTTGTGTAAACAACCGGATTGGTTTTGGTTTGATTACAACCGGATATTTGATTATTGTTTAGTAATCATATAGATTCTCGTGATGTTATTATATCAGTAATGACTCAAGTGAATCAATACACCAAATTTAGTTTGGTCTTTGGTTGCTTATTATTCAGATGACTTGTGCATTATGTTTCTCGGTTAAGAGATAATCGAACGGTTAGGTTCTGGTTTATTAGCAACCGATTCGTTTCTCGTTTAATAATTGTTCATAACACTCGTTCTAAGATTTCATAGCTTGACTTCTCTGGAATATTTTAATCGACATGATTCTAGCAATTTCTCAGATTGTTAAATTTGCATTAGTATTCCGTTTGCATTAAATTTAATTAGACAAGTTGATTTCTGAATTTTGCATATTCTGAAATTTTGTTTAATTGTTTACAATTTATTCATCATCGTTTAAACTGTTCTATACTGAAATTATGGAATAGTAACACTAATTTGTTTATGCTTTTTAATTTGCATAATAATATTGAACTAGTGTGGTTGGTTATGATTAGTATACTAATTCATCTTTCTTTTTGTGAAAAGATTTGATTTTAAGTATGACTAATAATGATAATCAAAATTTGCTCGATCTTCAGAACGAAGAGGCATCGGTCGTTGATGTAACTATTGGAGGAGGTTCTAATGAGAACATGTTAAGTGAGTCGACGCCCTAAATTTGGTTTGGAAGTGGTTTGCCACTTGTGAACTTCAGTGCATGATAATATGAATGTTTGAGATAACAATGTGTATAGTGAGTGGACAACTCTAATTGAGAATGGTCTACCACTTATAACCTTGTTTGTTTTATGGATTACAATTCAGATTTTTATCGGAATGTTCAGATCCTATATACACTGTTATGGAACCAAGTCTAATGAGTCGACACGCCAAATTCAATTTGGTTAATGGTCTTCCACATACGATTGTGCAAAATTCTGATTTTAGTACCTAATGTTGTAAACATAGGGTTAATATTAAACAATGTCGATGAACTTTGCTTCATGCTGAAATTAGAGAAGTAACTCATAAATGATAGCATACGAGCATACTTACTTCTAGGAAATTTATGCTTCTTTTGAGATGAAGTACAAGTCTAAAACCCCTGATTACACTTTAGTGTATTAGAGAGAGGAGAAACAGACAACCAAAGCAAGTTGGATTCGAGTAAAACTTTGTGAACCGATTTGGCCAGATTCGATCAGTCCACTTGTGAAGTGTTTTACTGGCGATTCAGAAGGAACCAGGAGGTGATCTGCATATCAACAGAAAGCCCTCATAACCGTTTTTTGATTAAAATTATGATATCTATAGCGTCGGCTGTCGCAGTTACAGTGTTGCATATCAGATTTGTAGCTACTCTTATGTGCTTTACTTGTCTTATAAAAGGCTAAACTACATCACATTTGTGAATATGTTAGTGCCTACAGGTGTAAGCGTAGGATTGATGATGAAAGAAAATAATAAGTTTAAGGACGTAAAGAAATTCGCATTAGCGAAGTTTCTAGAGTTCAAAAAGGTGGATTCAAAATCCATCATATAACAAGTGAAAGCAATGCAATTGCTAACGCATGAGATAGAATTTGAAAGTATGTTCATGGTTAACTGCTTTATTGAGAAGCTCGCTTCTAGTTGGAAAATACTTCAACATCTATCTCAAATACATGCAGAACAGATGTAATCAATCTCTTTAAGAGTGATGAAGGTGATGTTGGAGGAATCTTGGTAAGTCCAGAAAATGTGGGGGGGAAGCATTGCTTACCACTAGTTATATCTTCAACAAAAGTATCACAAAATCACTAGCAAAATGCCATATGAACTTTGGAAAGGTGTTGTACTTTCATAGAAATACCTCAAAGTGTTCTGAAAATCTTCCAAACAAACTCTGACAGCAAAATCAACCATGGAATCTGAATTCATATCATTGGATAAAGCTGCAGAGGAAGCGGAATGGCTTCGTAATTTCTTGGAAGACATCCCAATGTGCGGGAAACCTGTGCCAGCAATACGTGTACACTGTGATAGTCAATCGGCTATAAGAAGGGCACAAAGTACCTTGTACAATGGTAAATCTCGTCACATCAGACGACGACATAAGACCTTTAGACAACTTATCTCAAGTGGTGTAATCACGATTGATTATATCAAGTCAGCAGACAACCTAGCGGATCCATTTACAAAAGGTTTGACAAGAGATCAAGTTATGAGATCATCAAGAGGAATGAGTTTAAAGCCTATGACTTGAGAGGAAGTTTGGTGGATACCCAACCTACATGACTGGAGATCCCAGAAAGTAGGTTCAAAGGGCCAACTAAATTAAGCTGAATCCACTACAAGCACTAAGAGACTATTGTCTCTTCCCAGTTCCTAAAGTGATGTACAGTGCTTCCTGTATGTGTAGAGGTTAAGCGAAAGCTTTTAATGATTGAGATATAGCTTTGTAAGATATCTGGAGTAGTTACAATATACTTCTTTAAATATAACTAGCTAGTAAATCACCTTATGAGTGTGAAATAGGGCCGTTTCTAGGAGATTATTTGAGGTTGTACTCTCCAAGTTCACTCATGATTAACCAGGCATGTTTAAGGCCACAATGAACACAATAGAGAATGATGTTCTACGAGAAAATGCAACTGTGTTATACCTGCTGTCTAAGTTTACATAAAAGCCCGGATGGTTCAAGACATCATGTTCACCAGCTGGCCGAGTAAACTCGACAGGTATTAACAATGACTGGTTCAAAGCTGAAAAATGCCACCAAATCAGATACAGTTAGTTTTTCGCATATACTCTCGAAGGTCTGTCTAGTCTAGCTAGTTGAGTCAGTCCATAAGGATAGTTGAGTCATCATGTGTTTAGAGTTATTTCTATTCATGTGGGGGATTGTTGGAACTTATTTTGCATAAACAAATGGGCCATTAATTTGGGTATTTGGTTTATGAAAATTGATTTAAAATGTGAAAGAGAAATGGTTTGGGTTATAAGAAAAAGCCCAAACTAGGTAAATAAATTTTCTGGAAATTTTCCTTTTCCGTATTTGGAAATTTTACGTTGTTCGAAACTTGCGGAATACTCCAGAATATTCATCATGAGACTATAAATAAAGGGCCTCACTCTCATTATTGGGGACTGTTGGGGTCGTTTTTCACCTACCCAACGTTAACGTTCAAAGTCTGATTGACACGACAGACACATACTAAACTACACTGGCGTAGCTCATGTCGCATAACTCCTAAGTCGCCGAAACCATGAGATATGTCTTCTCTGATCCTAAGTCTTCTTGGTATACAAGGCAAAGTCGTCTAAAGGTCCCTTTAGAACAGAAGAAAGCATTAGCAAACCGGGAAGCGACGAGGTCATCGGATCACCACCTCGTCACCTCGGCACCATGAGTCATCAATCCTCGGCCTCGCTACCTAGGTGACCTCCGAGCTCGCCCTCGGGCTCGTCGACCTCCAAGCTCGACCTCGGCCTAGTCAACTTCCGGGATCGCCCTCGGCCTCATCGGCTCCCGACCGTAGCCTCGGCTCCTCGACAGGCCGACCGCGTGCTCGGCCTTTCGGTGGTCCGACAGCGTGCTCGGCCCAACGGCCCAATAGCGTGAAGACGAGCCGATGACACAAAGGCAGTTCAAGGCCCAGTTCAGACACGAAGCCCACTGTGATATAACCGACTCAAGCAAGGCGACTCCGCAAAGGCCTAGGAGACTTAGCTAACTTAGGAAGCTATATATACACCCTTGTATAAACCCTAAAGGGGCATTCACAAATTCATTGACAACCTTGTACTCAAACTTTTACACAGCAATCAAAAGCTCTTATTCATCTCTTGGAACCTTAGCTAACCCTAGAAATCTCTAACTCCTCACGAAACACTTACAAATCTAATTGTGTTAGCTTAGGCTCCCACAGGGACGCTCAAGAACACACAAAACTCTTAGTTCTAAAATCTTTTTTCTCAGTTTTTTAGTTTATTTAGATTCGAGAGTATATCGTAGTTTCTAGTTCGCTGAGTTCTATACCTCGGGTGCTCGAGTTACAGTTCGGATCGGTTGTATCCTGGGATTCAAAAATCAACGTTACTGCGAGCATAAATGCAGTCGATTTATTGAATTAAGGAAAAAAATATCATATCATGCCTCCGTGATTTTGCTTATTTAAATACAGTTTTTAAATAAAGTTGTTGCAATTTTATTTTTGTTATCGTTATTCAATAAAATTCGCAAGGTTTTCATAATTCGGTTTTGAAGCTCCAACATTTAGCAGTTTCAGCAGCCCCGAACGAGCATTGGTATAGCCAGCATTGCATCTTGGACCATTATATTCATTGGGACTTATTAAGGTTCCTAAATAGTTTTATGCTTAGGCCACCGCTACTATAGCTAGATCTGTTAGCACAACAAATGAAGCCATTACCAAGCTGATACTCTCTCAGTTGGTGCTATCTCAGTAGTTCTAGTCCATACAGAGCACATCATCATTTTCTCGAAGAACCATTTGTACCAACAAATTCGACACATGTCTTGATGAAGGGTTATAATTACTCAAATGAGAATATGCAGCTCAATTTAGCAGCGATAATTTCAAAATCTTTGTTGAGAAGGGCATATTTCTACGGTGGATATTTTCTAACGAATATCCTTCTGAGAAGGGCATAGCAGAAGCAAAGTAAAACCAATCTGGGAAATTAATAGCCAAAGCTCTGCAAGAAGATATTGTTAAGGTTCTAGATATGATAATCTCGTATCTTGTGTGATAAATGGTTAGAACCTATATTTGGAAAGTGTATATTTGGTTTATCTTTGAGGTTACTTAACCTAAAGTTGTAACATGTATATATAAGGTGATCGCCTCTATTGAATATAATCATCAAGTTTTCCCTAGCTCTTGCTTACTTTACATGGTATCAGAAACTTTTCTTATCAAATCAAATACCTAAATTCGTAGTTCGAGTTTCTTATCAAATCAAATACCTAATCATGACCGAAACAAAGGTTACTAAAGAAGTTGCAAGGTCTGTGGTGCCGTCGGTGTACGAGTTATCACCATCGGATAATCCAGCAACCGCAATCTCTCCTGTTCCGTTAACCGAAGAAAACTATGCTGAGTGGGCAACAGAGTTGATGAATACGTTAAGAGCAAAACGCAAGTCATGTTTTATCAATGGAACTCTCCTTAAGCCCATCGACAATCCAGACGAGCTAGATCAGTGGTATACGGTGAATTCTATGATCATTGGTTGGATCAGGGCTTTAGTTTCCCCGAAGATTCGCTCAACGGTGACCTTCACATCGGACGCAAGTAAGTTGTGGGAAGATCTCAAGAAACGTTTCTCGATCGGAAACGCGGTTCGTGTTCATCAGCTTAAAGCGGAGTTGGCTTCGTGTAAGCAGGAAGGTATCAGTGTTATTGATTACTATGGGAAGCTGTCGGTCAAGTGGGAAGTGCTCCTTAGCTACAAACCAATTCCACAGTGTACATGCTCCATAAGAGAGATGTATCTCAAGGAGTATGAAGAAGAACGTGTTCACCAATTGCTTATGGGGTTAGATGAGGTTCATTTTGGCAATGTTGTGACCAATATTATTGGGTTAGAACCTTTACCAAAGCTAAACAGTGTATACCAGCGAGTAATACGTAAGGAACGACAACTAGATTATACCCGTAATGAGCCAAGTCCAGCTGCGATTGGTTTTGTTGCAAGATCGAACCAATCTCGTGTCGTTGATGTGCCAGACATGAACGGGTTAATGGCAGCTGTTGCTAGAACTTGACCTGGTTCTGTATGTGCTCATTGTGGTCGAAGTGGTAACGAGAAGAAAGATTGTTGGCAAATCGTTGGGTTTCCTGATTGGTGGAACGAGAAGAACCAAGGTGTTACAAATCAAGGAGGACGTGGTGGAGGAAACATGAGAGGACGAGGTTCTTTCGGAAGAGGCAGAGGTTCTTCTCAATCTTGATCAAATGGAGTTCATGCAGCTTATGCCTCTGCCTCACAGTCTATGCCGACTTTTACACCCGAACAATGGGCATCGTTGACAAAGCTCTTGGACCAACAGAAACCGAATCCTGTCCCTGAACGGTTGAATGGTAAGATTTAAACAGGTGAAGTAATTCTCGATACGGGGTGTTCTCATCATATGACAGGAGAACCACGTATACTTACTAATTTACGATATATTATCCCACGCCCGGTATCGTTCGCTGATGGTAGTGAAGTTTTTGCAACTCAATGTGGTAGTTTGTTATTGTCACCAAAGATATCGTTGGAAAATGTGTTGCTTGTGCCTACTTTAAATTGCACACTTTTGTATGTTGCGAAGTTGTTAAATCAAACCAGTTGCTTCACTGTTCTAACGGATACCCTATGTGTTTTACATGACCGTTTTACGAGGACCCTGATTGGAGTCGGTGAAGAGAGGAATGGTGTTTATGTTTATCGGGATGTGTCGATTGTTCGAGGAAACAGAGTTAAAGCTTCTGAAGATGAGAGTTTGTGGCATCGAAGTTTGGGACATCCTTCTTTTGGTGTTTTGGGTCTTCTTCCCTTCATTTCTAGTGTTGCTAGTTTTTCCGACAAGTTCGGTGGTTGTGAAATTTGTTTTCAGTCTAAACAAACTAGAGAAGTGTTTTTTTAGAGTTCTAATAAAGCTTCCGAGTGTTTTGGTTTAGTTCATTGCGACCTTTGGGGTCCATACCGTACATAGTCTTCTTGCGGTGCAACGTATTTTTTGACTATAGTAAATGATTACTCTTGTGCAGTTTGGATATATTTACTACTTGAAAAACGTGAAGTTAAGGAGGTTTCACCAAATTTTTTTCCGATGGTAGCAAGACAATTTGGTAAACAAGTCAAAATTGTTCGGTCGGATGATGGGACAGAATTCACGTGTTTGTCTAAGTATTTTGCCAAGCAAGGAATTCTGCACCAAACTTCATGTGTGGCGACACCTCAAAAAAACGGTAGAGTCGAAAGAAAGCATAGACATATTCTTAATATCTCTCGCTCTCTTTTGTTTCAAGCTAACTTGCTAATCACGTTTTGGGGAGAGAGTGTTCTTGCCGCCGCACATATTATCAATCGAACTCCGTCAAAGGTTTTGAAAGGAAAAACTCTGTACGAGATGTTGTTTGGAGAAGCTCCATCTTACAATATGCTCAAGGTATTCGGATGTCTCTGTTTTGCACATCGTGTTTCAAGAGATAAAAATAAATTTGGAAAGCGTAGTCGAAAGTGTATCTTTGTTGGATATCCATATGGAAAGAAAGCTTGGAAGCTATATGATCTTAATACAAATGAGTTCTTTGATTCAAGAGATGTGAGTTTTGATGAAACTACATTTCCATATCAATGTAATAAAAATCAGTGTGAAGAGACGGTTGTTCCGAGTGTTCCACCACTACAGCTAGAGTATGAGCAGATGGTTAGTGATTCACGAGAAGAAGAAAGAGAGGCTCTTGTTGATACTCTTCCAATTGAAAATGATGACTCTATGGGTTTAGAGAATATGGTAGAGGAAATCACTAATAATGAACCGGTTCCGGTTCCGGTTGTGGTTCCACAGGAGGATAATCAAACCGAATCTAGTTCTAATGTTCCTCCGACAGAAGAATCACTTGGAATAGGACACCGAAAATCAGTTCCCTCCGTCAAACTCTGCGATTATGTCACATACAATGCAGTTTGCTACTCCGATAAACATAACAATCCATTGTCTCTCTCTCATGACTCTCCATTAGGGGACTCGGCTACGGTTCAAGGTAACACATCTACATCTCACTATCCTCTTGAGTATTATATTTGTGATGATGAATTTTCAGAGAGCCATCAAGTTTTTTTGGCCGCCGTTACCGCTGGTGTAGAGCCCAAGTCTTATAAAGAGGCTGTTTTAGACGAGTATTGGAATAAAGCTATGGGTTGTGAGATGAAATCTCTTGAAGATGCTGGAACATTCGAGATTACTGATTTACCCGCAGGGAAAGTTGCTCTTGCCAACAAATGGGTATATAAACTTAAGTATAACGCTGATGGGACGGTTGAAAGGCACAAAGCGCGACTGGTTGTTTGTGGAAATCATCAAGTGGAGGGAGAAGATTATGAGGAGACATTTGCTCCTGTCGTCAAACTTACCACGGTTCGTACGTTATTCAAAGTAGCCGCTGTCAAAGGATGGGAAGTCCATCAAATGGATGTTTGTAATGCATTTTTGCATGGGGACTTGGAGGAGGAAGTGTACATGAAGTTGCCACAAGGTTTTAAGGCGAGTTCTCCGAACAAAGTTTGTAGACTAAAGAATCGCTATATGGTTTATAACAAGCCCCATGGTGTTGGTTTTCTAAGTTGTCACAAGCTTTGTTAAAATTCGGCTTCAAGCAATCTTACTCTGATTATTCACTCTTTACCTACATAAAAGGCGACGTGAGTTTGCGTGTACTCGTATATGTTGATGATTTAATTATAAGTTGTAGTGAGATTGGTATGTTGGAGAAGTTTAAGGTCTATTTGAGCAAGTGCTTTCACATGAAGGATCTTGGGAGAGCCAAATACTTTCTTGGCATAGAAGTTGCTCGTGGTAATTTAGGATTTTATTTGTCTCAACGCAAGTACGCGTTGGATTTACTTACGGAGACAGGGATGCTCGGGTGTAAACCATTGTGAGCAAAACCACAAATTACTCTCGGACACTGGTACGTTGTTCAAAGATCCAGTTCGGTTTCGAAGACTTGTGGGCAAGTTGGTATATCTCACTATTACTAGACCCGACTTGTCCTATGCGATTTACGTTCTTACTCAAGTAATGCATGAACCAAGAAAAGCACATTGGGACGCTGTGATGCGAGTATTACGGTATATTAAAAGTTGTCCCGGACAAGGGATCATGTTAACGTCAGATGGTCATTTGCGAGTCCAAGCTTATTGTGATTCAGATTGGTCTTCGTGTCCTTTAACTCGTCATTCTTTATCTGCTTTTGTCGTTCATCTAGGAGGGTCACCAATCTCATGGAAGACTAAGAAACAAGATACAGTGTCACATTCATCCGCCGAAGCAGAGTACCGTGCTATGGCGTTTACGTTACGAGAACTTAAGTGGTTAAAGAAGTTGTTAGCGGATTTTGGAGTTCCATTGCATAGTCCGATGGAGTTATTTTGTGACAACAAATCAGCACTTCATATAGCTGCGAATCCAGTCTTTCACGAGCGTACTAAACACGTTGAAAATGATTGTCATAGCGTTTGTGATGCTGTTCGAGACCGTCTTATTGTCACCAAACATGTTCGAACTAGGGGTGGGCGTTCGGTTCTTCGGTTTGGTTTCGGTTCGGTTTTTCGGTTTTTTGGTTTTTTGGTTCTAGCTAAAATGAGTCCATATAGAACCATATGAGTTATAGGTCGGTTCGGTTCGGTTTCACTTCGGTTTTGGTTCGGTTCGGTTTCATATTTAGAGATCCATATTAGAACCAAATTGCTTCAGTTTCGGTTCGGTTTCGGTTATTAATAGAATAACCGAATCAAAACCTAAACAAACCAAGTGCCGAATAAAAAATGAAACACAAAAACATCATACGTAAAGCGTTTTGAGTCTAAAGTCCATAATAAAACATCAAATAGAACACAAAATGAAACACAAAGTCCATAAGCATAAAATGAAACACAAAATATCTTAGGACCAAAACACAAAATCTTAAATAAAACATAAATTTTTAATTTATGTTTAAGATATTTCGGTTATCCGTGGATTTTCGGTTCGGTTCGGTTTCGGTTTCGGTTTTTCGGTTCTAAGCACATAAGATCCATTGGGTATTTTTTAAAAATCGGTTCGGACTCGGCTCGGGTAATATCGGTTCGGTTTTTCGGTTCCGGGTATTTTTGCTCACCCCTAGTTCGAACTACAGAGCAAGTCGCTGACATTCTAACTAAAGCTGTAGGGCGTTCAAGTTTTGATTACTTGTTATCCAAGTTGGGCGTTTGTGATCTACACGCTCCAACTTAAAGGGAGTGTTAAGGTTCTAGATATGACAATCTCGTATCTTGTGTGATAAATGGTTAGAACCTATATTTGGAAAGTGTAACATGTGTATATAAGGTGATCGCTCTATTGAATATAATTATCAAGTTTTCCCTAGCTCTTGCTTACTTTACAGATATAATATCATTCAGAAACCACACACACACGTAGATGTATAGATAACCATGTGGAACCAATTCATGTAAAGTTACCATTCAGCTTTGTCATATAAAGCTTGAACTTTCATTGGAGTAGGCTTGCAATTATTATCCCGTCGTTGCTCTTGAAAAAGCTAACATTACGAGGGACTCGGAGGTGAGAGGACCAGCCATGATTCTCAGCAATTGACACTGGAAAGGAAAGTAGGCATCAGAGTATGGAAACAATGAATTTACCCTCTCCATATGAGTGACATGTGGCACTCCAAAACTTTTTTTTTACAACAAAAAATTATGAAACCAATCCTATATATTATTTGAAGAGCATTTTGGGAGCACTTTGCTTAGATGTCATCCCCACAATTTTTCTCTTCTTTATTTTTATTTATTTATTTCATTATCTTATACTAATTGCCAAACATATTTAATTCCAAATATACTTATTTTGATTACTATAACTCTAATTACCAAACACATTTGAATCTTCCTAAACTTGCCAAAATTAAAATATTTTGAAATTTTCAACTTGCCAAAATTAAAATATTTCAAAATGATAGATTTAAATCATAGAATTAAATGTGAACAAAAATTTAACATATATACCAAAAAAAAATTGATTAAATAAAATAAAACTATTTATTATTTTTTGAAAATATGTGAGCATGTAAAAATATGTTTTTCCATGTGTTGTTTTGTTTGACAAGTAGATGTGTTTAATTTTTCATAAATGCACCTTCGTACAAGTAAAAATATAATTATTAATGAAATTTTTTGGTTTAATTATTTCACGGTTGAAACGCATTTGTATGCAAAATAGTCGCAAAATTCAAATAGATAAATTAGGTCTTAGGTTATGTATAATTATTCTTCATAATATTTGTTTTTAACTAAAACTATTGATTTTATTCGATAATCATTTTATCTCGCATTATACGCGGATAATTTTCTAGTTAATGTTTAAAACAAAACTTTATGCATTCATTTGCCTTGTAAATAAAACTCTATAATTCATAACATTCCTTCAAAATATATGTCATACGCGTAACTTAATTACAATTTAGTATTTATAAAAAAGATTATAAGCGAAAATTAGTATTGTACTTCAAGATAAAATTATATTTGGATTCAAGATAAAATTGTATTTGGATTCAAGTTAAATTATATTTGGATTCAAGATAAAATTATATTTGGATTCAAGTTAAACTTATGTTAGTATTGTATTTCAAGATAAATTAAAGATTATGCTTCAAGAAATCATTTTCAAGATACTCTTCTTTTTCCGCAAACAAAAAAATACTTTTTTTGGTGTTGAGTTAAGTTTTATTAATAGTCTCATCACTAGGAAGCAATAATACAACTAGGAAGCAATAACACAGTTTAAAATTCAAAGTATGGTCACCAAAGGTCTCACGTTCCATACTTCATGAAAAAAATATTGACATAGTAATAAAAATCTGGAGGCTAGGTCAAGGAAGGTAGGAAGAAGAAAAAAGTTGGAGAAAACTCTTTAATTGAAATCAAGTAAAAAATGGCAAAACAAGAAAGAAAAATATAACATGTAGGTATAGTCAGTTTTTAGTGTCATAAGCAACACTTTTTTACAAATTAGTATTTATAAAAAATATTATAAATAATTGTTTATAAATAAAGGAAACAAACAAATATATATACATATATTTATATATATATATAACTATGATATACGAAATACAATATTTTATATAATTAAAATTATGTACATTAAAGTTGTAATATAAACAAAGATAGGATTTTGAAGAAGAAGAGCCATTTGTCCATTCTTGTGGTTCTTGAAGGCAAAGACTTAGTTCTGGTCCCACGTTCCATTTGTCTCTTTGTAGCTCTTGTGCACTTGTTAACTATACTTGAGTAAAGGCAAAAAAATGGAGAGCGACGAACATAGTAGGGTTTTGAGCGAGGTGAATCTGGATTGTATCATGGTTGATACAGGGGAGAAGGGGCGTCCGCCGGGTGAACCACCGGATAACAGGCGGTCATGGGCAGAGAAAGTGGCTGGAAGTGGTGCAGGAGGCAGACCGAGACCGGAGGAGATCCTAACAGAGGACTTTGTGGCTTCGAAACTGAATCTGGAGTTCCCAGATGGAGAGAATGGTGAACCGGTGATTACGATCGGAGAAGAAGTGATACAAGCGATGAATGGGCTGTGGAAGAACTGTATGATCGTGAAGGTTTTGGGACGGAGTATGGCGTTACCAGCGGTGAATCAGAGGCTGCGAGAGCTGTGGAGTCCGAAAGGTGATATGAACGTGTTGGATCTTCCAAGGAACTTCTTTCTGGTTCTCTTCGAGAAGGATGAGGAATATATGGCGGCTTTAACCGGAGGTCCTTGGAGAGTATTTGGTAGTTACCTTATGGTACAAGCCTGGAATCCAGAGTTTGATGCGATGACGGATGATATAGTTACGACGCCGGTGTGGGTTAGATTGGCAAATATACCGGTTAATTTGTATCACAAGACGATCTTGACGGGAATAGCGAAGGGTTTGGGTCGTCCGGTGAAGGTGGACTTAACTACTCTAAATCTGGAGCGAGCACGATTTGCAAGAGTTTGTGTTGAAGTGAACATTAAGAAACCCCTAAAGGGGATTGTGATGGTTAATGGCGTGAGGTACTCGGTGCTTTATGAGGGACTCACAAACATTTGTTCGACTTATGGTATGTACGGTCATTTAGCCCATGCGTGTCCCAGAACGGCTAAAGACAGGAGTGTGGATGTGGCTCTGCCCTCGGAGGCACAAAATGAAGCATCAAATAATAGGAACCAAGACTTTGATGGCTTCGTTCAGGTACGAAGAGCAGGGAGAAACTCGACCAATCGTCGCCGGAAGGAGATTAATCCAGCGGTCAACGCAGGGGCAGACACGAGGTTTCCATTACGGGATTCCCGAAGTGTGATTGATCCGGTGAATATTCCATTATCAAACACCTTTGGGAATTTGGACGCAGATATGGTAAGTCAAGAGACACGGGCGCTGGGAATTAATGAAGAAGGAGATAAGGAAAGTTGCGTTGATATGCAACAGGTGAAGAATGGAAACTTTCCGGGTCAGGACAAGGTGATTGATTTTGATAAATCTGTATTGACGGAAGGTAAGAATGGGGGGAATCAAGATATAAATGGGAAGAAGGTGGCAAAAGGAAATGGTGTGGTATTTGGGGCAAATGCCATACGGGGAACTAGGAGTGGAGGCCTTGGAGTTAAGAATAAACGGGCTGGTGGCAAAGGCCCATTTAAGGATATAATAAGGCCGAACCAATTAAAGGGAGCTCAGGCCTCTAAGGGATTAGTTTTTGGTCCAATTAGGGGAGAGGAGGGAGTATCGAGTAACGGGAAATGATTAAGAGTTGAGACGGAGACTTTGAGAGGAGCTGGTGTTTGGGATGCGATGGCAGTCATGAATGGCCGGAGCGGTGAGGAGAATGGGAAAACCCATAGCTCTGCTACAGAGAAGCTCAATAATGAGTTGAGAGGCAGTGTGCAACATGCCGAGATTAGTCTGATTCAGGAACCGTCGGTGAATACAGCGGAGAATCTTGGAGCTTAACGGTTCTCCCCGGTGGTTCGAGTGCTTAAGTACAAATTAATGATGAATTGCATTATGTGGAATTCCCGGGGGGGGGGGGGGGAATAAACCCAACTTTGGAAGATCAATTCGTTATCTTCTCAAGAAATATAAGTCCGAAGTGGTGGCTATCTTCGAGACGCACGCGAGAGGTGATAAAGCAGAGAAGATTTTTCGGGATATGGGCTTCGAGAATATTTTTCGGGTTGATGCGGTGGGACAAAGTGGAGGTCTTTGGTTGTTATGGAGATCGGGCTTTGGGGAGGTTGAAGTTCTCGAGTCTTCGGATCAGTTCATTTACGCAAAAGTCACAATTCATATGGAGGTCTTGAATCTTATTGTGGTCTACGCTGCTCCGTCTGTTAGTCGTCGTAGCAGCTTATGGAACAGACTAGGAAATGTGATAAGATCGATTGCTGGACCGCTTGTCATTGGGGGAGATTTCAATACGATTCTTCGTCTAGATGAGCGTACCGGAGGTAATGGTCAACTTTCACCGGATTCTTTGGATTTTGGAGATTGGATCAATGAGATGTCATTGGTTGATATGGGATTTCATGGAAACAATTATACTTGGAAGCGAGGTCGGACGGAATCA
The DNA here is from genome assembly GCA_963576765.1 of Draba incana. NCBI lineage: Eukaryota > Viridiplantae > Streptophyta > Magnoliopsida > Brassicales > Brassicaceae > Draba > Draba incana. The sequence continues at coordinate 5,747,053 of OY755216.1, forward strand.
TCGTTTATCGCTAAGAGGCTAGATCGCATTATGTGTTGTGCTCACACCCGTTTGAAGTGGCAGGAAGCGAAAGTGACACACCTTCCATTCTTAGCGTCGGATCACGCTCCGTTATACTTGCAACTCTCACCAGAAGTGAGTGTTAATGCAGGCAGGAGACCTTTTCGATTCGAAGCGGCGTGGTTACAACACCCGGGTTTTAAGGAGTTGATTGCTACTTCGTGGAATAGGGAAATAGATACTCGGGAAGCTTTGAAACGATTCCAAATTAAGCTTAGAAAGTGGAACAAGGAGGTTTTTGGTGAGATTCAAATTCGGAAAGAGAAACTAGAAGGGGGTTTAAAGGCTATTCAAAGGAGAATAGATCAGAACCGTACGGAAGATTTATTGGTCCAGGAAGAAGCTTTGATGCGAGAATTTGATTTGGTCTTAGAACAGGAAGAGTTGCTCTGGTTCCAGAAGTCAAGAGAGAAATGGGTGGTTTTTCGCGATAGGAACACGAAGTTTTTTCACATTACAACGGTTATTCGAAGAAGACAGAATCGTATCGAAATGTTAAAGGATGATACTAATAGATGGATTTCAGAGAAGGCAGAGTTGGAGGAATTAGCTTTGAAGTATTTTACAAGATTGTACTCTCTTGATGATGTGGAGAGTGTTGTTAATTCATTGCCTGGGACAGGATTTACGCAATTGTCCGATGTGGAGAGAGGGGTTCTCAATAAACCATTTGTGGCTGCCGAAATAGTAAAATCGGTTCAAAGCATGGGAAGTTTCAAGTCTCCAGGCCCTGATGGTTACCAGCCTGTGTTCTACCAGAAATGTTGGGATGATGTTGGCAAATCAGTGGTCAGGTTCGTGTTGGAGTTTTTTCAATCTGGTATTCTTCCGCAAGATATGAATGATGCGCTTGTTGTGCTTATTGCCAAGGTCGCAAACCCGGAGAGAATTACGCAGTTTCGCCGATTAGCTTGTGTAATGTCCTATTTAAAATCATTACCAAGACGATGGTTGGAAGGCTGAAAGGTATCATGAATACTCTGATTGGTCTGACTCAATCTAGCTTCATTCCAGGACGTTTGAGTACGGATAACATTGTTATGGTGCAAGAGCCAGTGCATTCTATGCGTAGGAAGAAAGGACGGAAAGGGTGGATGCTTCTAAAATTAGACTTGGAAAAAGCTTATGATCGTATTCGATAGGATTTTTTAGAAGACAATCTAAAGGCGGCTGGTCTTTCGGATTCCTGGATTAATTGGATCATGAATTGCGTTTCCGGACCAGCGATGAGTCTTCTCTGGAATGGAGAAAAGACGCGTTCGTTTCAACCGCTTAGAGGCCTGCGGCAAGGCGATCCGTTGTCACCATACTTGTTCGTGTTATGTATGGAAAGGTTGTGTCACTTGATTGAGAGTGAGATTGCAAGTAAGAAGTGGAAGCCAATTCGTCTGTCTAGAGGAGGGCCATATTTATCTCATATATGCTTTGCCGATGATCTCATTCTGTTTGCCGAAGCCTCGGTTTCCCAAATTCGAGTTATTCGGACTGTGCTAGAGAAGTTTTGTGTGGCTTCTGGCAAGAAAGTTAGTCTAGAGAAATCCAAAAAAAATTTCTCTGAAAATGTTTCGTGTGAGCTTGGAAAGTCAATTAGTGAGGAAAGTGGGATTAAGGCAACTCGGGACTTGGGAAAGTATCTTGGTATGCCGATCCTGCAAAAACGGATAAATAAAGACACGTTTGGAGATATTTTATCAAGGGTTTCATCTCGGTTAGCTGGATGGCGGAGTCGCATGTTGAGTTTTGCGGGTAGGATTACGTTGACCAAGGCTGTCTTGTCTTCGATTCCTGTGCATACGATGAGTACGATAAAACTTCCAGCATCTACATTGGATAAATTGGATAGTTTGTCAAGGGGTTTTTTTTATGGGGAGACACGGTAGAGAAGCGGCGACAACATCTTATTTCTTGGGATAATGTGTGTTGTCCTAAGAGTTCTGGAGGATTAGGTATTAGGAAAGCTACGATTATGAACAAAGCTTTGATTGCTAAAGTGGGTTGGCGCGTGTTACATGATAACTCTAGCTTGTGGGCTAAGGTGATTCGTAGTAAGTATAGTGTGGGGGATATTCGAGATGGTTCATGGCTTGTGCCTAAAGGAATATGGTCGTCAACCTGGCGGAGTGTGTGCATTGGCTTACAGGAGGTACTTCAACGAGGATATGGATGGGTTCTTGGTGATGGGACCTTGGTGAATTTTTGGACGGATAAATGGTTAGGGAAGGAGCCACTTATAACGTCTTGTGCAGTTGAGATCCCACCGGATCAGATAGGTGTAAAAGCAAGTGGAATGTGGATACATGGAGTAGGATGGGATTTAACGAGAATCCAGCCTTTTGTTTCGGAAAACAAACAGCTTGAGTTAGCTACGGTAGTAATTGATAAGGTAACAGGAGCGCATGATCGGGGCTCATGGAGTGAGACAGTGGATGGTAAGTTTTCCGTTAAATCTGCGTACTCGTTATTGTCAAGGGATGAGATTCCTGGCCAAGATATGGCATCATTCTATAAACAGGTATGGAGCGTGAAGGTGCCAGAAAGAACTCGTGTGTTCTTATGGTTAGTTAGTCATCAACGGATCATGACCAATCAAGAGAGATTTAGAAGACACATGGGAGATACGGAAGTGTGTCAAATTTGTAAGGGAGGTGTGGAGTCGATCATTCATGTCCTTCGTGACTGTCCTGCGATGCTTGGCATTTGGGTTCGGGTTGTTCCAGCTGCGAAAAGGCGAGCTTTCTTCAATCAATCTCTCCTTGAATGGTTGTATGAGAACTTACGCGACGGTGTTATGGTTTGGGAGGAGCCTTGGAATGTGTTTTTTGCAGGGGCTGTTTGGTGGGCGTGGAAGTGGAGGTGTAGCTCTGTATTCGGAGAATCGAGATTGTGGAAAGATCGAGTACGGTTTCTCAAAGATTGGGCGAAAGAGATCGGCAAAGCTTTCTTGAAAAGCCGTGAGTCTTTGGTTTCACGAGAGAGTGTTGAGAAGGAGATTGGTTGGGTTACTCCTAGCACGGGTTGGTTCAAATTGAATACCGATGGTGCTTCCCGGGGTAATCCAGGCCCATCTACGACAGGTGGAGTGCTTCGTAATGGGAAAGGTGAATGGTGTGGAGGCTTTGCGGTGAACTTAGGGAGGTGTGCAGCTCCGTTAGCCAAACTTTGGGGGGTGTACTATGGATTATGCGTGGCTTGGGATGAGCGGATTCAGCAATTAGAGTTGGAGGTGGATTCGAAGGTGGTGGTGGACTTTCTTTTGACAGGGATATGCGACTCGCATCCTCTGTCCTTCCTGGTACGGTTGTGCCATGGCTTTTTATCAAAGGACTGGAGTGTCCGTATTGTTCATGTGCATAGAGAAGCTAATTATCTTGCGGATGGCTTAGCTAACTATGCTTTTTCTTTACCATTTGGTTTTTATGTTCTGCATTCGGTACCACCGGATCTTGATACGCTTTTAAGAGAGGACGCTATTGGGCGCACTCGATTGAGGCGAATTCTTTTGTAGTTTTAATTTTAATAAATTTCTGAGGGATTTCCCTCAGTCATTCACCAAAAAAAAAAGTTGTAATATAAACACGAATAAATGGGATCTCCTTTATATAATAGGAGAAGATTTTGAAGCCTTTAAGGCTATCCACATCAGCCAAAAAAATCACAAATTTATTCCACCAATAAAATGCTTTAGTTTTGACACGTCATCCCTCTTCTCTCAATTATTTGGACAAAAAACAAAATAACCCATTCATAAAAGCTCAGTTCCTCACCAAGCATAAGCCCAACAAAGAAACCCGATTTTCTTTCCACTCATCTCAACGTCGTCTTCCTCCCCTGGAATTAAGAACGATTCGCTTCCCAAAACTAAAGAAATCAATCACCGTTACAACTTTCTAATCTTCATTACTCATGATTACTCTTACATACCTTAAGAAAATTATGCAACCGTTACCACTTCATCATCTTTATATGTCGTCCCTCTTCTCTTAAAAACCATGTGCCGTTTACGTTCCAGTTTTCTCATTAATATGGAACGATCTTCTCCTTTCTTTTCATTGATCATGAATTTTCATTCAACCCTTCATTCATTCAGGCTGCGAGCTGAGAAATTTGGATTCTACTCTTTCATCCGTTGTTTGCGAATTGAATTGATTTGATTTACTTTTTTGATATCTTTATGTTAATTTATGCAGCAAAACAGGTTTTGAAATGGCGAAATCACGACTCAATATACTGAAGAACAAAAAAAAGATTCAGATCAAACAGTTGAGAAGATAAAGTCACCAACCGATTCTATTAAGTTTCACCATAACTTTTACTTTTCGTTACCATAAATATAGTAAAAATATATTGTTTTGAATCATACTTACCAAAAACATATTAGATAAATGATTATGTCCACTAAAAAATTTAATCGGTCGATTTTTGAATATTGAATGTCTTAATATGATAGGTGTTACGTTTTAAGTGTGTACAAAATATAAAAATAAAAGAAATTGATTTACAATAACAAAACCAAAAAACGAACATTGTCTTATAATGTATGACAAAAAATGTAATTGAGTGATATATATCTTATAATTACAAAAAATATATTTTTTAATAACTCTATAAAATGTTTTAAAACCCAACTTTATCACTGACCAAAATACTACTACATAAATGAGTTAAATCGGTTTGAGTTTCTCAATGTGGTAATGGATTTGGTAAATATATATTTTTTTCATCAATGCTCCGCATATATCAAATATATTGAAAATATGTAAATATTTCCACCATGACAAATTGAAATGTTTTGATTGATTGATTTAATTAATGTGTTCCTTAAGTTCCTCTTTGAATGAAACCTAGGACACCTAGGATATTTAACTTTTAGTGTCTTCTCAATTAATATATATAGGATTAGATTATTTTGTGTTTTTCTTGGAATGCGATATTAGAATTAGATGCTGTGATATTGTAAGGTCTTTCTCATTTCTGGTAAGACTACAGGAATGATGTTTTATATCTACAGGTCACAAGTCACAACTACAGGAATGACTTCTCTGGTAAGACGAGTTCTTAAGTATTTTATATCGAATTCTCTACTTATTTTAAAATTTCCTTTTGAAAATTGATGTTTCGTGAAATTTTCTTTTAAAAGTTTCGTGAAATTGATGTTTTGCATTCTAATCTTTATGATTTGTCTCAGTAACTTCTTTTGGTTTGGTTGAAACTTGAAAGTCGCCAATTGTTCTTCTCAACCCCTTAAATGATGGTTTGAGGATGCAATTCTGTTTTCTCTGTAGTTACATTAGTGTTTCTGTTCTGCTCCATGATTCATCTATGTGTTATGTATGTTCCTAAGTGAATTGGCAAATCCAATTATTTAATTGTGTTACAGGTTTGCTTGTATGAGTAATGGAAATGTAGCAGCCGTAGAGTTTTGTGAAGTTGAGATTTTGTTTGTGGTCTCAGAATTCCACACAAGGCCAAACGTCTTGCGATTCTCACCAGACCAAACGTGGTTCTTCTACACTTCCTCGCTTTGAGGTTTATGAGGGAGTCCCACCTCCATATGCCAAGGTTAAATGGTGATTATACCTGACTGTCTCAAGTGAGTCTTCTTTAATTTTTGAGTTTATGATTTACTAATACTTAAATGTTCTGTTAATGATCAGTTGACTTGGTAACTAGGGTTTAGAGACTTGAGAGTGGTGACAAGTGTTGCTTATTAGCCCGTCTATCGTTTGAGGTTGGTTGAAACTTTTTTGAAAATAATAAAGGGAGTATATCTTTGATATTTTAACACATTGAGTAGTGGTACAAAAAAAATTTTACTTGAAACCCTCCTAATTCATACAATTAGATCACTGAAAACTTCAAAAAAAAAAAAAAAAAAAAAATCACTGAAACTGATATTGAAGCTTTTTCTTCACAAAGGAGCTTGAGGTAAAGAGAAAGGAAAGCTCACAAGTTATGTATGCTCATAAGAAACATCTCAACGTGCTCATAACCAAATTGGAACATTTCTAATAGAATACTCACGGAATGCCCCTTAAAATAGAATAGTCAAGCTTTCGTAGAAGTCATTATTTGTTCACATTGATAAAATAGTTTATAGAGTTTAAGGTTGTAATTTGCAACTACATTAATCCCTACATATGAACCTTTCTAAGATATGTAGTCTAATCTTCGGTGCCTTTTTCAAATTTGTGATTCATCAATCATCTCCAATATGCTTTTTCTCAATCTTTAAATTTAAGTGCAAGATATTCTTTCTATGGAAGGTAGCTCAAAGCATGGAGGAGAAAGCAAAAGACGACAACATCTCGGAGTAAATATCCGAGACTTTCTCATCAGAGACTTTGATATGCCACACCGATGGAGCATGGAAGGAACCAAATTTAAAAGCAGGCTTGGGAAGGACTTTTCACATAAGGAGCTCATCGAAACAAACTTTGGTTTTGATTGACCAAGGGGCTGAGATTGAATCTTATGTGACCTAGCCTATCGACATGCTTTCATCACAGCCAGGAACATAGGGACAACTCGACTATGTATGTTATCGGGCCCACAGGTTTTGGTCGGAGCAGTAAACGGCAACAATGCAATCAAAGAGATATTTGGCATCCTGCAAGACATAGCTAGATTTATATCTGAATTTTTATACTTCAAGGCTCGATCTGTACCTAGATCAAGTAACACAAATGCTGACTTGTTGGCCAAGACTGCTCTGAATCATGATAGGGTTGTAATGGTACCAGCTTAAGCATAATAAAATGGTTGATTTTGATGTTCAAAAAAGTGCAAGATGTTTTTTCCTAAATTTAATTTGCTTAACAAGTTATTCAAAGGAAAACTCATTTTCAACTACACAAACTATGTAATACAGGATGACATATACCCAGTATATGCAATTATAGTAAAAACTACAAATTTGTATCTTTTGACTAAAGATTGCCAATTTTTAGTTAAAATGTAATTAATTTCTTAATAAACAAATTTTTAATTAAAATATTTCAAATATAAATAAAAAACATATTATATCAAAAGACTTGGATATAAATTATTCATATAGCAATAAAAAAATACCAACAAATATACATGTTTAAGAAAATTTTTTTTTAATCCAAACCCACGATGGAGTCAAATTTGACTCACGTAAAGTAAAATATAATTTAGTCTTCACGAGACGAGACCAGTAAAAAAGAACCATTTAATATTTTTTTAAACATTAGGTAAAATTCCATTATTTTCCTGTATATAAATACACAACTATAATTTATCAATGATATATAACACATATTTTATATATATACGTACTTAAGTTGGACAAACTAAAATTAATCGTAAGAAAATTATTTCTCAAATAGATACTAATAACAAAGTTTTACTTTGACAAATCGGTAGAAGATATCGGAAGATACAATAAAAAAGTTTACACAACAGTTGCTAAAACAAACGCCGCACAACATGTTAGGGGAATTCACGGCATTTGAGAAATTAATCTTCACTATGTCATTTTTATTCATTTTCAAACAATCTTCCACCTTTCCTACTTTGTGGGCTCACACATTATCGAGTTAAGTTTTTGTGGTCTACAATTCTCATTGTAAAATAATCTTTGAATAAAGTTGTTATCAACTACTATTCTTTTTACATGCAAAATTAAACACGAATAGCAAAATCGAAAATAAGTTCCAAGATATTATACCATAAGATAATATAGTGAAAATACTTCTCTAATGATAACCTATTTAGTTTCTCATAAACATACCACAATAAAAAAATTGGAAAAAAAAACATCCAAACAAAATAAAACAAAATAAATCAACCAAATTTGGAAATATAACAAACTTCCAAAATTAATAAACCACCAACACATACGCATAAATAACGGAAAAAAAATTAAGAAATTAAATCATAATTTCACCACAAATCCTGCGTGTAACGCGGGGAAAGACCTAGTAAATTGACTAACAAATGATAAGTTAGCGGAAACTAAGACTTGAAGTTAAATCTTAACACATGTGAAAATAAATACAAAGGAATACTAATAACTAAACATTTTTGTATAATAAATAGTATTAATTTTGGGTTTTAATCTAAGGGAAAATTAAGGAAATACACTCAAAAAAATTATAATTAATAGATTACACCATCTATTTTATAATTAAAGAAATACCCTTTATTTGTCATTTTTATCCTTCGATTGAAACGATCAAAACCAGATCAACATTTTGATGGTGATCGGGAGAAAACTCCTTTTTTTATGTCAAAAATTGGTTTTTTGGTGATCGGGTTTCATCAGTCTCTAAACAGCTCCATAGTTTGAGAGAGAAATCGATCTCATCCCAGTGTAAATTGAAGGACATAAATCTTTCGTCAAATCACAGTAGAATGGAAAAATTGATTTCCACCAACACCAATCAATCACAAAATCCCAAACCAGGGTTCATGCGATGTATACAGAATCAATTCACAAAAATCGCCGTAAGTGCAACGAGGATCGAACGGAGAGACGATGAAGCAACGAAACTTGACATTACGAATAGCTCGAGAATTAACTCGGAGAGGAGGAAGAAAACTTTTACTGAAGCTATAATGACTCGTTTTACCTTCAATCGATAAATGCTCCGTCGTAATATCCACCGCCTCTTTGATTACTCTTCCGCCGCCGCCTTTGCCGTTGTGCTTCTCCGGCCAAAATCACACCATCTTTTTCTTCTTTTTGCTTTCCATTCCGATCGTATTTCCGGCAAATGAACAAACAAACCTCAAAAAAAATTCAAATCCGATCACGTTTCGTTGTCGAGAGAAGATTGTCTTACACATGGGTTGTCTCTGTGTCAAAAATTGGATTGGTTTGATCGTCTCAGGTGAAGGGTAAAAAAGACAAATAAAGAGTATTTTTTTAATTATAAAATAGCTAGTGTATTTTATTAATTTTAATTTTTTTTGGGTGTATTTTCTTAATTTTCTCTTTATCTAATGGAAAAAAATACTATACTAAATACAATTAAAAATATTTGTCAATATGCTCTTAATTTTAGCTATGATCCTAAGCAAAAGCTTCATTTTCTATTGAGTAGGCATGTCTCTGGATGCAGTCTTCACATGCCTCCAAATCAATGTTTTGGAAATTAGACCGGACACCAACTCAGTGTATTCACTGGATGACTGGTTTAACCGGTCTGACCGGGTTTTGTAATTTTCTTAATGTATGTATTGTCTTACTGCCTTAGGTGTCATTGACAACCATGAGAAATAGACTACGACGTCTCATTGACGACCATGAGAACAATATGCATAAAAAGTCAAAAGATAGTGAAGTACATGGGAAAGTGTTTGTAGTGCAACAAGTTGGAGAAGAAGACCAAGAAACCAAACAAAATAAAGAAACGAGTGTGAACCTGTAAGAGAATAAGCAAGAAGAAGATGAAACAGATGGTAACATTTGATGATATAAGGATGTGATAATTCTTTGTATAGTGATCACTATATGTACACGGATCTACTCACAAGACAAATGATGCCAAAACGAGGGAATAAATACCAAGAAAGAAAACAAAAACAATGCAAATATGCAATGTATCATTTACGTTCTCGTATCCTGTGGTTAGTTTTGTAAAGTGATCATCATTATTAAGAGACGTCAAATTTGATATTAAAGTAAATATAAGAGTTCTGATAAAAAAAAAAAAAGAGTATTATAAGAGAAGTTAAACCCGCGCGTAAGCGTGGGTATCGGCCTATTGGTGTTGAAATTGTGTCCAGTATTGCTGAGACCAAACCGGCAAGAAAATCAAAGACAAAAGCAAGTCCCCTGAAGTTAAGAAAGAAAGTGCATCAAAAAGCCTGAATTAAGGTTATCTAGCAGATTTCCATGACAAGAATCCGATAAGAACTCACGTTAGCAAAAATCACTTATGTAAGAGGGCTCTGGTGTTGATAACCATAGGAGAAAGTGCTAAGCAAACAACTATATCGCGCCACTCTGTCTCTCAAAGAGCTCATTCTTTAATCAAAGGAAATACCTCTCCACCACATCTTTCAAGATTCTCGAAACATCTTCCTTCAAAGACAATGGATCTTGATACCAGAACAGGATCCTGATATTCAAAAAGTGTCAAACCGGTCTACCTTTTTATAAAACAATAGAGCAAACAATCGCCGGTTTCAAAATTTCAATCGAATTATATGAAAAATGAACGAAAAATGTAGACTAACATAGCTTGTGAAAAAAAATATTACAAGAGGTCAAACCTCAGTGGTGTTTCGTGGTTCTTGATAGATGATTCTTTCGATAAGTAAGCAAGAAGTTTAAAGGCAGCTCTGTTTCTTCCATCTACTAACTTTCTAGGTGCGATAACACTGCATGACGATGAAGCTGCCGATCTCACAACAGCTTAGAAGAACAATCTAGCCAATCCTCCTATAACCAGTTTCCAAGTCGGAAACAAGAAAACAACTCAAAGCTTAAATCAAACCCACCATTTGCTCCTAATTTATCAATAATATCCTTAGAGACTTCAATCAATTCTTTAGAGCACTGAGATAAATTCGAGTTAACAAAGTGTAATGTTTCCACGTATTGATACTTAAGCACTCTAAAATTGACTGAAGATGATAAGACGCATACAATTGTTGATGGGGAACGTAGCGGGAAAAAGCCTGGTTCGACTCGAAACAGAGACGAAACAGAGGATGGAACGATGTCAATCAAGTTCAAACAAGAACGAGATTGAGAAAGGCTCGGATACTCTCCGAAGTGCTTCACAAAGCTCTTTGTAAAAAAAGGATCAATTCAATAATATCAAGCGTATCTTTACAAGAGGAAGAAGACGCACATAAATACTGTAAAAGAACCGAAACCTAGTCTAAATCTAAATAAAGATAGAAACAAATCTAAAGAGACTTATCTCAAAACCAAATAAAAGCATAATTAAAAGATAAACACAAAACAGAAACTTGTCGAAGAAGTAAAGCCGATGGAAGTCTTCGACGAGTTTGAAATGGCGCTGCATCAGGTCACCCCGGGTAAGAGAGGATTCGCCCTCGAATCCGAATCGGGATTGGCACCTGCAAAGGGTGTGAGATGCTTCACATTGAACACATTCGTCGTTCGTACATGCGATGGAAGCTGAATTCTATAAGCGTTATCGTTGATACGCTCCTACACCGGGCAAGGACCAATCTTCCTTGACTTGAGCTTATTAAATTCATGTGATGGTATGCGATCTTTGGTAATAAACACCCATACCAAATCTCCTGGCTCGAAACGAAGCTTCCGACGTTTCGTATCAGCAACCGCTTTGTATTTGGCCACCGAGGCTTCAAGGTTCTCTTTAGCCTTGCGATGAACCTCGGTAAGAGAATCAACGAAGTCCACTGCGTCACCGTGCAAACGCGTTCTATCAGACACATGAGAAAGATCAAGAGGACACCTCGGAATCATGCCATAAACGACGCGGAAAGGACTGAAACCCAAACTGCGATTTAAGGCGTGGTTATGAGCAAACTCAGCTTGGCTTAACTTTGTATCCCAGCACCCAATGTTGTCACCAACTAAACAACGTAACAAATTGCCCAGCGAGCGGTTCGTAACCTCAGTTTGTCCATCCGTTTGAGGGTGGTAAGCTGTGCTCATATCCAAAGAAGTGCCCAACAGTTTCCACAAGGGATCTCCAAAAATGACTCAAGAATCGAGTATCCCTATCCGAAACAATGGAAATCGGCAAACCATGAAGACGATAGATGTCCCGAAAGAACAAAGAAGCCACGTTCGAAGCATCCGCAGTCTTTTTACACGGGATGAAGTGAGCCATTTTTGAGAATCGATCGACGACGACAAAAATAGAATCATTGCCCCTTTGAGTGCGTTGAAGCCCGAGAACAAAATCCATGCTGATGTGAGTCCATGGTTGATCCGGGATGGGAAGAGGCATGTATAAACCGGCATTAGAAGCGGTGGCCTTTGACTCTTGGCACACACGACAACGTTTGACAAATTTCTCCACATCTCTTCGCAGAGAAGGCCAAAAATATGAAGTGGCAACCAAATCGAGAGTCCTATCGCGGCCGACATGGCCTTCATTATGTAACTCCATGACTATCTTCAGGCGAAGGCTACAGTCTGGAATACACAAACGCAGACCCCTAAAAATAAAACCTTCCTGCAAGATAAAGTCGCTGGCCACTCCATTGTTCAAATCGGCCAAGATAGGCTTGAAAAACGAATCTGTAGCATACAGGTCCGCAAACGAATCAAAGCCCATGATCGATGTATGCATAGAGGTTAACAAAATGTGACGGCGGCTTAGAGCATCGGCGACTCTATTGGATTTACCGGACTGATGCTTAATCGAAAAAGTGAATTGCTGTAAGAACGCGATCCATGCGGCATGACGGGAAGATACCTTTGCCTGGCTGTCGAGATGACGCAATGCATCATGATCAGTGAACAAGACGAATTCACGATGCACAAGATAGTGGCGCCAGTGTTTAATTGCCTGAACAATGGCATAAAACTCAACGTCATACGTGCTATATCGCCTTCGTGCACCTGCGATCTTCTCACTAAAAAAGGCAATAGGCCGACCTCGTTGGCTCAACACTGCTCCAATGCCCTGCTTCGAAGCATCACAATGAAGCTCAAATGTTCCAGAAAAATCAGGTAGAATCAACACAGGAGCCGTCGTCAGTTTCTCCTTGATTATAGCAAACGCAGCAGTCGCCGCTTCCGTCCAAACAAAAGCACCAGTTTTCATACAGTCTGTAATCGGTGCCATGATTGAGCTAAAGTGTGGCACAAATCGTCTGTAAAACGATGCCAAGCCATGGAAACTACGCACGTTGGGTATGTTACGAGGAACCGGCCATGAACGGATCGCTTCAATTTTAGAAGAATCCACCGAAAGACCACGATCGGAGACGACATAGCCTAAGAAAAGAACCTGATTAGTGCCGAATGAGCACTTGTGCTTTGCCGCAAAAAATTGTTCCTTGCGCAAGACGTGCAGAACTTCGCGGAGGTGCTTCTCGTGGTCAGCTTCGGATGAGCTGAAGATGAGGATGTCGTCGAAATAGACAACGACAAATTTACCAATGAATGGTCGAAGAGCTTGGTTCATGATTCTCATAAAAGTGCTTGGCGCGTTTGAAAGCCCAAAGGGCATGACGAGCCATTCAAACAGCCCCTCTCTCGTTTTAAACGCCGTTTTCCATTCATCCCCGGGACGAATCCGAATTTGATGATATCCACTCTTGAGGTCTATCTTGGAAAACACTGCAGCCGACCCAATTTGATCTAGTAAATCGTCTAAGCGAGGGATCGGGAAACGATATCTTACAGTGATCTTATTAATGGCACGGCTGTCAATACACAATCGCCAAGAGCCATCTTTTTTTGGAATGAGTAAAGCGGGTACAGCGCAGGGGCTTAAGCTTTCCCGGACGTGGCCCTTGCGAAGCAACTCTTCCACTTGACGTCTTAGTTCTTCGTGCTCAGGTGGACTCATCCTGTAATGGGGACGGTTTGGTAACGTGGCACCGGGCACTAAATCAATATGGTGCTGGATCTCTCTCAAAGGCGGGAGGCCTAGAGGCAAATCTAAAGGAAACACGTCCTCAAACTCACGCAGAACAGGATCAAAACGTGAAGATGAAGCAGGAGCCGGCGCCTTAGGCATGTGAAGAAGCGCAAATAATCGACCCTCTTGTCTGAATTCTGTTTCGAAATCAGGAAGAGAACAAATGAAAGCACTCCCATTTTTAATACCATTGCGGGATTGGACACTTGCTGGTGTTTCATCCACTGGAGGCGGGGTGCCGTTATCACGCGTGGGGAGGAGAACAATTTTGTGCGTCTCCCAAATAAAGCTATACGTGTTCTTAGCTCCATCATGTGTGATTTTTCGGTCAAACTCCCATGGACGCCCGAGGATCAAATGACTAACATCCATCTTAGCAATATCACAATAAAACCTGTCACGATAGTGTGGGCCAATTGATAGTGGCACCAAGGCGCGGTGAGTGACACGCACAGCAACCCCATCCTGGACCCACGACAGTCGATATGGTGATGGATGGTCTTCGAAGTGCAGTCCGAGTTTAAAAACTGCTTCTTCAGCGATAATATTATGTGAACTACCTGAATCTATGATAAATGTGCAGATTTTGCCCATGATTGTGCAGGTAGACCAAAAGATGTTGTGGCGTAGCCACGAGTCTTCACGACCAGGAGGAATCAAACACGATCGCTTAAGCACGAATGAGGAATTCTCTAAATTTCGGCATGGTTGAGTCAAAATCAAAGCGGTTCCGACATCACCAGGTGTGATAACCGCGGCTGCTAATGCATCATCATCATCTCCTTCCGTGTCGTACAGTGGTGGAAGCTCCTCTGTCTTCTCATCTGCCATTAAACCTCGACGCTGCTGGTTGTGTGCATGTGGGCATGCGGTTTGCCGATGACCCAGCTCGCCACAGGTGTAACAGCGAAGTGCATTAGGTCGTGTTGAACGCCGGAGACCAAAATCATCAGGAGCTCCCGGTGGACGCGAAGCCGAAGCTTGCGGATCAGCAGAGTCACGTGCTGAGTTTCCAATGCCCGTAGAGATCGGCTCCTTCGCCTTTGACTGCACAGAAGACCACGAAGAGGACTTCAATTGTTGTTCGAACGAGGCGGCTCTCCTGTGTGCTTCAGCCACAGTAACAGGATCGAATTGGGCAAGGGAATTCTGCAATTGTTGCCGCAAACCGCCGATGAAGCGAGAGACAATTTGAGTCTCGCTGTCCATTAAATCGTTACGCGTAAGCAGGATGTAAAATTCCTCGGCATATTCATCCACAGAACGAGTCCCCTGTCTCAAGTTCTGCAATCTTGTAAATGTGGACCTCTCATAGTTGTGGGGCAGAAAGGTGTCACGCAGCTTCTTTTTAAGCTTTTCCCACGATCGGATCGGGGTTTTTCCTTGACGAGCTCGCGTAGCCTTCAGCTGTTGCCACCACGATGCAGCATGGTTGCGGAATTTTGTGGCTACTAATGGAACACGTCTATCATCGGGGACTTCCTTAAAGTCGAGTATCTCTTCTGTCGCTGTGATCCAATCGACGAGTGAATCACCTTTGACACCCCCGTTGAATTCTGGGATTTCGACCTTGAAGGCTTGTTCCCAACGGTTCTCACGGTGAAGATTGTCAAAGCGCTGGTCCCGAAACAGGTGTCGACGACGGTCACGCTCGTCGTTTGCAGCCCCTTCTTCACGCGCAAAAGGGTTGTCGTGAATCGGGATCTCACCCTCATCACGGGCATAGTTGCGCCTCTGAGCGTCGATGATTGCTGTTGTCATCTCACGAATGGATGACTGGATCGAGTTGTGGATTGACTCTTGAATGGTGGTGTTGAGACTCTCCTGCATCTCAGCGAGAGTAGTCTTCAAGTCGGCTAAATCGTTCACTGTGACGGGTTTTGGTGGCATGGTTGGTTGACTCAAGCAACGAGGATCGTTTGAATCTGATACCAAATGATGGGGAACGTAGCGGGAAAAAGCCTGGTTCGACTCGAAACAGAGACGAAACAGAGGATGGAACGATGTCAATCAAGTTCAAACAAGAACGAGATTGAGAAAGGCTCGGATACTCTCCGAAGTGCTTCACAAAGCTCTTTGTAAAAAAAGGATCAATTCAATAATATCAAGCGTATCTTTACAAGAGGAAGAAGACGCACATAAATACTGTAAAAGAACCGAAACCTAGTCTAAATCTAAATAAAGATAGAAACAAATCTAAAGAGACTTATCTCAAAACCAAATAAAAGCATAATTAAAAGATAAACACAAAACAGAAACTTGTCGAAGAAGTAAAGCCGATGGAAGTCTTCGACGAGTTTGAAATGGCGCTGCATCAATTGTTCGCACCAAATACTCAATCTTCGAATCAAAAACCTAAGAAACAAAATTTCAAAGTAAGAAACACAAAATCTATACAGAAACAACGCAAAATCGAGACTTCGATAGAATATTTACAAACCTGAGGTGCCTTGAAGCACATAAGCGATATCACCGAATCCTAAACCCTAACCAGAGAATCCTCGCCACCGATATCGAGAGTTAGAGATCGGTTAAGCTCCGAGATAGCGAGTCCCATAGATGAAGATTCTTCTTCGATAACTTGATCTTCGATAACTTGTTACCTTATGGTCCTTTCCTTTACCTTACTAAAAATATATGGAAATAAAAATTACGTCACAGATTCATTATAAGGAGTATTTTTTTTCAACAAGATGGTTTAGGAAACAATAATATCTAATTGACATATCCGATGTGAACAAATTAGAAATTGCAATATATAAATTAGGCAAAGCAAGTTATTCGGAAAAAATACAAACCCTAAAAAGAAGTATCTAAAGCGATGAAAAGAAAAGAGAGAGAGAGAGAGACTCAAAAGAGATTATGGTACGGAACAACAACTACCACTTGTTCTTGTAGAAGATATCTTAGAGAGACTTGGCGTAAAATCTCTTATCAGATTTACATATGTTTCGAAGGAATGGAACTCGGCGATCAAATCAACATCGTTTGCATCGAGACTTCTAATCCGAGCATAGTCGCGAAATCCCGATATCCTTATTGGGGTAAAAGGCCTGACGGCTGTCTCTTTAAAGCAAAAACATATTCTTATCTAAATACATTTGAATTAGAATCTTCAAAATTTAAAGAGATCTATATTATCCCCAAGCCCGACAGACCTTGTTCAATCACCAGAAGCTGTGATGGCCTTGTTTGCGTCTACGATAACGTACATTCAGTTTATCTCATCAATCCCGCCACTAGATGGTCTCGATCACTTCCTCGTGCTAAGATTCAACGAGTTAATCGGGCTAGATTAAATCTGGATAGTAAGTTTCCCTTTTCTATGCTTAATTTAATTCATTTGCTAGCATGGATATACAATAAAATACTCTTTCTATTAATCCATTAATTATTTGATTTTGTTATTGTTTGTACTCTCTCCTAGTTGATTGCAAATTCGGATTCAATCAATTAGTATTGGGTAAAGACATTATGACAGGCAAATACAAGATGGTATGGTTATATAACTCTTTAGAACTAGGCCTATATGGTGATGGTCACAGCAGTTGCGAGGTTTTTGATTTTAGCACTAATACTTGGAGACATGTGATTGGCTCTACGCATTGCATTCATCCATTGTCTCCTGTATATTTAGATGGATCGCTTCATTGGTTGACTCGCCAGGTTAACGGAGAAACAAAAATATTACATTTCGATCTTCACAATGAGGTTTTTCCAAGTACTGTTAGAAACTCCAATCCTCCATGAATCTCCGGATAACATTGTCATATGCAGTCTCAGTAGTCATCTTTGCGTATCGGTAAATAAAAGCAACATTCAAGAAATATGGTTATTGAATTCATACAAAGTATGGAAGAAGACTTATAGTATAGATTTATACGGAAAAATCTCATTAGTACCGGTCACACTTTTCAACAAAAGAAAAATAGGATTGCTATTGCTTTACAGGTCTACTCAGTATCGCTGTTTGGTGGTACCCAATGCCATACTAGGTTCCGATTATATATTTCCAGGATATTTTGATTTGGAACAAGCTATTTCTTATGTTCCAAGCTTGATCTCTATTTAGTTGAAGATTTTTGTTTTGGTTTTAATTTTTATTCTTTTTGTAAGGATTTTTTCTATTTTTAACTTCTATTGTAATCGAATGAATATTATTATTATTTGAAATTTCTAGTTAAAGATAGCGATAGTCACTATCTACCTAGCCTTTGTCTTCTTTTCTTTTTTTTTAATTTGTTGTAACTTTGTATCATCTATTATGAATAATCGTATTCCACAAAGAACATATTATTCTTACATTTCAGACTCTACACGACATGATTATGGGAGTTTGCAGACTCTACACAACATGATTGCTTAAGAGAGTTTGAAAGATGGATCCGGTTTGATTGCTTTTGTAGAAATTTCATATCAGATACTTCGTTTGATGAGAAATGTGACACTAAAACACAAACAGCATTTTGACTTACTTTGCCTAGATCAAGATCTCTATGAATGATCCCTGAGCTTATATCATTTCCGGTTTTGGTTCGGTTTTGCAGAACGGTTTCTCTAATGGATGGGAGCTTCAACACTACACCAATGCAGCTCGCTTGGCCACATCAAGTGATCGAAACAGAACAGTCTTACCATCACCCGCAACTACAACCACCTCCACAACCACCGCAACAATGGCCTTTCGACAGCTTGAACCAACCGGTATGGGGAAGAGAAGAGGATCAAGCTCATTGATATGGTCAAATTTACCCTAGACCTACTCTCTCAAATTAAGAGATCGATTGTAGTACTTGAGGTTATCGAATCCACAGGGAATCAGGGACACAATAGATAATTAAATTCAGACTAAGCTAGGCAAATATAATATAAGAAAAAGCAAATAAAACAAAGCAAGATAGTGGTAAGCTTTAAACAATGAAGATAAAAGCTAGGTTCAGGAAAATCTCAGGAGAATCAGAATTGCAGAGATAAACAGATAATTAGGAATATGAAAGCTCTGTTCCTAAACATGAACACGAATGTAAAACAAACCAGCTGTCGCTGCGAATATTATCTATGCTTAAACCCTAGACAACCAACTGTCGTTGCGAAATCAGATTGATCTAAACAAGCATTAAAGTTCAAGTTCAATTGTTCACAAAACCCTAAACCAAATGTCTTTGCGAATAGGAATTTTGCTCATCAAAGACTAGTTCAAGCAATCAATAACACTGTCGTGTCTATCAATTAACCTAATATCAGATTCTAGTTCATGACGCTAAAATCAGCAATAAACACAAGTCAAGATGAAGAACTTCTAATGATATTATCCTAACAATGAAATCAGATCTAGCAATTCATCAAAACCCTTAAAAACCCTAAACCTAACAGAGAAATTACTCAGACATGTTTAATGAAGCACAAAACATCTTTATTAGAGATATCTCTTAAGAGTAATTCTAAACACAATAAAAATAAAGCTCCAGCCTAAACAATGGATGTAAATACGTATATCTAGGGTTCCGAACCGTCATAGATCACAAAAGTAAACATCTGGAGTCTTCGGGCTTCGAACGGGCTTCTTTGATTAAGTTTCGGGCTTGACAGAACAGGGTGTCGATCGACACTCATGGTGGTGTCGATCGACACCAATCTTCAAATCGGCTTCTTTTGTTCCAGTAACTAACGTGTCGATCGACACACTTCATCAGTGTCGATCGACACAGATTCAAAATCTTGGTTCCGAATTTGTATTTTGCCACTTCACTCCGTGAATGCTCCAAAACCTCCAGTAAACATCTTTTATGCTCCAGACGGTCCAGTTCCTGTAAAGACACTAAAACAATACCAAAAACACCAAAAGACACTAAAACATGGACTTATATCATGGTTGAAAACCGGTAAAAACCATGATATATCAACTCCCCTAGACTTAGCTTTTGCTTGTCCCTAAGCAAAACAGATATAATCACTCCTTTAGGAACCACATACCTTTGCAAAGCAAATCCGATGATACTTCGATGTTTCCCTAGAAGCTTAGCAGTCCTCCAGATTGAACCCAAACTCCTTAGAGAAACTCAGACTTTCAGTCGTAGACCCCTTTAGTAGATTAAGTGTGGTCTCATCGAGGGAATATCGATCGCTGGACCTTCTAGATTCTTTCACTTCCTTGAACACTTTCTTGCGTTTCACCCTCTCTCTTCCCTCTGAAACTGTATCCAATTAAGGATATCATAGAGATGCAATGCCTTTTTGTTGAATGATTTTTTTGTGATGGCGGGTACCTCAGCAGAGGGTCCTTTACCATTTGTATGCTCCATTTTTGAATTTGGTTGCACTTTTCTGCTTGTTTTTTTTATTTCCTTGGCATCTCTATGATCACTAGATCAACTCTCATTACTGGTGTTCTTGTGGAGACAGGGTCATGAGGCTTTCTTTTTTCGATCTAGGACAGTTATACTCGTCATTCGGGAAGAAGTTTCAAGAGCGGTTCATCCTCGCTTTCAAGTGTTTGGAAGCTGAATCAAGCCTTGCGATTAGCCAACGCCCTTGACAAGAGATTAGAGTTCATTAGGGTCGGGGTCTTTGACATCCTTTCTGGCGTTCTCCAGAAATCTGAACTCGCTCCGTTAAACCGATCCACTTCCAGTTACCCACCTCAGTAAAACCAGCCAACTTGCATTGGTAATGGTCCATGAGTGCTGTTCAAAACAAGTCTAAAGGAAAGGTTTTGACTCTAAAAATTTTAAAAATGACTCAAAAACACCAAAAGAAAACACAAAAGTTAGCGACTACCTCCCCCAGACTTAAATGACATTGTCCCCAGTGTTATTAAGCCTAAGATCGGTGAAAGAAACATAAACAAAATTGAAACGAATTGAAAAAGGAAGAAGAAACTTACCTGCCGAGGGGTGTCGATCGACACTGTTGATGGTGTCGATCGACACCAAGAAATTTTTGCCCACATATCGATTGATCAAGTCGATCCGAGGCTCCATCGATTGGTCTTCTCCTCGGGTGTCGATCGATACACTCAGTGAGTGTCGATCGACGCTTGACTCTCTGTTTTTTTTTTTTTTTTTTTTTTTTTTGAACTGAAACACTTAAAGTAAAACGTTAGTAAAACAAAACAAAAATAAAAATTTAAATATACTTACCAGTGGGTTGCCTCCCACTAAGCGCTTGTTTTGAGTCATTAGCTTGACATCAATAGGCGTTTGGATCGTCGGGAAGTGTTGTACCTCCCTTATCCGTTAGGATGGTTGCAGCTCTGTCCTTTGTTCGACCTTTCTTTGCAGCTCCAGCTCCCCCAGACTTATCAAAAACTATTCCTGGAAAAAGTTTCATCGTGTTCTCCATCATTTGATGGATCACTTCTCCTCCTTTCTCCTCTAAGTCTGAAGGGATGATGATATTGATTTTTGCGAATAGCTTTGAGGTCCTTTTAAGCTTCACCTTGGTTTGATCACTTCTCCTTCCTGCAGAAACATCAATAAAAAAACCAAGCTTTCGAGAAACTCGTTGCTTGCATGAGTGCGAAACAGTTTTTTCACAATTTAAATTCTTATTGACGAAAGCAGGAGAATTAGAAATAAGTACAGGAAGTTCATACCTTGGCTCTCTTGGAGGATTCTCAATGATGGTCATGGAAAAAGTCTCTTCAACTTCCTGTGATGACTTTCGAGCTCTGGAGAATGGAAGCTTGGGAGTATAGGCTCGTTCTTCGGCTGATTCGGACGATTCGCGAAGATTTAACTCGGACTGGGAAGGGTGTCGAGCGACGCTGGAGTGGTGTCGCTCGACACCACTATTAAACTCAGCTTCTGCGTCGAGCTTACTGTCGAGCGATCCTGCTTCTTCTTCACGTGTCGATCGACGCATGCGACTAGTGTCGCTCGACATTAGCTGTTCAATTTCAGAAATTGCCTTAAACGCATCAAAGGAGCCCTCGTCTTCCACAGGAATGGTAATGCAAGCATGCTTGGAGTTCGTATCAGTCTTCGCATTAAGAAACTCTTCTTGCCACTTGATAGAAACAGCAGCTTCAGCAACCTGATCATCCAATTTCTCTACATAAGTTCCCAAAGCTTCGAGCTTTCCATTCAGATCAGTGTAAAGTGATTCCAGCTTTCTATTGAAGTCCTCAGTCAACTTCTGCTGTCCTTCGAGAAGCTTCGCAAGCATAGCCTCCATCCTGCTTTCTGATGATTGAGGTGGAGGCGTTTGATACATTGAAGCACCATAGTCTCTCTGGTAGTCATTCCTCTGAACCGACGGAGGTTGAACCGCTGATTGATTCGCGTAGAACCACGCAAAACTGTTGAAATCGGCTAAAGTTCTTGGTTCCTGGACAGGCTGTCGATCGATGCTAAAGCAGTGTCGATCGACACCAGCATCTCTGACGTGTCGAACGATCGATTCTTCATGTCGAGCGACGCTTCTGATTTTGTCATGTCGAGCGACAGCCATGTTGTGTCGCTCGACACGACGTTCTTCCTCACGAGAGATTTTGATTTCCTCGTCGCGTCTCAGCTGTTCTTCGTCGATCTGCTCAACCATCACATTTCCTTTAGTATCAAGCTTCTGTCCAAGCTCGTTGCACCGATTCCCTTTAAGATCAAACAATCCTTCGTCCCTCTGAATCAGGATTAGGTGCGTATCCATCGTCGTTTACGCCTGAAACTCAAAACAAAACAAAAACAAAAGCAAAAACAAAAACAAAAACAAAAATAAAGACCTAGACAAAATCCTAGTAATAAGAATCTAATGGTATGATTCCCCGGCAACGGCGCCAAAATTTGATATGGTCAAATTTACCCTAGGCCTACTCTCTCAAATTAAGAGATCGATTGTAGTACTTGAGGTTATCGAATCCACATGGAATCAGGGACACAATAGATAATTAAATTCAGACTAAGCTAGGCAAATATAATATAAGAAAAAGCAAATAAAACAAAGCAAGATAGTGGTAAGCTTTAAACAATGAAGATAAAAGCTAGGTTCAGGGAAATCTCAGGAGAATCAGAGTTGCAGAGATAAACAGATAATTAGGAATATGAAAGCTCTGTTCCTAAACATGAACACGAATGTAAAACAAACCAGCTGTCGCTGCGAATATTATCTATGCTTAAACCCTAGACAACCAACTGTCATTGCGAAATCAGATTGATCTAAACAAGCATTAAAGTTCAAGTTCAATTGTTCACAAAACCCTAAACCAAATGTCTTTGCGAATAGGAATTTTGCTCATCAAAGACTAGTTCAAGCAATCAATAACACTGTCGTATCTATCAATTAACCTAATATCAGATTCTAGTTCATGACGCTAAAATCAGCAATAAACACAAGTCAAGATGAAGAACTTCTAATGATATTATCCTAACAATGAAATCAGATCTAGCAATTCATCAAAACCCTTAAAAACCCTAAACCTAACAGAGAAATTACTCAGACATGTTTAATGAAGCACAAAACATCTTTATTAGAGATATCTCTTAAGAGTAATTCTAAACACAATAAAAATAAAGCTCCAGCCTAAACAATGGCTGTAAATACGTATATCTAGGGTTCCGAACCGTCATAGATCACAAAAGTAAACATCTGGAGTCTTCGGGCTTCGAACGGGCTTCTTTGATTAAGTTTCGGGCTTGACAGAACAGGGTGTCGATCGACACTCATGGTGGTGTCGATCGACACCAATCTTCAAATCGGCTTCTTTTGTTCCAGTAACTAACGTGTCGATCGACACACTTCATCAGTGTCGATCGACACAGATTCAAAATCTTGGTTCCGAATTTGCATTTTGCCACTTCACTCCGTGAATGCTCCAAAACCTCCAGTAAACATCTTTTATGCTCCAGACGGTCCAGTTCCTGTAAAGACACTAAAAAATACCAAAAACACCAAAAGACACTAAAACATGGACTTATATCATGGTTGAAAACCGGTAAAAACCATGATATATCACTCATGGCAATGACCACAACAGTTTGATGGGAGTTTCTGAAAATTTAATGGGTGGGTCTGCAAATTTGCACCCCAAATCAGGTGAAAACATGCTTTAAGTTGTTGGGAAAACATTAGATCATGAATGTGTATATACATCGTATAAGCTTGTCTGTCTCTCTCTCTATAATTATAAATATAAGAATTAGATATTTGTTAAGAAAGGTATCACATTTGATTCAGAGAGACAAAATTGGTATTGGTTATTTATTATTTTTACCAGATTTCCACCAAGTAGCATTTAGTAGATCTAGGGGAGAAGACCCGTTCGGTCCCCGAACGGTGAGGAAAATAGCATTTTGTTGGTTGTTGGTGTTGTTTACATTGAAGAACGGCTATAGGCTTTGGTATAATTTGTACATAGAAGACGATGTAAGAATGAGTTAAATTTGCTAACAACACAGTATTTGTATTTAAAATGTGTAGGACTCGGTTTGTAGTAGGTGCAGTACGAAAGAAGTATAAGTATGGAAAATGAGAAAGTAATAAAATTCCAATGTTGAAAACTGAATTTGGTAAATTAAAGAAATTTATAATACATAATTAATACAATTATTATTTGACTCGAATGTGTTTTAGAGAGATTTATTAAACTCGTTATACAAAATGGTAATAATGTTATTTTATCGAAACCAAGCATTTGTCTTTCCGAGTAAGGAGACTCGAGGCGTCTTATCTTGTTCTAAAAAACAATCCGCTTGAACCCAAGACGTCGTCTTTTATCCGGGTTCCTTGCCATATCAAGTAATATATCGTTTTAAGTCCTACATGCTTTTTGATACTTTTGAATCAACTAAGAGAATTACGCAAAAAAAAAAAAAAAATTATGAATTAGAAACAACAACACAACAATAACAACATTACATTACCTATATGAAAACTTAAATTAGACTATCAATACCTTAGTTAAAAAGACTTGAGAGTGTTGACAACGTTGAGCACTCATTGTTAGGAGCATCAGTACATTCAAACCACTGTCTCTAAAATAAACAGTTGAATTGTTTGTAGAGTCATTAGAACTCGCAGACATCGTTATCACAAAACTAAACAAAAAATCAATATATGCAGAAATTTGATAGAGACAAAGAATAGATAAAGAACTAAGAGATTGTGTATTAGCTTTGGCTTTGGCTTCGTATTTATGTCGTAGATTCAACATTGTTAATAACAGAAAACACTATTATATCTACAATTCTTACTTAATGTTTCTGTCCATAAATGTGACTTATCAAACAACATTTATTAATCATACAACATAAATTAAAAAAGTCAAACATATCATTTAAAGCAATAAAAGAACAAATATTTTGAATTCACCCAATTAAAGCACTTTAGACTGTTTACGATCATGGCTCCTATGTTATTAAAAACCCTATTCACATTTTTTGTGAATGTTGATAACTCTGTTGTAAATCAGACAACCAGAGAATATATTGTATATTCATTGAATAAATTACTACTTATCACAAATGTATGTAGACAAATATATTTACTACTTATGATAAACGTATATAGACAAATATATTTTTACCCCTATAACGTCTACTCTCTCTCCCTCTTTCTTCTTTCTCTATCCTCTCTCACTCCTTTCTCTTTTCTTACTCCTCTCTCTCTCCCGTCTCGCCATCTCCCAAAAAAACCCCTCTATCTCTCTCCCGTCTCTCTCTCTCTCTCACTCCTCTCTCTACCTCCGTCTCACTCTCTGACTGTCTCTCCATCTCTATGTTCCTCTCTTTCTCCGTCTCTCACTATGTCTCCCTAATCTTTTTAAGATCTGTTGGATTTAATTTTTTTTGAATATGACACAGTATAAAGGGTGCCTTTGTAATAAATCATGTCAAAAAAAAAAAATTTCACCCACTACACTTTTTGTTATCCAACAAATTAAGTCTACCATCTTTGTTAGACAAAAATCAGTTTCGCTATAATCTAGGGAAATTAGAATCCACAACAAAGATTCGTAACACATTTAGACTCATAACAATAGCACTGTGCAATTTTTGCTAATACATTTTTACCCGTCTACTCTCTCCTCTTTCTCTCTCATCTATCACTCATCTCTCTTTTCTCACACCTCTCTCTCTCTCTCTCTCCCGTCTCTATATCTCACTGTTCTCCATCTCCCAAAAATAACCTCCCTCTCTCCCTCTCTCTCTCTCTCTCTCTCTCTCTCTCTCTCTCTCTCTCTCTCTCTCCCTTCTCTCTCCTTCCTTTCTCTCTCTACCTCCGTCTCTCTCACTCAATGTGTTTCCATCTTTCACTGTCCACTACAAGAAAACACCATCAATTCTGACGGAATTTTCAGCCGTCAGTATTTCCGTCGGTCAATTCCGACGGTTTACTGACGGTAATCTGACAGAAAATTCATTCCGTCAGAAATCCGTCAATTTATTCTGACAGATTTCTGACGGAAAGGGCATCCGTCAGTTTTCCGTCATAAATCCGTCATTATTAACCGACAGAATACTGACGGAAATAATCCATCATCTAATTCCGACGGTATTAATGACGGAACACTGACGGAAATAAGATTTTTTATAGGGCTGACGGAATTCTGACGGAATTCTGACGGATTCCGATGTCGGCAAACTTTGTGTGGTTAACACATCGTCTGGGTTGGCCGATGGGATTGATGTGTCGTTATGTCGGAGGTTTTGACGGTTGTCTGACGGAATTCTGACGGATTTTCATTCTACTTAAGTTTTCCAATTTCTCCGGTTGTTCATAAGATCATTTGAAAACCAAAAAAAAAAAAAATTTAGATATGAGTTCTTCATATTTTCGGTCATGGATGGACGGGCCAATGATGGAAGAGGGGGTAACTTATTAACGACTGCATACGCTATTTGTATTTCCGAGTTCATGAAGTTACCCAGAAATCAAGAGGTAGCCAAAAAAGGTCAGGATATCAAATGTCCTTGTTCTAATTGCCGTAATAGAATTAGTGTTGATGTTCCTAATGTTTGGAACCATTTATATAGATATGGATTTAGGGCCGGATATAAGGTTTGGTATTTACATGGAGAAAGGAATTATGAATATAGTAGTAGTAGTAGTAATGCACCTTATTTTCCGGATAGCGTAGGGGAACCTACAGCGGAAGTAGATGTTGGGGTAAGTACGGAAGTAGATGTTGGGGTAAGTACGGTTGCGATGGTTAGAGATAATTTCCAGTCGGGTGGTTATGAGGGTGGTAGGGTTGAAGAGCCTAATTTAGAATCTCGAAGTTTTTTCGATATGTTAGACGCAACAAAGCAACCACTATACAGCGGTTGTAGGGATGGTCATTCACCGCTATCTTCTGCTACAAGGATGATGAACATAAAGACTAATTACAATTTGTTCGAAGATTGTGTTGATGCATTCGCCGAGTTCGTGAAAGATATTTTGCCAGAAGATAATCTGGCCCCTGGATCATACTACGAGATCCAAAAACTTGTTGCCGGTCTTGGTTTGCCCTACCAGGTTATTGATGTGTGCATCGACAACTGTATGATATACTGGAGAGAAGACGAGAACCGAAATAAATGTAAATTTTGCAACAAACCACGGTTCCAGGACACAAGTGGGAGGGTGCAGATTCCCTTCAAACGGATGTGGTATTTACCCTTAACGGAGAGGTTGAAAAGGCTGTACGAATCTGAACGCACAGCTAACTCTATGAGATGGCATGCAGAGCATAGACAAGATGGAGATATCACGCATCCTTCTGACGCGGAATCGTGGAAACACTTCCAATCAGTATATCCAGATTTTGCGTGTGAACGACAGAATGTATACATAGGCTTATCCACTGATGGTTTCAACCCGTTTGGCAAGCATGGAAGAAAATATTCGTTGTGGCCGGTCATCGTGACACCTTACAATTTTCCTCCATCTATGTGCATGCGCCGAGAGTTCTTGTTTCTCTCAATTCTAGTTCCCGGGCCAGATCATCCAAGACGGTCGCTCGATATATTCCTCCAACCATTGATCTGTGAGTTAAAGATGTTGTGGGAGTATGGTGTTACGGCATTCGATGTTTCAATCAAGCAGAATTTCAACATGCGAGCGGTTCTTATGTGGACAATAAGCGATTTTCCTGCGTACGGTATGTTATCTGGATGGTCAACGCATGGAAGATTGGCATGTCCTTATTGCCAAGACAATACTTCAGCTTTCCAATTACAGCACGGCAGGAAGACTTCATGGTTTGATTGCCACAGGTGTTTTTTGCCGGATAATCATCCATATCGTCGGTCTAGAAGACATTTCAAGACGGATGTACAAGTGTTTCATGGTCCACCTCCTGAGATAGATGGTCGCAGCATGTTGGAACAGTTACGAGATTTTGGTGCAGAGCGAAATCCGGAATGTGGGGGTAATGGCCATTACCCCGTTGACGGTTGTGGGGAATATCACAATTGGCACAAGAAGAGTATTTTCTGGGATTTGACTTACTGGAAAGACCATCTACTTCGGCATAATATAGATGTCATGCATGTGGAAAAGAATTTCTTTGATAACATCATGAACACCGTATTAAATGTACCAGGAAAGAAAAAAGACAACTGGAAGTCTAGATTAGACTTGCCATCGATTTGTTCGAGGCCATCTCTTCATGTAAAGAACGGAAGATTACCGATGCCTGCTTTCCGGTTAGACGCAGGGCAGAAAGAAGTATTTTTTGAATGGTTCAAAAAATTTGTAAAATTTCCAGACGGTTACGCATCTAATCTACGTAATTGCGTGGATTCGATGGAAGCCAAGTTTATAGGGATGAAGAGTCATGATTGTCATGTCGTGATGCAGTGTCTTCTTCCATTTGTATTTGCATATCTTCTTCCACAACCTATCCACCAAGCTATTGGAGGTATATTTCTTACTCCCGTTAGTTTCTTACAACCAAAATAGTACTATATATGTACTAACTTGTTTAATTTTCGTTTGTAGGAGTTGGTGCATTCTTCCGAGATTTATGTTCAAGAACGCTTACCACCCACGGGATACGTAACTTGGAGGCCAATATCCCGGTTATCCTTTGTAATCTTGAGAAGATATTTCCCCCGTCTTTTTTGACGTTATGGAACATCTTGCTATTCACCTCCCCCGCGAAGCAGCCTTAGGAGGCCCTGTTCAATACCGATGGATGTATCCGTTCGAGCGGTACATGTTCCACCTGAAGAAAAAGGTTAAAAATTTGAGCAAGGTTGAGGGATCAATTGTCGCACAAAGCATAAACGAGGAAGTCTCCCAATTTTCCGAATATTACTTTCCACCGGCAGTTAGTACTAAGGCGAGACGGCCTCCCCGACATGATGATAGAGGTGAGAAAGCAGTCTATGACGTGGTAGTTCCCGAGTTGTTTACTCAAGTTGGTCGACCAAGTGGAAAAGCAAAGAAACGCAGACTATCACCACAAGAGGTCACACATTTGCATACATATATCCTAAGAAACTGTATGAAATTTTGGAGTACGAAAGGTATATATATATCAGTTATCATACTAAATTTATAGAATTATTTTACTTCATCTACTAACGACTGTTATGTTACAGGATATACATGTCTCTTGCACGTGAATACCATCGTGATAAGACAGATGCCGAACTTGCTGTCTTGAAAGATGAAGAAATTGAGAGGTGGTTGAAATGTTATGTAAGTTTACTATAATCACTTACTCTTAATTTTCGATGTTATCACGTTCATATGTTACTTATATCTTACTATTATCATTTTTAGGTTTCCGATTGTATAGCACGTGCTCATCCCCTCCCGACATGGTTACTAGAGTTTGTCCATGGTTTACGCAGCACCGCCATTTCATATCCCCAGTTTTGCAGTAGGGGATATTCGTTCAGGATCCGCAAGGAAGGACGTGAAACGTCAACTGCGGACTATGGTATTTCGGCAAATTCCGGCGATACCATGTACTATGGGATTTTAAAAGAAATCTTGCAAATCCGCTATCCGGGAATGTTGAACTTGAGGTGCATTGTGTTTATGTGTGATTAGTATGATCCATCCAATGGTCGAGGGGTTCGAGTTGACCCTCTTGGTGTTATTTCGATAAATTCAAGCCGAAAACTACCATATTACGATCCATTTATCCTTGCTTCTCAAGCAGACCAGGTATCAATACGCTAATATGTTTACCTATGTACTCATAGTTAACGTTTCTTGTTCATGTATATTAACAATATCAACTAATTGTTAATAGGTTTGCTACATGCCATATCCTCGAGTAGCCTACCGTACAGATCCGTGGATTACAGTTACGCCAATAAACCCCATAGGAAAAATCTATGGAGTTCCAGAACATGATGCTCTACAACCATCGAGAAGTGTACCAATGTCACCTGTTGAGGAGATGGATAACATTGACCTTGTCGTTGATGTCACACATGTCGGGGATGATCTAGTGCATTCAGACGAAGAGGAAACACGTGGGGAATTTGACGACGATTCAGACTCCATCCCTAGTGAAGATCCCTCCGAAGATTCAGAATAATAATTTGGGATTAAATGTTTGCTTTTTCATGTTCTTCTCTTACATTTGTGTGTTCCGTATTATTTAATAGTATATATATTGTCATGTTCACTGACTAATTATTGGTATTGCAACTCCAATAAAACATTACATATAATGAAACATAAAATTTAGAACACATTCTTAAAAAGGTACACAAAATCCTTGCAAATATTAAACACACAACGGTTATGGTACAACTACATAATAAACTCCGCATTTGAAAATCATATGTCGGTTTCCACTTTAGTGATGTTCTTTCCCTTTTTCTTCTTTTGTTAGAACCATTTACTGATGTTCTTTCCCTTTTTCTTCTTTTGTGGAGAATCTACAAAGCCGTCACATAATTCGCTTTTGATTGCATCAACATCTAGATTTATGTTTGGCTTCTCTGGACTTTGGGCGAACTCGAAATCATGATAGTAATGATCCTTTGGTGGCGAATCTATAAATCCGTCGCACAATTCACGTTTAATTGCATCAACATCTAAATTTAAGTTTGGCTTTTCTGGGCTTTGGGCGAATTCATAATCATGGTAATGATACTTACAGTGGAAGTACTTCAAACGTATGTATAAACCGTCTTATGTTGTATGTATAAACGTATGTATAAACATACGTTTGAAGTACTTCCACTGTAAGTATCTGACTTTTCCATCAATTGACATGGTTGCTCGCCTTCGATTGGATTGGCGTGGTGGATGTTTTGCGACCACTGGCTGTCAGGCACTATTGTTAATGTGGAATCTTCTTTATGGATTGGTGAGCAGGTATCAAATTCCCACGAGTAAGTGGGAATCTCTTGAGTGAATTCGTCCCAATGAGATTCGGTTTCCCAGGAGTATTTTGGAACATTAAATTTTTTTTTATCGGATGTTGTTTTTGCGTCTTCATTTGGAGAGCGAGAAGACATGTTTTTTTTTGTTACGGAGAGGTGTAGAAGATATACACTCCATCAGATGTATTTATAATAGAAGTTATATGTATAAACCGTCGGTATTCCGTCTGTTACGGAGAGGTGTCGGCAAAGTTTGATTGGTCAGCTGTACCGACAGATTTCCGACGCAGCTATGTCGTCAGAATTGTGTGACGGATGTCCGACAGATGGCGGACGATTTCTGATGTCGGCAATGATTGATTGGTCAGGTGGACCCACGGATTTCCGACGAAGATAAGTCGTCGGAATTATGTAACGGAATTCCGACGGAATTCTGACGGATCCGATGTCGGCAAACTTTGAGTGGTTAACACATCGTCTGGGTTGGCCGATGGGATTGATGTGTTGTTATGTCGGAGGTCTTGACTGTTGTCTGACGGAATTCTGACGGATATCACTTGTACATAAGTTAGCAGATTTTGTCATTCCTTTATAAAAAAATTTCAACACAAAATCATAACACATAAAAATTCAATTACGTAATGGCAAACAGAGATTTGTGGAATTACTATATGCAAAACCGAGCACCCGGTCATAACCCTCCAAACACAACTCTTGTTCCTTCAAGCCCTCCTTACGATAACTTAAATGTTACTGAAGCTGAACCGACAATTTCACTCCGTCCAACTCAACAATCCCAGAACCAAACGCCCGTAATACCGGGCCCTGGCCAAGTTGTACGCTGAGGCCTGTTTCAAAAGAGGTCTCATGATGCGCAGGTGATGCAAGGTGAAAGTTCTCAGGCACGCCCAACACAAGATTTTATTCGTGAAGTCATTAATGAGGCACCACAGACCGACCAGGATTTTAGTAGTCCTCGGTGGACTTCTACTATCGATTACATACTCCGTGAAGGTATATATGTAGGTATGTGGTTACAATAATGATTGTAGCTGACAAATACTAAATCAATCATTCATACATGTAGGTTCTTATAACAATAGGAGCAGACCATTCTGGACCCAGCTTGCAGAAATTCAATGTCCGCATTCACAATTTGTGAAAGTGAAAAAGGTTTACGTTTTCGACCTATTTTATTAACATGTAGACATAAAATTTATCTCACAAGTATATTCTATTTCATTATCAGATTGTGGCTATGGTCTCTAGTTTAACCCCCAATGACCAGGGAGATCTGCTAGTAACCTTTAAAGATCCTTCAGGAAAAATCGAGGGAACCATGCACCATAACATCTTCAAGAAGGAGGAGTACAGACTCACCACTGGTGCAGGTGCGGTGGTCATCCTAAAGAATGTTACCGTTTGCCGTTTTAACAGGAACTCAATGTACCTTAACATCATAGAGCGGAACATTGTTAAGGTACATGTATATTATAAGTTTATAAATTTTTGTAGGAAATCTTAATTAACAAATTAAATTCATTTTTGAAACAGATAATCGGTGCTAATTCGATGATTGCTGAATACCAATCACCGGAAGTATCCACGATGGATGATGAAGATGACGGAACTACTGGGTACGAATATGAAACAGTTCCAGACTCAGATGATGATGAATAAAAATCCCACGTCCATGATTTTAATATTTTCGTACTATCCATTGTACGAGTTTATCAGGATAATATTGTTATGTGTAATATTTTACCCTCCATGATTTTATAAGTATGTACCATCGATCATTTAATATGGAATAATACGGATTTCCAACCTTTTTTGTGATCAATTAATAATCCCCTTTAGGTAAAAAAAATGAAAAGAAATAACAATACGATATTTTAACAATTTTCCAATTGTTTCCAATTCAAAATTTTTTTTGCATTTGTAAATTTTTTCAATTCTCTTAATAGAAAAACACATGAATCTCTTACATTTAAATTGTTGAATCTTATTAAATTAATATAAAAACAAATATTCCGTCAGAAATCCGTCAATATTGCCTGACGGATTTCTAACGGATCTTTAATTTATAAATATTTTATCCGGTTAAAAAAAAAGAAATTAAAAAATAACCGTCAGAAATCCGTCAGCCAATATTGACGGATTTCTGACGGAATTTTATTTATTTTAAATTTTTTGTAAAAAAGAAAAATTAAAATACAATCACGTGTTACGGATTTGTAACGGATCCTAAATTTAAAATTTGTTTTCCTCGCATACAGATAAACGCTATATTTGTTTAGGATGTACAATATTATAACAATTTTACGATTGTTTTCCAATGAATTGAATTTCACTTCTTATAAATTGATTGTAATTTATTAGGATTTATACAATTTTATAATATGATTAATCTTCAGAATTCTTTAAATTTTTAAATTTAACATTTCTCCATTACACAATAAAAATAAAAACCCCAAGAATCTTTTACATTTAAATTGTTAAATACTTATTAAACAATTTTAAAAAAAAACCGTCAGAAATCCGTCAGCCAATATTGACGGATTTCTGACGGAATTTTATTTTTTTTTAAATTTTTCTAAAAAAGAAAAATTAAAATACAATCACGTGTTACGGATTTGTGACGGATCCTAAATTTAAAATTTGTTTTCCTCGCATACCGATAAACGCTATATTTGTTTAGGATGTACGATATTATAACAATTTTACGATTGTTTTCCAATGAATTGAATTTCACTTCTTATAAATTGATTGTAATTTATTAGGATTTATACAAATTTATA
Organism: Draba incana; assembly: GCA_963576765.1. Taxonomy (NCBI): domain Eukaryota; kingdom Viridiplantae; phylum Streptophyta; class Magnoliopsida; order Brassicales; family Brassicaceae; genus Draba; species Draba incana. The sequence continues at coordinate 5,780,755 of OY755216.1, forward strand.
ATATGATTAATCTTCAAAATTCTTTAAATTTTTAAATTTAACATTTCTCCATTACACAATAAAAATAAAAACCCCAAGTATCTTTTACATTTAATTATGTGTAAATCCTTATTAAACTATTTAAAAAATAAAGAATCCGTCAGAAATCCGTCAGCCAATATTGACGGATTTCTGACGGAAAACCCTAATTTACTCCCGCCTAAACACTTCGGTCTCATCAAAATAGCGGGATGGCTGACGGAATTCTGACGGATTTTAATAACCCGTCATAATTCCGTCATAATTCCGTCATAGTGTTCTTTAAAACCACCACTTCGTCTTCTCCGTCGAACATAGAGAGATAAAAAAAAAAAAATTCAACTCCTCTTCTCCGTCAGATTCACCGACTTCTCCGTCCGATTCTCCGTCTTCTCCGTCGATTCACCGCCGTTTGTCACCCAACTCACCAAATCAATGTAAGTTCTTGGTAGTTTTAAGATTATGAACAAATCCATATAAATTTTTTCAATCCGTTCAAATCGATGCTTCAAATTGTGTGTTATTCAAATGGGTATGGGTAAATTTCGAAATAGAAATCTTGTAGAACATGGTTTTGTTATTGATTTACGAATTAAAGATATGGAGATTTAGAAAATCATATGAATTTAGGGATTTAGAAAATTCCATGAATTTAGTGATTTATTAAAGAATTATGAATTTTGAAATTATGATAAATTAGGGATATATGGATGTATAGATTAATTAAATTTCAATTGTAAAAAGTTGTTGTAATTTTTAAAGATTTATTGAGATATATACATGTAAGTTGTTAAAATTTGGGAAAAAACTCTTAAAATACAAAGATGTAACGCTTAAATTAAAAAACATATGAAAATATGTAACTTTAAAAAACATGTAACTTTTAAAAACATGTTACTTTATAAAACATTTAAATAATGTATAAAAACTTTGTAATTTAAAAAAATAGAAAAACTTTTAAAAACCATACAAATTGGAATATGTGTAGATGCATTCGCGGATTCAATTGTAATAAATTTTTGTAATTTTTTAGGATTTATTGAGATTTATACTATGTACGTTATAAAAAGTTGGAAAACAAAAATTCTTACATTTCAAATAAATTGCAAAACTTTTACAAATGTAACTTTTATATATCGCTTAAATTTAAAAACATTTAAAATATGTAACATTTAAAAACATGTAAATTTTAAAGCAATAATTGACATACTAATTTTAAATATGTAATAAAAATAAATGGTTATTTAAAAAAATTTTAAATCGTAGGGATTATCCCCTATTTCATGGTGGTACCGGAGGCGGTGAATCCAGTAGGGGAGGTGGGACTGCGAGTAATTCGCAGATCCCAACCACTCCTCTTATGGGTACAGCTGTCTCTGCTGCTCGTACGGTTATGACCATCGAGGAGTTTGTGTCGCAATCTGGTCGGGATAGGTTGACACGCCTTGACCCGGACTTACCTGACAACACGACCTGGTAATGACTACTTTTCAAAATTTAAATGATTATATAAGCTTAATAAAAATTGTTTAAAAATATGAAACAAAATACCGTGTAGGTTCCAATTTTCGGGAAACGGTATTGCGGGTTGTATCAACGAAATGGTCAACAGCATGATAACTAAGCCGTATCCCACATATGAGTCGATGCCGGCTGAATACCAGGACACATGGTTTCGGCAATTTGCGGTAAATGTTTATATTCTTAAATAAATATACAATTTTTTAAAAAAAATTCCAATTGTCAATAAATCGAGTATTGGTTTTCTTTGCAGCAAGAATTTACGTGGGACCCCCAGCTGACTCCTATGGTCCGACGTTTTTTCGACAAAAAGGCGAGGAGAAAGTACTCGTCGAAAATAAACGAGTGGAAGAACAAGTGGATAAAAAAGGGGAAGGCGCCTAAGGTTATTAAAGACAACACAACATTATGGGATGGACTTGTTGCATATTGGCAACTGAAGGCCACTCAAGGGACCTCCGCCCAAAACTCGAGTAACCGGAAGAGCCAGCGGAATGGGAAGGGAGAGGCGACCCACAACCTCGGTGCAACGAGCAAGGCAACACGTGTTCAGCAACTGGTAATTTTCCTAATTTTTCAAATAATTTTACTTATCGCTAACATTTTCCGTACTTGAATATGCTAACAGTTTGAGAAGACCGGTGTGCGTCCGTCGAATGTTGATATCATCAGAGATGCCCACACCAACAGAAATACGGGTGAAATCCAAGATGCGATTGCTCGGGAAATCGTGGAGAGCGTGGAGAAGGCCGGGCAGGAATACCTCCAGTCGCAACCGATCGTCGAAGGAACTCCGCCGCTAACCGAAGTTCCATTCGACAAGGTGAACGAGTTCACTTTCGAGGTTAGTAAACGTGTCAATTTTAAACACATTTAAAATACCTTTTAATACTAATACATTTTGAATTTTAATTTTTTTTTTCTTAGGTAACCCCTAAGAGCAGAGGTCGTGTCTACGGCCTCCCCGAAGACAGTTGCTCATCCGTTTCGTCGTATCGCTATCACGGTGGTAGCAGTTTGCTAGCACAAAACGCCCAACTGACCCAACGGGTTGTCTCTTTGGAGGAACGGATTGAGGAGGCGGAGGAACGGCGCAAGAGGGATATGGAGGAGGTGGAGGCACGGCGTCTGAGAGAGAAGGCAGAGGCGGACGAACGATACAATCAGATGGAGCAGAAGATGAACGACTTCTTACGTCGTCAAGGACTTTAAATTTATATTGTAATTTAAATTTAATGTAAAACTTTAATTTCTTTTTAAAAAAATTTCTATTTAATTATAATTTTCTTTTTTTTAATTTAATTTTTTCTTACTAATTTATTTTTTTGCATATATTTTATTAAAAATAAATTTTTTTTTTAAATAATGCCAAATCCGTCAGAATTCCGTCAGGACACCCTGACGGAATTCTGACGAGATAGAACTGACGGATAAAATCCGTCAGAAATCCGTCGGAAAACCCCTGATTCTGACGGATTTATGACGGATTTTTCCGTCAGAAACTGAGATGTTTTCTTGTAGTGGTCTCTCCATCTCTTTGTAGATATATATGTCATAGCTACTGCTCAATATGAGTTGATCATTTTTATCTAATTACATAACTTCCAGTAAATACATGAGTTGTATCTACAAACCAAATTTGAGTAAAAGTGCCAATAAAAGAAAAAAAGTTTTTTGTTCTCTTGCATTCTGCGCAAGTAAGTCAGATGGGACGTTCTCGACCAAACCGAAATAAGCTTAACCAAAACCAAACTCTAATCTAATTAATTTAGGAAAAGGAAACTAAACCAATAGTAAATACAAAGCCTTCGGCGATGAGGATCTAGCATCCAAATAGCATCTAAATAGATGAATAGGTCTTCAAACATCACATGTCTTGCAACAAAATCTAATGTTTTTGTTTTTTAATAACCTTGGATAGTCGGATGATCCAGTCCCATCACCGGACTCGACAATATGTTTATTTTTGTCCACATTTGTTTTTTACGTTGATATATAGATAGCTAATTATGATAATGTGTGAAGGCTATAAATTTCAACTAATATCTATCTTTAAGAAATCATATGTTATTGAACGAAAAACATAACTTGTAGGTTTGTAAAAATGAAGAATATAGTTTAAGTGGATTGAGTTTACTGAGTAAAGTTTTGAAGGTTATGAAAAGTGAACCCAATGATTTTTAATTTGGTTGTGCTTCGAGGGATTCGAGGTCGGTTAGGTCTAGTCTATGTCAAACCCCTGAATGATAAAACGGGGCAGCACAAATCAAAAAAGAAAAGAAAAAATAAATCATAACTAACTCACAAATACAATTTTGTTTAAGTCATTTTTGAAAATTTTTGTTCAATTTTCTTTTCCATTCTCTTTCTCAAGTTCTTGTTAGTCGAAGAACCTTCCAAGAATGTTATTCATATGCGAAAAGTATAGAAATGATTTGGTTTATGAATCTTGAGTATTCGTTGATGTTGTCAATTCCAAAACTAACATGGATGCTTTTTCAAGTCCCTACAATGTCTTCGAATGCCGAAATGATAATTTTGAAGTAAAGAGAAACATAAATTGACATTCTTTTATAGAATAGTGATAGTGTTTTTTTGTACAAACTTTGAAAAAGAAATCAAGTGACGATAAATGAGTATTTAAATTTATGTAAATACTTAATTTTACATAAACGAGCTATATTATTTTTAATTTTAAAAAGTTCTGCCCCACTTACAACAATTGATGAAAACCTTAATATCTAAAACAAGTCTTAAACCGATTACCGAAAATGGATTGACGAAAGCGAGAAACTATGTCAGAATGATACTGGCCACGCATGGAGGAGCAGAACACAATTCCACCGACCATCAATGAAGATACAGAACTTCCACCATTAAACACAGTAAATGATTGAGCAAGAGCAAAGCGGAGGTCGATGAAGCTCATAATTAGGGTTAGGGTCTTCTCCAATGGAAATTGAAGTGTTAATTTTGATTGCGTTTTGCACAAGAAATTGCAGAAAGAACAAGAATTAGGGTTAGAGTTGATAGTCTCGAGTTTTAACCCAAAATAATGCTGCAAGTGCACAGGCAAAAGCAGTAGTATATAAAGTATCGAATCCACAGAGACCAAGGTTACACTATGAATCTATAGATTTCAAATAAAGCTAAGATAAATTAAATGAGTTGTAAACTGACGCGAGCAGGTGCTCAATGTAAATGAGCAGGTGCTTGGAATAAAAATCGGTAATTAAACAATGATAAAAGGCACTAAGCCGAGATGATTCTTTGGTGATTTCGGGTACTTGGGTTGAGCTTCTATTCAGGGTCTATTTAAATGCGGTCTAGAACTCAAACATAAATATGTATTGCCCCGCTTTTGGCGATGTATCAACACCTTTGCCTACAGCCTAAATACCTACACTTTCGAGTGGATTTAGTAATGAAGTAAGCAAGCTTTAATGCAATGGTTCAATATGTTCACATTCAATGGGAACGATCAATGGTGTTTTGGTTACCACCGAATGCTCATCAAAGGTAATTCTAGCAACCTATATCATTTTTGGTGAATAGATTAAACCTAGAGATCATAGACTAAGTGATCAATTTAGCCTAAGCATTGAGACTTCCTAGAGATGAAGACATAAGAATTCCCTATTTGGCTCAACCATCTAAAGCCCTAAATCACCATCGAAATCACCCCGACCTAGTTATGGAACTACTCGGACATGATCGAATCAAATGAAACAATAATAATCTTGAAACTCATAATGAAATGAATAAGAAGGATAAGGGTTAGGAATTCTTCTTGAGAAGATACTACTGTGATGATTCGGAAATGACAAGTAGCTTCAATGGTGGTCGGTGAATGAATCGGAAGTGATGATGCAAGAACAAATACTTTTTTTTAAATCGTAAAAAGAGAACAAGAGTATTCTGATTATTTCGTGAACAAAAGATGATCCTCTCTGATCAGAAATCCTTCCTTTAAAATACAAGGAAAAGCATTAAAAACAAAAGATACTCTTTTAAACAAAAGAAGGAAAGTAAGTAGAAATCCCATTTATGATTAAAATCAATCATCTCCCTAATGAAAAGGGATTGATGTTGACTCATTAACTCCTGGGGATCGTGTGGGCCATCAGATGAACTCGGCGGCCACAGCTTTATTAGGTTTAGGTTCTGGTGTCTTGGTGCGAGCAGGTGCTCGCTCGGACCGAGCGGGTGCTCGGTGGAGTGAAAACTCTTCTTTTTGCTCCAATTCTTCTCTTTTTCTTCATAGAGCTCCAGCAGCTCCAAATTATGCTCCAAAGCATTGTAGAATCTGAAAAGACATCAAAAGGAAACAAAAAGACAAGAAATGCAACACAAAACCATGGGTAAATTAGGCTAAAAACCTAACATATCAACTCCCCCGGACTTGCCTTTTGCTTGTCCGCAAGCAAACAAGAAGAGAGAAATCCGGAGAAGTGTTTGAAGGTGGGAGCTCAAATCCAAAAGAAACATCGAAGGGTTCAACAAAATGTCCTAAAGAGAACTAATGCGATGCACAACAAATCTTACTCAAGAAGCTTTCGCCATACTCATCTCTTATCAAAATAATTACTCCAAATCCTTAGACTCAAAAGAAAGCATGCAATCAACTAAACTCAACTCTTTAACATTCATTACTGTGTTTGGTGCGGTCTCACAATTGGACAATGAATCAATACCATTTGGCTCGGTAGAAGAAGGCTTTTAGATGATGTAAAGAGGCTGTCCGAATTCTTTTTGGTGACTAACTCTCAAATGCAAGCGTTGCATTTAGCAAAAGCAAGAAAGAAAAGAGACAATTGATGCATACAAGGCTCGGAATCCAAAGTTCTACCCATAACCCCATTGTTGCAATCTTTCATCTCTCTTTTCTCACTACCCATTTGTTAAACCACTAGCCAATTTCGGCTAAACCTTTCAAACTTCCTCTTTCTTCTTTAGATTTTCCGAATCCTAGGGAATTTCTTTTCTTAACTTTAGCTCTTTCTATCCTAGCATTCTCTAACACATTTTTCTTCTTTTGATTTATTCTAAGAGAATGCTAAGCTATCATTTTTCTTTTAAACACTTAGAGCTATATACTTTTCTTTTCAAACTTATTCCCTAGAACTCATCCTTTCTTCTTTCTTTCTTTTCACACTTAACCACAAACCCAAAGATAATCAAGTAAACGCTTAACCAAATCGGTTTCATACCCCACCTAAGACTAGACTTAAACTCAAGAAACTAGCCTAATGGAAACTTTGCCTTGTCGTCTCTAATGCTTGCAAGATTTTACCAATGCAACACAAAGAAAAAGGCCTCACTCAAAGAATAAATGCAAGGGTTTGAATGAAATGGTCGGGTTTAAAGGTGTGGTACTATCCTCATCTAAAAGATGAACTTAGATCGGGATAGCCATTCAAAACAAGATAAGAGTGGTAAAAATTAGGCAAACATGATTTGAATGTAAGGTGTTTATCCATAGTTATGATTCAAAGTCCAAAAGTGAGAAGAATTAATCAAGTTTAAGTTCAAGTTGATAGAGTTGAATCTAGATCATGCAAGTTTCAATTGAGTTGGGATTTTCAAAGAAATAAGATTCAAGTATGGATGAGCCTCTAATTCATGATTGTTAATGCATCGAAAAAGTTCTAATGAGGGCATATCATGGAATCCTAAAATGAATCTTTACAAGGAAATTTCATCATTGCTCCCTATGCAAATGCAATCCTAAAATGCTCTAGACTCGATCCTAGCATGAAAAAGATAATAAAAATGTTTATGCCATGAGAAACTATATGCATTTTTTTTTTTTTTTTTTTTTTTTTTTTTATGAGTGCAAAAAACTCAAAGCAAAAACAATTAAAACATTAATCCACTCCCCCAGACTTAACTTTCACCGTCTCGGTGAAAGAAAAGTACCGAAAGAGTAGACTAAAAACAAGTTCAAATCAAAAACAAAATAAAAACAAAATAGAAACAAATGTGATATAAACAATGGAAATAGTAGGGTGAAAGTGGATATCACCTGGAAGTAGCGTTGTCTCCATCGTCATCTGTCCTCCTCCTTCGTCGTGCAGGCTGGTCCGAGTCTGAATGTGAGCGAGCAGGTGCTCGCTCTGAACGAGCAGATGCTCGCTGGGTTTCAGTTTCTGGAACTTGGCAGCAGCCTCTGGACAGTGCCTGCATGAGTCTTTGAAGGAGGCTGTTGTTCTTCCTAGTGGATTGGATCATCCACCTCCTATACTCAACATCGTTAGCATCATCATTAATCAGAGGAAGTTCAAACTCACCTTGTGATGGTGTGTCATGGTAAGGAAGAGCAAGGCGAGGAACCGAAGGACCAGCATCCTCGGAGTCAATTGGAGGTTGCCTCGATGTGCTTCGACGTGATGTGCTCAGGCGGGAAGCGGAGGAGGGTCGGCTCGGGTTTGGTACCAAGTAGTGCGGAGGAGGGTTAAACGCAAGATCATCAAGGGAAGAGAGTTGCGTGATTTCCAAGTTGGGCAGCTCCACATAGCTCGCCTCACCGTTTCCATTGAAGAATTGGTAAGTTGATGGTTTGATGATGATTTTGGAAAGGAGCAGGTGCTCCATATCAATGCGCCTCATCTCCGAGACGTAGGAGGAGTTTGAAAGATCCACCCTTAAACGGCGGAATAGCGGGGTGAGCAAGCTTCCAATACGTTCCGTCCTTGGTCCTTTGTTTGTTGCGGTTGTGTTGTCTTTGATCGCACAAATCATCTCCGCGAAGCGTATACCCAAGTTGGACCGGTATTTCTCAAATTGGCTCGAATCTCCGTCACCTACAATAGGACCACAACCCAACAATAACAACAATAATTCATCGGTGTGAACTTTGTTACCTACGGGTCTTCCAAAGAGCATGTTGCTCAATATCCTTGCCACGATACGGAGTGCGGGGTGGCGAAGGCGGTTTTGGCTCGCCGAGTTTGAGGAGTAGTCACCCGAAGCGATTAGACCCCAAAAGGTCTTGGCTTCTTGGAACCTTTTCGGACTTGATAGCTTCGTGTCCGTCTCATAGAATCCATACGCTATGCAAAAATCGAGCATGGAGATAGCGTACCTCTTTCCTCCAGCAAAGAAAGAGAATGTGGCCTCCTCGAATAAAGGCTTGTCGGGGTTTACGTATGAGAGAGTGGCGGTTGCTAGGCATTGCCTAGTGAGATCGGGATAGAGCACATCTTCCTCTAGAGCAAAGGCCATGCAACGAGCATTGTAGAGTATGCTCCTCACTTGTTGTTGAAGACCAAGTTCGACCAATGTTCTATCGCACATGAACCGAGTAGGTTCGAGATGAACTTGGAGGAGTTGGTTGTAGTAGAAGGCGTCGATTTCGTCTCAAGAGTCCGGTGAGGACATTGGGAGTCCGGCTCGGTCAATTTCAAACGGTTCACCTTCCGGTCTAGGCCATGGAAAGGTGAGTGGAGAAGCGGTTGCGGAGGTAGAGGCCTTACCCTTGCCTTTTTCCTTGTTGGGGAACTTGATTTTTGGAGCCATGGTGAATGAGAAGAGGCGGAGAGAGGTTGAAAGATTGAGAGAGAATTTGAGCGGTTTGGGAGCTTGAGAGTTTGAGTGGTCTCCGGTGATAGAGAGTTATGGTGAGTGGTTGGTTTTGGAGAGTGGTAGAGATGGGGATTTATGGAGGTTGAGTTAATGGAGAGTTGCGGTTCTCAAGGGAGATGGGGAAGTGGTGATGCTCGGCAGTTTTGGGGAAGAGGAGGAGACCAAAAAGTTGTCTTTATCTGCAAAAAGGAAGGAAAATGAGTGGTTAGGGTTTTTGGCAAAAATTGAAAAGGAAATAAAGAAGAAAATAAAAGTAAATAAAATAAAAAGGAAAGAAGAAATAAATCAAATCTTTTTCTGTTTTTCTTTTTCTTTTATATTTTTTTTTTTTATTATTTTTTTTTTATGTTTTGCTAATCTGAGAGAATTGCTGCGTTTTGGTTTCGAGCAGGTGCTCGCTCCTTCCGAGCAGGTGCTCGGTGCAATTTTACACTTTTTCGCAGAATGTAATTACTGAAATCACAAGTGAAATGTTAGTAATAAAAGGAATTAAAATTCAAAATTTATACAAAAATCCTTACCGGTGGGTTGCCTCCCACCAAGCGCTTGTTTTAAATCGTTAGCTCGACTTTGGAAACCCTTTAGGCTCGAGGAGGGTCACTAAAAGTGACTGATTCAACTTCTCCCACGTATGTATCCGCAAGGTATGGCTTGAGATGTTGACCATTAACAACAAAATCACCTCCTTTAGTGTCTAGCAACACTACGGCCCCGTATGGTTTCACCTCTTTGATGGTGAACGGACCACTCCATCTCGACTTTAGCTTCCCTGGAAACAACTTAAAACGAGAGTTAAACAATAAAACTTGATCGTTAGGAGCAAAGTTTCGAGGGATAATCTTCTTGTCGTGGTAAGCTTTGGTCCGTTCTTTGTAGATTCGGGAATTGTCATAGGCGAGATGCCTAATTTCTTCCAACTCATGCAGCTGCATGGATCTCCTCTCGGATGCACTAAGGATGTCATAATTAAGTCGCTTGACAGCCCATGCCGCCTTGTATTCCAATTCTACCGGTAAGTGACATGCCTTCCCATACACCAAATGAAAAGGCGTTGTCCCCAACGGAGTCTTATATGCTGTCCTATATGCCCACAAAGCGTCATCTAGCTTATTCGCCCAATCCTTAGGCGTTGTACCAACTGTTTTTTGCAAGATACCCTTTATCTCTCTATTGGAGACCTCTACTTGTCCACTAGTTTGAGGATGATAAGGAGAGGCTACCTTATGTGTGACTCTATTCTTCCTTAACAAGTTCTCAAAAACCTTGTTAATGAAGTGTGAACCTCCATCACTTATCACAACTCTCGGAATTCCAAACCTAGGGAAAATCACCGTCTTGAGCAACTTGGTAACTATCGCAGCATCACAAGTCGGGCTAGCTTGTGCTTCGACCCACTTGGAAACATAGTCAACGGCTACAAGTATGTACTTGTTCTTATAGGAGGAAGGGAACGGTCCCATGAAGTCTATACCCCAAACATCGAAAACCTCTACTTCTAAGATGAAATTTTGAGGCATCTCATTACGCTTGCTGATGTTCCCTTGCCTTTGACACGCGTTACATCGAGCAACAAACCTATTCGTATCCTTGAACATCGTTGGCCACCAAAGACCCGCTTGTAGCACTTTTGTAACCGTCTTGAATGTGGCAAAGTGTCCGGCATAAGATGAACCGTGACAATGGTGCAAGATCCCAGGGATTTCCTCCTCCGAAACACATTTTCTATATAGCCCATCCGAGCATTGCTTGTACAAGTACGGCTCGTCCCAATAGTATCGTCTAACATCTCGGAAAAACTTTTTCTTTTGGCTTCCCGTTAGGTTTTCCGGAACCTTATCGGCTGCCAAGTAGTTAGCAAATTCACCGAACCAAGGGAAAATCGAAGGTTGGGCATTCTGGATAATTCCACAAAAAATCTTCCGAGCAGGTGCTCGCTCAGCTTCTGGAAATTTTTCGCAGATCGAATAAATTTGCTCATCTGGCAGACTATCCTCCATAGGTGTCTCATCCTCAACTTGAAGCCTACTCAAATGATCAGCAACCCCATTCTCGGATCCTTTCTTATCCTTGATCTCTAAATCAAACTCTTGAAGCAAAAGTATCCATCTCAAAAGCCTAGGCTTGGCATCTTTCTTGGTCAGCAAGTACTTCAACGTAGCATGATCGGTGTGAACAATTACCTTAGAACCGACGAGGTATGATCTAAACTTCTCAAAGGCGAAGACAATCGCCAATAACTCCTTTTTGGTGGTTGCATACCGACATTGAGCATCATCCATCGTCCGGCTAGCATAATATATCACATGGAGCTTCTTGTCCTTCCTTTGACCAAGAACAGCCCCCACAGCAAAATCACTCGCATCCGTCATAATCTCAAACGGTAAGTCCCAATCCGGTGGTTGGACTATTGGTGAACTAACCAAGGCACCCTTGATAGTATGAAACGCAGCCAAACACTCTCTATCAAAGTCGAACTTGACTTCCTTACACAGCAATCTAGTGAGAGGCCTAGCAATGTTGGAGAAGTCTTTGATGAAACGACGGTAGAACCCGGCATGGCCTAGAAAGCTTCGGATTCCTTTGACCGTAGTAGGCGGTTGTAAACTCATCATGACCTCTATCTTAGCCTTGTCAACCTCTATCCCTTTCTCTGAAATCCGGTGCCCAAGTACTATCCCATTCCTGACCATAAAATGGCACTTTTCCCAATTCAGCACTAGATGCTTCTCCTCGCATCTTTGTAATACTCTACACAAATTAGACAAACAAACAGAAAAAGAACTCCCATACACAGAGAAGTCATCCATAAATACTTCCATAATATCTTCAATTAAATCAGTAAAAATGGACATCATACAACGTTGGAAAGTCGCTGGGGCATTACACAAACCAAATGGCATCCGGCGGTATATGCGAATGTGCCGTATGGACATGTGAACGTTGTCTTTTCCTGATCATCGGGATGGATGGGTATCTGAAAAAATCCTGAGTAACCATCTAGAAAACAGTAGTAAGGGTGATTAGCAAGACGTTCAAGCATTTGATCAATAAAAGGCAAAGGAAAATGATCTTTGCGAGTAGCAGCATTCAATTTCCTATAGTCTATGCACATTCTATGACCCGTTACCGTTCTAGTTGGAATCAATTCGTTTTTCTCATTCCTAATTACCGTGATACCTCCCTTTTTAGGTACAACATGCTCCGGACTTACCCATTTGCTATCAGATATAGCATAGATCACACCAGCTTCTAGAAGTTTCATTATCTCTTTCTTTACAACATCCTTTAGATTCGGGTTTAACCGTCTCTGATGTTCTATAGAAGTCATCGATTCATCCTCTAGATTAATTCGGTGCATGCACAAGTCGGGAGATATACCGGTTATATCATCTAACGAATATCCCAAGGCCTTTCTATATTTCCTCAACTCACACAAAAGCAAAGTGATCTCAACATTATTCAATTCTGCATTCACTATAACAGGATATGTAGAGTTAGAACCTAGAAATGCATACTTGAGCCCCGCTGGGAGGGTTTTTAACTCTACCTTTGGAGCTTTCAGCTCGCTCCATGATCCGGTGATGTTCTGGTTTTCGGTCCAAGCAGGTGCTCGGTCGGAGCGAGCAGGCGCTCGCTGGGAATCTGGCAGAACATCGTTTTCTGTGCCCTCGGTCAGACTCTGGAACTCATCTTCTTTCTCTATTCTGGTGTTGGAATCCAGAAACTTGGCAAATCCTTGGGTGTCTTCACTTAGAAATCCGTGTTCACTTTCGGCTTTTGTCAATGCAACTTCGAGAGAGTCCTTTGCTAGGATCTCTTCAACCACATCTTCCGACATCTCGGAGTCATCGTGGATCACGAAGGTTTGCCCATCTATCATCGGCCTCTTGAGCATCTTACTCATCTCGAACCGTACCACCATGTCTCCGAGACGGAGGTCGACTATACCTTGTTCAACATCGATGATTGCACGCGCTGTGTTTAGGAATGATCTCCCCAAAATCAGTGGGTCCTTTGGTTCTTCATCGAGCTCTAGAACCACGAAATCGGTTGGGATTAGAGTGTCCCCTATGCGGACGTGTAAATCCTCGATTATACCTACAGGCAGTTTAGTGGATATATCTGCAAAAATCAAGGAGATCTTAGTTGGTTTGAAATCGGTAAAACCTAAACGTTTAGCAACGGAATAAGGCATTAAATTAACACTTGAACCCAAGTCAACCAGTGAGCATGCGAACGTGCATGGCCCAATTTTTACCGAAATCACAAACCTCCCGGGATCGCCTTTCTTAGTCAACACCTTACTCTGAAGTATTGCACTACATTCTTTGGAAACCATCATCATACTCTCCTCTTCCACAACTTTTCCAGAAATTAGCTCCTTCATGTACCGTTTGAGAGAAGGTACCATTTGAACCGCATCGGATAAAGGAAGCTTTACCTCCAAGCCTTTAATCATTTCCTTACACTTAGCATCCTCCAAATCCTTCTTAGATCTCTTGGGAGGCACTGGGTAGGGTATCTTAGGCACATAGACTCTCTCGGTCTGAGCTTCTGGAAATTTCGCGGGAACATTCTGAGCGAGCAGGTGCTCGATCGGCTGAGCAGGTGCTCGCTGGGGTGTTTTCTCCAGATTGATCGGAACAGTAGCTGGTGTGGTTTCTGAGCTAGAACCAGCCTCCTCATGCATCACATTCTCTGCCAAATCATCCTCTTGTGCCGGTTGCTCAACAACTTTCTCCTTGGCCTTAACTTGAGAGGTTGTGGCCGTAGGTTGTGCCAACACTCTTCCGCTTCTTAACTCAACAGCATTGCATGGCGAATACTCCTTCCTAGGGTTCACTTCACCACGGCCAGGAAGAGCACCAACCGGTCTTTGAATAGCCTCGGCGGTTTGAGCTACTTGTGTATCCAACTTCTTTACATGTGCGGTCACGGCCTCATACTTTGCATGGAGATCCTTGTACATGTTGTCCATCTTACTGCCCAGCTCGGTTGACGTCTGCTGTTGGTTGGCCAAGACTTGATGAATGAGACCTTTCAAATCATCCTGTTGGGATTGAGGCGCGGAAACGGTTTGTTGTTGGTTTGTTGCTTGAAACCGGTTCTGATTTTGGTTGGGCACAATTTGCTTCCCTTGAGTGTTGTTGGAGTAGAACTTCTGATTTGTACCCCCTTGTTGCGGATAGACTTGGTCTTGGGGGTTTTCCACGTTGGTGTTGCGGTAGGAGAGGTTTGGATGGCTTCGGTAGTTGGGGTTAAACCCTCGGTTTTGGTACCCTTGGCCATTCACATAGTTGACCTCTTCTAAACCATCTTCTTGATCTTCCACAAACTCTTGAGCATTAGGGGCAGCCCCATCTTCTTCCATGAACTTAACCGGCCTTTGAGTCTCTCGTAGAAGCAAGTTCACTTTCGCGGTTAATTCATCGATCTTTTGAGAGTCCACACTATTGACCTTCTTGGTTCTATTGTACTCGGGAGCCTTGTTGTTGGAGCTTGAGGCAAGGTTTTCGATGAGCTCAAATGCACCTTCCTTAGTCTTGGTCATGAAGTCTCCATTACTTGCGGCATTCAAAGCATTACGGTAATCCCAATCGACTCCATCGTAGAATATGTTCAAGATTTGCTCATCCTTGAAACCGTGATGAGGACACTCCCTCTTGTACTCCTTGAGTCTTTCCCAAGCTTCTCCAAAAGCTTCTCCGGAGTGTTGTTGAAAGGATGCAATCTTGTTCCTTAAAGCGGCCGTTTTGGACTTCGTGTAAAAATGATCCAAGAACGCGGATCTAGCCTCATCCCAAGTCTTCAATGAACCAGCCGGCAGTGACTTTAACCATCTTTGTGCCTTCGTTCGTATGACTGACTAAATCTTCGTTCAGATTTCTCCTCGTTCTTCTACTGGTCATACACCTGAAACATAACAAAAACAAAAACAAAAAACAAAATTAGCAAAATTCTTAGACTATAAATAAAACCAAAATTCAAAGGTAACGCTATTGGTCCCCGGCAACGGCGCCAAAAACTTGATAGTCTCGAGTTTTAACCCAAAATAATGCTGCAAGTGCACAGGCAAAAGCAGTAGTATATAAGGTATCGAATCCACAGAGACCAAGGTTACACTATGAATCTATAGATTTCAAATAAAGCTAAGATAAATTAAATGAGTTGTAAACTGACGCGAGCAGGTGCTCAATGTAAATGAGCAGGTGCTTGGAATAAAAATCGATAATTAAACAATGATAAAAGGCACTAAGCCGAGATGATTCTTTGGTGATTTCGGGTACTTGGGTTGAGCTTCTATTCAGGGTCTATTTAAATGCGGTCTAGAACTCAAACATAAATATGTATTGCCCCGCTTTTGGCGATGTATCAACACCTTTGCCTACAGCCTAAATACCTACACTTTCGAGTGGATTTAGTAATGAAGTAAGCAAGCTTTAATGCAATGGTTCAATATGTTCACATTCAATGGGAACGATCAATGGTGTTTTGGTTACCACCGAATGCTCATCAAAGGTAATTCTAGCAACCTATATCATTTTTGGTGAATAGATTAAACCTAGAGATCATAGACTAAGTGATCAATTTAGCCTAAGCATTGAGACTTCCTAGAGATGAAGACATAAGAATTCCCTATTTGGCTCAACCATCTAAAGCCCTAAATCACCATCGAAATCACCCCGACCTAGTTATGGAACTACTCGGACATGATCGAATCAAATGAAACAATAATAATCTTGAAACTCATAATGAAATGAATAAGAAGGATAAGGGTTAGGAATTCTTCTTGAGAAGATACTACTGTGATGATTCGGAAATGACAAGTAGCTTCAATGGTGGTCGGTGAATGAATCGGAAGTGATGATGCAAGAACAAATACTTTTTTTTAAATCGTAAAAAGAGAACAAGAGTATTCTGATTATTTCGTGAACAAAAGATGATCCTCTCTGATCAGAAATCCTTCCTTTAAAATACAAGGAAAAGCATTAAAAACAAAAGATACTCTTTTAAACAAAAGAAGGAAAGTAAGTAGAAATCCCATTTATGATTAAAATCAATCATCTCCCTAATGAAAAGGGATTGATGTTGACTCATTAACTCCTGGGGATCGTGTGGGCCATCAGATGAACTCGGCGGCCACAGCTTTATTAGGTTTAGGTTCTGGTGTCTTGGTGCGAGCAGGTGCTCGCTCGGACCGAGCGGGTGCTCGGTGGAGTGAAAACTCTTCTTTTTGCTCCAATTCTTCTCCTTTTCTTCATAGAGCTCCAGCAGCTCCAAATTATGCTCCAAAGCATTGTAAAATCTGAAAAGACATCAAAAGGAAACAAAAAGACAAGAAATGCAACACAAAACCATGGGTAAATTAGGCTAAAAACCTAACATATCAAGAGTCTCTATCAATTACGGCTTTAGAGATTACTTACCTCTATTTTCCTTCTTTCCATGGATTTTGACTGATCGGTGACTAACCTTGATTCCGTTTTGCACAAGAATCACCTAGGTTTTTTAAATTCTTGATTAGTTTGGGTTTTAAGTTTACGATTTATCTCTGTTTTTCTTCTTTCCCTTTCATGGAATTTAGATGGATCGCTTCATTGGTTGACTTGCCAGGTTAACGGAGAAACAAAAATATTACATTTCGATCTTCACAATGAGGTTTTCCAAGTACTGTCAGAAACTCCAATCCTCCATGAATCTCCGGATAACATTGTCATATGCAGTCTCAGTAGTCATCTTTGCGTATCGGTAAAGAAAAGCAACATTCAAGAAATATAGTTATTGAATTCATACAAAGTATGGGAGAAGACTTATAGTATAGATCTATACGAAAAAATCTCATTAGTACCGGTCACACTTTTCAACAAAAGAAAAACAGAATTGCTACTCCTCTACAGGTCTACTCAGTATCGTTGTTTAGTGGTACACAATGCCATACTAGGTTCCTATTATATATATCCAGGATATTTTGATTTGGATCAAGGTATTTCTTATATTCCAAGCTTGATCTCTATTTAGTTGAAGAGGTTTTCTTTTTGGTTTTCATTTTAATTTTTTTTTGTAAGGATTTTTCTATTTCTAACTCCTATTGTAATCGAATAAATATTATTATTTGAAACTTCTAGTTAAAGATAGCTATCATCTAACTAGCCTGTCTTCTTTATTTTTTTTATTTGTTGCAACTTTGTATCATCTATTAAGAATAATTGTATTCGTCAAAGAACATTATTCTTACATTGCAGACTCTACACGACATGATTATGGGAGTATGATTCAAGGGATATGGTCAACTCACACCGAGCCGTCCCTAGAAATATAGAAACCCGAGGCAGTGCTAAAATAAATATCAATACATAAAATGAAAAATAACAATCATTTTGTCAAAGGAATAATATATTGGAGTACAAAGCAAGATATAAACCACAAAACATAAAAAAAAAATTATATTCAACCCTATTAAACCATTATCCAAAATTTTAGAAATGATAGTTTTAACTAGAATAGAAAATTTAAAACTAATATTAGATTATAAAAAGCTAGTTATCAGGATCCTTTGAAACTTTGCTGAGAAACAAAGTGTTTAAGCAGAAGTTAGCGAATAAGGGATAGGCAGAACGGAATTGGCAGTACCTCTTTCTCCAAAGATATATGAGTTTCCATCGAAATCTTCCACGCTGTCTTCAATCTATTTAGGATTTTTGTCCCCGCCTGATGAACAATTAAAGCATAACTCTTAGAAGCATAATTTCATACAAGAAGCAAGATATGGGGACATGAGAATACCTTGACCGCTTCCATATCTTCGTCTCCAATGATAGCAAAGTAAACAGAGCGGTAAGCTTTTACTTGGAGCAGTAAATCGTTCTCGCCATGCATTCTTGTACTGTCCCGTTTCCCTATAAGAGAAACTCGACTCCTACTTGCGACATGAGTTGAATGAGAAACGGAAAAAGTTAACTAAGATGAAATATAATCATTGCAGGAGATTAGAACACCTCAATTTTTTTTATTTTATTCTGAAAATCGGTTTTAGTTTTGTCAGAAATCTTCCATTCTTTCTCAATGTCGTGAATGATCAATGCAGAATCAATGCATGGAAACCTTGTTAGTCAAAGAAGCTTCCAAGAATGTTGTTCACATGCGAAAAGTATAGAAATTATTTGGCATATGAATCTTGAGTATTCCTTGATGTCGTCGATTCCAAAACTATCATGGATGCTTTTTCAAGTCCCTACAATGTCTTCGAATGCCGAAATGATAATTTTCCTAAGTAAAGAGAAACATAGATTGACATTCTTTTATAGAAATGTGATAGTGTTTTTTTCGTACAAACTTTGAAAAAGAAATCAAATGACGATAAATGAATATTTTGATTTATGTAAATACTTAATTTTACATAAATAAGCTAACATTGCATTTTATAAAAACGCTTGTTCCTCTTTTTTTACAACTCTGTTCCTCTGTTTATTTTAACTCAGTCTTGTATTAATGTCATTAAATTATGGTAGGGATTTATTGACTGATACCGGTGGTATTAGAGGGATAAATGGTCTTCGTGAGCTTGAACGTTTCTTTTGTCGCTTTGGCCTCTTTGCGGAATTAACAAACGATGATTTAGTAAGGGAGTTTGGAGAACATGTTGCGACTGGTCACGTTCGCGTTCGCCGTTGGGTATGTTTTTTTTTTTTGTGAATGTATGAGTTGATTATATTATTGTGTGCTAAGAGAATAACTTTGCAGGATGAGCTTATTCGTATTTGCAGAATGCTCTCCTTTTACCGCGTTTATTGTTACTGGGACTTCCCAACACTCATTTATTTGAGGTTGGATTACGTTATTGTATGATTGACGGCCATGTGACAATCATTATTCCCATGTTCTCCAACCATCAATTTGACAACCGGAATTTCTATGTCATTCCGCCTAATCTCGCGTTTTCCCATTCCCACGCGTTGCTTGCCATTCGTGCTGGTCAAACTGTAAACAACCAGAGTTTCTTCGAGGCCCAAGACGTGTATGGGAGGTACTATGAGCATAATGGTAATTTCAGGGTCGAAACGCCATAACTGCTTTATCTGGATGGAAATTTAAATTAAATGTACGAGAGTTAGAGTTGTTTGTTTGTTTTCAAATTTAAAATTAAATGTACGAAATTTTGTAAATCAGACTTGACGTTTAGTTTCAATTAGTTTGAACGGATCAATCTACTTATATAGCAATTTGTCTGTCAAATTTTCTCATTTTCATCACGTATTGTAAAAGAAAAAAAATTCTCTTTTCTTCTATTAACACATTCTCCATCCGGGTTAAGTATTATTATAGGTTGCTAAAAAGGAGAATTTAGGTGTGAAAATTCTCTTTTTTTAGAGAATTATGTAAAGATTTTTTTTCAAAAAGTGGTAGATTCCAAAAATTTCCCATATACTATTATAGGTTGTTATTCTTCTATTCGTAATTTTATGAATTGGATCAAACTATTTCTTATATTCCAAGCTTTATCTTTATTTAGTTGAAGATTTTTTTGTTTGTTTGTTTACAGTTTTGTTTACCATTATTTTATTTTTTTTGAAAAAGGATTTTCTAATGAATATTGTTCAAAAGTTTGCCATTTTTTATTGTAAGGATTTTTCTATTTCTATATAATGGAATGAATAATACAAGTATCAAATTTCTAGTTACAGATAATGATATTCACTACCTACCTAGCCTTTGTCTTTTTTGTTTGTAACTTTGTATCATCTATCAAGAATAAACGTTTTCGTCAAAGAATATTAGTCTACAGTGCAGACTCTATGTCAACAACATGTTAATTAGTTTATTAAAGCAAATTATAATTCCAATAATGAATAAAATGTATGCTTGGATAAGATTAGGCCTAAAAAATTCGCAATGGGCTTTTCGTTACTGGTAAGAAGCATATTACTGACCCTATTAATCTCTCTCGTCCAATCACGTTCGTACACGTCATCTCCAAACATCAAACTCCCCGGCGATTCTCTTACCCTCTCCGTCATCGATTTCGGCGCTACCGGCGATGGTATCAACTACGACACTTCCGCGATACAGTCCACCATTGACGCTTGCAATCGTCACTACACTTCGTCTTCCTCGATCTGCCGCGTCACCTTCCCTCCCGGCAACTATTTGACCGCCAAGCTCCATCTCCGATCTGGCGTCGTTCTCGATGTGACGGAAAACGCCGTGATCTTAGGAGGACCGAGAATCGAGGATTATCCGGCGGAGACTTCGTCGGACTGGTACGTGGTGGTGGCGAATAACGCGACGGACGTTGGAATCACCGGCGGAGGAGCGATCGACGGTCAGGGATCGAAATTCGTGGTGAGATTTGATGAGAAGAAGAACGTGATGGTGAGCTGGAATCAAACTGGTGCTTGCTTGGGTGATGAGTGTAGACCTAGACTTGTTGGATTCGTTGATTCCAGAAACGTTGAGATCTGGAACATCACACTACGAGAGCCTGCGTATTGGTGGTTAGTTCTAAGCTCTCGGGAACAAATTTGACATTTGTTAAGTAAAAGTAGCTGCGAATTTAGCCTAATGTGATTGCCCAATTGCAGATTCTGCTCATATAATCTATACTTATTGATTGTTTAGCTAAAGATCAAGAACTCTACAAAATGTAGAATCAGTGAGTGTGTATGTGTATAAGCCTTTGATTTGTTTTTTCAGTTTGCACATTGTGAGGTGTGAGAACACATCACTACACGACGTATCGATCCTTGGGGACTTCAACACTCCGAATAACGATGGAATCGATATAGAAGATTCGAACAATACTGTCATAACTCGGTGTCATATCGATACAGGAGACGATGCAATCTGTCCCAAGACTTATACTGGTCCGCTTTACAACTTAACCGCTACGGACTGTTGGATCCGGACCAAATCCTCGGCGATTAAATTCGGTAGTGCGAGCTGGTTTGATTTCAAAGGTCTTGTCTTTGATAACATTACTATATTTGAATCTCACAGAGGCCTTGGGATGCAAATACGCGATGGAGGTAAAACGTTTATTCTTTTAGCTGCATAGATGATAGAACACAGAAACTCGTGTAATACATAACCCGAAAATGTACATTTTTGCAGGAAATGTGAGTGACGTTACGTTCTCAAACATAAATATTAGTACAAGATACTACGATCCTTCGTGGTGGGGAAGAGCAGAACCAATTTATATAACAACTTGCCCGCGTGACTCATCTGCAAAAGAAGGCTCAATCTCGAATCTCCTATTCGTAAACATAACAATTAATTCCGAAAACGGAGTCTTTTTATCGCTCTCCAAACGGATTACTCTCAGATATCAAATTCGAGAACATGAACATTACTTTGAGAAGATGGAGTAATTACAGTGCAGGGCTTGTGGATTATCGACCGGGATGCAAAGGTCTCGTGAACCATAGCGCCACGTCCGGAATCATTATGGAACATGTGAACGGGTTTAGCGTCGAAAACGTTGACCTGAAATGGTCAGATGATGATGATCTGAATTCTGCTTGGAATGTTCCTCTGGAATTTAGACCTTCCACTGTGAATAATATCTCGTTCGTTGGCTTCAGTTCTGGTCTCTTACACAAATTTGTTTAATTTTGATTATGTTTTTGAACACAAGATTGCTTGAAAGTTGAATCATTGTATTTGGTTTAGTGGAGATACGAATTCTGATTTCTTCTTATTTCTAGGATTTGGTGTTGTTACTTCAAAACGACAACGTTTTTCATTCGTCAACCCGTCTTCCCTAAAACGACGTCGTTTCATAAGTGTTC
Organism: Draba incana; assembly: GCA_963576765.1. NCBI lineage: Eukaryota > Viridiplantae > Streptophyta > Magnoliopsida > Brassicales > Brassicaceae > Draba > Draba incana. The sequence goes on from OY755216.1 coordinate 5,802,666, forward strand.
CTCACTAAAAATCTTCTTTCGTCTGATTGTACACATCGAAATTTGGAATTCAGAGAAAATGGCGTCGACGAAGCCATTGATCGTCGCAGCGAAGACGATTCGAAACCGGATCCTTACCCGATCCGGATCCACATCAGCTGGTCCAAGCCGGTGGGCGACTCCGGGTCACGAGGAGCGACCCAAAGGTTATTTCATGAACCGGACTCCGCCGCCTGCAGGACAATCGCGGAAATGGGAAGATTGGGAGCTTCCATGTTACATCACAAGCTTCCTCACGATTGTTATCCTCGGTGTTGGACTCAACGCGAAACCCGATCTTTCAATCGAGACCTGGGCTCATCAGAAAGCTCTCGAGCGTCTCGAGATGGAGAAACTCGCGACTGCTGGAGATTCGTCGGATTGAAATTCCCTCTGATCTTTGGATAGTCGGATTTGAATTCGATGGTTGATCTGGTATGTGTGTTTTAATTTCTGGGGATTTGAGGAGTTTTTTTTTTTTCCAGTTTATGGTGATGATTACGAACACTAGTGACCTAGGGTTTCGTTTTGTTCCTCCTCCTCCTCTTAGTGTTGATAAGAATGTTTATGGAATAAGCTATCTTTAACTCTTGACGATGGTTATATGTAAACTCACCTTCATTTTTGATGATGTTTCTAAGTACTTGTTCTCAAAGTTGATTACTTTTCAATTTGTTGGTTTATCTAAGATGGTTCCTCAGATTACTTTTGAAGGCTCAGTTACTTAGAGGAAGTTATTATTTAGTGAATTGTGTTTTGAATTGATGACACTAGATGATGAGGGTGTCTGGTTTGTTTCTGCTCTTTGTGGAACTTAAAGTTCTTATATTATGATTCAGGTTTCAACTTCATATTAATGTAGTACAGTTCTGGTTAGGGAAAGTTTCTCTCTTTCGTTTTGTAGATATGGAAGCCTCGAGAAGGTTCCATTAACATAGCTTAAGATTCTAGCATGTATATGGAGTTAGGAAATGAGATTGAGCAATTATTGGATGTTACAAATTAGATTCATGCTTCGTTTCAAACATATTGGGGGGATACATTTTGTTGAAGCTTTGAGTGTTTGCTAAAGTGTACTTCGCAATACGGTAGTTGTCGCGGGTATCAAATTGAGAGTTTTTGACTAATACCGAGTGAAAGAACACGAGAATGTTGATATAGGTTTTTGGAAAATAATTTTGATGAACTACTTGGATAAGTCTAGAGAGAGGCAAGAGAATTATACTCATGTAGATAGATGAAGGTTTAGAACATATCAGATAGATGTAGAAACATATACAATTGACTGATGAACATGGTGGATGTTCTTACTTCTTAGTATAGCTTTAATCTTTCATCACATTTTGGTTGTTTGTGTTCTTACTCTATCTCACTCTCTCCCAAGTGTATGATTCTGGAACCTATCTTCTCCATACTTTGGGATGTCTAATCAGATTAAACCAAACAAAAACCTAATTCTACAACCGGAAAATCTAAACCGAAATTCAGATTTTGGTATCCTTGGTACATTTTCATGACTTAACCAAATTGGCTCAACTGAAATAAGTGGGCATTAGTTTATTTCAATGTTCGTTGGATGTTTATGAAATTGGCTTGGTGTACTTATTGCTGTTGCTACCTGCATTGGTATTTCTTAAATACTTTTTTTGAATCTAGTTCCAAATTTCATTATTTGCATTATGTCGGTAAGTGGTTTTTGTCGTTTCACATTAAAAGTTTATAAAATACTACCTAACCACAACCAAATTTTTTTCTTTAATTATTTTCTAGCTGGATTTTAAAAGTATTATTATCTCTTGTGATCTACTCTTTAACTATTTTTTTGGCCACACTATCTCCTCCCTTCTCCACCACAATCAATAATTTCTTCAATAAACCCCTTCAATAAACAATGATAGATTGTTCACAAGGAAAAAAAGAGTTCTGATTCATTTTTTCATTGTAAATGCAAAAATAGATTATTTTTTCTATGCAAAATCAAGAAACGATCCGAATCTAAATTAGAGTAGCATTTTAGAAGTGGAAGGCAATACAATCTGAAGGACGAAAGTGAAAGTGAAAGTGAAAGTGACAATACGTTCATCATTATTCTTTAACTTTTTAAAGTAAACAAGTTTACAGTACAATGTGACCGGCGACAACCGGTAAACCACGTGAACCACCGACAAATTTTTCCCGGTTACGTTACATGTAACGGCATGATTCACAAACGACCACGATCTTCACGGTCCGTACCGTTACTTGGTCCATGTTTTTAAATGCCTCATTTAAATCTTTCACTCATATTTCTTAGTAAACCCCACGAGCCATAAAGAGAAAGTGGCTTTTACGGTTACAAGATTAGAAAACTCATTTGAGGAAGAAAAAAACTGGTTTCTTGGTGATCCCGAAGTGAAGCAGTAACAATTTTTTGTTTTCTTTTGGTGTTGTTCTGTTTCTTCCTCGAGATCCTCACTTACATTTTTGTATCTTTCCTCTGTTTCGATTCCCTGCACTGTAAGTTTTCATTTTTCTGAAACTGAAACATTTTAATAGTTTATTTTAAGAGAAATTCATAGGTTAAGTCAAATCAAAATGATCAAACCCACTCTTGTGAATCACTAGATACAAGTGAATGCACTCATTTCTCTTACCAACTTGGAAATTTGTGTTAGTATAACATAAAATTTTCATTTCTTTGAAGAGTGAAACAAACGATAAAAAGTGTTGATAATGTTGTCGTTTTCCTTTTTTGTATATCTTAATTTGCCTTATCTCAGGAATATAAGCAACTGAGTTTTTTTTTTGTTTTTCAGGCTTTACTTGAAATTTCTTTAAGTAACTGTTGTTTTTAGCTTCAGTGGAGAGAAGTTAAAAAAAAAAAAGAGAGTTTTGATGATGAAGGGAAGAACAACAAACAATGTTCAGTCGAATCGGTCTACGAAGAATGGAAAAAGAGATCAAAAGATGCAAAAGTCTAATAGTGCTAAAAAATCTTCAGAGCAAGAAAAAGTCAAACCTTTGGAAGCTACTAAGGAAGAAACAAATGTCTCAGAAATAGTGAACACTATAACTACACAATCAAATGGTGATGCAGTGAATGGGTCTTTAGAGACTCACCTAGAGACTGAGTCTAGTGTTAATGGCTTGGCAAAAGATGATGATGATGAGGAAGAAAGAAAAGACTTTGATGTTATAGCTATTGCAAAGATAGATTCTTGTGAAGGTGTTAATGTTGATGAGAGAGTGGAAAATTTGGTAAAAGAAGTCAAAGATTTTAAAGATGTATCGAATGGTGCCATTAGCGGTGAAAGTGATAACGAGGCAAGTGATGATGAAGAAGCATTGAAACAAAAAGTTGAGGATTTAGAGACAAAAATTGAGAAACTTGAAGAAGAGTTAAGAGAAGTTGCAGCGCTCGAGATTTCGCTCTATTCGGTTGTGCCAGACCATTCTAGCTCAGCTCACAAGCTTCACACGCCTGCTCGGAGAATTTCAAGACTCTATATCCATGCTTGTAAACATTGGAGTCAAGGAAATCGAGCAACCGTCGCTAGAAACACTGTCTCTGGTCTCATTTTAATTGCTAAATCTTGCGGAAATGATGTTTCGAGGTAAACGTAAACATAATTTAACATTTCTTGAGTGTAGTAGCTTTGTAGGATCTTGATGTTCTTAGCATTTTTCCTTGGTTCATTATGGTTTCAGGTTAACGTTCTGGTTATCGAACATTATTGCTTTGAGAGAGATCATTTTCCAGGCGTTTGGTAGATCTCATGTTCCGAGTCATATCATCACACAAGCTAATGAATCAAATGGGAGTGAACAAAATGGTACAGGGAAGGTAAGAAGGAAGAAGAACCAATGTACTACTAAGGAATCTAATGGTTTCAAGCGGGTTTTCGAAGATTGGCAAGAAACAGAAACCTTTACCGCCGCATTAGAGAAAGTCGAATTTTGGGTTTTTTCAAGAATAGTTGAATCTGTTTGGTGGCAGGTGAAATTTCAGTCAAGACTCCATCTTTCACTGAAATTTCAAGAAAGTTTCATTCTTTCTAGTATCTTAAATGTGTTCTTGTTTCAGGTTTTCACTCCTCATATGCAATCCCCGGAAAACGGCTGTAAAACGAATGAGAAACTGATAGGAGATCAAGAGCAAGGAAGCTTTTCAATCAGCCTGTGGCAAAACGCTTTCAAAGCTGCTCTATCGAGGCTTTGTCCTACACGTGGAGCAGGCCACGAATGCGGTTGCTTACCTATCTTGGCTAAAATGGTACTCAGATACTACATTTTGAACTCCAAGGCAAATAGTATAAACAAGCTAATATGTCATGTGTGTTTCAACAGGTCATGGAGAAGTGTATAGCTCGAGTTGACGTAGCCATGTTTAACGCTATACTGCGTGAATCCGAGGATCAGATTCCAACGGATCCGGTCTCTGATCCTATTCTAGATTCCAAAGTTCTGCCTATTCCGTCTGGAGACTTAAGCTTTGGATCCGGAGCACAGCTTAAAAACGCGGTACAACATCAAGAAACATGAATCAGAAATGTTATATTCACTAGACATTAAAAAAAACTCTAACGTTCTTGAATGTTATTATAGATTGGAAATTGGTCTAGATGCCTCACTGAAATGTTCGACATAGAAGAAACTGATCTCATAGAAAGCGAGAAACCCTTCAGTTTATTAAACGAACTAAGCGATCTACTTATGCTACCAAAAGACATGCTTATGGACTTATCCATTAGAAAAGAGGTTTTTGTTTTGATATCTTTATCACTCTTAAGTTCTTGATTAAGCTCTCTCTCAAACTGACTTTTTTTTCTTTGATTGAACCATAGGTATGTCCATTGATAAGTCTTTCACTGATCAAAAGAATACTCTGCAACTTCACACCTGATGAGTTTTGTCCTGATGATATTCCTGGAGCTGTCCTCGAAGAGCTTAACGCCGAGGTAACAGATCCAAATCAAGAAGTTAGCTTCCCTTATGCAGCTTCTCCGGTTTCCTACATTGCTCCATCATCAATCAATGTAGCAGAGAAAGTTGCAGAGGTAGGAGGAGGAGACATCTCAAGAATGTCGAGGAACGCGTCTGTGATTCAAAGAAAAGGATACACGAGCGACGAGGAGCTCAAGGAACTGGATTCTCCTCTGACGTTTATCATAGACAAAGTATCGGTATCACCAGTTTCGAGACACAATGAGAAGGTGAAGCAGCAAAATGAGGACACAATAGGTGCAACCGTTACAAATGTAAGATATGAGCTTCTTAGGGAAGTGTGGTCTATGTAAGTGATTAGAAGCCAAAATGTTGTGCTTCTTAGAGAATTATCCCTTGTTACTATTTTACTGAAACAAACTAAAAGTATTTGTAGACATAAGGATTTTGATTTGATGATCATATAGATGATACATTGTAGACAATTCTGATTCTATGTTCTTGATTTTATCTTCTTGTGACAAATCTCTCTATGGTATAGTCAAAAGGTGATACCTTTGGAATCTGCCTAATTAGATCTATAATGTCAATTCCGACCAAGAAACTTAAGTTTACACAGAATTGAAGCACAAATCTATGGATATGAATAAAAAACATCCAGATCCAGTACCTACATTGCGAAAAATGTAAACACATATATAGGAGAAGGAAGAAAGAACAAAATCTAATCTTGGAATTACCCTGACTACATAAATTTCCGAACAAGATTCAGTAGAAACCTAAATCCAATTTGAAAATCTCAAGCCTGTGTTTATATGAATTCAATGGAATCAATTACAAACAAACTTTCCAATTTATTTCGTTTCAAGAACTTTTGTTAAGTTTCCATTTTTCTTCTTGAGATAGAAGCCAGAAGGAAGAAGACTGTAATGTGAGTCGACGTCGTATTGTTTATTTTTTCATATAGATTCACAAAGAGTGTATTTGTCAAAAGTCCCACATCCATAAGATAGAGAAGCGTTAGTCATGACTTAGTAGTATATAAAGGAAGCTAAGCTCAATAGGCAATTCATACCTTTCTCGGCCTTTTGGCTAAGATCAAGTGTAGTATTTGTTCTTATCAGTTTAATATCTGATATGTGGGCCATCGGCTCACACGATATTAACTCTATTTTTTGATGGAGAAGGTCTATTATGATAGCTTGCTGTCTGGGCTTTCATGAGTCGCTCATGCGTTGCACTACTGCATGGGTTTGGCTCAACCCACCAATTATTTAGTTCAATTTTATTTTCTCTAAAGGTTATTTCAGTGTTGAATGGACTTTAGTAACGTAAAAAAGTAATCTCAAAATGATACAAAAAGTTGAGAATCTCAAAAATGTTGTTGTCTTTTGTAAATACGTATGAATAAGAGTTAGACATGACGTCAGATTTTCCAAAACATCCAAAAACATCAAATTAAGAACAGAAGTTTTTGTTCAAAAAAAAAAAAAGAACAGAGAAGTTTGTGATTATCCATCAATCGAAGTAATGTGATATTTTCTGATCTAATTCCCTCTTCATGGAGAAAATTCAGATTTTCTCAATCAGCCTGAGCTCTTTAGCTACTTGAATCATGCTAGTCAAAGGGTCTCCTAAGTTGCATCCAATGCATTTCAATGCTACTCTAAGAAAGGCTTTAATCGGCGAAGCAACTACATCACTCAAATCTCTACTTGTATCTGAATTTGTATTAACCTCTGCATAGCCAAACTTACGGAGTATCTTTGATACATGATGGTGAAGCGGGAGACGAGCATCGTCGTAAGGTTTGATAAATAAGTCAGCTAGTGCTTTCGGCAAACCAGGAGATAGAGATAGCTCATCATCAACTTCTTTTATTTGCAAAAGAGCTAGCATGAAAGCTCCAAAGCTGTACATATCGGTCTTTGTCGTGACCTTACCGGTTGACTTGTATTCAGGATCAATGACTGGTAAGTAACATACACCAAGTACATGTATTGCCTTCAAGGTATTGCGCCAATACTCATTGTATTTCTGCAATGCATCATCATGAACAAATGTCTCGCCTTCAGGAATGGATATACAGTTACAGAAATTCCCGATCTTTGCGATCCCGTTTCCATCTACGTAAATGGTGAAAGGGTCTAGATTTGAATGGATGAAAGCCCTCGAGAATGCGGTGTGAAGGTAAGTCAAAGCGTTTGAGACCTCTCTCGCTATCTTTATCCTCCTCAGATTTCTTGGATTAGAATCAAGTAGTGGACCAAGAGTTATAATCTCTGCATACTCAAAAACTAAGACCGGAGGACTGAACTCAAGACAACATCCCAACAACTTGAGAAAGTTCTTATGACCACTCACCATCGATGAGATTGCTATGTCACGACAAATCTCTTCCATATCAAGTTCGTATTTCCCTTTCTTGATGAGCACAGGACGGTCATCGAGCATCCCTTTATAACAACGGTAATAAACATCAATCCGAGAAGCACGGTTGGTTTGGGAGAAATTATCTGTTGCTTTGATGATCTGATCCAAAGAGAAGTTCTTGATAGGATTGCATTTTCCATCACAACATTCAACGACCTCTTTCAGAACAACCTCGCCGTTCTCTTTGACATTCCTCTGCTTTGTCTTGGCTCCGATTCTTTTAGTCCTCAACCAATCCATCTTATAGACTTTACAAGGTTTATTCTTTAGAGCTCAAGAAGACAAAAAGTCCATCTGTGTGTAAACTTTAACTTACCACAGGAACTCCATTAATCCACTCTCAACAGCTGAAAAAAAGAAAGAATAGTTCAAATCATTGGTTTTGTAATGAAGAAAGTAGATTGGGTTTCTTAACCCAAAACCACCCTCTAGATCTCTAATGTCCACAACAAGTAGTTGATGAGTTTTATCACAAACAATGGACCTAATGAACACCAAAGCTGAAAGAAAGATATGTATACAAGAATTGGAATCCGAATCATAATAATGTCTTTCATATTGAATATCAGAATCTAAATCTTACCTCAGAAGCGAAAGCACCATGAATGCTGCAGAATATGAGAACGAAGCCACATAAAAAATTGGATATTAGACTTATAGTTTATTCCAAGTAGAGTAACTAGGATCCACAAAAGCGTGTTCAGACATAAGTCGGCCAAAGAAAAGAGTTGACTTTTAGACATGAGACGAAATGTGTTCACACTTCGTTTGTTTGGTTGCCCAAATAAATAACATTATCTAATAGTGGAATCAATGAAGAACAAATTTGACAATCTAATCTCTAGAATGTCGAGAAATGCGTCAGTGATACAAAGGAAAGGATACACGAGCGATGAGGAGCTTGAGGAACTGGATTCTCCTCTTACGTTTATTATAGACAAAGTATCGGTATCACCAGTTTCGAGACACAATGAGAAGGTGAAGCAGCAAAATGAGGACACAATTACAAATGTAAGATATGAGCTTCTTAAGGAAGTGTGGTCTATGTAAGTGATTAGAAGCCAAAATGTTGTGCTTCTTAGAGAATTATCCCCTTGTTACTATTTTACTGAAACAAACTAAAGTATTTGTAGACATGAGGATTTTGATCTGATGATCATATAGATGATACATTTGATACATTGTAGACAATTCTGTTTCTATGTTCTTGATTTTATCTTCTTGTGACAAATCTCTATGGTATAGACAAAAGGTGATACCATAAACTTAGTTTGCACAGAATTGAAGCACAAATCAATGGATCTGAATAAAACATCCAGATGCAGTACCTACATTGCGAAAGATGTAAACCCATAGGAGAGCAGCTCAGATTGTACGAGGAAAGTGCCCTAATGACCCAAATCCCATTTGAAATTGCATGCCCTGTGTTTTCGTGAACTCAGTGAATCAATTTCGTGATTTCTATTTTTTGCGTTTTAGGAAATTTCAGTGAATCAATTTCATGGCATTTGAAAGTTTCCATTTTTCTTCTTGAGATAAAAGTCAGAAGAAGAAGATTGTAGTGATTCGACGTCGTATGGCCTGTTTTTGCATAATGAGTCTATTTGTCAAAAGTCCCACATCGTTAAGATAGAGAAGCGTTGGTCATACCTTTGTAGTATATAAAGAAAGCTTAGCACTTAATACAACTCATACCTTTCTCGGCCTTTTGGCTAAGATCAAGTGTAGTATCTGTTCTTATCAGTTTAATATCTGATATGTGGGCCATCGGTCCATACGATATTAACTCTATTTTTTTAGGGAGAAAGTCCATCAAGGTAGCTTGCTACCTAGGCTTTCATGAGTCGTCCATGCGTTGCACTATTGCACGGGCCTGGCTCAACCCACCAATCAATATGTCCAATTTTTAATGTTACTAAATTAGGAAAGTGCTGTTGGCTTGTTGAGACTGGAACAAATTATTCAAATATATTGTCTACGTACATATCATATATGGTATGAAGAAGAGTTCGAAATGATGTCGGATTCTCCATGTTAAGTCCGAAACATCCAAAAACATAAAACTAAGTATATAAATTTGTGATTATCCATCTTTCTGAAGTAAATGTGTGACATTTTATTGTCCATCTCTCATCATGGAAAAAATCTATATGTATCAACTTTCTCAATGACTCTAAGCTCTTTAGCCACTTCAATCATGCTAGTTAACGGATAGTCTAGGTCGCATCCGATGCATCTCAATGCTAAAAAAAGAAAGGCTTTACCCGGCGACGCATCTCTCCATAGATCTGAATAGCCAAACATCCTTAGTATCTCTGATACACGACGGTGAAGCGGCCAACCATCATTTTCATAAGGTTCGTTTAATAACAAGTCAGCTAATGCTCTCAGCAAATCCGGAGATAGAGATAGCTCATCATCAACCTCCTTTATCTGCAAAAGAGCTAGCATGAATGCTCCAAAGCTGTGCATATCAGTCTTTGTCGTGACCTTACCAGTTGACTTGTGGATCAATGACTGGTAAGTATCTAAGTTCACCAGTTAACTTATATTCAGGATCAGTTGGTAAGTAACTAACTTCACTAAATGATTCAGAACACCTAAACTCAATGTATTTCTGCAACGCATCATCATGAACAAAGGTTTCGCCTTCGGGAATGGAGATACAGTTACAGAAATTCCCGATCTTTGCGGTCCCATTTCCATCTAAGAAAAAGGTGAAAGGGTTTAGATTTGAATGGATGAAAGTCCTCGAGAATGCAGTGTGAAGGTAAGTCAAAGCGTTTGCCACCTCTCTTGCTATTTTTATCCTCCTCAGATTTCCCGGATTAGATGCAAGTAGTGGACCAAGAGTTATAATCTTTGCATACTCAAAAACTAAGACCGGAGGACTGAACTCAAGACAACATCCCAACAACTTGAGAAAGTTCTTATGACCACTCACCATCGATGAGATTGCAATGTCGCGACAAATCTCTTTCGATTGAACTTCGTATTCCCCTTTCTTGATGAGCACATGACGGTCATCAAGCATCCCTTTATAGCAACGGTAATAGATATCCATCCGGGAAGTACAGTTACTTTGGGAGAAGTTATCTGTTGCTTTGATGATCTGATCGGAATAGAAGTTCTTGATAGGATTGCACTTTCCATCACAACATTCAACGAGCTCTTTCAGAACAAGCTCGCCGTTCTCTTTGACATTCCTCCGCTTTGTCTTGGCTCCGACTCTTTTTGTTCTCAACCAATCCATATTATAGATAATGGACTCCACAAGGTTTATCCTTTAGAGCAACCTCAATGAAGACAAAAGTCTATCTGTGAGTAAAGTTTAGCTTCCCACAGAAACTCCAACACCTGAAAAAATAGAGAGAGAATAAAGTAGATTGGGTTTCTTGCAAATCTGATCAGATCTCTAAACCCAAAACCTCCTTCTTGATCTCTAATGTCTACACAACTGAAATGGTCAACAGTAAATAGATGGGTATTATCACAATCAATGGAGCTAATGAACAACAAAGCTGATAGAGAGATATATGGACAAGAATTGGAATCAGAATAATAATAATGTCTATCAACTTGAAATCAGAATCTGGATCATACCTCTGAAGGGAAGGCACAGGAATGCTGCAGAATAAGAGAACCAAGCCATACCAAAACTGGATAATTAAACTTAAGTTTACTCCTGAAAAAAATGGATAACGTCGAAGAAAGCGTGTTCACACGTTAGTCGGCTAAAGGAACACCACATGAGAGGAAATGTGTTCACACCTTAAGCTATTATCTTTGGCTTGCCCAAATAATGTAACATTATCCGATAATTGGAAAACTGAAATGTTCTTGATAAAGAAAGACAAAGACAAGTAGCACAAGAACACTAAAGATTGGAATAACAATCTTTCAAGAATAAAGAAACTAACAAAGAAGGACTAATTAAGATAGTTTCCCAATCAATCTGAGCTCTTTAGCAACTTCAATCATACTACTAACTGGATCTACTCTCTTGTACCTTACACATCTCAATGCTAATCTAAGAAAAGCTTCAACTTGTAACCTTCTCAAAACCAAATCACCATCCAAACCATTCCACATCTCTTTATCAACAATCTCATCAAACCCACCTTTCTCCATTACCTCAGAGACATGATCATTAAGCGACATAGGAGTCTCCTCTGGTCCATCAAACACAGCAGCTCTTCCAGACAACAAAACCAACATAACAACACCAAAGCTATAAATATCAACCTTCTCTGTAACTTTCATTGTCCAGTAATAATCTGGATCAACAAATCCAATCACACCTTTCACATCATCTTCCACATACAATTCACCTTCTGGTATTGCAACACAGAACCAGAAATCAGAAATCTTCGCATTCCAATTCTCGTCGATAAAAATATTCGTCGGATTAATATTCCGATGGATTATCGTCTCCGGAAACGCCGTGTGGAGATAAGCCACGGAATTAGCAATCTCTGTAGCTATCTTCAATCTCACTCTCCATGGTAAAACCTCACCACTAGAGATTCCTCCGTCTCTGTTTAACGGTCCGTGTTCTGTGTATTCACAGATTATTGCAGGAAGATCGAATTCTAGACAGCAACCTAGAAGCTTAAGAGCGTTCTTGTGTCCGCTCATTTGAGATGATACGGAGATGTCGCGATACGCTTCTGTGAAGCTTGAGAGGTTTTGGGTCGACCATTTTTTGATTGAAACTGGTCTTTCTTCGATTACGCCATTGTACCATATGAAATATCCCCAGCTTGAGATTATTCGACTCTCGGAGAAATTTTCGGTTGCTTTGAGAATTTGATCGGAAGTGAAGCAACGAATCGGATTTGTTTTTCCGTCGAATGAAGCGATTAGCTCCTCTAATAATAACCCTCCGTTCTTCAAATCTAAGCTTGTCTTCTTCTTGCTCTTGCTCTTGCTCTTGCTCATGCTCATGCTCATGCTCATTGATGATTGCAGAAGAAAGCGAGAGAGAAGTAAGAATCTAAAGTTGGAATTTTTACGTTTGCAAAAGGAGCAAACTTGATTTTGTTCTTCTTTTTTAAGAAGTAATTTCAATTTTGATCCATAGTTATTCAATTATTATACATTGACCCAATATATTTATAATATCTACTCTACGTCCCAGAAAATAGATACTTATTTTGATCCACATCTTTTTTTTTATTACAAATTGACATAATAAAATTAGTATTAGAGAGAGAGCTTAACCGGATTAATAACCGGTTTATCCTAGAACATTGTGATTGGTACACACGTTACTTAAGACTCTTTTCTTTCTTATTGTGATTAAAGTCAATGGCTTAATCGGATCAAAATAGTCACAAGGTTCTTGACAGAGTTCAAAACTTCTTCCTCCTCCTTCATCAACGAAGTTTCAAATCGTTTTGAGGTAATCTTTAAGTGTGTATTTCCTTATAATTATCCTTTGGATTTTTGGTTTTTAAGCCATGTTCTTGTCAATTCCAATCATCATGTCTCTCATTTAATTTCTTGTAGAGATCTGATTAACTTGGAAATGGCTTTGGGATCACCAAATGGTTCACAACCAATAATCTTGGATAATTTACATCGTCAGAGACGAACCAACAGGCAAAACACAGAGGATAGTATCAAAATCCTTCAATGGACTGCAATAGTTGTAGCAGCTGTGACATTTGTTGTTGGTATCACATGTATAAACTTTTACATCAATTCTGCTCCGGAGTCAGGTATCACAAGTTTGGTCAAGACATCGATATTCACGGTGTGTATGTTGTGCATTAGCGTTCCAATGCTTGATTCCGTTCAAATCATTATTGATATTATAAGGGAACGACATCTAAGTGATATTCTATTCGCAAGAAAAGCTAACGAACGAGCCTTGGTACTTGTCAAAATTGCTTGTATGTCTATCCTGGTTGCATTTATGGTTGGTCTTGGTCTTGTAGTCATCCTTTTTCTATGGCAATACTTCTTCCATGTCAAGCTCTAAGGCACTTAAGTGATTTGTTTTCAAACATTTTCCATGGTTACACAATCAAGCACAAAATGTTTGATAAGATTTTATAATGAAATGTAAGATTTTCTCTATTTCTGCTTTTTTGATTCTTTCTCTTTTCGAATCACATTTATTCGAATACTACAAATTGACCTAATACGTTTATAATGTCCATTCTACACACCAAAAGTAGATACTCCATTTGATCCACATCTCTTTATTATTACAAAATTGACCAATAAATTTATTTATTTCAACTCCTCACCCCAAATATAGGGGCTTTAGTTTGATCCACATCTATAAATTATTAAAAATTGACCCCTAAAATTTATAATATCCACTCTACACCCCACAAGTAGATGTTTTAAATATGATCCACATCATTTTATTATTACAAATTCGACCCAAAAAAAGTTTACAAGATCTCTTCTATGTTGTCCATTTCTCAATCCTTTTTAGTTCCTTGGCAACTTCAATCATCTTTGGAACATCACCTCTATGACCAGTGCATCTAAGCGAGAGTACAAGTACTGCTTCGATTCTTCGTATCTCGTGTTCTTCGGTTTCATCATCACCATCACCTATATTTTCCAACATTTTAGGATCCAAAATCTCTAAGATTATACCCTCTTTCACAACTTTAGAGACTCTATCCGAAATCCTAAGATTCATCACATTTTCCTTGTCTTCAAACTCTTCAATTAAACTCTCATCAACATTACAACAATCAACCGCTCCATACTTTCTCGTAAAAAGATTTTGCAACAACACACCAAAGCTAAAAACATCGGTATACTCGGTGATCAATCCGGTTGTCACATACTTATACTCGAGGTAATCTAATGTTCCTTCTACTCTATCAGCATCAACTTTAACAAATTCCTCTCCTTCCGGAATCGAAACAGAGAGACAAAACCCACTAAGCTTTGCTCTTCCATTTGAATCCAAGAAAATGTTACAAGGGTTTATATCCATATGGATCATACTTCTTGAAAACGCGGTGTGAAGGTAAGAAACCGCGATTGCGATCTCTTTCGCTATCTTAACCCGCGTTTGAAACGGTAAAAACGTTTCAGGATTCGGAATACCGTAAGGTATACGTTCTGCATACTCACAAACTAAAACCGGATGTTCGAATTCAAGACAACATCCTAACAGTTTGAGAAAGTTCTTGTGACCACTAACCATCGATGAGACGGATATGTCACGAATAATCTTGTGTAATGTATCAGATGTGTATAGTCTCCAAATGGGTCTTTTGATTAGAACAAGACGGTTTTCGAGCATACCTTTGTAATTAAACTCGAATCGTATTATGTGATTGGTTTCGCTAAAATTGTTTGTTGCTTGGAGGATTTGGTTCGCAGAGAAAGTTTTGATTGGATTTGATTGACCATTACAAAGCTCGATGAGATCTTGTAAGAGTACCTTTCCGTTTTCTTGGAACAATCTTAGCCGTTGATTTTCTTCTGAGTTCTTCTCCTTCTTCCTCCTCCAAGAAATCATCTTGTGATCATTCATCGAACTCAAAACTTTGATTTTGTTGATGTTTGGGGCCAGAGAAATATGGATAATAAACAAATAAAAACATCTTTTTTCTTAGTAATAAATAATGGTAGCTTCTAGCTTAAAGTGGTTGAGAAAAAAAAACTTTTTTTTTTGGTTAAGTCTTTGTTTTGACGATGAAACCATGGAGGAGGAAGAATGTGCAGGACCAGAGAAGCGAAAGCGAGTGGTTTTTCAAGAATGGAAGTAAATTTCTTCAAGAGCTAATCGCTGATTAGAAAACGGAGAATTGAATGATGGAGGAATTATTATTGTTAACGGGGAAGAATCTATATTGCCATGGAATGTTCGATTGAAGATTGCGAAGGAAGTTGCAATTGCTGTGACTTATCTTCACACAGCATTTGCTAGGATCATTATACATAGAGATATCAAGCCGACGAATATGTTCTTGGATAAGAATTGGAATGCGAAGTTGACTGATTTCACGTTTTCGGTAACGCTTCCTGAAGGTAAATCTTGGATTGAAGATGATGTGATGGGAACTTTTGGATACATTGATCCGATTTATTACTCGAGGGGTTTAGTGACGGAGTTTACGGATGTGTTTAGTTTTGGAATCTTTATGCTGGTTCTTCTGATGGGGAGACCAGCAGTTTTTGCTGGAGTAAATGGGGTTCGTTGTAATATTCTCGATTATGTGAAGGATCTGCGAGAGAGAGGAGAAATTGTTGAATTCGGGGATGGTTTGAACGACAAGAGGTCTGGTCAGATGGAAATGTTTCTTGAGCTAGCATTGAGATGCTGCGAGAAGAAGAGCGAAGATAGGCCTAAGATGATCTCGGTTGCGAAAGAGATTAAGCTAATTGAAAGTTCACTCGATTGTTAAAGCCTGATATGCTTGAAAAATGGGTCTAAGGATGATCAGTTGTAAGATCATACAAGGGCTGGTGTATTAGCTGGATCTCTTATTTCTTAATGGTTTTATGATTTTCTAGTAAAACTTCATTTTGATTAGGAAGGAGCCGGGAGAGTAAACTTAAATCTGCCTTTAGGTTCGGAAAGTAGGCCTGAACGTGTAGGATGCTTCTGGTTTTCAGAGAACCTCGGAGTTAAACTTGCTTGAAATTATTCTTAAGGAGTAAGTAAGGAGTACTTCTTAAGGTTTGATTAGATCCTTGAAGCATTATTTGGAGAACTTGCTTGAAAAGTTGAAATTGTTTTATAAGGATTGAGTGAGTTTCAAACTTGTTGACTTTCTGAAACTTTAATGGCTCAGATTCAACTTTAATGGCTATACTGTGTATCCTCACGAGGAGCCCAACTTTGACTTCCATTACCATTTCAAGACTGCAAAAGGATTTCTTTTATTGATCCCAAGAAGATGATGAAGTTCTGGAGAAATAAGGGCAAAGAGAGGAGGAAACAGTGGTTCTTGGACAATGGAAGCACTTTTCTCAAAGAGCTCATTGCTGGATGCAACGGTAAAACAAATCCTATCCGAAGCTTTTCTTCTGATCAGATCCTCAAGGCCACAAATGGCTTCGATCCAAGCCGCTATGTCACGAGTGACCTTTACTACACTTGGTTCACTGGTAGCATCGAAGATCGATCTTACATGATCAAGATGTTTCCCGAGGAAAAAGTCAGAGGAGACGGAGATGGAATTGGAGCGGTTTACAACGACATTGTCATATCTGCTCGTGTTACCAATCACAGCAATTTCCTGAAGCTCTTAGGTTGCTGTCTTGAGTTTCCATTTCCGGTTCTGGTGTTTGAAAACGCAGAAAACAGAACCCTAGGACACCAAGGAGGTATTGGTTCAAAGGATATAGAGTTCTTGCCTTGGGATGTAAGACTGAAGGTGGCAAAGGAGATCGCCAATGCGGTTACTTATCTTCACACCGAGTTCCCGAGGATCATTGTACACAGAAATATAACTCCCATGAATGTTTTCTTGGACAAGAACTGGACGGCTAAGCTGTCTGATTTCTCGCTTGCTCTAACTCTCCCGGAGGGGAAATCGCAAATGGAAGATCAAGTTATGGGATGGCCTGGATACTTGGATCCTTCATATCTCCATACGAGTATCGTCACAGAGTATGCTGATGTTTATAGCTTTGGAATCTTTATGATGGTTCTTCTGATTGGTAGACATGGTATGGCTCCTCGATCTGATGTGCGTTTCACTGATATCCGTAACTATGTAAGAGGCTTACAAGAGAAAGGCGAGTTTCTCGAGACAATATATAAGGTTGGATTGAGAGACGTTGAGGCGACTGGAAGATCTCAGGTTGAGAAGTTTGTGGAGCTAACGTTCAGATGCTGCGAGAAGAGTGTGGAGAAGAGACCAAAGATGATTAATGTTGCCAAGGAGCTTAAACGGATTGAGAGATCACTTAGTTGATACACCCGCTTGTCCTAGCTAGCAGGATTCTGATTATAGTATGATAAGTTTGAAGTAAGTTGCAGCTTATCGATCGCCAGTACGGATTTGTATTCTCATGTTGTTATTAGTCTCCACTAACGGTAATCATCAACCTGAAGTGGCACTTCAATGTATTTCCTTTTCCATATGCAATAAATGATTTCGTATATGTCCGATCAGTTCGTTGTATGGACCCATGAGTAGTGATGAGTTCGGTGATGAGTCCCTCTCAAGAAATTGGACCCAAAATGTAGTCAATGGTTGAAATGTTTAACGAAGGGACTGGGAAAAGGTACTCATTGAAATCTTTTGCTATCTTTTTTTTTCAGATCCATAGTCTCTGATACCTTCCTTATCTTCACCATTTTCTAAATGAGTTTCTAAATCTTACCACCAGTACTCGTTTGGATTTTAATAGGGTATAGTCTTAATTCTTTTTCTTTTTCTCTCTCATTCTCAAGTCTCAACTGTATCTGCAGAAATTGCAATTTTGGATAAGGAACAAGGAGAAGGAGAAGGAGAAGGGCAAGCCGAGAGAGTGGTTCCTCGAAAATGGAAGCATGTTTCTTCAAAAACTCATCGCTGATTGTAACGGCATATCAAACCCTATCCGGATGTTCTCTTCCGATCAAATCTCCAAGGCCACGAACTTCAATCCCGCCTATGATATCTTCACTGGTGTCATCGAAGGTAGATTATACACGATCAAGAAACTCCCACGGTTTATAAGTGAGACTGTTCCCGAGGATTACAACAAAATTGTCTTATCTGCTCGGGTAAGCAATCAGAGTGGTTTCCTCAAACTCATAGGATGCTGTCTTGAATTTCCTTTTCCGGTCCTGGTGTTTGAAAACCCAGAGTATGGAGTTTTGAACAAAAAGGGAACTGTTGGTTGCTTCGACTCGCCGTTGTTTTGTCTTCATGAGGAGCCAACTTTGACTTCCATTACCATTTTAAGACTGCAGAAGCATTTCTTTGATTGATCCCAAGAAGATTATGAAGCTCTGGAGGAATAAAGGCAAAGAGAGGAAGAGGAAACAGTGGTTCTTGGACAATGGAAGCACTTTTCTCAAAGAGCTCATTGCTGGATGCAACGGTAAAACAAATCCTATCCGAAGCTTTTCTTCTGATCAGATCCTCAAGGCCACAAATGGCTTCGATCCAAGCCGCTATGTCACGAGGGACCGTTGCTACGCTTGGTTCACTGGTAGCATTGAAGATCAATCTTACATGATCAAGATGTTTACCGAGGAAAAAGTCAGAGGAGACGGAGATGGAATTGGAGCTGTTTACAACGACATTGTCATATCCGCTCGCGTTACCAATCACAGCAATTTCCTGAAGCTCTTAGGTTGCTGTCTTGAGTTCCCTTTTCTGGTTCTGGTGTATGAATATGCACAACATGGAGTTCTAAATGAGCAAGGACGTATTATGGTCAACGGGGAGGAATCTATATTGCCATGGAGTGTACAGTTAAAGATTGCAAAGGAGATCGCAAACGCTGTGACTTATCTTCACATGGTGTTCCCTGAAATCATCATACATAGACACATTAAGCCAACTAACATATTCTTGGGTAAGAATTGGACCGCAAAGTTGTCTGATTTCTCCATCTCTGTAACACTCCCTGAGGGAAAATCAAGAATAGAAGTTGAAAGCATTCTCGGAACATGTGGGTACAGCGATCCATTATATGTTAGCACGGGTTTTGTATCGGAATATACCGATGTGTACAGCTTTGGAATATGTTTGATGATTTTTCTCACTGGCATATCGGTTTACGACCACGCTAGATCTGTTGGGGATAACAGAATCATTGCTGGCTATGTGAAACGCTTATATGAGCACGGGAAGCTTGATGAACTAATAGATCCAATGATGATGAAAGATATCACTAGTGGTCAAAGATTGCAGGTGGAAGGTGTGTGGTGCTGGCTTTGAGATGTTGCAAGGACATAGATGAAGACAGGCCAAAGATGATCCAAGTAGCTAAGGAACTCAAGCGGATTGAGACATCACTGAAAGATCCTACCTAGAGATTAATCTGTTACATAACGCAGATTCGACTCAGGTTTAATATTGTGTGCGCTTAACTCACACGTTTATGTTCGTTGGGTTTGCCTTCAACTTGTATGTGTCACGTATTCATTATATAGGCTTGCACAATAATGATCCATCTGCTAGACCTAGCTATTTATGTATAAGTGTATTGTATGTATCTATGCATCTATGATCTATGTATCACAATGGTGTAGGATTCGTAATGCAGTTGGTATTTTATATTTTTGACTTCTAATGCTTTTCATGTTTAATTAAAAGAGAGTATTGGCGTCCATGGCACTTTATTTTAAAACCGTCGTGCGAGAAGGGTATGCAGCAGAGACCGAAGATGATCGATGTCGCCAAGGAAGCTTAAACGGATACAGAGATCATTAGGTGATACATTTGCTGGTCCAAGGTAAAATAAGACTAAATACATCCGTTTTTGTTCTTGAAATATTCATAAACTCATGATAAATCTTAAAGATTAGTATGATAAGTCCTTTGAAAACGCTCTCGGTAGCATTCCCATTGTAACGAATAGGGTCCCAAATAAACAAATTATGACTATGTTGACAATTGTTAGTCTTAGTGAAAAAAAATTGTAAAACAATGGGGATGATCAATGTGAATTGACACTATAGACAGTGTATACCAATTTTGTTGGTGGACCCAAAATGGTTGGAATTTTGAACGAAGGTACTGTCTTAGTTCTTTGAAATTTCTTGATATCTTCCTTATCTTCAACATTTTCTAAATATTATCAGATCCACTCGTTTTCATATTGTCTTTAATTCTTTCTTTTTTTTACATTCAAGAAAGAAAAATTTGCAAGATTTTCTCTCACACTATCAACGGTATCTGCAGATATTGTAATCTGAGCAAGTGTGCATCTTTGGGCGTTGAAATTTTGGAGAAGGAAGAAGGCGAGAAAGCTGTTCCTGAAAAATGGAAGCAATTTTCTTCAGGAACTAATCGCCGACTGTAATGGTGTTTCAAACCCTATCCGGTTCTTCACTTCCGATCAAAACCTCAAAGCTACAGATCAATTCGATCGCTCTTGTTCTCTCTTTGAACATAATGACTACACCTGCTGGTACAAAGGCGTCATCGAAGACCGACCTTACGTGATTAAGAAGTTCACATGTCCGGAATTTAATGGAGTGGATGAACTAAGGGATTACAACGAGATCGTGTTATCTGCTCGGGTCAGCAATCACAGTGGTTTCCTCAAACTCATAGGATGCTGTCTCGAACTTCCTCTTCCAGTCGCGGTGTTTGAAAACCTGGAATATAGAGTTATGAATGGTCGAGGAAGTGTTGGTCTCTTGGACTCTGCCTTGTTGCCTTGAAAATTGCCAAGGATGTTGCAACTGCTATAACTTATCTTCACACGGCTTTCCCTAGGATCATTATACACAGAGATATCAAGGCGACAAATGTTTTCTTGGATAAGAATTGGAATGCTAAGCTGAGTGGTTTCTCGATTGCCGTAACACTCCCTGAGGGTAAATCGTGGATTAAGGAGGATACGATTAGGGGAACTGCAGGATACCTAGATCCGACTTATGTCAATACGCTTTTAGTGACGGAATACACAGATGTGTTCAGCTTTGGAATCTTTATGTTGGTTCTTTTGACGGGAAGACCAGCATATTCAACTGAATCAGGTGAGTTTTATAATACTCTTTATTACGTCAAGGATCTGCGAGGGAGGGGAGAAGCTGTTGAATTCGGGGGTGATATGGACGACATGAGGCCTGGTCAGATGGAAATGTTTCTTGAGCTGGCGTTGAGATGCTGCGCGGAGAGGATTCAAGACAGGCCAAAGATGATTCAGGTAGCTAAAGAGATTAAGATGATAGAAAGATCATTCGAGTGCAATGTTTTGAAAACCGGATCAGATACCGATGATAAGGAGGAAGAGGAGGCACCTCTTGCTGTTGAATCTCAAGGGGTGGAACGACCTCTCGATCTACTTACACCATCGTCTTTGGATAGCTGGTGGGATCGCTCCAACCGTGGTTTCATAGTTTTGGGTTTTGTTTTTAGTTTTGTCTTTGCTTTATTTATTGGAAACCAATTCCATACGGTGACTTATGTCACACAGTTTTAGAAGAGATTACACCAATTGTAACGGCATATCAGACCCTATCCGAATGTTCTTTTCCGATCAGATCTTCTCTGAAAGATCCTACCTAGATATCTTCTCTGTTCTTGGACTAGAAAAGCCAAGTTTGAAAATCATTTATTTCTGAAGTATGGAACTCAAATCTATATGTAAGACACATATTTCAGAGAAACGGCGGAAAACAAGAAGAAGAGATTAATCTGTTACATAACTGCAGATTCGACCTCAGGTTTAATATATCAGTATTGTATTCTACCTATTCTGCTCAAGTGCACTTAACTTGCAAAGTTATGGTCGTTGATTTTGCCTTTAACCTTCTATGTGTTACTTAGTCTGTATATATGCTTGCACAATAATGATCTATCTTCTAGAACTAGCTATATATGTATAATGTGTATTGTATGTATCTATCATCTATGTATCACAATTGTTTTGGATCATTTTGCTTTGGTGTCCTGCTGCCTCCTTAATAGTTTTCATCTTTGTTGCAGAGTTTCAGGTGGACAAATTTGGTGAGCTAACTTAGATG
Source organism: Draba incana (assembly GCA_963576765.1). Lineage (NCBI taxonomy): Eukaryota > Viridiplantae > Streptophyta > Magnoliopsida > Brassicales > Brassicaceae > Draba > Draba incana. The sequence continues at coordinate 5,824,666 of OY755216.1, forward strand.
CTGCGAGAAGGGTATGCAGCAGAGACCGAAGATGATCGATGTCGCCAAGGAAGCTTAAACGGCTACAGAGATCATTAGTTGATACATTTGCTGGTCCAAGGTAAAATAAGACTAAATACATCCGTTTTTGTTCTTGAAATATTCATAAACTCATGATAAATCTTAAAGATTAGTATGATAAGTCCTTGACAGCTTTCTCGTAGCATTCCCATTGTAACTAATAGGGTCCTAAATAAACAAATGTTGACAATTGTTAGTCTTAGTGAAAAAATTTTTGTAAAACAATGGGAATGATCAATGTACCAGAATTGACACTTTAGTGTATACCAATTTGCTGGTGGACCCAAAATGTAGTTTATGGTTGGAATTTTCAACGAAGGTACTCTTATAATTCTTTAAATTTTCTGATGTCTTCCTTATCTTCAACATTTTCTAAATATTATCAGATCCACTCCTTTGCATATTGTCTTAATCTTTTTTACATTCAAGAAAGAAAAATTTGCAAGATCTTCTCTCTCACTATCAAGGTATCTGCAGAACTTGCAATCTGATGAAATTATGGAGAAGGAAGAAGGGAAAGCGGTTCCTCGAGAATGGAAGCAAGTTACTTGAGCAACTCATCGTTGATTGTAATGGTGTTTCAAACCCTATCCGCTTCTTCTCTTCCAATCAAATCCTCAAAGCCTGTGATCCCAATTGTCCTCTCTCTCGTGATGGATTCTTCACATGGTACAAAGGCGTAATCAAAGACCGACCTTACGTCATCAAGAAATTCTGTGAAGGTGATGAACAAGAGAGTTACAACGATATTGCTTATCTGCTCGGGTAAGCAATCACAGTGGTTTCCTCAAACTCATTGGATGCTGTCTCAAATTTCGGGTTCCGGTCGGGGTGTTTGAAAATCCGGAACATGGAGTTTTGAACAAAAGGGCAAGTGTTGGTTCCGAGGATGCTCCCTAGTTGCCTTGGAATGTTCGACTGGTTGCGATCGCCATAACTTATCTTCACACGGCTTTTCCTAGGATCATTATACACAGAAATATTTAGCTGACGAATGTTTTCTTGGATAAGAACTGGAATGCTAAGCTTACTGATTTCTCGATTTCTGTAACACTCCCTGAGGGTAAATCGTGGATTAAGGATAAGTTGAAGGGAACTTTAGGTTACTTAGATCCGACTTATGTCACTACGGGTTTAGTGACAGAATACACGGATGTGTTCAGCTTTGGAATCCTTATGTTGGTTCTTGTGATGGGAAGACACCCTGATTTGCAAAATCTGCAAGAGAGGGGAGAACCTATTGAATTCGGGGATGATTCGAACGACATGAGGTCTGGTCAAATGAAAATGTTTCTTGAGCTAGCGTTGAGATGTTGCGCGGAGAGGAATCAAGACAGGCCAAAGATGATTCAGGTAGCTAAAGAGATCAAGCTGATAGAAAGATCACTCGACTGCAATGTTTTGAAAACTGGATCAGATACCGATGAAAAGGAAGAAGAGGAGGCACCCCTTGCTGTTGAATCTCAAGGGGCAGAACGACCTCTCCATCTACTTACACCATCGTCATTGAATAGCTGGTCGGATCGCTCCAACCGTGGTTTTATAATTTTGGGTTTTGTTTTCTGCTTTGTTTTTGCTTTATTTATTGGAAACCAATTACATACTGTGACTAATGCCACACAGTTTTAGAAGAGTTTACACAGAAGTGTAACTTTAAAGGAAATAAAAGAAGAAAAGTGTTAAATTTTTCCAAGAGACGTGTTAAATTCGTTTGCGTTTCTTGACATTGATAATTTCAGGAGAGCGTTTGATAATCCGGCCAAGAGACTTGCTATGATTAAACGGACAACATTAATACTCAGGTAATCTTTGTTACATTTCTATTTGTTTTCTCAGATTTTATGAGATAATCGTAATTGTTTTTGGTTTTTATCAAATTTTATCAGTTTTTTTCATAAATTTTATAGCAAAAGCAAGTATACATATACATGACCAATTATATTTTATCAAGGTTTTAAAGAATTTTGAGTGATAAAATTAGCAGAATGGTGAAACAAATCGAGTATGGTGTCATGGCATTAATTTGTCTGTTAGAAATCATATTTAATCTGTCATCACATCATTTTGTAAATTTAACACTCAAATTTCATAAGTTATGCAAAGCTATCACTGTGTGCCTAACTTCACATATAGCTGGTCCTTGTTCCAGCTGCGTGTTTATGTTAGTCATATCCATTTCATATGCACAAACTATCATGGAAACAAGAACCATTATTTAGGCAGGAAAATGCATCAAACAATCCAAAACAATGAGAATACCAAAAACACAGCACACTCATACAACAAAGTCAAATCAAAAGATTTATAAACTTAGAAAAATATAAAGAACAACTTTTCTTTATTAGATTTAGAAACTTTCTCAAAACTAAATCTTTCTTCTTTCTAAGTTATGGTGAAGTGATGAAGTGATATGGAACAACTCTCCATTAGCACTTGTTTATATAGAACTAGGAAACTTGTTCTCCAAGCCTCGGTAGCTTCCTCTCCAAGTCTCGTAGCTTCCTCTCCAAGTCTCGTAGCTTGCTCTCCAAGTCACCGTAGCTTGGTCACCAAGTCTTGGAATTATCTAACATTCTCCCCCGTAATTCCAACTTGAACTTCGGGAAGTTTGATCTCTTGAACTCCGACTAGACTTCTCATTTCTTTGAACTTGATCCTTCCTAATGGTTTGGTAAGGATGTCCGCCTTTTGCTCTACACCGGGTACATGTTCTACTTCAACTTGGCCGTTCTCTACACATTCACGAATAAAGTGATAATTTTTAAGAATGTGTTTACTTCTTCCATGAAACACCGGATTCTTGGTTAAAGCTATGGCCGACTTGTTGTCTATCCTTAGAATGACCTTCTCGTCCTTGCTAAGAATCTCTCTCAACAGTTCCTTGAGCCATATAGCTTGCTTTGCGGCTTCTGTAGCTGCCATAAACTCGGCCTCGCATGAAGACAATGCAACGGTTGGTTGCTTTTGTGATGTCCAAGTAATCGGTGATGCGCCATAGTAGAAAACGTGTCCTGAGGTGCTTCTTCCATCATCAATGTCGATATTGTGACTACTATCACTATATCCAATAATCCTCCTTGACCCGTTTCTCTTGAAGTATAAACCAAAATTAGTGGTCCCTCTTACATATCTTAGGATATGTTTAATTGCTTGACCATGAGACTCTCTTGGACTTTGCATATACCGGCTTAGAACTCCAACTGCATATGATAGATCCGGTCGCGTATGGAGAAGATACCTTAGACAACCGATCGTTCTTCTATACTCCGTGGCATCAAGCTCCGTCTCGTTTTCAGCCTTTGAAAGCTTTAAACCCGACTCCATTGGCACGTGAGTCAAGTTACACGTCTCCATCTTAGTATTAACCAGAATTCCTCGAGCATAACCTTCTTGTTTAATCCTTATCCCGTCTTCTTCTTGAATTACTTCAATGCCAAGATAATACGTTAGCTTTCCAAGATCCGACATCTCGAACTTCTTTGACATATCTTCTTTGAATTGTTTAATGATTATAAGTGATGTTCCCGTCACAAATAAATCATCAACATAGATAGCCACAATCAAGACATCATTCTTCTCTTCTTTCCGGTACACTGATGGTTCCTTTAAACACTTCTTGAAGTTCATCTCCTTTAGAACTTGGTCGAGTTTAATATTCCATGCTCTTGGGGCTTGTCGAAGTCCATATAGAGCCTTGTAAAGTCTATAAACTCGGTTTTCTTCTCCCTTTTTCACGAAGCCTTCGGGTTGAGTCACATAAACCGTCTCAATTAAATCACCATTCAAGAAGGCGGTTTTCACGTCTAGATGATGTATCTCCCAACCATTTGTTGCTGCAAGAGCTATGAGAAATCGTATAGTTTCGAGTCTTGCCACTGGTGCAAATACTTCTTCGAAATCTACTCCTTGTTGTTGCACATAGCCTTTTGCCACAAGTCTTGCTTTGTTTTTATTCACCGAACCATCTGCTTTTCTCTTTATCTTGAAGATCCATTTTAGTCCAATGGGATTTACTCCTGTTGGCTTGTCAACGAGCTCCCATGTCTTGTTTCTTACAATGGAGTCCAACTCGACTTTCATTGCTTCTATCCATTCAGGAAAGTTTGCAGCTTCAAGATAGTTTTCTGGTTCTCCATCCACTGTGAGTAGTAGCTTCACACTTTCTAGGTCTGCCATCAATACATAGTCGTCAAGATATCTTGGTTTTGTGATGACACGACCATATCTTGTTACTCCTTGTTGCGGTTCTGCTTCTTGATTCTCACCATGGTTTACGTTTTCTTCTTCTTCTTCCTCGACTTGGTTTATAGGTTCATCATCTGGTTCTTGATGATCATTGTCTTGATCATCTTCATTTCCTCTTCCGTCTTCTATAACACCATCACGAGTAAGTTTAAACATGCCCGGTTCTCCATCATTTTGTTTTGTTGTAGAAGACCAGTCCCAAACCTTTTTCTCGTCAAAGACCACATCTCTACTAACAATCACCTTCTTTGCATTCGGATCATAGAGTCTGTATGCTTTGGAACCAGGTTCTGTTCCAAGATTGATCACACTTCTTGACCTGTCATCTAGCTTCTTAAGATGTGGTCCAATGATCTTTGCATATGCAACACAACCAAAAACCCTCAAGTGTTCGATGTTAGGTTTCTTGGATGTGAAGCTCTCGTAAGGAGTTTGATTCCGCAATGCTTTTGTTGGAACTCGGTTTATGAGATAAGTTGAATGACGTACTGCTTCCCCCCATAAACTGTTTGGAACTTTCATTGCTTTAAGCAAGCTCCTCGTCATCTCCATCAATGTCCGATTTCTTCTCTCAACAACTCCATTTTGTTGAGGTGTATATGGTGCGGTTAAGTGTCTAGAGACTCCTTTCTCTTCACAAAACCGTTTGAATTCAGCTGAAGTGAACTCTCCTCCTCTATCGGTGCGAAAGGTCTTCACGGATAAACCGGTTTGTTTCTCCACGTATTCCTTAAACCTTTTGAACCGATCGAATGCTTCACTTTTCTCCTTCATCAAGATAGTCCACATGTATCTTGAAAAATCATCGATTAACACGAAAACGTATCTGTTATTCGTTGGTGTTGGTGGTGATATTGGACCGCATAAATCTCCATGAATCAATTCTAAAGGTTGCGTCGCACGAAATCTCGATGTGGTTGGGAATGAATTTCTTGTTTGTTTTCCAGCTTGACACACATCGCATATACTCGTCTCATGTGACACTTGCGGCATTCCTGTGACCATCTCTTTATCAATCATGTTTTTCATGGCACCAAAGCTTACATGACCAAGCCGAGCATGCCATCTCCATGCTTCTTCATCGTCTTGAGTTTGTAAACACATAGGGTAGGAGATTTCCATTGGTGTTTTGTAGAGGCGATTTGGTGATCTTATGACTCTTACAAGTAATCTCCCACATGGATCTTTAAGCGTCAAAAAATCGTCTCTCATGTAGACTTCACACCCATGTTCCGTTGCTTGTCCGAGACTTAGTATGTTGTGTTTTAAGTCGGGAATAAAATAAATCTCCTTGAGTGCTCTTCTTTCTCCGGTCTTGCACACAAAATCTATGGTTCCCTTTCCAACAATATCAACATACGAGCCATCTCCGAATCTTACTTTTCCTTTGATCTTCTCGTCTAAACTTGAAAAGAAGTTTTTGTTTCCCGTCATGTGGTTACTTGCTCCATTGTCTAGATACCACACACTTGTGTTGCCATTGTTGATATCAAAGTTCTTCGGAATCACCTTATCTTCATTCAAAAACACCACCTCATGAACATAAAGAGCATCAGCTTCTTGAGTTTCATGTAAATTTGTCTCTTGTCGTCCTGCACCTCTCTCGGGACACGTTGAGACATAGTGACCAGCCTTGTCACATTTCCAACAAATTATCTTGGACATATCCTTCTTCGGCTTATGGTCTCCGGTTTCTCCTCCTTGAGATTGCCAATTGGATCTTCCTCGACCCCTGCCTCTACCGGAACCATCACCGCCGTTACTTCCTCTACCATAACCACTGCGGTTAAAACCTCCTCTGTTGTAACCTCCTCTGTTATAGCTCCCTCTGTTTCCTCCTCGAAAATTTCCAAAAGCTCCACCTCTTGAGCTTCCGTAACCTCTTGAAAACATAAGTTTTCCTTGGTCCTCACTTCGGGCTTCTTCTCCCACACGTTCTTCATACACCTTTAGCCTCCCAACTATATCTTCAAATCCTGTAGTATTCAGATCTAGGACTTGCTCAAGGGATGCTACGATATGAATGAACTTTTCTCTTGGGAGCCCCTTCAAGAACTTCTTCACCAACTTTGATTCTTCGATGGTTTCTCCCAAAGAAGCTGATTGACTTGCTAGGCCTGAGATCTTGCCCGCAAAATCATCAACCGAGTCGGTGCTGCTCATCGTTAACTTGTCGAGTTCCGTCATTAAGGTTTGTAGTCGCGCTTCTCTTACACGATCTGCTCCAAGATGACGTGCTTTGATAGCCTCCCACACTTTCTTTGAAGATGTTTGTTCTCCGATTTGCAAAATTAACGTCTCGGGGATTGACTGAAACAATAGTGCTGTCGCCACATCGTTCTTCTTCACATCGGTGGAACCTGGATCTATTGTTTCCCAAACTTCGCAAACTCGCAACGTGATCTTCATACGCATTGCCCAAACTGTGTAGTTTGTTGGTGTGAGCATGGGACAATGAATAGATGTTGCGCCAACGTCTTTTGGTCGCGGCTGTTGTTGGGGTTGAGAATTGTCTTCACCGGCCATGCTTGCTTATGATAATCACTTAACACCGTTCTTGATCGAGTCTTCGACTTAAGGCTCGTTTGAAATTCTTGGTTTCCTAACAGGAATACACAATTCTAGTTCTTTCACAACTCAAAATCAAAAGATTTCAAGGATAATAATCTCAGAGTGAATAGAACTTAGCAAAGTGTATTAATGCTAGCTCTGATACCAATTCAAATCAAAAGATTTATAAACTTAGAAAAATATAAAGAACAACTTTTCTTTATTAGATTTAGAAACTTTCTCAAAACTAAATCTTTCTTCTTTCTAAGTTATGGTGAAGTGATGAAGTGATATGGAACAACTCTCCATTAGCACTTGTTTATATAGAACTAGGAAACTTGTTCTCCAAGCCTCGGTAGCTTCCTCTCCAAGTCTCGTAGCTTCCTCTCCAAGTCTCGTAGCTTGCTCTCCAAGTCACCGTAGCTTGGTCACCAAGTCTTGGAATTATCTAACACAAAGTCAAAGAAATAAAACTGAATTCCACACTTGAAATAAGTAAATTTCAAACTGGAGTTTACAGCGCAAGAACAGAGTCTTTCAGTTTCAATTCTTGTTTTTCCCTCAGGAAGAGATATGGAAAACGATAACTTCGTCATCTTTGCGTTCCAGTTCTTATCCAAGAAAATTCTCACTGGTTTAACATCTCTATGTATGATGATGATCTTAGGGACTCCAAAATCAATAACAGACTTGAATTTCTGAATAAATATCGTTGAAAATCCCAAACCGTTGACTATTTGGTGGGCCTAATTAGCATTAGACTCAGGCCCATGTACTTGACAGATTCGGAATCAAAGAGAAATTGCAATCTGAGAATCATCATTCGGAGATGAAATTTTGGACAAGGAAGAAGAAGAAAGAGAGAGACTGGCTGCTCGAAAATGGAAGCATGTTTCTTCAAGAACTCATCGCCGATTGTAATGGTGTTTCAAACCCTATCCGAATGTTCTCTTCCGATCAGATCTCCAAAGCCATGGATCGATTCAATTTCTTCTCGCTTTCCGTAACACTCCCTGAGTGTAAGACGTGGACTGAAGGTGAGTTGAAAGGAACTGTAGGATACATAGATCCGATTTATATCTTGACGCGTTTAGTGACTGAATACACAGATGTGTTCAGCTTTGGAATCTTTATGTTGGTTCTTTTGATGGGAATCAGGTGAGGTTGACAATATTCTTGATTACGTCAAGGATATGCGAGAAAGAGGAGAAACTGTTGAATTCGGCCTTGTCAGATGAAAATGTTTCTTGAGTTGGCACTGAGATGCTGCGGAAGAAGAATGATGATAGGCCAAAGATGATTCAGGGAGCTTAAGAACTCAAGCGGATTGAGACATCATTTCAAGAGACCCTCTGTTCTGATACAACTTCTATTACATTAGCTTGGACTATATGTAGCTAAGTAAACAATCCTTGCACTGTCAAGTGTGGAAACTCAGATTCTTACACACAACATATATCGTCGAAGAAGGAAGAGAAATAAAAGGAGAGGCGATTATTGGACAATAGAAGCATCTTGTTAAAAGGACTGGAGGGCTAAGCTCTTTGATTTCTCGCTTGCTCTAACCTGAATGGAAGATGCTCCAGTGAGGGGATCCGTCACATCTATATGCTGATATCGTTACACATTACAGAGTATGGCTCTTTGATCTGATGTGCCTTTCATCGATATTCGTAACTATGTAAGAGGAAGATCTCAGGAGGACAAATTTGTAGAGCTAACGTTCAGATGCTGCGAGAAGAGTGTGGAGAAGAGACCAAAGATGATCGTTGTCACGAATGAGCTTAAGCGGATAGACTGGTCCTACGTCTCAGGATCTGGCTATGTTAAAGATCCGTTTTCGCTTGAAATATTCATAAAACTCTTGGGAGAATCTTGAAGATTAGTATGATAAGTCATTGAAAAGTTTGAAGTAAGTTGTAGTTTTATCTATCTTCGGTAATGTGTTTGCAGTTATTGGTCTGGTTAAGTATAAACACGTTTTTAGCAAAGAAAAAACAAAAATAGCATAATTAGGTGATGAAATGTAAGTCAAGAAAGTGGACCCAAAATGTAAGTCTATGGTTGGAATTTTCTACGAAGGGGATGGGAAAAGGTATAGTTAATTCTTTGAAACCTCTTGATATCTTCTTCATCTTCACCTTTATCAGTGTATATAGTCTTCATTCCTTTTTACATAATGAAAAAATTGCAAAATCTTCTTTCGTAGTCTCAACGGTATCTGCAGATATTGCAATCTGAGCAAGTGTGCATCTTTCGGCGATGAAATTTTGGAGAAGGAAGAAGGCGAGAAAGCTGTTCCTCAAAAATGGAAGCAATTTTCTTCGGGAACTAATCGCCGACTGTAATGGTGTTTCAAACCCTATCCGGTTCTTCACTTCCGATCAAATCCTCAAATCCACAGATCAAGTTGATCCAACTTGTTCTCTCTCTCATCATGACTGCTTCACCTGGTACAAAGGCGTCATCGAAGACCGACCTTACGTGATTAAGAAGTTCACATATTCGCAACTTATAGGAGTGGTTGAACATTGGGATTACAACGAGATCGTGTTATCTGCTCGGGTCAGCAATCACAGTGGTTTCCTCAAACTCATAGGATGCTGTCTCGAATTTCCTCTTCCGGTCGTGGTGTTTGAAAACCTGGAATATAGAGTTATGAACATTCGAGGAAGTGTTCGTCCCGAGGACTCTGCCTTGTTGCCTTGGAATATTCGATTGAAAATTGCCAAGGATGTTGCCACTGCTATAACTTATCTTCACACGGCTTTCCCCAGGATCATTATACACAGAGATATCAGGGCGACAAATGTTTTCTTGGATAAGAACTGGAATGCTAAGCTTACTGATTTCTCGATTGCCGTAACACTCCCTGAAGGTAAATCGTGGATTAAGGAGGATACGATAATGGGAACTGCAGGATACGCAGATCCAATTTATGTCTCTACGGGTGTAGTGTCAGAATACACGGATGTGTTCAGCTTTGGAATCTTTATGTTGGTTCTTCTGACGGGAAGACCAGCATATTCAACTGAATCAGGTGAGGAGAACCTATTGAAAGATCTGCAAGAGGGAGGAGAACCTATTGAATTCGGGGATGATACGAACGACATGAGGTCTGGTCAAATGAAAATGTTTCTTGAGCTAGCGTTGAGATGCTGCGCGGAGAGGAATCAAGACAGGCCAAAGATGATTCAGGTAGCTAAAGAGATCAAGCTGATAGAAAGATCACTCGACTGCAATGTTTTGAAAACCGGATCAGATACCGATGAAAAGGAGGAAGAGGAGGCACCACTTGCTGTTGAATCTCAAGGGGTCGATCTACTTACACCATCGTCATTGAATAGCTGGTCGGATCGCTCCAACCGTGGTTTCATAATTTTGGGTTTTATTTTCTGTTTTGTTTTTGCTTTCTTTATTGGAAACCAATTACATACTGTGACTTATGTCACACAGTTTTAAAAGAGATTACACAGAAGTGTAAATTCAAAGGAAATAAAAGAAGAAAAGTGTTAAATTTTTCCAAGAGACATGTCAAATTTTATCAGTTTTTTTCATAAATTTTATAGCAAAAGCAAGTATACATATACATGACCAATTATATTTTATCGAGGTTTTAAAGTTTTTTGAGTGATAAATTAGCATAATGGTGAAACAAATCGAGTATGGTGTCATGGCATTAATTTGTCTGTTAGAAATCATATTTAATCAGTCATCACATCATTTTGTATATTTAACACTCAGATTTCATAAGTTATGCAAAGCTCTGGTTAGAAGAAAAGCGTCGTATAGGAACGGATTTCCCGTTACAATCAGCAATAAGTTCTTTTAAGAAGACGCTTCCGTTGTACAAGAACCAACTTTGTTTCAGGTCTTCTTCCTTCTGTTCTCCAGAGGACCAATATTTCAGATCCTCCTTCAACTTCATCATCATCGATTCCATTAATTCAAGACAATAATAGTTGCTGAACAAAAGAAAAATTCTGTTTCCTTCCAAAATCAATAACAGACTTCACTTTCTGAATCCCAAACCGTTGACTATTTGGTTAGCTTAATTAGCATTTAGACTCAGGCCCATGTAATTGACAGATTCGAAAGATGAAATTTTGGACAAGGAAGAAGAAGAAGAAGGAGAAGGGCAAGCCGAGTGTAATGGTGTTTCCAACCCTATCCGAATGTTCTCTTCCGATCAGATCTCCAATGCCACGGATTTCTTCACCGGTGTCATCGAAGGAAGATCATAGACGATTAAGAAAGATAAACAGTTCAAATTAGAGATTACACCAGAGGATTACAACTCGGGTAAGCAATCACAACGAATGTTTTCTTGGATAAGAATTGGAATGCTAAGATGAGTTGAAAGGAACTGTAGGATACATAAAGAACTCAAGCGGATTGAGACATCATTTCAAGAGACCCTCAGTTCTGATATAACCTCTACAAAAACTTCTATTACATTAGCTTAGACTATTAGGTAGCTAAGTAAGCAATCCTTTTGTTGTCAAGTATGGAAACTCAAACTTTTATATACAACATACATATATAACACTCTTGGAGTGTAAATCCCAAATGGAAGATCAAGCGAGTGGACTTCCTGGTTACTTGGATCCATCCCATCTACATGCTAATATAGTTTCAGAGTATCCTGACGTTAATAGCTTTGGAATCTTCATGATGGTTCTTCTGATTGGAAGACATGGTTCGATATCCGTAATTATGGAAGAGGCTTACAAGATCTAGTGAATTATTGTAAGAAAGAAGGCAGAACAAAGGAGCTGATGGCGTGGAGAATTGAAAGAATATTTTTGGAGTTATGGGTCTGGCTAAGTATCAATAGGGGAGTTGTGTTTTGGAGTCTTTACTCTTTAGGCTCTGTTTTGTAGTGAAAGACTTTTATGAGTCTTCTTCTTGTTGGAATTTTCAACGAAGGGACTTGAAAGACTTTTATGAGTCTTCTTCTTGTTGGAATTTTCAACAAAGGGACTTGATTCTTTTTAAGATTAAGAAAAAGAGAAAAAATTAAGATCTTCTCTTCTGTCTCAACGTTGTTATCTGCAGAAATTGCAATCTTGAGCATCAACATATGGCGATGACATATTGGAGGAATAAAAAGGAGAAGCACATGCCGAGTTACTGGTCCCTCAAAAATGGAAGAATGTTTCTTCAAGAACTCATCGCCGACTCTAATGGCGTATCAAACCCTATCCGAATGTTCTCTTCCGATCAGATCTCCAAGGCCACGGATCAATTCGATTTCGACACTTGTTCCTACAACTTCTTCACTGGTGTCATCGAAGGCAGATCATACGCGATCAAGAAACATATGCCGTTCAGAGGAGAGGTTTTACCAGATTTTTTTGATGAGATGAAACCAGATGGTTACAACGACATTGTCTTATCTGCTCGGGTAAGCAATCACAGTGGTTTCCTCAAACTCATAGGATGTTGTCTTGAATTTCCTTTGGCGGTCGGGGTGTTTGAAAACCCACAATATGGAGTTTTGAACGAAAGAGGAAGTGTTGGTCCCGAGGATTTACCCTTGTTAAATTGGAATGTTCGGTTGAAGATTGCAAAGGATGTTGCGACTGCTATAACTTATCTTCACACGGCTTTTCCTAAAATTATTATTCACAGAGATATCAACCCGAGGAATGTTTTCTTGGATAAGAATTGCAATGCTAAGCTGAGTGGTTTCTCGTTTGCCGTAACACTCCCTGAAGGTAAAACGTGGATTGAAGATGATGTGATGGGAACTCCAGGATACATAGATCCGACCTATCTCAATACGGGTTTAGTGACAGAATATACAGATGTGTTCAGCTTTGGAATTTTTATGTTGGTTCTTCTTATGGGAAAACCTGTTTGTGGATTAAATGGGGTTCATTTCAAAATTCTCGATTACTTCAAGGATATGCGAGAGAGAGGAGAACTTGTTGAAATCAAGGATGATACGAACGACTTGGGGCCTGGTCAGATGAAAATGTTTCTTGAGCTGGCATTGAGATGCTGCGAAGAGAGGAATGAAGACAGGCCAAAGATGATTGTGGTCGCAAAAGAGATTAAGCTAATAGAAAGATCCGCAGAAGGATGTTGTCTCAAATTTCCTTCTCCGGTTATGTTTGAAAACCTGGAATATAGAGTTATGAACATTCGAGGAAGTATTGGTTGCGAGGATGCACCCCTGTTGCCTTGGAATGTTCGATTGAAGATTGCCAAGGAAGCTGCGACTGCTATAACTTATCTTCACACGGGTTACCCTAGAATCATTATACACAGAGATATTAAGGCGACAAATGTTTTCTTGGATAAGAACTGGAATGCTAAGCTGAGTGGTTTCTCGAAGGCCATAAGACTCCCTGAAGGTAAATCGTGGATTGAAGATTGTGTGAGGGGAACTTTAGGATACTTAGACCCGACCTATCTCACTACGGGTTTATTGACAGAATACTCGGATGTGTTCAGCTTTGGTATCTTTATGTTGGTTCTTTTAATGGGAAGACCTGCATATTCATATTCACCTGAATCAAGTGAGGATGACAACCTTCTTGAGTACGTCAAGAATCTGCGAAAGAGGGGAGCACCTGTTAAATTCGGGGGTGATACTAACGACATTAGGCCTGGTCAGATGAAAATGTTTCTTAAGCTAGCATTGAGATGCTGCGCGGAGAGGAATCAAGACGATCTTGGTTGCTGAAGAGATTAAGCTAATAGAAAGATCACTCGACTACAATGTTTTGGAAACTGGATCCCCTTTTTGGTCGGATAACGGTGGAAGAGACGAAGAGGAGGACCATACAGGGTCGGATAACGGTGGAAGGGACGAAGAGGAGGAACTTTATGGTCGGTAGTCTGGTCTTTCTCGAAGGATTCTTTTATAGACCTGAAGAATGCGATACCGATCCATCGCATTGTCTCATCTGCAAAATATGCTCTTTAGAAAATTAATTTTGTCACCTATTTTCAAAACATTTCATAATACATTACAAATTAAATATGTTGTGAAGCTAAACCATAGATGCAATCTCATATCTTATAATTTGCTTTCCTTTGTATCCTCTTGGAAAGATAAGATTTTTTTCTTTCCTAGTATTTTTTTTCAGAAGCAATTTAAGCCATTCTTGATTACTTTAGAGGGAAACAGAGAACATCTTTCCTAGAAATTTGTAATTTGGTGAGAACATACTTCCCTTAAAGCCACCAATTCAAGCTGCTTTGTGGGCATTTCCGGAGATCGCAATCCATAGAGATGTTAAGGCAACACATGTTTTCTTGGACTGCTAAGTTGTCTGGCTTCACTACCAGAGGGAAAATATAAAAGCGCAAACTGTTCTAGTGGGTGGAATCGGGTTACATTGATCCATCGTACCGTGTCAAATGTCAATGGTTCGGTAACAGAATATACCCATGTGTATAGGCTTTTGGATTTAACTATTTAAGAGACGTAAACCGCCACGTCGTCAGTTCAAGGGCATATATGTAATTACACCTTTAGGGTTTTTAGCAATTTTCGCACAAACATAAACTTTTGCTATTGCAGGGTTGGAAATTCGTGTCTTTTCTGAATTATAATCGGGATTGTTAGCAGAAGGAAGGTGGATATGGAGCTCGGTTCGTTCGCGAATGATTGCAATTCTACGTTTACTCTAACATCAGAAGATCACACAATGGCTAACGCCGTTCGATTTGTGCTAAACCAAGAGTTAGTATCTCACCTTCCTCTTCCTAATTCGTGTCTAAATCAGTGAACCTTGGTTTCGTAATATGCTTAGATTATTGTAATTTGTGCAGTCCAAGAGTGAAATCGGCTGGATTCAGCATCCCACATCCTTCCCTCGACTGTGTCAACATCCAGGTCCAGACAACAGGTACCATCTAGCTTATGTTCTGTCTCTATAGGAGGAGTTGTTGTTTTGAATTCTCTCCCACTACTACTTGTTTGTTCGTGTCTTTAACCACCAAGTAATTTTTCTAGGCGACCCAGCGAGGGAGGTATTAAGAGATGTATGTCAAGAACTCCTGCTCATCAACAGACATGTGAGGAGCGTCTTTGGTAAGGCCGTCGCAGAGTACAAGGCTGAAGAAGCGCGTAAGATGGCAGACGAAGCAGAAGCAGAAGCGCTTAAGAACCAGATGGACATTGAAAACAATTGATTTTAGGGAACACAGACATTTGTATTTTCTTTCTCTTTTGATCTTAATTCTACTTATATTGTCAACTTCATAAATCATCGGATGCAAAATAGCAAACACATTGTGTTTTACCAAAATATCTGTTTAAATCTTGATATGAATCTATCTGCTGCAATGAAATAATTTTCAAATTTGGCTTTATAGTTCCAAAAGCAGAGTCAGTCACTAGCTAGGATCTCTGAAACGATGTCTCAATCCTCTTGAGTTCTTTAGCTACTTGGATCATCTTCGGTCTGTCTTCATCTCTCAACTCGCAGCATCTCAGCGCCAACACCACACACGCTTCCACTTGCAATCTTTGAGCACTTGTAATGTCTTCCATCATCCCCGGATCTATTAGTTCATCGAGCTTCTCATTCTCATGAAAGCCTCTCACGTATCCAACAATATGTTTGTAACTCCCATCAGAGATAGTCGAGGGGAAAGCTGGTTTGTCAGTGAGAATAACCATCAAGAAGACTCCAAAGCTATACACGTCCGTATATTCCGTCACAACTTTTGTGTTGTAATATAACGGATTGAGGTACCCGATTGTTCCTTGAACGCATGCGACTTCTATCTTTGATTTCCCCTCAGGGAGCGTTATGGAGATGGTGAAATCAGACAACTTTGCGGTCAAGTTCTTGTCCAAGAAAATATTGGTTGGCGTAATGTGTCTATGTACGAGGATCTTAGGGAAGGCCATGTGAAGATAAGTCACAGCATTTGCAATCTCTTTACCAATCTTTAACCTTAGACTCAAAGGCAATAATAAAGACTCCTCCTTGTTAAGCATATGGCCTCCTTGCCTGTTCAAGAACCCATTCTCTGCGTTTTCAAATAGCAGAACCGGAAGACGAAACTCGAGACAAGATCCTAATAGTTTAAGGAAGTTACCGTGGTTGCTCATCCGAGCAGACAAGACAATGTCGTTGTAAACTTCTTCAGTTCTGTAATTTGTAACTTTGTACTCGGAGAATCTCTTGATCATGTAAAGTCTATCTTGGATGATACCTTTGTACCATATGTAGAACCCTTGTGCGGTGATAATACAACTGGAATCGAAGTTATTGGTGGCTTTAAGGATTTGTTTAGAAGAAAAACTCCGCAAAGGAATGGATTTACCGTTGCAATCAGCGATTAGCTCTTTCAAGAAGATGCTTCCGTTCTCCACGAACCACTTTTCCTCCTCCTGAATATCTTTTTCTTTCCTTTTCCCAGACGATCTAGATCTCAACTTCTTCACCATCGATTCCATTTCTCGGAATAATAATAATTTTCTCGGAATATATGTAATTTCTGATGTCGATCGAGGAGAAGAAATTAGAGATTTCGTTCATAGAGGAAGAAGATGGATATCTTTGACAGAAATTGGGAGTGCTGACCGACCGGTTTACATGGATCAGATTTTATTTGACGGATGTAATTTGTTGCACCATGGATTTGACCCAAGGCAAAATCCCACTCTCAGCTCATCAAGTAAGAAGGCCCAACCAATTTCTTTGCTAACCATGCTTGATTACTTTATATCTTAGTATAGTTATTTTATGCTCATTAAGAGTTACTTTATGAACATATGGTTAATATGTAACCATATGTACCATAAGCCCTAATCTTAATGTACTATATATAGTTGTACCATCATTTGTGTACAACTAAGTGGGAATACATCATTCTTTCACCAAAAAGTATATTATTCCTTACAACACACGTGAGTCCACTCGATAACGCAACTTTCCCACTCGATTACTGTTCATCCGAGCGGACCCTCGATTCCAATCAAACGCATCCTTTTCCATTAAATCAAAGAATCCCCGAACCGAATACAAATTTAGTGTGGATCTCAATTTGAGTATCAACATTTGGCGCGCCAGGTAGGGGACAATTTTTTGACTTCTCGCAACAAAAGAGGATATCTTTTTACGCAAAAATGGATCTTAACAAGGAAGCTAGCATGGGAATGCGTTCTTCGGGAAAAAGCGCTATGGGTATTAACACTCCGATGGCCCAACGAGTGACTCTTTTTCCCGAACAGGGAAACCCCAACCCCGCGATTCGTCAAGATACTCCTGTCCCCAGCGAGCACGATCTGCCCGCTAGTCCGACCGCGGCCTCCTCCAGGGTAAAGCAGCCGACCAGATCATGCTCCGAGGAGAGCGAAGCTGATACACGAACACCCAGAGGAGTCCTGATGATCATGGCATGATTCGACTCAGTTCACAGTTCCGTCAGATCCCTCAGACAACACGAGAAGAGAGCGCAAGCCACTCAGGATTACCTCGCAAGAGCAAAGGTAGATATGCCGATCATCTTCAGCGAGGACGACACCTCGAACCTCGTTATGCCCCATAATGATCCACTCGTAATCACACTAAAGATTGACGACTGTGAAGTGAGCAGAATCCTAGTCGACATTGGGAGCTCCGTCAATCTGATCTTCAGGGAAACCCTGGAGAAAATGGGGATCCCGGTCGATCGTATTAAGCCAGGCTCTCAGCCCTTGACGAGCTTCGATGGCATAACCACTATGGCGGTCGGATCGATCAAAATACCTGTGCACTCGGGCGACACCTCCCCTGTGTACAATGCAATCGTGGGAACTCCCTGGTTATCCTTGTTGGGGTCGGTTTTCACCCCCTCAGCATTAACGTCTAAAGACGAGCCGATAGAAGAGATGGCCCTCCGGACTCTCGACGAAGAAGGCCTAACGGAACCTAAATCTTCCTGCGGAGCGGAGCATATGGCAGTGGAGCAGACTTAGGCGAAACAGAAAGAGACCAGGCCAGTGCCGAGCGCGTGCTCGCTATCACGCCGACCATATGCTCGGTGCTGAGGCCGACCGCATGCTCGGTACTGAGGCCGACCGCGTGCTCGGTGCTGAGGCTGACCGCGTGCTCAGTACCGAGGCCGACCGCGCGCTCGGTGCCGAGGCCTACCGCATGCTCGGTACTGTAGCCGACTGCGTGCTCACCTTGTGGGCCGATCACGGGCTCGGAGTTGGTGGGCTGATCGCATGTTCTGCCTAGTCGTCAATCGCATCTTCGATCCAATACAGTCTTCAACCCAATAACGTTGTGATAGCCCGGTCCAGACGTGAAGCCCATGTTGATGCGACCGACTCCGCACAGGATTAGGAATGTTTAGCTAACTTAGAAAACTATATATACGTCCTTGTAAAAACCCAAAAGGGGAATCCGCAATTTTCATACACAAGCTTTGTACGCAACTTTTACACAACAATAAGAACAACTCTTTCTCAATCTCTTGTGATCCCTAGTTAGCATAGAAATCTCTAAATTCCCCTCACAAACTCTTACAAATTTAGTTGTGTTGGTTTCGACCCCCACAATTTGGCGCCGACTAAGGGGACCCTAGAGAGTTCTGACACACGAACGCTAGGGTTTCACAACACCATCACCATGTCAGGAAGCAACAGCAGAAGCACCGAAGGATCTTCATTTCATAGGAACTGGAACGACGAAGGCACCGTGAATATGACCATGGGAGGATCGCAGTATTGTGATGACAACTTAACTGCAATCGAGGCTTACCAGAGGCGCGCCGAAGTCTGCGCTAACATCATCACATCCCCGAAGACGAAGCGTGCTGATAATCCTATCGCTTTCGACGAAGAAGATGCTGAAGGTATTGACCATCCGTATAGCGACCCCTTGGTGATCAATCTCACAGTCTTCAATTTCAACGTTGCTCGAGTCCTCATCGACACCGGAAGCTCGGTGGATGTTATCTTCAGAGAAACACTCGAGAAGATGAAGATCGACCTGTCACTCATCACAGGGCAACCGAGGCCTATAACAGGCTTCTCTGGCGAGACGACCATGACGATGGGGGTGATTCGTCTTCTAGTGGAGGCTGGAGGCGTCAAGCGGATGGTGAACTTCACAGTGTCTGATCATCCCGCCATATACAATTTGGTCATGGGAACACCGTGGCTCAGTCAGATGCAAACTGTTACTTCAATATACCACCTGTGCCTGAAATTCCCGACCAGAGATGGTGTGAAGACTATTTTTGGCAGCCAAAGAGATTCACGCATGTGTTTCTTAGCAGAGCACAAGCTGCGCAATGATAAGAAGAAGAACAACCCGACCTCGCGGGAGCAGCAGAAGAAGGCAAAAACCAATTCTAGTCGGGCAAGAGACCTGGCTAACCTCCTACAGCAACTACAGATTACTGACGGTCGCGCAGAAGAGGAGCGGCCTACCTGCGAGCCCGTGATCTCTGTGTGCATCGACGAGCAACACCCAGAGAGATGTGTCGAGATTGGAGCAGCTCTTGACGAAGCGCTCAAAGCGAAGGTAGTGGCTTTTCTCCAGAGGAGCATCAACACCTTCGCCTGGGCCGCCGAAGATATGCCTGGGATAGACATCAATGTCGCCAGCCACGAACTCAATGTCGATCCCACATTCAAACCAGTGAAGCAAAAAAGATGAAAATTGGGTCCTGAACGTGCAAAAGCTGTGAATGACGAAGTCGAGAGGCTGCTACGAGTTGGGTCGCTAACCGAAGTCAAGTATCCCGACTGGCTCGCCAACCCAGTCGTGGTCAAGAAGAAGAATGGGAAGTGGCGCGTCTGCGTTGACTTCACTGACCTTAACAAAGCCTGTCCGAAAGATAGCTTCCCCTTACCTCACATTGATCGCCTGGTGGAAGCGACGGCAGGCAACAAACTCCTTAGCTTCATGGATGCTTTCTCGGGCTACAACTAGATTCTGATGCATCCCGAAGATCGTGAGAAGACAGCTTTCATCACAGACCGAGGCATCTACTGCTACAAGGTGATGCCCTTTGGCCTGAAAAATGCCGGAGCAAAATATCAAAGACTGGTGAACAAGATGTTCCAGGACCAGTTGGGAAAGACTATGGAGGTCTACATTGACGATATGCTCGTCAAGTCACTTGAGGAAGAAGACCACATCACCCACCTTGAGGAATGCTTCAACCAACTGAACCTTCACAACATGAAGCTAAACCCAGCAAAGTGCAGATTTGCCGTGACTTCTGGCGAATTCCTTGGGTACCTGGTCACTCGTCGGGGCATCGAGGCTAACCCAAAACAGATCGATGCATTGATCCAGATGGCTTCACCAAGGAATAAGCGTGAAGTGCAGAGATTAACTGGGAGAGTGGCAGCACTCAATCGGTTTATTTCACGCTCCACTGACAAGTGCCTACCCTTCTACAACACCCTGCGAGGAAACAAGCAATTTGAGTGGTCGGAAAAGTGTGAAGATGCCTTCAAGCAACTTAAGCAATATCTGGCAACGCCACCCATTCTTGCTAAGCCAGTAACTGGAGAACCTCTTTTCCTCTACATTGCTGTCTCAGAAACAGCTGCCAGCGCTGTCCTTGTGTGGGAGGAAAGAGGCGAGCAAAGACCTATCTTTTACGTGAGCAAAACGCTCACAGACGCTGAGACAAGATACCCTCACCTGGAGAAGCTGGCATTTTCCGTCCTCATGGCATCTAGAAAGCTAAGGCCTTTCTTTCAATCTCATTCTATTATTGTCCTTAGTACCTTCCCACTACGTTCAGTTTTACATAGCCCAAGTCAATCTGGCAGGTTAGCCAAGTGGGCTGTAGAGCTCAGCGAGTATGACATCGAGTATAGGGAGCGCACATGCAACAAGTTACAAGTCCTGGCGGATTTCCTCATAGAACTTCCAGAGGACAAGGACTCAGAGGAGGCGCAACCCGGAATCTGGCAGCTGTATGTGGATGGCTCATCCTCGAAGAGTGGCTCTGGAGTTGGGATACGGTTAGTATCGCCAACCGGAGAAGTCCTTGAGCAATCGTTTCGACTTGGGT
The DNA here is from genome assembly GCA_963576765.1 of Draba incana. Classification (NCBI taxonomy): domain Eukaryota; kingdom Viridiplantae; phylum Streptophyta; class Magnoliopsida; order Brassicales; family Brassicaceae; genus Draba; species Draba incana. The sequence continues at coordinate 5,845,519 of OY755216.1, forward strand.
TCAAAGCTTCCAACAATGAAGCAGAGTACGAGGCCCTCATCGCTGGCAAGAGGCTTGCCCAAGGACTAAAGATCGAGCACGTTCACGCATTCTCTGACTCACAGCTGGTGACTAGTCAGTTCAGCGGCGAGTACATCGCAAAGGATGATCGCATGGAGGCTTATCTAGAGATGGTAAAGAATCTTGCCTCTGTATTTCAGGAGTTCACCCTCACAAGAATTCCCAGAGGTGAGAACACGAGTGTCGATGCATTGGCCAACCTCGCTTCCGCCACTGCCATGCCAGAGGATCCGGCTTTGAAGTGGGTCATTCCAGTTGAGTTCATTGAATTCCCCAGCATTCAGGAGGATCTGGCGCTCGCCATCTTAACACGCTCTCAAGCAGCAAAACAAGTGGACGCCTTTGCTGAAAACGCCAACGAAGACATAGAAATGGCGGAAGCTCCCGAAATCCCGGACGCTAACATGCACGACGCAGACGAACCCGTTGACGGCATCCCCGTTAGTGATATCTCTCCTATCCGCAGTTCTCATCATCCTAAAGCAATCCTGATGGATACGGGTGCCAAAGAGCTAGAATACGGTTGTGACAAGTTATGGATGGGCAAGATACGAGAGTATATTGCCGATGGCACGCTGCCCAGTAGCAAGTGGGCAGCCCGCAAGTTACAGAAGCAAGCAGCTCGCTATGTTCTACTAGATGGTAACCTCTTCAGGTGGGGATTCTCCGGTCCTATGCTCACCTGTGTAGAAGGAAAGGAAGCAAGGCGAATAATGGAAGAAGTCCATAGTGGATCATGCGGCAATCATTCCGGGGGCAAAGCACTTGCGGTCAAAATCAAGAGACATGGTCATTTCTGGCCTACTATAGTTGGTGATTGCGTGAAGTTTTTAGCCAAGTGTGAGAAGTGCCAGCGACACGCTCCAAAAATTCATCAACCTACTGAGAAGCTCTCATCTATCGCTTCACCTTACCCATTCATGAGATGGGCAATGGACATTGTTGGACCATTACACCCGTCAAAGCAGAAACGATTCTTACTCGTCTTGACAGACTACTTTTCCAAGTGGGTAGAACCTGAAGCATATGCTACAATCAAGGATGTCCAGGTGGAAAGCTTTGTCTGGAGAAACATCATATGTCGTCACAGAGTTCCGCATGAGATCGTTACGGACAATGGGTCGCAGTTTATATCCAACCGGTTCGAGACATTCTGTGCAAAGTGGAATATCAGACTTAGCAAGTCCACGCCACGCTACCCTCAGGGCAATGGTCAAGCAGAAGCTATCAACAAGACAATCCTTGATGGCCTTAAAAAGCGCTTAGAGGCGAAGAAGGGCCGCTGGGCCGACGAGCTAGAGGGGGTTTTGTGGTCCCACCGTACCACTCCCCGTCGAGCAACAGGCGAGACTCCTTTCGCCCTTGTCTATGGAACCGAGTGTGTCATCCCTTCCGAAGTCTGCTCGCCTGGGGTCCGACGCCAGCTCTTACCCAGCAATGAACCAGTTAACCCATCAATGCTGCTTGATGCATTGGACTTCCTCGATGAGCGTCGTGACCAAGCACTCGTCCGGATTACAAATTATCAGAGCGCAGCATCTAGATATTACAACTCCAGAGTCAGGGAAAGGCGTTTCAACATAGGCGACTTGGTCCTCCGTGAGGTATTTCAGAACACAGCAGAACCAAACGCTGGCAAGCTCGGATCTAACTAGGAAGGCCCATACAAGATCACAACAGTCATTCTTCCCAGAGTTTATGAGCTCGCCACCATGTCCGACACTCCAATCCTCCACTCCTGGAATGCCAAGCACTTGAAGAAGTACTACCGCTAGTCTTCTCTTCCAAATGAACTACGAGGCGACTTGATCCCTGCAAAGGGTACGTAGGCAGCCTGTCTTCGGATAGGTTCAGTTGCCCCCATCTCCATCCCAAGGGGGGGGATTCCACTCTTCACTTTAGCCTCGTTCCGGACGAGCTAGCATGATCTTCTCCGCCTTAGGGGGGGAGTGAGTGTTCTCACCAGTCTCTAGACGACTTCAGTTCCCTCTTTCGTCTAAAAGGGGGGGGGGAGTGGGGTATCCGTACGCCACTCCTTCACAAAATCATTGACAACATCATCGTCAATCACAAACACTCGCCACAGCACTCATCATGAGAACAACTTGCCCTTTACGGACTGATCAAAGCTTCAATCGAGTAGAGTCGTTCCGTATTTATTGTTGCTGGCCACAACAATAATGCGGAAATACGAACACAATGACATCCACAATGGATACAGCGCGCTATATAAATTCCAGTGTTCAGAATCGTCTCCGGATGACCCACCTGATAACTCAGAAACCCAACAAACGTCGTTGGTAATGCAGCTGCTAGTGACCTCCGTTCGGAATGCGTTCTGAACATGTCACTCGGAAACCCAGGACAAGCGCTGGTCAAAGCTAAGGTGAACTTGCTCTCGGACAGACGTGTCTAGAAACAAGGTCTAGGAACTTGAATTCCCAAACCAAAACTCATGGGAATCAAGAGGTACATGGATTTGTTCTTCCTAAAATACTAGATCCAAAAGCTTGTCTCCTCAAACAAAAGCTCATGGGACTTAAAGCAAAGACTTAGGAAGGCAATGAGGGAAGCTTACCAAAGAAGAAACATGGGTAGTGAGGACCCGAGCTCACGATTGGCTTTTGCAAAAATCCGGCGGCTCCACACGGTCGGCGACGGCAAGGAGAAGAAGAAGAAGGAAAAAAAATTTTAGGGGAAAGAGAAAGGAAGAGAAGGAAAAAAAATATATCAAAACCTTATCCTCTCTTTCTCTCACTAAGCGGGTCCCGACTCCATTCAAAATAACACAACACTCTTCCCTCCGAAAATCGCCTTGCTATTACCCGGGAACGTCATTGACATTAGCAATCGTAACACGGAGTCTTAAAATCTCCATAGGAAATACGGAGTCTTAAAATCTTCGAGAGAAAAAGAAAAAGTCTTTTATGTAGAAAACACAGCAGCTTCGACAAAGGAAGCATAAAGTCTTAAAATCTTCATAACGTTTACAGAGTCTTAAAACCTCTTGCATAAAGTCACTCTCTACTACTGTGAAAGAGGATAGGCAAGCGCCTTGACTTCAAACGTTAACGCCGATATCTGACACATCCTTTAACTCGGCACTATTAGCTCTAACACTACCGAGCTGGGGGGGCTAACTGTTGGGGTCGGTTTTCACTCCCTCAGCATTAACGTCTAAAGACAAGCCGATAGAAGAGATGACCCTCCGGACTCTCGACGAAGGGAACCTAAATCTTCCTGCGGAGCGGAGCATATGGCAGTGGAGCAAACTTAGGTGAAAAAGAAAGAGACCGGGCCAGTGCTGACCGCGTGCTAGCTATCACGCCGACCACATGCTCGGTGCTGAGGCCGACCGCATGCTCGGTACTGAGGCCGACCGCATGCTCGGTGCCGAGGCTGACCGCGTGCTCGGTGCCGAGGCCGACTGCGTGCTCGGTGCCGAGGCCGACCGCATGCTCGGTACTGTGGCCGACTGCGTGCTCACCTTGTGGGCCGATCACGGGCTTGGAGTTGGTGGGCTGATCGCATGTTCGGCCTAGTCGCCAATCGCATCTTCGATCCAAGACAGTCTTCAACCCAATAACGTTGTAATAGCCCGGTCCAGACGTGAAGCCCATGTTGATGCGACCGACTCCGCAGAGGATTAGGAATGTTTAGCTGACTTAGAAAACTATATATACGTCCTTGTAAAAATCCTAAAGGGGGATCCGCAATTTTCATACACAAGCTTTGTACGCAACTTTTACACAGCAATAAGAACAACTCTTTCTCAATCTCTTGTGATCCCTAGTTAGCATAGAAATCTCTAAATTCCCATCACGAACTCTTACAAATTTAGTTGTGTTGGTTTCGACCCCCACAATCCTCCCTCCGAGCGATAGCCTCAGTCTACCACCAATGCGTCAAGTTCCCAACCAAAACCGGAGTCTTCACTATCCGAGGAAGCCAGAAGATGGCCCGTACGTGTTTCATCGCTGAAAAGCACCTACGAATGGCAAATTACTATATCAATCCTGTCGACGACCTAAGTGGGCATCGACCCGGCCCACCCTGCTCGGAAGATAAGTATCGGATCCGAGCTCGACGCGCCCATTCGGGCCGAGCTGATCAGTTTCCTAACCAGGAACGTCAACACCTTTGCTTGGACACTCGACGACAAGAAGGGCATCAGTCCAGACATCACAAGCCACGAGCTCAATGTCGACCCGACATACAAGCCAATCAAGCAGAAGCGCAGAAAGCTCGGACCCGAGCGGGCTAGGGCCATAAACGACGAAGTAACTAAGCTCCTAGAAGCCAGGTCTATAGCAAAAGTCCAGTACCCCGAGTGGTTGGCTAACCCAGTCGTTGTCAAGAAAAAGAATGACAAGTAGAGAGTCTGCGTAGACATCACCGATTTGAACAAGGCATGCTCCAAAGACAGCTTCCTGCTCCCCCACATCGATCGAGTTGTTGAGGCCACAGCAGGCAACGAGCTACTCTCGTTCATGGATGCATTTTCGGGTTACAATCAAATCGCGATGCACCCTGACGATCGCGAGAAGATCGCCTTTATCACAGATCGAGGAACATACTGCTACCGAGTCATGCATTTCGGCTTGAAGAACACGGGAGCAACCTACCAGCGTCTGGTTAACAAAATGTTCGCCAACCAAGTAGGCAACACCTTGGAGGTCTACATCGACGACATGATGGTGAAGTCCTCGAAGGAAACCGACCATGTCGGCCATCTCGAGGATTGCTTCAAGATACTAAATCACTACGGGATGAAGCAAAACTCGGCAAAATGCACTTTCGGGGTTACATCAGGAGAATTCCTCGATTACATCGTGACCAAATGAGGAATCGAGGCAAACCCCAAGCAGATCTTGGCAATCAAGGACCTCCATTCCCCGAAAAACAAACGAGAAGTCTAATGCTTAACCAGTCGGATCGCCGCACTAATCCGGTTTATCTCCCGTTCGACTGATCGAAGCCTCCCCTTTTATCAACTCCTGCGGGGGAACAAAGAGTTTGTCTGGGACGATGACTGCGAAAATGCATTCAAGGCCCTGAAGTCGTACCTGACAACTCCCCCAGTCCTAGCTAAGCCCGAGCAAGGAGAAACACTATACCTTTACGTATCAGTAACGGACGCAGCCGTAAGCGGTGTCCTCGTTCGAGAAGATCAGGGAAACCAGAAACCCATTTTCTATGTCAGCAAATCCCTTGATGGTGCTGAATCACGGTACCCCATCCTGGAAAAACTGGCCCTCGCGGTGATCATGTCCGCTCGGAAGTTATGCCCATATTTCCAGTCTCATACCATTGCAGTCATGTCTTCCCACCCGCTCCGCGCAATTCTGCACAGTCCGAGCCAGTCCGGGCGAATGGCGAAATGGGTAATCGAACTTAGCGAATATGATATCGGATTCAGGAACCGGACAAGCGCCAAATCACAAGTCCTGGCCGATTTCATCACCGAGTTGCCCCCCGATAAGGTTGTACTTGAACCACGGAAGGCCGAGTGGACCCTCTACATCGACGGCTCCGTGTCGCAACAAGGTGCGGGAATAGGAATCCTCCTCACCTCTCCCGCTGGGGAAGTTCTCGAATAATCGTTTCGACTGGATTTCCTCGCCACCAATAATGAAGCCGAGTGAGAAGCCCTCATTGCCAGGATACGACTGGCCAAAGTGATAGTCTCGAGTTTTAACCCAAAATAATGCTGCAAGTGCACAGGCAAAAGCAGTAGTATATAAGGTATCGAATCCACAGAGACCAAGGTTACACTATGAATCTATAGATTTCAAATAAAGCTAAGATAAATTAAATGAGTTGTAAACTGACGTGAGCAGGTGCTCAATGTAAATGAGCAGGTGCTTGGAATAAAAATCGGTAATAAAACAATGATAAAAGGCACTAAGCCGAGATGAATCTCCGGTGATTTCGGGTACTTGGGTTGAGCAAGCTATTCAGGGTCTATTTAAATGCGGTCTAGAACTCAAACATAAATATGTATTGCCCCGCTTTTGGCGATGTATCAACACCTTTGCCTACAGCCTAAATACCTACACTTTCGAGTGGATTTAGTAATGAAGTAAGCAAGCTTTAATGCAATGGTTCAATATGTTCACATTCAATGGGAACGATCAATGGTGTTTTGGTTACCACCGAATGCTCATCAAAGGTAATTCTAGCAACCTATATCATTTTTGGTGAATAGATTAAACCTAGAGATCATAGACTAAGTGATCAATTTAGCCTAAGCATTGAGACTTCCTAGAGATGAAGACATAAGATTACCCTATTTGGCTCAACCATCTAAGATCCTAAATCACCATTGAAATCACCCCAACTTAGTTATGAAACTACTCACACATAAAGAATAAAATCGCAACAATCAAATAGAGAGAATTCATCATAAAATTATTTAAAAGGTAAGAGTTTAGAATTCTTCTCCAATAAGGAATTGTTGTGGAATGATTCAGAATGTAATGATTTTCTCCAAGGCAGAGACTTGATGATTACGCAACGATGGAACCAAACAAACGTTCAATAGAATAATGAAAACTCCAAAGTCAACAATCTCAAGCTCACTGATGAAGAAACAAAACGTAGCAAAAGAAGAAAAAGAGAATAAAATAAAAACAGAGAGTTTTCAAGTGTAAAAAAAAGAAGTCCGTCATAAAAATTGCCAAAAAATGAATATATAAGTCTTCTCCCTTGCTCGGCCAAATCTTCACTTAATGGCCCAGCGTGATCTTCTCCAATCAAGTCAACATTCTCCTTATTTTGTGCCAAGTCATGATCTCTCATAAATGGGAAGGATCAAATCTTCTAAAAGTGGCAAGTCAACACCATCTAAGGAGAATAACTTTAGGAGATATTTCAGAGCTATCAAAGGGGGAATCTTGCTGTAGGGCCCTATCAAGACCGTTTGCTTCAAGGAATTAATGCTTCTCGGATTCGGGTCTGGGTCAAAGGGGCGAGCAGGTGCTCGCACGGACCGAGCAGGTGCTCGGTTGGGTGATAAGTCTTCTTTTTGCTCCAATTCTCCTCTTTTCCCTCAAAGAGCTCCAGCAGCTCCAAATCATGCTCCAAAGCATTGTAGAACCTGAAAAGACATCAAAAGGAAACAAAAAGACAAGAAAAGAAACACAAAACCATGGGTGAATTAGGCCAAAAACCTAATATATCAACTCCCCCGGACTTGCCTTTTGCTTGTCCGCAAGCAAACCAGAAAAGTTAAATCCGGAGAAGGGGTTTGAAAGTGGGAGCTCAAATCCAAAAGAAACATCGAAGGATTCAACAACATGCCCTAAAGAGAACTAATGCGATGCACAACAAATCTTACTCAAGAAGCTTTCGCCATACTCATCTCTTATCAAAATAATTACTCCAAATCCTTAGACTCAAAAGAAAGCATGCAATCAACTAAACTCAACTCTTTAACATTCATTAATGTGTTTGGTGCGGTCTCACAATTGGACAATGAATCAATACCATTTGGCTCGGTAGAAGAAGGCTTTTAGATGATGTAAAGAGGCTGTCCGAATTCTTTTTGGTGGCTAACTCTCAAATGCAAGTGTTACATTTAGTAAAAGCAAGAAAGAAAAAAGACAATTGATGCATACAAGGCTAGGAATCCAAAGTTCTACCCATAACCCCATTGTTGCAATCTTTCATCTCTCTTTTCTCACTACCCATTTGTTAAACCACTAGCCAATTTCGGCTAAACCTTTCAAACTTCCTCTTTCTTCTTTAAATTTTCCGAATCCTAGGGAATTTCTTTTCTTAACTTTAGCTCTTTCTATCCTAGCATTCTCTAACACATTTTTCTTCTTTTTGATTTATTCTAAGAGAATGCTAAGCTATCATTTTTCTTTTAAACACTTAGAGCTATATACTTTTCTTTTCAAACTTATTCCCTAGAACTCATCCTTTCTTCTTTCTTTCTTTTCACACTTAACCACAAACCCAAAGATAATCAAGTAAATGCTTAACCAAATCGGTTTCATACCCCACCTAAGACTAGTCTTAAACTCAAGAAACTAGCCTAATGGAAACTTTGCCTTGTCGTCTCTAATGCTTGCAAGATTTTACCAATGCAACACAAAGAAAAAGGCCTCACTCGGAGAACATATGCAAGGGTTTGAACGAAATGGTTGGGTTAAAAAGGTGTGGTACTATCCTCATCTAAAAGATGAACTTAGATCGGGATAGCCATTCAAATCAAGATAAGAGTGGTAAAAATTAGGCAAACATGATTTGAATGCAAGGTGTTTATCCATAGTTATGATTCAAAGTCCAAAAGTGAGAAAAATTAATCAAGATTAAGTTCAAGTTGATAGAGTTGAATCTAGATCATGCAAGTTTCTAATGAGTTGGGACTTTCAAAGAAATAAGATCCAAGTATGGATGAGCCTCTAATTCATGATTGTTAATGCATCGAAAAAGTTCTAATGAGGGCATATCATGGAATCCTAAAATGAATCTTTACAAGGAAATTTCATCATTGCTCCCTATGCAAATGCAATCCTAAAATGCTCTAGACTCGATCCTAGCATGAAAAAGATAATAAAAATGTTTATGCCATGAGAAACTATATGCATTTTTTTATTTTTTTTTATTTTTTTTTTTTTTTTTTTTTTTTTTTTTTTTATAAGTGCAAAAGACTCAAAGCAAAAACATTTAAAACATTAATCCACTCCCCCGGACTTAACTTTCACCGTCTCGGTGAAAGAAAAGTACCGAAAGAGTAGACTAAAAACAAGTTCAAATCAAAAACAAAATAAAAACAAAATAGAAACAAATGTGATATAAACAATGGGAATAGTAGGGTGAAAGTGGATATCACCCGGATGTAGCATCGTCGGAGACATGATCAGACCTCTTCCTCCTTCTCCTTGCTGGCTGGTCCGAGCAGGTGCTCGAATGCGTGCGAGCAGGTGCTCGTTCACGCTGAGCAGGTGCTCGCGGAGTTTGCACATCCGGAGCATGGCAGCAGCCTCTGGACATCGCCTGCATGAGCCTCTGCAGTAGGCTGTTGTTCTTCCTAGTGGATTGGATCATCCACCTCCTATACTCAACATCATTAGCATTATCATCAATATGGGGAAGATCAAACTCACCTTGAGAAGGAGTGTCGTGGTACGTGAGAGCAAGGCGCGGAGCTGAAGGACCAGCATCCTCGGAGTCAATTGGAGGTTGCCTCGATGTGCTTCGACGTGATGTGCTCAGGCGGGAAGCGGAGGAGGGTCGGCTCGGGTTTGGTACCAAGTAGTGCGGAGGAGGGTTAAACGCAAGATCATCAAGGGAAGAAAGTTGCGTGATTTCCAAGTTGGGCAGCTCCACATAGCTCGCCTCACCGTTTCCATTGAAGAATTGGTAAGTTGACGGTTTGATGATGATTTTGGAAAGGAGCAGGTGCTCCATATCAATGCGCTTCATCTCCGGGACGTAGGAATATGGAGAAAGATCCACCCTTAGATTGCGGAATAGCGGTGTGAGCAAGCTTCCAATACGCTCCGTCCTTGGTCCTTTGTTTGTTGCGGTTGTGTTATCTTTGATCGCACAAATCATCTCCGCGAAACGTATACCCAAATTTGATCGATACTTCTCATATTGTGCCGAGTCTCCTTCACCTACAATGGGACCACAACCAAGCAATAATAACAATAACTCATCTTGATGGACCTTGTTACCTACGGATCTTCCGAAAAGCATGTTGCTCAAGATCCTTGCCACTATGCGGAGAGCGGGATGGCGTAGGCGGTTTTGGCTCGCGGAATTGGATGAGTACTCTCCCGAAGCAATCAAACTCCAAAAACTCTTGGCCTCTTGAAACCTCTTTGGACCCGATAGCCTTGTGTCCGTCTCGTAAAAGCCGTATGCTACACAAAAATCAAACATTGAAATTGCATACCTCTTTCCTCCAGCAAAGAAAGAGAACGTGGCTTCCTCGAAACAAGGGCTGTCCGGATTAGCATAGGAGAGAGTCGCGGTGGCTAGGCATTGCCTAGTGAGGTCCGGGTAGAGCACATCTTCCTCCAAAGCAAAGGCCATGCAGCGAGCATTGTAGAGTATGCTCCTCACTTGTTGTTGAAGACCAAGTTCGACCAATGTTCTATCGCACATGAACCGAGTAGGTTCGAGGTCAACTTGGAGGAGTTGATTGTAGTAGAAAGCGTCGATTTCGTCCCAAGAGTCTGGTGAGGACATTGGGAGTCCGGCTCGGTCAATTTCAAAAGGTTCGCCTTCCGGTCTAGGCCATGGGAAGGTGAGTGGAGAAGCGGTTGCGGAGGCAGAGGCCTTACCCTTGCCTTTTTCCTTGTTGGAGAACTTGATTTTTGGAGCCATGGTGAATGAGAAGAGGCGGAGAGAGGTTTCCGAGTGTTAAGGTTTGGTTTCGGAGAGGAGATAGTGGAATGTGGCGGTGGTTTTGTGGTTTAGCTAAGTGAGCAGATGCTCGGTTGTTATAGGGCTTGAGCGGCGGCGAGAGAGGTTGAAAGATTGAGAGAGAATTGAGCGGTTTGGGAGCTTGAGAGTTTGAGTGGTTTCTGGTGAGAGAGAGTTATGGTGAGTGGTTGGTCTTGGAGAGTGGTAGAGATGGGGATTTATGGAGGTTGAGTTAATGGAGAGTTGCGGTTTTCAAGGGAGATGGGGGAGTGGTGATGCTCGGCAGTTTTGGGGAAGAGGAGGAGACCAAAAAGTTGTCTTTATCTGCAAAAATCAAGAAAAATGAGTGGTTAGGGTTTTTGGCAAAAATTGAAAAGGAAATAAAGAAGGAAAGAAAATAAAAGTAAAAAAAAAATAAAAAGGAAAGAAGAAATAAATCAAATCTTTTTCTGTTTTTCTTTTTCTTTTATATTTTTTTATTATTTTATTTTTTTTGTGTTCTGCTAATCTGAGAGAATTGCTGCGTTTTGGTTTCGAGCAGGTGCTCGCTCCTTCCGAGCAGGTGCTCGGTGCAATTTTACACTTTTTCGCAGAATGTAATTACTGAAATCACAAGTGAAATGTTAGTAATAAAAGGAATTAAAATTCAAAATTTATACAAAAATCCTTACCGGTGGGTTGCCTCCCACCAAGCGCTTGTTTTAAGTCGTTAGCTCGACTTTGGAAACCCTTTAGGCTCGAGGAGGGTCACTAAAAGTGACTGATTCAACTTCTCCCACGTATGTATCCGCAAGGTATGGCTTGAGACGTTGACCATTAACAACAAAATCACCTCCTTTAGTGTCTAGCAACACTACGGCCCCGTATGGTTTCACCTCTTTGATGGTGAACGGACCACTCCATCTCGACTTTAGCTTCCCTGGAAACAACTTAAAACGAGAGTTAAACAATAAAACTTGATCGTTAGGAGCAAAGTTTCGAGGGATAGTCTTCTTGTCGTGGTAAGCTTTGGTCCGTTCTTTGTAGATTCGGGAATTGTCATAGGCGAGATGCCTAATTTCTTCCAACTCATGCAGCTGCATGGATCTCCTCTTGGATGCACTAAGGATGTCATAATTAAGTCGCTTAACAGCCCATGCCGCCTTGTATTCCAATTCTACCGGTAAGTGACATGCCTTCCCATACACCAAATGAAAAGGCGTTGTCCCCAACGGAGTCTTATATGCTGTCCTATATGCCCACAAAGCGTCATCTAGTTTATTCGCCCAATCCTTACGCGTTGTACCAACTGTTTTTTGCAAGATACTCTTTATCTCTCTATTGGAGACCTCTACTTGTCCACTAGTTTGAGGATGATAAGGAGAGGCTACCTTATGTGTGACTCCATTCTTCCTTAACAAGTTCTCAAAAACCTTGTTAATGAAGTGTGAACCTCCATCACTTATCACAACTCTCGGAATTCCAAACCTTGGGAAAATCACCGTTTTGAGTAACTTGGTAACTATCGCAGCATCACAAGTCGGGCTGGCTTGTGCTTCGACCCACTTGGAAACATAGTCAACGGCTACAAGTATGTACTTGTTCTTATAGGAGGAAGGGAACGGTCCCATGAAGTCTATACCCCAAACATCGAAAACCTCTACTTCTAAGATGAAATTTTGAGGCATCTCATTGCGCTTGCTGATGTTCCCTTGCCTTTGACACGCGTTACATCGAGCAACAAACCTATTCGTATCCTTGAACATCGTTGGCCACCAAAGACCCGCTTGTAGCACTTTTGTAACCGTCTTGAATGTGGCAAAGTGTCCGGCATAAGATGAACCGTGACAATGGTGCAAGATCCCAAGGATTTCCTCCTCCGAAACACATCTTCTATACAGCCCATCCGAGCATTGCTTGTACAAGTACGGCTCGTCCCAATAGTATCGTCTAACATCTCGGAAAAACTTCTTTTTTTGGCTTCCCGTTAGGTTTTCCGGAACTTTATCGGCTGCCAAGTAGTTAGCAAAGTCACCGAACCAAGGGAAAATCGAAGGTTGGGCATTCTGGATAATTCCACAAAAAATCTTCCGAGCAGGTGCTCGGTCAGTCCGAGCAGGTGCTCGCTCAGCTTCTGGAAATTTTTCGCAGATCGAATAAATTTGCTCATCTGGCAGACTATCCTCCATAGGTGTCTCATCCTCAACTTGAAGCCTACTCAAATGATCAGCAACCCCATTCTCAGATCCTTTCTTATCCTTGATCTCTAAATCAAACTCTTGAAGCAAAAGTATCCATCTCAATAGCCTAGGCTTGGCATCTTTCTTGGTCAGCAAGTACTTTAACGCAGCATGATCGGTGTGAACAATTACCTTAGAACCGACGAGGTATGATCTAAACTTCTCAAAGGCGAAGACAATCGCCAATAACTCCTTTTCGGTGGTTGCATACCGACATTGAGCATCATCCATCGTCCGGCTAGCATAATATATCACATGGAGCTTCTTGTCCTTCCTTTGACCAAGAACAGCCCCCACAGCAAAATCACTCGCATCCGTCATAATCTCAAACGGTAAGTCCCAATCCGGTGGTTGGACTATTGGTGCACTAACCAAGGCACCCTTGATAGTATGAAACGCAGCCAAACACTCTCTATCAAAGTCGAACTTGACTTCCTTACACAGCAATCTAGTGAGAGGCCTAGCAATGTTGGAGAAGTCTTTGATGAAACGACGGTAGAACCCGGCATGGCCTAGAAAGCTTCGGATTCCTTTGACCGTAGTAGGCGGTTGTAAACTCATCATGACCTCTATCTTAGCCTTGTCAACCTCTATCCCTTTCTCTGAAATCCGGTGCCCAAGTACTATCCCATTCCTGACCATAAAATGGCACTTTTCCCAATTCAGCACTAGATGTTTCTCCTCGCATCTTTGTAATACTCTGCACAAATTAGACAAACAAACAGAAAAAGAACTCCCATACACAGAGAAGTCATCCATAAATACTTCCATAATATCTTCAATTAAATCAGTAAAAATGGACATCATACAACGTTGGAAAGTCGCTGGGGCGTTGCACAAACCAAATGGCATCCGGCGGTATGCGAATGTGCCGTATGGACATGTGAACGTTGTCTTTTCCTGATCATCGGGATGGATGGGTATCTGAAAAAATCCTGAGTAACCATCTAGAAAACAGTAGTAAGGGTGATTAGCAAGACGTTCAAGCATTTGATCAATAAAAGGCAAAGGAAAATGATCTTTGCGAGTAGCAGCATTCAATTTCCTATAGTCTATGCACATTCTATGACCCGTTACCGTTCTAGTTGGAATCAATTCGTTTTTCTCATTCCTAATTACCGTGATACCTCCCTTCTTAGGTACAACATGCACCGGACTTACCCATTTGCTATCAGATATAGCATAGATCACACCAGCTTCTAGAAGTTTCATTATCTCTTTCTTTACGACATCCTTTAGATTCGGGTTTAACCGTCTCTGATGTTCTATAGAAGTCATCGATTCATCCTCTAGATTAATTCGGTGCATGCACAAGTCGGGAGATATACCGGTTATATCATCTAACGAATATCCCAAGGCCTTTCTATATTTCCTCAACTCACACAAAAGCAAAGTGATCTCAACATTATTCAATTCTGCATTCACTATAACAGGATATGTAGAGTTAGGACCTAGAAATGCATACCTGAGCCCCGCTGGGAGGGTTTTTAACTCTACCTTTGGAGCTTTCAGCTCGCTCCATGATCCGGTGATGTTCTGGTTTTCGGTCCGAGCAGGTGCTCGGTCGGAGCGAGCAGGTGCTCGCTGGGAATCTGGCAGAACATCGTTTTCTGTGCCCTCGGTCAGACTCTGGAACTCATCTTCTTTCTCTATTCTAGTGTTGGAATCCAGAAACTTGGCATATCCTTGGGTGTCTTCACTTAGAAATCCGTGTTCACTTTCGGCTTTTGTCAATGCAACTTCGAGAGAGTCCTTTGCTAGGATCTCTTCAACCACATCTTCCGACATCTCGGAGTCATCGTGGATCACGAAGGTTTGCCCATCTATCATCGGCCTCTTGAGCATCTTACTCATCTCGAACCGTACCACCATGTCTCCGAGACGGAGGTCGACTATACCTTGTTCAACATCGATGATTGCACGCGCCGTGTTTAGGAATGATCTCCCCAAAATCAGTGGGTCCTTTGGTTCTTCATCGAGCTCTAGAACCACGAAATCGGTTGGGATTAGAGTGTCCCCTATGCGGACGTGTAAATCCTCGATTATACCTACAGGCAGTTTAGTGGATCTATCTGCAAAAATCAAGGAGATCTTAGTTGGTTTGAAATCGGTAAAACCTAAACGTTTAGCAACGGAATAAGGCATTAAATTAACACTTGAACCCAAGTCAACCAGTGAGCATGCGAACGTGCATGGCCCAATTTTTACCGAAATCACAAACCTCCCGGGATCGCCTTTCTTAGTCAACACCTTACTCTGAAGTATTGCACTACATTCTTTGGAAACCATCATCACACTCTCCTCTTCCAGAAATTAGCTCCTTCATGTACCGTTTGAGAGAAGGTACCATTTGAACCGCATCGGATAACGGAAGCTTTACCTCCAAGCCTTTAATCATTTCCTTACACTTAGCATCCTCCAAATCCTTCTTAGATCTCTTGGGAGGCACTGGGTAGGGTATCTTAGGCACATAGACTCTCTCGGTCTGAGCTTCTGGAAATTTCGCGGGAACATTCTGAGCGAGCAGGTGCTCGATCGGCTGAGCAGGTGCTCGCTGGGGTGTTTTCTCCAGATTGATCGGAACAGTAGCTGGTGTGGTTTCTGAGCTAGAACCAGCCTCCTCATGCATCACATTCTCTGCCAAATCATCCTCTTGTGCCGGTTGCTCAACAACTTTCTCCTTGGCCTTAACTTGAGAGGTTGTGGCCGTAGGTTGTGCCAACACTCTTCCGCTTCTTAACTCAACAGCATTGCATGGCGAATACTCCTTCCTAGGGTTCACTTCACCACGGCCAGGAAGAGCACCAACCGGTCTTTGAATAGCCTCGGCGGTTTGAGCTACTTGTGTATCCAACTTCTTTACATGTGCGGTCACGGCCTCATACTTTGCATGGAGATCCTTGTACATGTTGTCCATCTTACTGCCCAGCTCGGTTGACGTCTGCTGTTGGTTGGCCAAGACTTGATGAATGAGACCTTTCAAATCATCTTGTTGGGATTGAGGCGCGGAAACGGTTTGTTGTTGGTTTGTTGCTTGAAACCGGTTCTGATTTTGGTTGGGCACAAATTGCTTCCCTTGAGTGTTGTTGGAGTAGAACTTCTGATTTGTACCCCCTTGTTGCGGATAGACTTGGTTTTGGGGGTTTTCCACGTTGGTGTTGCGGTAGGAGAGGTTTGGATGGCTTCGGTAGTTGGGGTTAAACCCTCGGTTTTGGTACCCTTGGCCATTCACATAGTTGACCTCTTCTAAACCATCTTCTTGATCTTCCACAAACTCTTGAGCATTAGGGGCAGCCCCATCTTCTTCCATGAACTTAACCGGCCTTTGAGTCTCTCGTAGAAGCAAGTTCACTTTCGCGGTTAATTCATCGATCTTTTGAGAGTCCACACTATTGACCTTCTTGGTTCTATCGTACTCGGGAGCCTTGTTGTTGGAGCTTGAGGCAAGGTTTTCGATGAGCTCAAATGCACCTTCCTTAGTCTTGGTCATGAAGTCTCCATTACTTGCGGCATTCAAAGCATTACGGTAATCCCAATCGACTCCATCGTAGAATATGTTCAAGATTTGCTCATCCTTGAAACCGTGATGAGGACACTCCCTCTTATACTCCTTGAGTCTTTCCCAAGCTTCACCAAAAGCTTCTCCGGAGTGTTGTTGAAAGGATGCAATCTTGTTCCTCAAAGCGGCCGTTTTGGACTTCGTATAGAAATGATCCAAGAACGCGGATCTAGCCTCATCCCAAGTCCTCAATGAACCAGCCGGCAGTGACTTTAACCATCTTTGTGCCTTGTCCGCGAGAGAGAATGGGAACAACTTACATTTCAGAAAATCGGTTGGAACACCATTAGAACCCGTAGTACTACAGATTTCCTCGAAGTTCTCTATGTGGTCCATTGGTATTTCAGCGGGTAGACCATGGAATAGATGCTGCTTTACCAATGAAATTAACTGAGCCTTGACCTCGTAATCTTGTCTCTGAATGGTCGGAATGACAATGGCCGAACGGTTTTGATAAAACGCATGGGGATTATCCGAATCCCCTATGGTTGGCTGACCCCGCGGCTGTTGCCTTTGCAACTGGGTGATTTGATCTCTCAAAATCTGTAACTGAGCATTCATAGCTTCCTGATCTGCCATGTTTTCTGTGCGAGCAGGTGCTCGTTCGGTTTGAGCAGGTGCTCGGCGGCGATTCTGACGTTCGAGACGAGCTAACTCTTCGTTCGTATGACTGACTAGATCTTCGTTCAGATTTCTCCTCGTTCTTCTACTGGTCATACACCTGAAACATAACAAAAACAAAAACAAAAAAAAAACAAAATTAGCAAAATTCTTAGACTATAAATAAAACCAAACTTCAAAGGTAACGCTATTGGTCCCCGGCAACGGCGCCAAAAACTTGATAGTCTCGAGTTTTAACCCAAAATAATGCTGCAAGTGCACAGGCAAAAGCAGTAGTATATAAGGTATCGAATCCACAGAGACCAAGGTTACACTATGAATCTATAGATTTCAAATAAAGCTAAGATAAATTAAATGAGTTGTAAACTGACGTGAGCAGGTGCTCAATGTAAATGAGCAGGTGCTTGGAATAAAAATCGGTAATAAAACAATGATAAAAGGCACTAAGCCGAGATGAATCTCCGGTGATTTCGGGTACTTGGGTTGAGCAAGCTATTCAGGGTCTATTTAAATGCGGTCTAGAACTCAAACATAAATATGTATTGCCCCGCTTTTGGCGATGTATCAACACCTTTGCCTACAGCCTAAATACCTACACTTTCGAGTGGATTTAGTAATGAAGTAAGCAAGCTTTAATGCAATGGTTCAATATGTTCACATTCAATGGGAACGATCAATGGTGTTTTGGTTACCACCGAATGCTCATCAAAGGTAATTCTAGCAACCTATATCATTTTTGGTGAATAGATTAAACCTAGAGATCATAGACTAAGTGATCAATTTAGCCTAAGCATTGAGACTTCCTAGAGATGAAGACATAAGATTACCCTATTTGGCTCAACCATCTAAGATCCTAAATCACCATTGAAATCACCCCAACTTAGTTATGAAACTACTCACACATAAAGAATAAAATCGCAACAATCAAATAGAGAGAATTCATCATAAAATTATTTAAAAGGTAAGAGTTTAGAATTCTTCTCCAATAAGGAATTGTTGTGGAATGATTCAGAATGTAATGATTTTCTCCAAGGCAGAGACTTGATGATTACGCAACGATGGAACCAAACAAACGTTCAATAGAATAATGAAAACTCCAAAGTCAACAATCTCAAGCTCACTGATGAAGAAACAAAACGTAGCAAAAGAAGAAAAAGAGAATAAAATAAAAACAGAGAGTTTTCAAGTGTAAAAAAAAGAAGTCCGTCATAAAAATTGCCAAAAAATGAATATATAAGTCTTCTCCCTTGCTCGGCCAAATCTTCACTTAATGGCCCAGCGTGATCTTCTCCAATCAAGTCAACATTCTCCTTATTTTGTGCCAAGTCATGATCTCTCATAAATGGGAAGGATCAAATCTTCTAAAAGTGGCAAGTCAACACCATCTAAGGAGAATAACTTTAGGAGATATTTCAGAGCTATCAAAGGGGGAATCTTGCTGTAGGGCCCTATCAAGACCGTTTGCTTCAAGGAATTAATGCTTCTCGGATTCGGGTCTGGGTCAAAGGGGCGAGCAGGTGCTCGCACGGACCGAGCAGGTGCTCGGTTGGGTGATAAGTCTTCTTTTTGCTCCAATTCTCCTCTTTTCCCTCAAAGAGCTCCAGCAGCTCCAAATCATGCTCCAAAGCATTGTAGAACCTGAAAAGACATCAAAAGGAAACAAAAAGACAAGAAAAGAAACACAAAACCATGGGTGAATTAGGCCAAAAACCTAATATATCACAAAGCGATCGGAGCACGAAGAATCCACGCCTACAGTGACTCCCAGCTCGTAACAAACCAACTCAATGGCGATTACGACAGAAAGAGTAAGCGTATGAAGGCGTACAGGAAACTAACCGAGGACCTGATCCTCTGGAATCTGGACATCTTCAAGATCACTCAGATCCCCAGAGCGGAAAATGCCGACGCCGATGCACTCGCTACGCTCGCCTCAAGCTCAAAGTCCAAAACAAGCCGCACTATTCCAATGGAAACCATCTCGGATCCTAGCATATACCTACCAAGAGGCCACAACAGAATCATGGCCATCGCCGACGACGATGACGAGGGGCCCCAGCCCCAAGAGAGTACCTCATCGGCGGCACCAAAGCCTGCTCTCGATTAAAGGAAGGAAATCATCGAATACATCGAACAAGGCGAGGCACCGACCAATAAATGGGCTGCCCGCGACCCCTTATGTGATAATTGAGAAGAAACTGTACCGATGGAGTGCAATCGGAGCACTGCTAAGATGCATCGCCAACGACGAAGTCGAAGCTGTAATACTCGAGTCCCATGAAGGGGGAGGTAGAAACCACTCGGGTTCTCGCACGATCGCCCTAAAAATCAAAAAGCTGGGATACTTCTGGCCAACTATGCTCAAGGATTGTGCCGACCATGTCCGTTGTTGTGAGAAATGTCAGCGTCATGGACCAATGATCAAAGCGCCAATCGAGCCGCTCACAGTCGCCACCATAGCTTACCCGTTTATATGTTGGGGAATGGACATCATCGGCCCCTTTCCGAAATCGAGGCAGAAGCGGTTTGTGATAGTCATAACCGATTATTTCACAAAATGGGTCGAAGCCACCGTATGCGATGATACGAGCAAACCACGTCCAGAATTTTGTCTGGAAGTTCCTCATATGCTGGCACGGGCTCCCATATGAGATCATCGCGGACAACGGATCCTAATTTATTTCTAAGACATTCGAAGACTTTTGCTCCAGATGGGTCATCCGCTTCAACAAACCTACGCCAAGAAACCCGCAAGCAAACAGGCAGGCCGAAGCCACGAACAAAGCCATCTTATCCGGGCTCAAAAAGCGCCTCGACGATAAGAAATGACTCTGGTCGGACGAGCTTGATGAAGTCTTGTGGTCACTTCGAACCACCCCCCGGGAATCAACACAAAGGATGCCCTTCTCGCTAGCCTACAGACTCGAGGCGATGGCCCCAGCCAAACCCGAGTCCACAGCTTGCGTCGGGAAGTCATGCCTGGCAATCCCGACCATAACGACCAAATGCTCCTTGACAACCTAGACATCGTCATGGAGGAACGCGATGCGGCACTCCTTCGAATCCAAAACTACCAGCAGACTGCGGCTCGACACTACAACAAGCGGGTCCGGAGCCGAAGTTTCGAAGTCGGTGACCTCGTACTACGAAAAGTATACGAGAACACGAAGGAGAAAAATGCTGGGAAACTCGGAGCCAATTAGGAAGGACCGTATTAAGTCCACGACATTGTCCGACCGGACGTATATCAATTGATGACCATGAGCGGAGAAGCTCTCGAGCGATCATGGAATGCAAAGACGCTCAAACGCTATGACCGTTTTAACATGATCCGAGTCCCCTCGTCGCGCTACCAAAAGCACATCACCTAAAAAAAAAAAAAAAAAAAAGAGACTAATAATCGTATGCTTCTACTCGTTTCCGAGCGACTCGCTCTAACTCATCTCCGGATGATTTTTTTATCTTTTACTTTGTAATATGAACTACGTCTGGCTTTATCCCTATTTAACGGGTACGTAGGCAACTTCCTCAGAAGTCCAGCTATAATCAATAAAGATATCTATTTTAACTAAAGGATCGGTCCAAACCCGAATAGCTCCGCGCTTACTCACAGCTCCGTGCTCACTTACACCGATACTCTGATCAAGTACTCGTTCGATCCCCCTCGGGAGGCCCACCATAGCTAAACCCGAGAGGAATCATAACACGCGTTTCTCATAGATGCAATAGCGAAATAATCTACAATCCAAACTCGGAAGGTCCACCACAACCGTCCTGAGTAGGATAAAAGCCGGGCCTAGTCCCGCACGAGTTCCCTAGGACGTGTAAGAATTTTAAGCCAAACACTTCTCGCACGCTTAACCACAAGACGGACTCTAGTCGTAAACTGGGTTCCGACTCGCGGACGACTCGATTCGACCATTCCACCGCGCGAACTCGGTCGGATCAAAATCAGAGTAACCCAGGGATCAACTCGCTGGACGCACAAATTAGTGCCTAAGCTTTAAAACTTAGCCGCACAAAGATCATACGAAAATGCTTAAGCTAAAAAACTTAACCGCATAAATAAAGATTCTGGATTTCGATTAAAACAACTCGGAGATCAGGCCCCCGGGCAAAACAAAAGTCACAAGTACATCAAATACGCCACATACGGCTAAACCTTAACAAAAGGAAGACTTTGCTACTAGCTAGAGAACAAGAAAACATTCAACGAGACAAGAAACAGAAAGACATTCAGAGGTCCGCCTGGAAGAAAACGGTCTCGCCGTGTTGACACTTGGCACAACGGACAGCCTTGGTACGTCCCGAGCTGGATCCGCAACCCCTCTGAAGGATCGTTCCCGTCCATTGCGGCTCGTTGCTCGTAGAAGAAGCTTTAATGGTCTGCGGGATCACCCCTGATCCCGTCGCCAACATCCTCGGATGAGTCAGACCGACCACCATCGAAGGCCTCAACTGTCTAGTCCCCTTTAATCCTGTACTCCTCGGGCCCGAGTGGGGAAGATGGACGTTCAAACTCCGAACTACTCGGGAGGGGACATGGCACCGGATTAAATGAGTATTCCCAGTCGAAAAAGTTTAACATCCTTTTCTCCTCGATTTGCCGTACGAGTCCGTCGTATTTGGTTTGAACTCGAGCCCTATCCTCCAGAAGGATCGCAACCCCGTTGGCCGCCATCAGGTCCATGTCATCGAGCTGGGTTTTAACCTAACTAGCCCGGCTCACAAGACTGAGATAGTCTTTCTGCTCCAGAAAATGAGCTCGCATCCTAGAGAGCGACGCTTGCGCCAAATTGATGAGCCTAGCATGAGCCTGCTCGACAGCCGACCTGGCATAGACGTGCCCATAATTCCACCTGGATACGCACAGGCGGGACATCTGGACCCAAATATGATCAATCAGCTCGGAATTAGCACGCTCGACAGACTTAAGGTGCGTCCTAAGACCTTCATACTTCTGCTCGGCTAGATTCCTCAAGTCAGCCACTTGCCCAATCATGCGATTAAGCTCCCTCATCGCAGCTTCCCGTTCAGCCGAAAGGCCACCCTGCGCCCTAAGCGATTCATTCTCCTTCGCCAGAGAGGCCACCTCCCTCCTTAGGGATGAGTTCTCCCTAACGAGTTGGTCGATCCAGCTCGGAGGATTATCCGCTATCATCTCTGCCTCCCGGTGAGCCAATACCAGAGGCTAAGTCGACGGTTCGCCATCACCCGAAGCAACCGGGGCACTCTCGTCCCTCGACCGTTTTCTTGAAACAGCCCGGTTACTCTCGGCGACGCGTCATCAGCCCCACGATGAAGAATAGAAGACTCGCTCGGTTCGACCGACGTCGCAGCACGGCTGGGGTTGCTCAGCCGAAGAGGAGAATGTTGGTCAAGCGTGACCACTCCTTTTCCCCGTGAACGAGATTCTGCTCCCCCGGAGCAATGACCCGCCTCTCTAGAATGCAGCCTTGACGGGCCAGGATCTCTGCTCGGTTCGCCGGCGCTGTGATTAGGATCGACAGTGTAAGAAGAAGGAACCAGAACACCCAACGGGACCGTTCAATGTTGATCCCTTCGAACCAACACGACATCTTCGGAACTAGAAGAAGAATCACTCAAAGACATGATTATAGTAAGATGAGAAGTAATTTGGGAGAAGCGGGGAAGAATCAAATCTTCTTTCTGAATATTAAGAGGTCGATAGCGTTGTGAAGTGTGGAGAAGGAATGCAGAGGTTTATATGGAAGGGTGGCGAGAAATTCGGAGCGGCGCATTTAATGAAAGGGGCACGCCGATGAGTTAAGTCATAGCATTGGAACCCTACAAGATTTCTCGGTAACCGCATAAGGAATAATCGAAGCCAGAGCGGGAATCAAAGAGTCGCACCCGTGCACAGGACCAGTCGCATCCACGCGCTGATGCAAGTCGACGTGCCCTGATTAACCGAACGAGAGAGAAAACCCCGGGAGGAAGGCTGAATCTGATATTCTTATTTTCCTGCCTACTCGTTCATCTCCAACGAATCACCCGGCCAAGTGTGCCAAAGCTTTCGAGATAAAGCACGAGTTGGATCTTCTTACTCTCCCGTCTGCTCGTTTATTCTCGATGAACTCGGCATGCTCGATTCGCCGACTCGGGGGGGGGGGGGGGGGGGGGGGGGGGCTACTGTTGCACCATGGATTTGGTCCAAGGCAAAATCCCACTCTCAGCCCATCAAGTAAGAAGGCCCAACCCATTTCTTTGCTAACCATGCTTGATTACTTTATATCTTAGTATAGTTACTTTATGCTCATTAAGGGTTACTTTATGAACTTATGGTTAATATGTAACCATATGTACCATAAGCCCTAATCTTAATGTACTATATATAGTTGTACCATCATTTGTGTACAACTAAGTGGGAATACATCATTCTTTCACCAAAAAGCTTATTATTCCTTACAACACACGTGAGTCCACTCGATAACGCAACTTTCCCACTCGATTACTGTTCATCCGAGCGGACCTTCGATTCCAATCAAACACTTCCTTTTCCATTAAATCAAAAAATCCCCGAACCGAATACAAATTTAGTGTGGATCTCGATTTGACTATCAACATAATCGGTTTAAGTCCTTCACAACCAAACCGGATTTGCACGGATCTGGAGAAATTGCAATCTGAGCATCTTTCGGCGATGAAATTTTGGACAAGGAAGAAGGACAAGCGATTCCTGGAAAATGGAAGCAAGTTACTTGAGCAACTCATCGCCGACTCTAATGGCATATCAAACCCTATCCGAATGTTCTCTTCCGATCAAATCCTCAAAGCCACGGATCGATTCGATCCAAATTGTTCTCTCTCTTATCATGGACTCTTCACCTGGTACAAAGGCCTCATCGAAGAACGACCTTACGCCATCAAGAAATTCACAGATTCAGAGTCTAAAAGAGAGGATCTACCAGAGGTCTACAACGATATTGTCTTATCTATTCGGGTAAGCAATCACAGTGGTTTCCTCAAACTCATTGGATGCTGTCTCCAATTTCGGTTTCCGGTCCTGGTGTTTGAAAACCTTGAATGTAGAGTTTTGAACAAAAGAGGAAGTATTGGTTGCGAACGCGCCCTTGTTGCCTTGGAATGTTCGATTGAAGATTGCCAAGGAGGTTGCGATCGCCATAACTTATCTTCACACGGCTTTCCCTAGGATCGTTATACACAGAGATATCAACCCAAGGAATGTGTTGTTGGATAAGAATTGGAATGCTAGGCTGAGTGGTTTCTTGATTTCAGTAACACTCCCGGAAGGTAAATCTTGGATTAAAGATGATGTGATGGGAACTTTCGGATACATTGATCCGATTTATTACTCGAGTGGTTTAGTGACGGAGTTTACGGATGTGTTTAGTTTTGGAATCTTTATGTTGGTTCTTCTGATGGGAAGACCAGCAGTTTTTGCTGGAGTAAATGGGGTTCATTGTAATATTCTCGATTATGTGAAGGATTTACAAGAGAGAGGAGGAGAAACTGTTGAATTCGGGGATGATACGATCGACATTTGGTCTGGTCAGATGAAATTGTTTCTTGAGTTGGCATTGCGATGCTGCGAGGAGAGGAATGAAGATAAGCCAAATATGATCTTGGTAGCTAAAGAGATTAAGCTAATAGAAAGATCACTCGATTGTTAAAGCCTGTGATGCTGAAAAATGGGTCGAAGGATGGTTCAGTTTTAGGATTGAGATCATGCTCATAAAAGGGTTGTGTAATTAGCTCGTTGTTGAACTAAGAAGTAACTAAGGAATAGTTCTTGAGATCGATTAGATCCTTGAAGCATAGATTGGAGAAACTTGCTTCAAATTATTCTTGTTGAAATTGTTATTCTCTGTCAAGTTTTAATGATTTGTATGCTTTCCAAAACTGTCCATGAAGTGTGAACGTGTTTTGTTTTGTTTTGGATTCATTTGCAGAATAAAAAAGGGATTACACAAGTGGCCTTTGTATCCTTATCGAATGATAAGATTTTTTTCTTTTCTGTTTTTTCAGAAGCAATTTAAGCCATTCTTGATATTTTGGAGGAAAACGGAGAAATTTGTAATTTGTTGAATGGGATCGATGGTGAAGAGTCTGAAGCAGAAACTGTCCGTGAAAAAGAAGGAAAAGGAAATTCAGGAGAAAAGGTGGATCTTGGAGAACGGAAGCATCTTGTTAGAAGAACTTATCGCTGATTGTAATGGTAAATCCATTCCTATACGCAGTTTTTCTTTCGACCAGATCCTTAAAGCCACCAACAACTTCGATTCCACCTGTTTTGTCGCCTTCGAAGGGTTCCACACGTGGTGGTACAGAGGTATAATCGAAAACAGGTCTTACATGATCAAAAGATACATGGTTGATAAAGGTATAGAACACAAAGTTGGAGAAGTCTACAATGACTTTGTCTTGTCTGCTCGAATGAGCAATCACGGTAACTTTCTCAAGCTATTAGGCTGCTGTTTGGAATCTTGTTATCCTGTTCTTTTGTTTGAAAACGCAGAACACGGAGTTTTGAATCAGCGAGGAGGTGTTATGGTTAACTGGGAAGAATCTTTACTACCGTGGAGTGTTCGGTTAAAGATTGGTAAAGAGATTGCAAATGCAGTGGCTTATCTTCACACGGCGTTCCCCGAGATAACCATCCATAGAGATGTTAAGCCAACACACGTTTTCTTGGACAAGAATTGGACTGCTAAGTTGTCCGGCTTCTCATTCTCCATTACATTACCTGAGGGAAAATATAAAAGCGCAACTGTTCCAGTGGTGGGAACATCGGGTTACATCGATCCATCGTACCGTGTTACAAGCTCAATATACTGATGTGTATAGCTTTGGAGTGTTTTGATGGTTATTCTCAATGGCAGACCGATTTTCTTCAACGGATGTAATGGTAAGCGCGAAGGAATTCGTGGATATGTGAAAGACTTGTATGAGAATGACAAGCTTGATGAAGTAACTGATCCGTTTTATCCAACGATGGCGAAAGATATTACAAGTTGTCAAAGATTACAGGTAGAAGCATGTGTTGTACTTGCTTTGAGGTATTGCCAGAAGAGAGATGAAGACAGGCCAAAGATGGTCGAAGTAGCTAAAGAACTCAAGCGGATTATGACATCACTGAGAGATCCTAGCTAGACAACCTCTTGCGGCCTCGGTAACAACCGAAAATTATAAGATAAAACTTGCATGCTTATTCTCTTTCACTAGAGACTTATTTAACAAGAAAGAACATGAATGTAAAAAGGAAAACTCCCCCAAATAACTAACCCGAGTCAATTCGTTTCTCCCAAATTCCCTCCTTTTTTCTCAAATCTCAATCTCCTTTCCTTTCCCCAAAACTATCCTTTTCTTGACATACTTATCAATGGCTCAGGCAATTGAGAACATCCAGCTTCTGCGTTTGAGGTTTGAAATGATTGTTGTTTGCTATCATAAGAAACTTTGATAAGATCTTCCATCCCTGTTGCACCATGGAATTGGCCTAGGGCAAAATCCTACTCCCAGCCCGTCAAGCAAGAAGGCCCGGTCCATTACTTTGATGACTAAGCTTGGTTAGTTTATATCTTATTATAGTTACTTTATGCTCATTAAGGGTTACTTTATGAACATATGGTTAAAATGTAACCATATGTACCATAAGCCCTAATCTCATTGTACTATATATAGTTGTACCATCATTTGTGTACAACTAAGTTGATATACATCATACTTTTCACCAAAAAGCTTATTTTTCTTTACAAAGTACGTGAGTCCTCTCGGTAACACGATTTTCCCTCTCGTCTATTTTTCATCCGAGTGGACCATAACAATCTCATCAAACACTTCATTTTCCATTAATTAAAGAATCCCCGAACCGAATACAAATTTAGTTTAGATCTCGATTTGAGCATCAACATTTGGCGCGCTAGGTAGGGGGAATTATTTGACTTCTCGCAACAAAAGAGGATATCTTTTTACGCAAAAATGGATCTTAACAAGGAAGCTAGCATGGAAACACGCTCCTCGGGAACAAGCGCTCAGGGCGCTAACACTCTGGTGGCCCAACAAGCGACTCTTCTTCCCGAGCAGGGAAATCCCAACACTATAAACACGGAGAACCCCTCCCTCCTCCCCAGCAAGCATAGCCCGCCCGCTGACCCGATCACAACCTCTGATAGAGTCGGGCGGCCAACCGGCACCTCCTCGATCTCCGAAAGGATCGAACATACGACCAGCCCTGTATCCGTCTTCCAGAGGTTACAGGAACCAACTGACCTCCGACACACGCTCGAAAGTGTCGTGGACCTAAGACAAACACTGCTCGCCCGACCCGATCCCTCCCGAGACAACCAGGCTCGAGCAGAAAAGAACGAGCAAGGTTAACGACGAGCAGGAAGAACGAGCAAGGTTAACGAACCTCCGACTCGATAGCTTGTTCGCATCACAGGGGCCACTCCCAGAGCGAATCGAGGCGGCCCCGAGAAGGGCCACCTTCGAGTTGCCGACAGTCCGAGTGAGCTCCTCACCCTCAATCTTTGGGAGACTCGGCAACACCGCGGACTTACGACAAACCATCACCGCCTGGCAGGGAACTGTTCCCGACTAGGAAATGCCTCAAACTCCGTACTCCGAGCTGGAGGACATGAGAAGTCAGCTTCGGGAAATGCGTTCGAGGATGCATCAGGCCCTCAGCTCGGCCCCAGAGATCGACCGAGTTTTAGCCAAAACTCAGCAGACCCCCTTTTCCGACGAATAACATCTGTTCCGATCAGGAATACCGCCAAACTGTGGCTGCAACCGTATTCCGGGGACTCCGACCCGAAGTAGCATCTCACCGCCTTCTCCATCGTGATGGGACGGGTACACTTCTCTCCCAAGGAGTACGATTCAGGCCACTGCCAGTATTTCATAGAATACTTGGCAGGCCCCGCTTTAGACTGGTTCTCCAGGCTGGAGTCCCGATCGATCGACTCGTTTCAGCAACTGTCGATGGCGTTCCTCAGGCACTATGCCATCTATATTGAGGACGGTGCCTCGGATGCCGATTTATGGGGATTGGTCCAGGGCGAGAAGGAGATGCTTGAAAAGTTCATGGACTGCTTCAAGGCCGTCATCTCGCGGGTCACGGCAAGTGACACCACTGCTGTCGCTGCCCTCAAGCAGGGACTCTGGTCGTCTAAATTCCGAAAGGAACTGATCCTGCACCCTTTGAAGATAATCGAGGAAGCCATGCACCGCTCGCTCAATTTCATTCGGCTCAAGAAGGACCAAGCTGGGCAGGCCCAGAAGAACTCGCCGATCAAGCCACATGCAGCTAGGGCAAAGGTGAAGGAAGTTGTCGAGGAGCCCTACCAGGAACCCCGACAACATTACAACTACGAGTACAAGAAGAAGTTGGCGACCAACATCGTCAATAGCTTGTGGAGCCTTCCCCCGAAGCAGTGGAACAAGTACCAACGACCGGAAGAGGTCCAGGAACCTGCGAGTGGGCAGTCCTTCAGCGACTACCATCAGATGCATGGGTATTCGACCTCACAATGCTGACAGCTAAAGGAACAACTGCTCGCCCAGTACCAAAGGGGAGCAGTCAAGGTTGCACCTCCAGCCGACCGGGGCGAGAAGCAAAAACCCGAGGAGGAGCATAGCGAGAACGAGCAGAAACCGAGCGGGAATGCCGACTCACCCCTTCCCCCCAAGCGTGCCCAATCCGACAAGGGCCAGGCCGTCAAGCAGAACCCAACCAAGAGAGTCCTGATGATCATGGGAGGGTTTAGCCTGGCCCACGATTCGGTCCGATCTCTAAAGAAATACGAGAAGGACGCCACCACTGACAGGAGTTGTCCCGAGAGGACTCAGGTCGACATGCCCATCATCTTCACGGAGGCTGATACAAAAGATTTGGTCATGCCCCACAACGACACGCTCGTGGTCGAGCTAAAGATTGAAGACTGCGAAGTGACTAGGGTTCTGGTCGATACCGGAAGCTTGGTCGATCTGATCTTCAAGGAAACCTTGCAGAAGATAGAGATACCAGACGAGCGTATCAAGCCGGGTGTCAGGCCCCTCACCAGTTTTGACGGCGTCACGACAATGACAGTAGGGTCGATTAAACTGATGGTGCACGCCGGGGTAATCTCCCGAAATGTCAAATTCTTGGTGGTGGACAAACCGGCCGTGTACAACGTAATCATGGGAATCCCATGGTTATTCTCCCTCTGCGCCGTCTCCTCCACTTGCCACCAATGCCTCAAATTTCCAACCCCGCTCGGTGTCTTTACAATCCGCGGGAATCAAAAGATGGCCCGAATGTGTTTCATCGCGGGCAAACAACTCCGTTCCATCAACCTCTGCATCAGCCAGCGAGAAGAAACGGAACCCGCAACAAAAAACCGACTCAACCCGGAAGGCCTCGGGCTCACTCCACATCTTGCTAAAGTTATTTCTTTCAAAAAAAAAAAAGACTAAGCATCGTATGCTTCTACTCGTTTCCGAACAACTCGCTCTCACTCATCTCCGGATGGCTTATTTAGCTTTTACTTTGTAATCTGAACTACGTCTGGCTTGATCCCTATTTAACGGGTACGTAGGTAGCTTCTTCGGAAGTCCAGCTATAGTCAATAAAGATATCTATTTAACAAAAAGATCGGTCCAAACCCGAACAGCTTCGTGCTCACTTACAGCTCCGTGCTCACTTACACCAATATTCTGATCAAGTACTCGATCTATAGATCACCCTCGGGAGGTCCACCATAGCTAAACCCGAGCGGGATCACAACACGTGTTTCTCATAGATGCAGTAGCGAAATAATCTACAATCCGAATTCGGAAAGTCCACCACAGCTATCCCGAATAGGATAGAAGTCGGGCCCCATCCCGCACGAGTTCCCAAGAACGTGTAAGAATTTTAAGCCAAACACTCCTCGCACGCTTAACCATGAGACGGACTCTAATCGTAAGTTGGGTTCCGACTCGCAGATGACTCGATCCGACCATTCCATCGTGCGAACTCGATCGGATCAAAATCAAAGTAACCCAGGGATCAACTCGCTGGATGCGCAAATCAGTGCCTAAGCTTTAAAACTTAGCCGCACTAAGACAATACGAAAATGCTTAAGCTAAAAAGCTTAACCGCATAAATCAAAATTCTGGATTTCGATCAAAACCAACTAAACCGCGGGTCCACTCCCAAATTTCTCAAAGTGCCTAAGATTTAAAACTTAGTCTCACTAAGAATATACGTAAATGCTTAAGCTAAAAAACTTAATTTCATAAAAGAAACTTCAAATCCTGTTGAAAACCTAGAGGATCCGCTCCTCAGGCAAAATAAACAAGTTTAACCCGAACCACATCAGCCCGGGGAGGATTATACAATGGTCAACGGCCGCACTCGGCCCGATTACTACAAAACAAAAGAAAATAATGCAAAGCTATTCTGGGCGCTTATCACTCGGCATCGGGGCTGAAGGGGGTGGAGCAAAAAGAGGCATCAAGTCTTCCCCGGTCTCTTGGTCTTTCGCTGAAGCTTCAACTCGAGATAGGCCGACAACGCCAGACACCTTGGCCCCCAGGTCCTTTGCCGAAGCCTCAGCCAGAGTCTGATCGGCGGCCATGGGTTCAGCTAAAACCATGTCAGCAATTTCATCCATCAAGTCCTTGGCGACTTTCGAAATAATACCGGATACGAATTGCTCAACAATTTTAACTAACCTGGGGGAAGTTGAGGTCGCTGCCGCGAGTATGACCTCAGCATCTTGCTCGGACCCGACGATCAGGTCATTATTTCGAGCGTCTCCTCCGCCCTTATCAGCGTTCTCGGTCCATTCGCTTATATAGGGCTCAAGGATCCAACCGCGCTCTATCCCGAAGTCTTCACCAGTTGGAGACTCGGCCCTATCCTCTTCATAACCTTTCCGGGAGAATGCTCGCTGTGGAAGCGAATTCGTAATCCTCTTCGGAGAAGTCCATCAGCTGCATCGCCTCGATCTTTTTCTGGCAGTCATTAAATCCAGCCTGAACCTCCTCGGTGTCAACCTCGATCTCGTACGCCGATATCGTGTCAAGCTGCGTCTTGATCTGGCTAGCCATTCTGTTAAGGCGAGCGCACTCCAGCTGCTCGGCACAGTACTTGCGAGCTCGGTTGAGAGAAAAATGCGCTTGCCCGACCAGATCGGTATGGACCCACTCAGCAGCGCTCTTGGCACAGGATAGACCAAAGACGGGATACCTGCGTCCGGACGTGCTCGATCAACGCAGTATTAACCTCTTCGACCCTCTTGAGGCGCTCTCTGACATCTTCAAATTTCGCTTCCGCTTGTCTCCTCTCTTTCCTCTCTGCCTCATATTGCTTGGTAACATCCGTCAACATCTTTGACCGCTCCTCGAAGTACTTTTTCAACTTCTTGAGCTCCTTTTTCGATTTCTCGAGCTCCTTCGAGACGCCTCCGGATTTCAGCGCCTCATTCTCCTTAGCGAGCATGTCGATTTGAGCCTTGTCAAAGTCCTCTCCTCCTTCATCTTACACTCTCTCCTCATGGTAGCGTCAAGTCACTTCCAAACTGAAGCGGAAGCGGAGCATGAGTCAAACCAAACCAACAAGAATAATGGAAATCAGGACAAAACAAACAACTTACATCAACGATGTTAGCAACGGACTGACAGAAGCCCTCTCGGTCATACATCTCATCCAACCCGGGATTCAGACCCTTCTTCTTACCCCCTCGAATGCAGTTAATATACTTAGCGCACTCCTTAGGATATTCAATAATATGCCCGCCAAAGCCCTTAAAGCTGTACAAAAAATCATCCAAAGAATCGAGCTCGTCACGACTATGAAGAACAAGTAGGTTGTCTCCAGCATCAGCGCCTGGTTCGGCGTCATGGACAACGTCTACCAAGTTGGCATTTCGCTCCTCATGATCTACCGGCAAAACGACAAGGTCTCGCGAGGCTCCCTCGGGGCTTTGGCGAGCACGCTTATGGGAAAACATGGCAGCAATGTTCTTCCCGGCCCCGTGTTTGACAACGACTAGGGTGCTCTCGTCCTTTGACCGCTTCTTTGAAGTGATCCCAGTCGTGTCTGGGGCGGTCGTCTCTTTTTGCACCTTGCTCGGGGCTCTGCCCGAGCAGCCTGAAATGGCAGCTTGCCAGCAGACTTATCCGTTACCAAAGCCACAGACTTGCTCTTCCCTGCACTAGCAAGTTTCTTCGCTCCCGAGGAAGCAGGCATGCTCGGCTTAGTGCCAGTCTTAGGTTTGGGAAGTGGAGGCTGAGCAAGGTTCAATCTCGCCATTTTTTCTTGATCAGACTTAAGAGCGACGCGTTTCGAGATGTCGAGACCAAGAGTGGGGTCACCTAGGAAATAAAAGGTGAAAACTGAGAAACTAACTCGGACATGCCAAACAAGGATGGTCATAAATCGCAGACCAACCTGAAACAATCCGTTTGTACTCCTGACGAATTCGGGTATTAAGGAAGCTCGGCCAATCCTGAGGAGAGTATCGCTGCAGTAGACCAACCACGCAATTAGAAGACTTGTCTGGGAGAGCTCGCGTATAAGTATCTGCAAAAACAAGGCAAAATCAACGATCAACCGTAGATAAAAGACGAGAGGGAAATCATACCGATTTGCTTGTTCCAGCCGATTCGAATTTCCCTACTATAATTCCCTATCGAATTCTCGTTGATCTCGACGAAGAAATAATTCTTCTGGTAGTTGCCGGAAAGCCTACTTTTGAAGTTGCTCATCAAAACGAGCCCGCTCTTCATCTTAACTTGAAATCGGCCTGAATCAAAGGTATTTCTGCGGGTAATCTCGCAAGCTTCCTCGAGGTTATCGCACGTGACCGTTCGACGAGCCTCATAACTTAATGTCAGGATCGACATCATGTTCCGAAAACTCGCATGCGTCAACTGGGATATAGAGACCCTACGACGAGCGCAATACACCATAATCACTGGGGAAATCGGAAAACCGAGTCCACCTTGATCTAAGAAACACTCGTAAATGCATAAGTAACCCTCAGGGGGAGCCCACGGTCTGTCGTCCAACCCGGGGGTGACGAAGTTTAACCTCGGCCAGTTCCTCTCACTACCGCATGCGACAACACTCTCATATGTGGAGGATGACGGTTTATCATCATGAAGCTCCAACACGATATGAGGGCAACGACCAGGACCCAGGCCAAAAATAGGAACTTTCTTCAGAGCCTTCAACTGTTCCCTCCGCTTCGCTTTCTTTTGATGACCAGCTTCTTTCTTCCGCGCATCCTCGGCCGACTCCTTTTTTGCCCGGGCAGTTTTGAGACTACTTTGTGCCTCGACCTTCTTCTTCTTCTTCAAAACAGTAAGTGGTGTGTGATCCTCCCCGAAAGAATCACCGTCTTCATCGGCTGCCTGCCTAGAGCGACGGAGGGACGACAAAGTTGCCCTATCATCGCTCTCCGAATCACTCACACCAAGCAAAGGTTCGGAATCAGCAGAAGGCGAGACCGAAATAGTGAGTCGGTCCACGTTCTTCTTACTCTTGCGGATCAACGCTTGACTATCGGAGCTGGTAGAAGAATCTTCCGACATCGTGAATTTCGAAGAACTCATTGGATCGATTTTACGCTCGGAAAATGAAAGGGTACAAGGAAAAGCAGAACGGGAAAGGAGATTGAGTTGGATAGAGAAAAATACCTGCTCGGGATCTTCAGAGTACAAAATAAAGGATAAAGAAAGGAAGGAGATGGCGTTATATATAGGGAACCACGGGAAGGATGCGGCCAAAAGCAAGGCGGAAGTCAAAGAGGCGGTACACCAAAACGTCATATCAGCATCGGAACCCTAACTTGTCTCGATAACCGCTAAAGAGTGCAATCATGACTGGGGCGAAAAATAAGGAAGCACATGCTAAGTGCAAGGACCAGTCGCATCCACGCGCTGATATAAATCGACGCGTTCGGATCAACTGAACGAGTAGGAAAACCCTCGAGAGAAAGGCCGAGTCGGACCCTCTTACTTTCCTGCCTGCTCGCTTTTTCTCGACAAACTCAATTCGCCGACTCGGGGGGGGGGGGGGGGGGGGGGCTACTGTTGCACCATGGATTTGGCCCAGGGCAAAATCCTACTCCTAGCCCGTTAAGCAAGAAGGTCCGGTCCATTACTTTGATGACTAAGCTTGGTTAGTTCATATCTTATTATAGTTACTTTATGCTCATTAAGGGTTACTTTATGAACATATGGTTAAAATGTAACCATATGTACCATAAGCCTTAATCTCATTGTATTATATATAGTTGTACCATCATTTGTGTACAACTAAGTTGATATACATCATACTTTTCACCAAAAAGCTTATTTTTCCTTACAAAGTACGTGAGTCCTCTCGGTAACACGATTTTCCCTCTCGTCTACTGTTCATCCGAGTGGACCATAACAATCTCATCAAACACTTCCTTTTCCATTAATCAAAGAATCCCCGAACCGAATACAAATTTTGTGTAGATCTCGATTTGAACATCAACAATCCCCTTAAGCTCTTTGGTTACATCAATCATTGTATGAACTTCTTGTCCTGGTGGAAACCTAACACATCTCAAAGCAAATTCGAAAAATGCTTCCACTTGCAAAGCCGAAGCTTCACTCTCACCGTTCCAAATGCTTGAATCTATAACATACATGAACTGATCCGCTAATTCTTCAGCATAAACAGGAAATGGGAATCCAAACTCCCCAATGATAGCAGATAACCAGACGAGACCAAGCTCTCCGCCTAGAAGAAAAAGCATTGTAACTCCAAAGCTATATACATCAAACTTTTTCGAAACCAAACCTATTCTGTAGTAATCAGGGTCGATGAATACCCCATGAACTACTAGTGGCTTAACGTCAAACACACATGATTCTCCCTCGGGGATCGATATGCTCAGAGAGAACGAGGAAAGCTTCGGGCTCCCATTCTCGTCCAAGAAAATGTTTCGAGGGTTTATATCCTTGTTGATAATGACATGTGGAAAAGTTGTGTGAAGATAAGCTACCGCATTTGCAATCTCCTTTGCGATATTTACTAGTGGCTAACGAGTAGGAAAACCCTCGAGAGAAAGGCCGAGTCGGACCCTCTTACTTTCCTGCCTGCTCGCTTTTTCTCGACAAACTCAATTCGCCGACTCGGGGGGGGGGGGGGGGGGGGAGGGGGCACCATGGATTTGGCCCAGGGCAAAATCCTACTCCTAGCCCGTTAAGCAAGAAGGTCCGGTCCATTACTTTGATGACTAAGCTTGGTTAGTTCATATCTTATTATAGTTACTTTATGCTCATTAAGGGTTACTTTATGAACATATGGTTAAAATGTAACCATATGTACCATAAGCCTTAATCTCATTGTATTATATATAGTTGTACCATCATTTGTGTACAACTAAGTTGATATACATCATACTTTTCACCAAAAAGCTTATTTTTCCTTACAAAGTACGTGAGTCCTCTCGGTAACACAATTTTCCCTCTCGTCTACTGTTCATCCGAGTGGACCATAACAATCTCATCAAACACTTCCTTTTCCATTAATCAAAGAATCCCCGAACCGAATACAAATTTTGTGTAGATCTCGATTTGAACATCAACAATCCCCTTAAGCTCTTTGGTTACATCAATCATTGTATGAACTTCTTGTCCTGGTGGAAACCTAACACATCTCAAAGCAAATTCGAAAAATGCTTCCACTTGCAAAGCCGAAGCTTCACTCTCACCGTTCCAAATGCTTGAATCTATAACATACATGAACTGATCCGCTAATTCTTCAGCATAAACAGGAAATGGGAATCCAAACTCCCCAATGATAGCAGATAACCAGACGAGACCAAGCTCTCCGCCTAGAAGAAAAAGCATTGTAACTCCAAAGCTATATACATCAAACTTTTTCGAAACCAAACCTATTCTGTAGTAATCAGGGTCGATGAATACCCCATGAACTACTAGTGGCTTAACGTCAAACACACATGATTCTCCCTCGGGGATCGATATGCTCAGAGAGAACGAGGAAAGCTTCGGGCTCCCATTCTCGTCCAAGAAAATGTTTCGAGGGTTTATATCCTTGTTGATAATGACATGTGGAAAAGTTGTGTGAAGATAAGCTACCGCATTTGCAATCTCCTTTGCGATATTTAACCATGCACTCTAAGGTAATGGAATACCGTCCTTGTCCTCCATTTTTAGAGGTCCATTTTCTGCGTATTCACACACAATGATCGGCTTAGAAAACTCCAAACAACATCCCAACAGCTTCAAAACGTTCTTATGGCTGCTCATCATTGAGAAAACCGCGATATCACGGTACAAGTCGCAGAGCCGGATCTGAGGGGAGTTTTATGAAACATTTGAATTGGGGCCCCACCTTTGAGGAGCCCCACATTTAAAAAAACAAATTATATGACTAACAAGATTTTGGTGGATCCCGATCATAATGGCATCAATCAATTATAGAAATATATATTGTAAGAAAAAGAATAGAAGAGTTTGCTCTCCATGATATGATATTGATCGAAAAAATTAAAAAAACATGATTAGAAAATGAACGTTCTATTGATTTTGCTAGAAAAAATGTGAAAAAGATTATTTTTCAAAGTCGTTAGCTTCTTGTTATTTTTTTTTTGCGGTAAAACTGTTTCTTTTTAAAAAAATTCTTACGTTATATGTATTTTTACACTTAAGTTTTTATACTATCAAATATATTTTGTATAGGACCCCGACTATCTCAGATCCGGCTCATGGGAAATGGAGAAGGCATGATTTGATCCTTCCCATTTCTTGATGAGCACACTACGTTCTTCGATAGTACCCTTATACCATATGAATTTATCTTTTGCTATGATATGATCTGCACCAAAATTGTTGGTTGCTTTGAGAATTTGATTTGACGAAAACATTCGGATTGGATTGTATTTACCATCTGAAGACGCGATTAGCTCTTCCAGCAACAAGCTCCCATTTATGTCAGAAACTTCTCTCGTGTTTTCTCCTTTTTCACTCTCCCTTTTAACAAAACCCTTCATGTCTTAAATCAGGACACTAGTAGAAGATTTTCTCTGTGAATCTTAACTTCTTGTTCTTAGTGCTAAAGAAAAACAGAGGAAACTACAATATAATTTCGACGTGACAACATCTATTGTGCGAAAAAAGTAACAAATTGCAATAAGAAATCTTAAGCTATTTTCATAACAATACTGCACGACTTTTGGTTGGGCCTCGTTTGGACTGAATACAGGCCCAAATACCTAACGCAATCCTAGGCTGTTTTTTATGCAAAGATTCAGATTCGAAGAGAAAAGAGATCTATTCCTATCAAGTTTGACTTTCTCGGAAGCTTTTTGGTAGTAAATTTGTCTGTTTTGTTCATT
This sequence comes from Draba incana, assembly GCA_963576765.1. Lineage (NCBI taxonomy): Eukaryota > Viridiplantae > Streptophyta > Magnoliopsida > Brassicales > Brassicaceae > Draba > Draba incana. The sequence goes on from OY755216.1 coordinate 5,882,715, forward strand.
TCACTCGCAAAAGGTAGTCCGTGAAAAATGGGATCGATGGTGAAGAGTCTGAAGCAGAAACTGTCCGTGAAAAAGAAGGAAAAGGAAATTCAGGAGGAAAGGTGGTTCTTGGAGAACGGAAGCATCTTGTTAGAAAAACTTATAGCTGATTGTAATGGTAAATCTATTCCAATACGCAGTTTTTCTTTTGACCAGATCCTTAAAGCCACCAACAACTTCGATTCCACCTGTTTTGTCGCCTTCGAAGGGTTCCACACGTGGTGGTACAGAGGTATAATCGAAAACAGGTCTTACTTGATCAAGAGATACATGGTTGATAAAGGTATTGAACACAAAGTTGGAGAAGTCTACAATGACTTTGTCTTGTCTGCTCGAATGAGCAATCACGGTAACTTTCTCAAGCTATTAGGCTGCTGTTTGGAATCTTGTTATCCTGTTCTTTTGTTTGAAAACGCCGAACACGGAGTTTTGAATCAGCGAGGTGGTGTTATGGATAACTGGGAAGAATACTTACTACCATGGAGTGTTCGGTTAAAGATTGGTAAAGATATTGCAAATGCAGTGGCTTATCTTCACATGGCGTTCCCCGAGATCACTATCCATAGAGATGTTAAGCCAACACACGTTTTCTTGGACAAGAATTGGACTGCTAAGTTGTCCGGCTTCTCATTCTCCATTACATTACCCAAGGGAAAATATAAAAGTGCAACTGTTCCAGTGGTGGGAACATCGGGGTACATTGATCCATCATACCGTGTTACAGGCTCGGTAACTGAATATACCGATGTGTATAGCTTTGGAGTGTTTTTGATGGTTCTTCTCAGTGGCAGACCGGTTTTCTTCAACGGATCTAATGGTAAGCGCGAAGGAATTCGTCACTATGTGAAATACTTGTATGAGAATGACAAGCTTGATGAAGTAATTGATCCGTTTTATCCAATGATGGCGAAAGACATCACAAGTTGTCAAAGATTGCAGGTAGAAGCATGTGTTGTACTTGCTCTGAGATGTTGCCAGAAGAGAGATGAAGATAGGCCAAAGATGGTCCAAATAGCTAAAGAACTCAAGCGGATTGAGACATCACTGAGAGATTCTAGGTAGAGATCCTCTGTTCTTGTAATAGAAATCCAAGTTTGCATTTCATACATGCATAAATAGTTCTCTCAGGGAAACCCGGAAATTAATTAGAGATTGATTTGTTACATAACCTCTGATTCAACATTACTTTTAGCATTTTAGTACTGTGTTCTTGCCTCCTCTGGCCTGAATGTTATGCACTTTGATGAAGTTTCTAAATTTTATCCTGGAAGAACAAACTTAGAAATGTTTTTCTCTTTGTTAGTTTACAACAGAGAACACACATAGCTTTATGTTTTGTCTGTTTTTCCAAAAGTGAACATGTTTCTTTGCTGCTGACCAAGTCCATCTGGGAAATCTGGACCAAGTCCAATGGTGAGAACTAAATTTTATAAATTTTGCTCTTCAAACTGGGAAAAGGTACCTTCTTGTATGCGCACAAAAGGATTAAAGATTGGTTTTTTTTACAGATGCACCGTTTTGGTCAGAAATCAAATCTTTTTTTCAGTTCTAGAGGTAACGTGAACATTTGTTTGCTCTGACAATATATCATTTGTTAAATGGAATCGATGGTGAAGAAATTAAAGCTAAGTCTAAGATCGGGAGCGTCAGGGAAAGCGAAGGAAAAGAGGTTCTTGGAGAATGGAAGCATATTCTTGAAAGAGCTCATCGCTGATTGCAACGGTAAATCCATTCCTTTACGGACTTTTTGTTGTGAAGAGATCCTTAAAGCCACCAATAACTTTGATCTAAGTTGTATTGTTACCGAAGAGGGGTTTTTCATATGGTACAAAGGTGTAATCGAAGATAGATCTTATATGATCAAGAGATTCTCCGAGAATAAAGTTAAACAACACAGAATAGGAGAGGTTTATAAAGACATTGTCTTATCTGCTCGGATGAGCAACCACGACAACTTTCTTAAAGTATTGGGATTTTGTCTAGAGTTCCGTTTTCCGGTTCTGGTGTTTGAATTTGTAGAAGGTGGAGTTTTGAATCAGCGCGGAGGTGTTATGGTTAACGGGCAAGAATCATTCTTGCCTCTGAATTTAAGATTGAAGATTGGCAAGGAGGTTGCAAATGCTGTGACTTATCTTCACATGGCGTTCTCTAAGATCATCATATTTAGAGATATTAAGCCAAAGCACGTTTTCTTGGACAAGGACTGGACCGCAAAGCTTTCCGATTTATCCTATGCCATATCTATCCCTGAGGGAAAATCAAGAATAGAAGCTGAACGAGTGATGGGAACAGTCGGGTACATCGATCCATTATACTTTGCTACAATTTTGGTAACTGAATATACCGATGTGTACAGCTTTGGAGTGTTTTTGTTGGTTATTCTCACTGGCAGACCAGCTCTTGTCACGACTGGACTTGATGGGGATTATGAAGGTCTTATAAGCTATGTGAAAGGTTTATATGAAAATGGGAAGCTTGATGAGATATTTGATCCGGTACTGATGGAAGAGATCACAGCTGGTCAAAGATTGCAGGTGGAAGCGTGTGTTGTACTTGCGTTGAGATGCTGTGAGTTGAGGGATGAAGACAGACCGAAGATGATCGAAATAGCTAAAGAACTCAAGCAGATTGAGACATCTTTTCTAAGATCCTAGCTAAAGATCCTTTCTACTCTTGGACAAATAAAACCATGTTTAAAATCATTTCTCTCATAAGTATATGTGTGTGTGTGTGTGGATATACGTGGGAACAAGAAGAGGTCATCAATCTGTTACAAAGCTCTGCTGATTCAACCTCACCTTCAATGGTTTCATCAGGTTAGCTAAAAGTTTGTCTGAGTTTTGTCCTTGAACATTTTATGTGTCACTCAATTTTTTGTATATATGCTTACACCTAAATGATCTATCTTCCACACGAAATGTTAGATGATTTACAATGTTCTGTTCCAAATGCATTGCCTGCAAATCAGACAATTCATTTACATATAGGCTAGCTTGAGAAACAAAGAATCACTTTCATTTAACAGGAAATAAATGCATTATGAGCCAAAAACGTTGCGATACTTAAAGAGATTAGTTCCATACTTGAGAAGGAAATGATCTTCAAACTTGAGCATTGTAAATCATCTAACATTTCACGAGGGTAAATTTGAGATATCAGAAGCATGTGTTGTACTTGCTCAAAGGTTTTGCTAGAGGAAAGATGAAGATAGGCCAAAGATGGTCCAAGAAGCTAAAGAACTCAAGCGGATTGAGACATCATTTTAAAGAGATCCTCTGTGTTATGTAGTAAAGTAAACAATCTTTGCATTATGAAGTATGGAAACTCAGAATCTTACATACAACATATATAGTGAAAGAAAGCTCGAAAAGAGCAAATATTAAGACTGCATAGTAGATAGATAGATAGATAGATTGGTTTTGAATCTCATCTCAAAATGTTGCGGTCAAGTTTGTTTTACTATCTGCTTGAGTTCTTTTGCAACGTCTATCAAGTGAGGCACGTCCTCTCCTGGTGTGAATCCAACACATTTCAAAGCAAGTTCAAGAAATGCTTTCATCTGCCGTCTTGAATGAGGACTGTTCAACATCGATGGGTCTATCAGTTCAGTGAACAGTCCTCGCTGCAGAAACTTGTCAACAGAATCAGGCAACATAATCAGATCACCATTAACCGGATCCGAAGTGAATCCAGGCTTTTCTGTCAAAAGTCTTAGCATGATGAATCCAAGGCTATAGATGTCAACATTCTCAGCGACAAAACCTGTTTTGCAATACTGGGGCTCGCCATAGCCTCCTGTCCCGCAAACCACGTCATATACGCCGGATTCTCCCTCCGGAATTGGTATGCTGAGGCTGAAAGAAGAAAGCTAAGCAGTCCAGTTCTTGTCCAAGAAAATGTTTTCAAGCTTTAAATCCCTATGGATAATAGTCTTAGGGAATTCAGTATGGAGATACGTTACAGCATCCGCAATCTCCATAGCGATCTTCAATCTTTCATCCCAAGCCAATGGCTTGATTCCTGCCCCTGCACTCCCCTGATTGGTAATAGCTCCATTTTCGGGGTATTCACACACGAGAACAGGACAAGGAAACTCTAGACAACAACCTAAAAGCTTGAGAACGTTCTTGTGGTAGGAATTGTCAGGTATGAAATTAAAGGGTGCGTCATTATAGTTCTTGATCAGCACGGGTCTGTTTTCAATCGTACCTTTGTACGACACGAATCTGTATTCACAGATTGCATTGCTCCTGTCGAAGTGGTTTGTAGCTTGAAGGATTTGGTCAGAAGAAAACGAACGGACTGGATTGTATTTACCTCCTGAAGATGCGATGAGTTCATCTGACAATAAGCTTCCATTCTTCTGGAAATTGATCTCCTTTTCCTTCTTCTTCATTCTCTTTGAGGAAGGAAACATCTTTTGATTTTAGAAATTGAGGTTAAAGATCTTCTTGCGAAAGAAGAGACACAACACACAAGCAAGAAGTAAAGAAAGAAAAGGGAAAAAAAACGAGAGACAAGTCAAGTCACCTTGAGTAGGCTCTGGTTTTCTGTAGGACCATCGTTACAGTACCATCAATGAATATATTAAAGAACTCAAGCAGATTGAGACATCTTTTCTAAGATCCTAGCTAGAGCTTCTCTCTATTGATATAACCTCTACACAACTCTACTACATTTGCTTAGATTATATGTAGCTAAGTAAACAATCCTAGCATTATGAAGTATGGAACTTCAGAATCTTACATCCAACATACATTGTGAAAGAAAGCACGAAAACAAGTATATCATAACAATTTTGCACTTATAATCCCTATCGTCCAAGAAAATATTCGAAAGGCTTCTAATCCCTATCGATTATAGTCCTAGGGGATTCCGTATGAAGATACCTCACAGCATCTGAGAGAATTATTGTGCAAATTCCAAAGCATATACACACACACAAAACAGCTGACAGCAAAACAAGGTCATATGTACATCTGTGCTCCTGGACGAATGAAATGGTCCATTCGAGATGTTAGAATCTCCACCATACTACGTGGTTAAAGGTGATTCGTATAACTCAAGAGAGGTTATTTTATCCCTAACACATTCCAACTTCTCCCATAATTATTTGATGTTAGTAACATCACCAAGATACCAACAATTTTTTTTGGACAACAAGACACCAACAACTTCACTAAACAAAACAGATCATAAATTATGAATTTCTCTCTTTTTGTCTTTGCTTTTTGTCTTCACTAAACAAAACAGATCACCAAGATGGTGGTGGCCCTAAGTCAAAAACTTCCCCCCGTTTGCTATTTTAGAACATTGAGCATTTTTAATCTATAACTTGTAGACGTATTAAATTTTCAATTAGTAAAAAGAAATCTTTATTCATCTACTAAATCTTAAAATCAAATTTTTTAAATGGTTTCATGGGGTGTGAATGATTCCATCATTATGTCTGATTGTTGTTATCCTCATATATACAAGTCACAACCAAATTAAAAAAAATAAAAAGGAAAAACAACCCAAAACAGTGAGTAGATTTTGATAGATAAATAAAGTAAGGAATAGACTTCGTACTTTTGGTGTTTCTCTTTTCTTAATCGCACGTTGTTTGTTTTTATGAGTCTCTGACGATGATCTGAAGAACTTTTCCTCAAAAAAAAAAAAAAAAAAAAGATAAGCTGAGAACTTGAGAAAAGAAAAGAAAAAAGAGAGAAGAAGATGCGAGCCAATCGCTCTCTCTTTCTCGAACTTTTTTGTGCCCTAGCCACCGCCATTTTAGTTCACGGCCAAAGCAACACAGGTTTGCTCTTCTCCTATATATATACAGTATGTTTGGATTTTGAAATTGAGCAATCTTCAAAATGAAGAAGCTTGAGTTTGTGATAAAAGAACGGATCTTTAGTCCTGTCTTGGAATTTTAGTCAAAAAATTATACAATATTTTTTCTTATCTTGAAAGTAATCACGCAATTCTCTCGTCTCTCTGCTTTTTATTTATTATGAAAATGAGATGTTCTTGAAGATGCTTGAAAGTTGTGATAAAGAAAATACTTTTAGAAATGAAGTTAGGCAGATTTAAAGACAAAATTTGGCATATTTGTAAACCCAGAATCTTTGAAATTTGGCTTTAAACATTCTCAAAAGAGTTATAAACAAATTTGCTTGTGTCGGAAGTAATCTCTCTTTCTTCTCCTTGATCCAGGTTACATCAGCATCGATTGTGGCGTGCCTCCTCTTGAAATCGGGCAAGTCTCTGTTACTGGTACCTATTACGCCTCCGATGATTCTTACATACCCACCGGAGTAAATTTCAAAGTCTCTGAAGAATTTATGTACCCAGGAGACCTGTTTTTACCCTACCCTCTTGGTGACGTTAGGGCTTTCCCTCAAGGAAATAGAAACTGTTACTTATTAAAACCTTACGAGGCAAAAGATAATCTTTATCTCATCAGAGCTTCCTTTATGTACGGAAACTACGATAGTAAAAATGCTTTGCCTGAATTCGATCTCTACCTCAACGTGAATTTCTGGTCGACTGTGAAATTCAAGAATGCTTCTGATCAAGTCTACAAAGAGATCCTAAGCTTTGCAACGTCAGAGTCAATATATGTTTGCCTTGTGAACAAATGTAAAGGAACTCCTTTCATTTCAGCCTTGGAACTCCGGCCAGTGAACAGCTCAATCTATGGTACGGAATTTGGAAGAAATGTCTCATTGGCACTCTATCAAAGATGGGACGTTGGAAGTTTAACCGGAACAGGACGGTATCAAAACGATAAATATGATCGTATTTGGTCTCCGTACTCCTCAGAATCTTGGGATTCGATTATTACATCTGCGGATATCGATGTTTTTGAGAACGGTTATCGGCCACCTAATGAAGTTATTCAAACAGCTGCTTCACCCAAAAGCGATAATGATCCGTTGGAATTTTCCTGGACATCAGAGGATTCAAATGCTCGGTTCTACGCATATCTTTACTTTGCGGAACTAGAAAAGCTCGAGAAGAATGAGAGTAGAAAGATCAATATATTGTGGAACGGTTCCCCTGTTTCCGAGACTTCTATCATTCCTTCTTCGAAATATTCGATGACATTTTCTAATTCAAGAGCTATCACAGGAAAAGATCACTTGATTTCTGTTCAGAAAACTGAAGATTCTACGCTTCCTCCAATACTCAACGCTATCGAGATTTTTACCACACAATCTCTGGATGAATTTTTGACCACAGTTGAAGACGGTTTGTTTCACTTCTGCCTAAATTCTGTATTTCTGATCCCTTGATTTCCACACAACTTATATTTCTCTTCTTAATGCAGTTAATGCCATGGAAAACATAAAATTAACGTATAAAGTGAGAAAGGTTTGGAGTGGTGATCCTTGCTCCCCAAGACTATTTCCTTGGGAAGGTATTGTATGCAGCTACAACAATCCTAATTATCAAATTAAGTCCCTTAATCTTTAGCTCAAGCGGGTTACACGGACCAGTATCCTTGGCATTTAGAAATCTCTTGCTTCTTGAGTCATTGTAAGTCTACATTGACCACTTTCCACCACTTTATTCACATAAAATATAAAAGAGGTATGGATTGTTTTCCCCAGGGATTTATCAAACAACGACCTACAACAAAATGTGCCTGGGTTTTTAGCTGATCTGAAACATTTGAAATTCCTGTAAGTGAGCATATATATATAGTCTTGGATAATGAATTTGCCTCTTGACACATTTACTTCTGTTGCAAGTAATTTGAGAGGAAATCGTTTCACTGGGTTTATTCCAAAATCTCTAATGAAAAAAATGAAAGACGGTGTGCTTGCACTCAGGTAACATTTTCTAGCATTTGGCTCAAATTTATTCAACTCTCTCTGAATCTTGTTAATTTTCTCTTGTCCGTTTCCAGTGTGGATGAGCAAAACTTTTGTAACTCACGTTCATGTTATCAAGACAAGATGAGCAACATGATCGTGCCAATAGTTGTAGCGACATCAGTAATCATTCTTCTTCTCGTCCTTGTTATCATCATATGGATCATATTAAGGAAAAGAAAAAAAGGTGAGACCGTTGGACTTTTTCTTTCATGGTTAATAATAAACTCAAGTTGATTAAACTGAAGTTGCTTTTGGTGAGAGAAAAGAGAACAAGTGTTTAGTTTCAGGACACAATTCAGGACCAGGACCAGGACCATTCTTGCCTCCCGGGAAGAGAAGGTTCACATATAATGAGGTCTCTTGCATTACAAACAATTTCAATAAAGTGATTGGTAAGGGAGGATTTGGCGTTGTGTACCTCGGGTGCCTCGAAGCTGGGACTAAAATTGCTGTAAAAATGATTACGGATTCTTTATCGACAGAATCTAGAAGATCATTATCTCAATTCCAAGTCGAGGTAATCTAAAGAACACGAAAACAATATCACTTAGTTTTAGACATTGTGTTCTAGATCCTGAAGTGGAATATGTTTTGCAGGCGGAGCTTCTTTTGACAGTCCATCATCGGAACTTAGCCTCGTTTGTTGGATACTGCAATGATGGTCGTAATATGGCTCTCATCTACGAGTATATGGCCAATGGTGACTTGCAGGATTACCTTGAGAATGCAGAGGATCTTAGCTGGGAAAAAAGACTCCATATAGCCATAGACTCTGCACAAGGTTTGTCCACTTTCTTGGATTTTCCAAAGCTAACTCGAGATAACAAATCCGATTTCGTATGTTTCAGTTCTCAAACCTGTTTTGTTTGCCTGTTTTTTTTCCCTTGGCAGGATTGGAGTATTTGCACCATGGATGTAGGCCGCCTATAGTACACAGAGACGTTAAAACAGCAAACATTCTTTTGAACGATAACTTGGAAGCCAAGATTGCTGATTTTGGCCTTTCCAAGGTCTTCCCTGAGGACGATCTCAGCCATGTCGAGACTGTAGTCATGGGCACCCCCGGCTATATTGATCCTGAGTAAGTTCCTTCGACACATCACTTGTTTAATTTAGCGTATAGGCCCACATGTTCAGGCTGGTACATCATCACAATCCAGCGGTTTAGACCCCCTTTTATAGTCCGGGTGCATTTTTCTTTTGGAATTACCAAGAGGTTCTGGACCAAACCCGTAATCCCACAAGGTTAGAAACCACAACATGTAATATTAGTTTCGTCTCAAGAGTCACTCGAACCAGCGGTCTCGAGTGACTATATGCTCTTACCTCAGGCTTTGCCTGAGACCTTTATACCAGTTGAGCTATATGCTCTTAGTCCCGGGTGCATTTTTGGATGGATGATAAAAAAAAATGATTAGAAGGAGAGAAAAATCCGTTTGGTGATAAATGAGAATAATAACTCAATTTGGTTATCTATCAAATTATTGCATAATTAAGAGAAATTAAGGGTTTTCGCTCTGCTTTTTTTCTAAGTTTAGCAAGAACAGTCAGTAAATCAATAAGATTTGGGACTCATATATAAGAATCATATCTAATAAACTAAACAAATCTACGTGCATGGTGTGACAGATACTACCGCACGTTTATGCTTAACGAGAAGAGCGACGTGTACAGTTTCGGGGTTGTCCTTCTTGAACTCTTCACAGGTCAGCGAGCCATCGTGAAAACCGAAGATGGAAACAAAATCAGCGTTGTCCACTTCGTCGAGCCTTTCTTCGAGATCCAAGAACTTGACGGCGTCGTGGACCCGCGGCTTCGCGGCAACTTCTCATCGGACTCAGCCTGGAAATTTTTGGAGGTGGCAATGTCTTGCGTCAGAGACAGAGGGACTAACAGACCGACAACGAACCTTATCGTATCTGAGTTGAAATACTGCTTAGCCACCGAGCTGGCTCGTGAACCACTGAGCCATGAGGTTTGATCATTTATGGTAACTAGCTAGGTTTTGTTTTCAAATTTTTTTTGACGGCCGTTTTTAAAGTTTTCAAAACTATGATATTAAAGCGTCAAGTGCGAGACGCTCTAATATCGCAAAGGACTCGAAAGCAATACTCTGGCACTTATGCCGCTTTGGCTATCTCAGAGCTAAATTGCAACTTTGCATGGAAAAACTAGTTAAGCAATTTTTGTAATTAAGTTACAAACCTCTTCATTTCATGATATTCAAATTCGTATGAAAAATATTGTATACTTTAATTAATTTGTTACATGTAAATATATAATTCTGGGATCAGTTTGATGATTGTATATATATTAAAGAGTTCACTGAACTTGTCATGATATTGGTTTTTGTGTCATCTGAATTTGATTGAAATGATCAAAACCACATGTAAGAAGTAACAAAAACATAGTAACCACCAAACTGGTTATGAACTTTTTTTTGGAATCTATAATATTTCACATATAATAATTTGTCGTTCTCCAAATATATTTTCTAAAACACTTAACATATTTGCTTAGACCATGTTATTTTTTTCCGTCGCTGGCGATAGCGACAAAGAATAACGATTAGCAATAGCGACCAGCGACACATTATGTTGTTTGTTTTGGCTATCGCTGCGAGAGCGACCAGGGATAGCGATCATATATATATATATATATATATATATCTGAAAGAGCTTAATTAGCTTGATTCATCCTCCGATGGTAGAGTATCGACTCGCTCAATGAACAAATTTAAGGGTCCGGAAGATTTTAAAAATCCAACTTGAACAATTTGAAAGTTCTTACTCATTCGAGTTTTAAAACTACAATTCTTCCGAAAAAGACTTCCCACTTAAGCTCTTAAGTTTTAAAACACAATCCAACTTCTGATATATAATATTTTGATGTTAGATAGCTGATAAAATCTCTCTTCCTTTTTCCTGCTTTTTCAAAATGGGACCTTCGTCTAAAACGTGAATGACACGATGGTGGTGACCCAAGTGACCAAGTAAAAAAACTCCCGACGTTTACTATCTTAACATTCACCATTTTTTAATCTATAAATTCTAGACGTATTAAATTTTGAGATAATAACTAAAACGACCTTGGAAAGTATCTTAATAACTAAAACGACCTTGTAGAGATGAGAGGACATGAAAAGTCTTTTAAACCTTGTGATGTTCTCTTTATTACAAAATTGCCATCAAAAAAAAATATTAGGTTTTGTTAGTGTTTTAATAAAACCTAATAAAACACTATTTATCTCTTTTTTTTTCAACAGAACACAAGGAAAGAAAAAAAAACTCTCGGTGACTTCTCCTTCCATCGGCGACTCTTCTCATCGTCTTCTCCGGCCATATTTGTTCGTCGCCGGCGACTGAGCGTAAGTTTGGGACTTCTCAACTTCTCCCCTCTTCGTTTCTCTTTTCTCGTTTCTCAACTTCTCCCCTCTTCGTGTTTTCAGTTTCAACCGCGACTCCTCGTCTTCTCCGACGATTCCAAGGTAAGTTTCGGGTTTCTCTTAACTTCTCTTCTCTTCCTTTCTCTTTTCTTCCTTTCATATTATAGATACAAATCGATTATGTAATTTGTTCTTGTTCGATTTCCGGGTTTGTTCGTATTCGATTTCTGGGTTTGTTCTTGTTCTTGTGCACTTTTCGAAAGTTCCGGTGCATTCAACAACATGTAATTACAATTCCGGCTCCTTTTCGGTGGTTTTGTTTCGATTCAATTTCTGGGTTCTTGTTCTTGATGGTAGATTTATTTTTCTTTGATGGTTGATTTATTTGTCTTTGATGGTAGATTTATTCTGTTGGACGTGGTGGAGGCTTCGGAGGTGGTGGCAAAAGAAGCGGAAGCCGTGGATCTATTAGATTTGGCGGTGGCAATGGTAGTTTAATTTGGTAGGAAGTTTGTTTAGTCATGGTAGATTTATTCTATGTTCAATGGTATGGTAGTTTTTCTTGATGGTAGATTTATTTTTCTTTGATGATAGATTTATTTTTCTTTGATTGTAGATTTATTTGTCTTTGATGGTAGATTTATTTTGTTGGACGTGGTGGAGGCTTCGGAGGTGGTGGCAAAAGAAGCGGAAGCCGTGGATCTATTAGATTCGGCGGTGGTAATGGTAGTTTAATTTGGTAGGAAGTTTGTTTAGTCATGGTAGATTTATTCTATGTTCAATGGTATGGTAGTTTTTCTTGATGGTAGATTTATTTTTCTTTGATGGTAGATTTATTTTTCTTTGATGGTAGATTTATTCTGTTGGACGTGGTGGAGGCTTCGGAGGTGGTGGCAAAAGAAGCGGAAGCCATGGATCTATTTGATTCGGCGGTGGTAATGGTAGTTTAATTTGGTAGGAAGTTTGTTTAGTCATGGTAGATTTATTCTATGTTCAATGGTATGGTAGTTTTTCTTGATGGTAGATTTATTTTTCTTTGATGGTAGATTTATTTTGCTTGACATTTTAGAGGCTTTGGAGGTGGTGGCAAAAGAAGCGGAAGTCGTGGATCTATTGGATTCGGCGGTGGTAATGGTAGTTTAATTTGGTAGGAAGTTTGTTTAGTCATGGTAGATTTATTATATGTTCATTGGTATGGTAGTTGTTCTTGATGGTAGATTTATTCTAGTTTGATGGAAGATTTATTTGTCTTTGATGGTAGATTTATTTTGATAGACGTGGAGGCTTCAGATGTGGTGGCAAAGAAGAGGAAGCCGTGGATCTATTCTGATAGATTTATTCTATGTTCAATGGTATGGTAGTTTTTCTTGATGGTAGATTTATTTTTCTTTGATGGTAGATTTATTCTGGTAGACGTGGAGGTTTCGGAGGTGGTGGCAAAGAAGAGGAAGCCGTGGATCTATTGGATTCGGCGGTGGTAATGGTAGTTTAATTTAGTTGGAAGTTTGTTATGTCATGGTAGATTTATTCTATGTTCAATGGTATGGTAGTTTTTCTTTGATGGTAGATTTATTCTGCTGGACGTGGTGGAGGCTTCGGAGGTGGTGGCAAAAGAGCGGAAGCCGTGGATCTATTAGATTCGGCGGTAGTAATGGTAGTTTAATTTAGTTGGAAGTTTGTTTAGTCATGGTAGATTTATTCTATGTTCAATGGTATGGTAGTTTTTCTTGATGGTAGATTTATTTTTCTTTGATGGTAGATTTATTTTTCTTTGATGGTAGATTTATTCTGTTGGACGTGGTGGAGGCTTCGGAGGTGGTGGCAAAAGAAGTTGAAGCCGTGGATCTATTAGATTCGGTGGTGGTAATGGTAGTTTAATTTGGCAGGAAGTTTGTTTAGTCTTGGTAGATTTATTCTATGTTCAATGGTATGGTAGTTTTTCTTTATGGTAGATTTATTTTTCTTTGATGGTAGATTTATTTTGCTGGACATTTTAGAGGCTTTGGAGGTGGTGGCATAAGAAGCGGAAGTCGTGGATCTATTGGATTCGGCGGTGGTAATGGTAGTTTAATTTGGTAAAAAGTTTGTTTAGTCATGGTAGATTTATTATATGTTCAATGGTATGGTAGTTGTTCTTGATGGTAGATTTATTCTAGTTTGATGGTAGATTTATTTTAATAGACGTGGAGGCTTCAGAGGTGGTGGCAAAGAAGAGGAAGTCGTGGATCTATTCTGATAGATTTATTCTATGTTCAATGGTATGGTAGTTTTTCTTGATGGTAGATTTATTTTTCTTTGATGGTAGATTTATTCTGGTAGACGTGGAGGCTTCGGAGGTGGTGGCAAAAAAGAGGAAGCCGTGGATCTATTGGATTCGGCGGTGGTAATGGTAGTTTAATTTAGTTGGAAGTTTGTTATGTCATGGTAGATTTATTCTATGTTCAATGGTATGGTAGTTTTTCTTTGATGGTAGATTTATTCTGCTGGACGTGGTGGAGGCTTCGGAGGTGGTGGCAAAAGAAGTGGAAGCCGTGGATCTATTGGATTCGGCGGTGGTAATGGTAGTTTAATTTGGTAAGAAGTTTGTTTAGTCATGGTAGATTTATTCTATATTCAAAGGTATGGTAGTTTTTCTTTGATGGTAGATTTGTTTTTCTTTGATGGTAGATTTATTCTGATGGACGTAAAAGCTTAAGAGGTGGTGGCAAAAGAAGCGGTTCAAGGAACCGCCACTGATGGTGGTTCATTTGGTGGACATGGAGACTTCAGAGGTGGTGGCGGAAAAGACAGAGTTCGTGGATAACTTTCAAATTTATGTTTGATGGTAGATTTATTTTTCTTTGATGGTAGATTTGTTTTTTTTATGGTAGATTTATTCTCAGTTCAATGTAATGGATTGACAGAATTTATGTACTCTAGAAATTTGCTCGCTATTTAATTTGTTAATGCCTTTAGCATCAATTATTATAACATTAAAACAGGAAAACAAGTTAAAATTGAAAAGACACACATAATAATAAACACATATTTAAGCTTCACTAGTGATATGATTATGATCGTATTAACGACAATTAGAACACTTGTGTTCTTTCCTTGGCTGGTATCGCTCCATCTCAGTCTCCAATGCACCTTTTATCCATGAGTCAGATAATAAGTCTACTACAACATTATTTAAAGAACCTAAGTCATATAATAAGTCTACCACAACATTATCTAAAGAACCTAAGTCAAATAATAAGTCTACCGTCACATTGTTTAAAGAACTTAAGTCAGATAACAAGTCCACCACAACAGTGTTTAAAGAAGCTAAGTCAAATAACAAATCTACCACTACATTGTTTAAAGAGCCAAAGTCAGATAACAAATCTACCACTACATTGTTTAAAGAGCCAAAATCAGATAACAAGTCTACCACTGCATTGTTGTTTAAAGAACTTAAGTCAGATAACAAGTCTACCACAACATTGTTATTTGAAAAACCTAAGTCACATAACAAGTCTACCACAACATTGTTGTTTTAAGAACCTAAGTCACATAACAAATCTACCACCACAGGGTTGTTTAAAGAGCTAAAATCAGATAACAAGTCTACCACAACATCGTTGTTTGAATAACCTATGTCAGAAAACAAGTCTACCACAACTATATGAACAACCATTGTCGGATAATAAGTCTACCACAACTATATGACAACCATCTCCGGATAATAAGTCTACCACAACTATATGAACAACCATCGTCGGATAATAAGTCTACCACAACTATATGACAACGATCTCCGGATAATAAGTCTACCATCCGAAAAACAAATCTACCATCCAAAAAACAAATCTACCATAAGGTAAACAGAAAAAATAACTCTACCAATGTTTTTCGGGAAATTGTTCTAGTAAAAGGGAAAAAGATTGAATAAGTCTACCGTCAAAAATATTAAATCTACCACCACTATAATAAGTCTACCACTACAGTCCACTAGTATAAATCTACCACCACTATAATAAGTCTACCAGTCGCAAAAAATAAATCTATCACGAAAATTTAACTCTACCGTTAAAGAAAATAAATCTACCAATCTTCGGAAATAAATCTACCAATCACAAAATAAGTCTACCGCTCCAAAATAAATCTACCACTGAAAATAATAAATCTACCAATCACTATAATAAGTCTACCATTCGGAAACATCTCTACCACCACTGGAACAAATAAGTCTACCATTCATATATAAATCTACCGCTCAAAAAATAAGTCTATCGCTCAAAAAATAAGTCTATCGCTCAAAAAATAAGTCTACCGTTCGTATATAAATCTACCATCACATAATGGTAGATTTATTTTCTTTGGCGGAAACTTTTTCCGCCGATTCATTAATGGCAGTTTCGTAAATACGTTTTTTGTTATCAAAAGAACTAAGGGTAAAACGGGCAAAAATCCTCCAAAATCCAATTTTTTGAGGAGAAGGTTGTTTTAGTGGAAAATCAACTTTCCAAGGTCGTTTGAGTAAACTTCCCTTAAATTTTGAATTATTAAAAACAAATATGTATTCATCTACGTACTAAATTTTGTTTAAAACCAACTTTTGTTTTTATGTTTTCATGATTATTCAACTATAGTGTTTGAATTATTCCAGTTTCCATCATTATGTCCGATTGTTCCTCTGTTATCCTCATATATAAGTCAAAACCAAATTATCTTATATATAATAGGAAACCTGTTTTTCTGATTGATGATGTCACCATTTTTTATAGGGAAAAAAAAACCCATCCAACGTTCGATATTACTTCATTTAACTAACTGGAGGGTCAAGACCCATTGGTTTTAGCGATTGATGACATCATCTTTTTATAAGAAAAAAAGAGAGGAGCTTTAACAGTTGATCTCCCTTTTTTTTTAAGTTATTGGAGGGTTAGGATTAAACTGGATCTATAGTCGTAACTTGATTAGCGGATAAGTGTCAGGTATGTTGAGTTTCACTTCACCGATTCTAATCAAGAGTAGTGATTTTTCAAAATTGTAGTGAAAAGTTGTGTGTGTTTTTATCTTGGAAAATCAAATCAAAATTGTTGACAAAACATAGTCTATCGAATTTATGTTTCATAATTTAGGAAGTTTCGGTATACATGATCATATCCGGGTCGATCGGCACCCTTGATGGAGTAAGACATAGTGGATCTATAAAAGAGTCTGAAGATAAATTGAAGGAGAAAAACACCACCAGGTTTTTGTATGTACTTCAAATATCTCTCTCTTTTGCTATTTTATTTCTTTCGATATCTCTCTGATATGCTCAAATTTATCTTTGAACTACTCTCTCAAATTAAGAGATCAATTGTAGTACGTAGGATTATCGAATCTACAGGAAATCAGATTACACAATAGATGTAAACTTTCAGATTAAACTAAGCAGAATGATTGTAAAGTAATTTGCAGAAAACAGTATATCATGAATATAGCAAGTGTTTTAAATTCAATAAAAAAGAAACTCTAGGGAATTCGCAGGAAGAAATCCAAATCGAAGAATAAACTTACTAATGGGATTGATGAAGTGCAAACTAGAACTCAAAACACTGTTGTAAAGTAAATCAAGTGTCGTTGCAAACACTATATATGTTTAAACCCTAGAAGACCAACTGTTGTTGCGAAATCAGATTAATTTAAACAACCAATAAAATCAGGTTTGATTGTTCACAAAGATACAAAGCCAACTGTCGTTGCGAATCAGATCTTTGCTCACCTATGATTCAATTCAGGTAAAATTCAATAATATTGTCGCACCTACTAAACAACCTAAGATATCTAATTCAGGCCTAAATTAGAATTCAAAGCAATCAAGGTGAAGACTAATAAATATGAATGCAAAACCCTAAAAGTAAATAAATTCAACAACTCTTCATTATCCTTTGAAAATTCCCTAAAACCTAACTAGGAGATTATTCAGACATAGACCTGAATAATAATTCTTAGAATAAAATATCTCTTAGAAAAATAAAACTTAGCATAAACAATGGCTGAAAATAAGTACTTATATGTTACAAAAACGTATTGGACTTTACTGCAAACATCTGAGCCTTCTGAAGAAAAAACGGAAATCTTCTAATTCTGAAATTCTGGTCGCTCAAACAGTAGTGTCGAGCGACACTCTGTCGACACGACCAAATTCTTGGTGTCGATCGATGCTTTCATCAGTGTCGAGCGACACTGTCTACAAATCTTCAATCCGAAATTTAGACTTTGATTCCTCGTTCCATTTTGCTCCATAATGCTCCAGTAAACACCAATAAAGCTCCAAACATCCTTGTACGTAATAATAAACATAAAAGAGTCGAAAACACCAAAAGACTGAATAAAACATACTTATGTCATGGTCCAGAAATGGGTAAAAACCATGATATATCACTCTCTCTTGTAGATGTACGATTTGACGACGAAAATAAAACAATTGATGTGAATCAGATTCGGCTTCGATGGTGGAGTACGGCGGAGTTAATTCCAAAGAGAAAACTTAACACTATCAAATCATTCAGTGTTTGTCATTGATTCTCTTGGGTTAATATTAGTATCTCCAACTATATTCAATCCATGATTCATACGTAAATCATCCCCACTTGATCTTTCTTTTTCAATTTAAGGGAATATGAACAATCACCTAGTGTTAAAGTAAAGAGTGACACTAAGAACATACAAGAACAGTGATCAATTTGGAGTCTGGACTCCACACAGCTTTGAAAATTCTCTCCTTTTCTCCCAATGAATTCTCATCTCTTATGTACTTTCCCACCCGTAAGGAGAAAAAAAGCAAACAAAAGCAATTAGTTAACGAACGCTAGACCCTAATTACGAATCACTCTGACGAAGTGCAGGGATGAATAAACACTTGAGAAGAACACCAAAGCTCAAAGAAGATAGAGAAACAATCACTAATAGCCCTGTAAGCCATATGCATCTTTGGCTTCTCTTCTATTCCAAATCAAACCCTAATCGTTTCCAGTATCTCTCTCTCTCCAATAAATCTGATTTCGAGGAGAAGAAATTAGAGGTTTTTCGTTCATACACATAGAGAATCGCACGACCAGAGGAAGAAGATGGATCTTTTTACAGAAATTGGGAGTGCTGACCGACCGGTTTATATGGATTGGATTTTTATTTTACAGATGTAACCGGTTTAAGTCCTGCCATTGCAAACCGGATTTGCACGGAAGAAGCCGTAATGATTAACGGACAATAAAGCCCAATGGGCCTTATAAAACACAATTTCACTGTACCACCATCACCAAGCATCATCATCTGTGTTCAACAATCTCAAAAAGAAAAGATTTTGACTTTCCGAAGCTTTTAGGTAGGAAAGGTGATTGATGATTTCTGGAGCAAAACCATCATTTTTCCCCAGAAAATTGAAATGGAATCAATGAATAAGCAGTATCTGAAATCGGGGTCGGGAGGAAAGAAGGAAAAAGAGAGGAAGAATAGGTGGTTCTTGGACAACGGAAGCATCTTGTTAGAAACACTAATCGCTGATTGTAACGGTAAATCCATTCCTATACACAGTTTTTCTTCTAACCAGATCCTTAAAGCCACCAATAACTTCGATTCAAATTATCTTGTCTCGGAAGATGTGTATTATAAGTGGTATATAGGTAAAATCGAAGATAGGTCTTGCATGATCAAGAGATTCACAGAGGATGAAATTATACGACACAGAATTAAAGAAGTTTACAAAGACACAGTCTTGTCTGCTCGGATGAGTAACCACAGCAACTTTCTACAGCTATTAGGGTATTGTCTCGAGTTCCCATTTCCGGTTCTCGTGTTTGAATTTGCAGAACATGGAGTTTTGAATCACCGAGGAGGTGTTACGGTTAACGGGCAAGAATCTTTATTGACATGGAGTTTACGGTTAAAGATAGGGAAAGAGATTGCAAATGCTGTGACTTATCTTCACATGGCGTTCCCTAAGATCATCATACATAGAGATGTTAAGCCAATGCATGTTTTCTTGGACAAGAATTGGACTGCAAAGTTATCCGATTTATCTTTCGCAATATCTCTCCCTGAAGGAAAATCAAGAATAGAAGCTGAATGGATTCTTGGAACGTTTGGGTATCTTGATCCGTTATATTATGGTACGAGTTTTGTGACTGAATATACCGATGTGTACAGCTTTGGAATCTGTTTGTTGGTTTTTACCACTGGCAAACCGGCGGTGATCACTGGATTCGATGGAGATCCTCAAGGTGTTCTTAGCTTTGTGAGAGAGTTATGGGAGAATGGGAAGCTCGATGAAGTAATTGATCCAATGATGGTGAAAGATATCACAAAAAGTCAAAGATTGCAGGTAGAAGCGTGTGTCGTACTTGCTCTGAGCTGCTGCGAGGAGAGGGATGAAAATAGGCCAAAGATGATGCAAGTAGCTAAAGAACTCAAGCGGATTGAGACATTGTATTAAGAGATGCCTTTGTTCTGATATGTTACATTGCTTGGACTATATGTTAGTTTAGTACACAATCCTTGCACCATGAGTATGGAAACTTCATTACTAAGCCTGCCTAATAGCTAGATAGATCTGTTTCGAGTCTCACATGCGACATCATTTATGTTTTTCTATCTTCTTGAGCTCTCTTGCAACGTCTACCATGCGAGGCGCAGCCTCTCCTGGTCTAAATCTTACACATCTTAAAGCAAGCCTAATGAATGCTTTCATCTGCAGTCTTGTATGCTGAGGAATGTCGCCACTAGCGCTTTCCAACATTGATGGGTCGATCAGTTCAGTCAATGAACCTCGCTCTAGCAACTTACCAACAGAGTCAGGCAATACAGGAGGATAAAAAGCGAGTGCCGAAATGTATTCAGACTTTCCTCTAAAAAGAATGAGCATAATGATACCAATGCTATAAACGTCGACATTCTCGGTGACCAAACCTGTATTGAGGTAATCTGGCTCGATATAGCTTGATGTCCTGCAAACCATGTCATTTGCGCCGGATTCTCCTTCTGGAGTCGTTATGCTGAGGCTGAAAGAAAGAGCTTTGCGGTCCAATTCTCATCCAAAAAATATTTGCGAGCTTTAAATCTCTATGGATTATACTTCTTGGGAATTCGGTATGAAGATACGTTACAGCATCCGCAATCTCCTTAGCAATCTTCAATCTTACATTCCAAGGGAATGACCGGGCTCCTTCCTTTGCACGTCTTATACAGTTTAGAGCTCCGTTTTCCGGGTATTTACATACGAGAACCGGATGATGAGGAGACTCTAGACAACAGCCTAAAAGCTTGAGAACATTCTTGTGGCTACTCATCAAACTATATGTAGTTAAGTAAACAACCTTTGCATTATGAAGTATGGAAACTCAGAATCTGACATACAACATATAGAGTGAAAGAAAGCTCGAAAAGCGCAAATATTAAGACTGCATAGTAGATAGATAGATCGGTTTTGAATCTCATCTCAAAACTTTGCGATCAAGTTTGTTTTACTATCTGCTTGAGTTCTTTTGCAACATCTATCATGTGAGGCACGTCCTCTCCTGGTGTGAATCCAACACATCTCAAAGCAAGATCAAGAAATGCTTTCATCTGCCGTCTTGAATGAGGACTGTTCAACATCGATGGGTCTATCAGCTCAGTGAACAGTCCTCGCTCCAGAAACTTGTCAACATAACCAGGAAATAGGACACAACGACGACCATTATCTGGATCCTTAGTGACTTCAGGCTTTCCTGTCAAAAGTCTTAGCATGATGAATCCAAGGTTATAGACGTCAACATTTTCAGTGACAAAACCTGTTACTAAATATTGGGGCTCGAGATAGGCTGTTGTCCCGCAAATCGTGTCACGTACGCCCGAGTCTCCCTCCGGAATCGCTATGCTGAGGCTGAAAGAAGTGAGCTTAGCAGTCCAGTTCTCGTCCAAGAAAATGTTTTCAACCTTTAAATCTCTATGGATTATAGTTCTTGGGAACTCGGTATGGAGATACGTTACAGCATCCGCAATCTCCTTAGCTATCTTCAATCTTACATTCCAAGACAATGGCTTTATTCCCGCCCCTGCAAACCCCTGATCGGTAAGAGCTCCATTTTCCGGGAATTCACACACGAGAACCAGACGAGGAAACTCTATACAACAACCTAAAAGCTTGAGAACGTTCTTGTGGCTGCTCATCATCGATGAAACTGCTATATCACGGTAGATATTGTCAGGCATAAAGTTAAACAGTTCGTCTTTATAGTCCTTGATCAGTACGGGTCTGTTTTCAATCGCTCCTTTGTACCACACGAATCTTTCTTCAAAAATTGCATTACTTCTGCTGAAGTTGTTTGTAGCTTGAAGGATTTGGTTTGAAGTAAACGTACGGATGGAATTGTATTTACCTCCTGAAGATGCAATGAGTTCCTCCAACAATAAGCTTCCATTCTTCTGGAAATTGATCTCCTTTTGCTTCTTCTTCATCCTCTTTGAGGAAGAAAACATCTTTTAAGGTTAAAGATCTTCTTGGGAAAGAGAAGACACAAGCAAGAAAGAAAGAAAAGGAAAAAAAACGAGACACAAGTCAAGTCAACTTGAGTAAGTTTTGATTTTCTGTAGGACCATCGTTACAGTACCATCAATCGATATAATTCTTGCTCCATAACAGAAAAAAATGCATACATTTTTTAGTAGAAGCATACACAAAAACGTTTGACAATGATTGTTACTTGCATTTTGAGAAGCAGAAATTTTTGTCAGAGGAGAAACATAACTGGGAAATGCTTTAATACGAAGTTACACAACGTAATAATCGACTTACTCGGTATTAAGTTTCTTTGTGTCTGGCGAAGGAACTTTGACAAGTCCTTCTATTGCCTTGAGCTCTTTCGCGACATCAATCATCGTAGGCACGTCTTGTTCCGGCCAGAACCTAATGCATCTCAATACAAGTCCGAAAAACGCTTCAACTTGCATAGACAAACACTTACTATCACCAGACCAGATGGCCGGGTCGATTATTTCGATGAACTGATCCGCTAATTCTCTAACATAAACAGGAAAGGGGAATCCAAACTCTACGATAATAGCATCTAACCAATGATATCCGAGCTCCCCAGCCAGAAGAAAAAGCATTGTAACTCCCAAGCTATATACATCAAACTTTTCCGAAACCAAACCTAGTCTGTAGTAACTAGGGTCGATGAATACCCCATTAACTACTAGTGGCTTAACGTCAAACACACATGATTCTCCCTCGGGGATCGATATGCTCAGAGAGAACGAGGAAAGCTTCGGGCTCCCATTCTCGTCCAAGAAAATGTTTCGAGGGTTTATATCCTTGTTAATAATGACCCATGGAAAAGCTGTGTGAAGATAAGCTACCGCATTTGCAATCTCCTTCCCGATCTTTAACCGTGTACTCCAAGGTAATGGAGTACCGTCTTTGTCCTCCATTTTTAGAGGTCCATTTTCTGCGTACTCACACACAATGACCGGCTTAGCAAACTCCAAACAACATCCCAACAGCTTCAAAACGTTCTTATGGCTGCTCATCATAGAGAAAACCGCGATATCGCGGTACAAGTCTTCATGGGAAATGGAGAAGGCATGATTTGATCCTTCCCATTTCTTGATGAGTACTCTACGTTCTTCGATAGTACCCTTATACCATATGAATTTATCTTTTGCTATGATATTGTCTGCACCGAAATTGTTGGTTGCTTTGAGAATTTGATTAGACGAAAACATTCGGATTGGATTGTATTTACCATCTGAAGACGCGATTAGCTCTTCCAGCAACAAGCTCCCGTTTATGTCAGAAACTTCTCTTGTGCTTTTCCCTTTTTCACTCTCCCTTTTAACAAAACCCTTCATGTCTTTACTCATGACACTAGTAGAAGATTTTCTCTGTGAATATTCCTAACTTCTTGTTCTTAGTGTTAATGAAAATCAGAGGAAACTACAATATTCAACAAATTATCCCTATAAACTATCTTTCGACGTGACAACAACTTGTACTGTGCAAAAAAAAAGTAACAAATTGCATTAAACTAATCTTAGCTATTTTCATAATACACCACGGCACGACATTTGGTTTGGTGTGTTCTTTCTAGGGGTGGGCAAATTATCCGAATCCGAAATCCGAAACTAAACCCGACCGAAATTAAGCGGTTTGGATCTATATTGGTTATTGTTACATAACCGAATGGTTTTCAATTTGTTTTACTTTGAATTTCGGTTCGGTTTCGGATATATCCGATAATCGAAGTAATAACCAAACAAACCAAGTATATAGAAACAATGTATATCTTCTATTTATGTTCTTTTTATTTTTTCACATTTTATACAACTTTTAAGTTTGAACCTTATTAAATGGATATGACTCGTTTTGTCATCATTTTGGTTTTTTATTTGAATTTGCATCTTCTTTTTATACTTTAGGCCTTATTCTTAATGTTATTAATGGCCTTATACTTATGTTTGGGTTCGGATAAAACCGGATCTGAACCGAATCCGATAGAACTTTGGATGAGTTTTTAATCTTAAAATCAGTAGCAAATCTGATCCGAACCGATCCCGATCCGTTATAGAAATATACCCGAATGATATTAGTAAGCTCCAATCCAAAAATCCGAAAAACACGTACCGAATCCGAATGCCTACCCCTAGTTCTTTGTCTTTGCCTCTTTGCTCTTTGGTGTGTAGTACATGTAGTTCTTTTGGTTGGGCCTCGTTTGGACTAAACACAGGCCCACATACCTAACGCAATCCTAGGCTGTTTCAAAGAGAAAGGTGATCTATTCGTAACAGTTTCGTTTGAGCTCAGAAAGAAATTTTTTTTTACTTTCTCGGAACCTTTTGGTAGTAAAGGTGTCTGCTTTCCCTAACAAAAGGTTGATAATTTTCTGGAGGAAAAACCATTATCTTTGCCCAAAAATTAGTAGTTCGATAATGGAATCAATGAAGAGGCAGTATCTGAAATCTGGGTCTGGGAAAACGAAGGAAGAGGACAAAACGAAGAGGTGGTTCTTAAAGAACGGAAGCATCTTGTTAGAAGAACTCATCGCTGATTGTAACGGTAAATCCATTCCTATACGCAGTTTTTCTTTTGACCAGATCCTTAAAGCCACCAATAACTTCGATTCCACCTGTTTTGTCTCGGAAGATGTGTATTATAAGTGGTATAGAGGTAAAATCGAAGATAGGTCTTACATGATCAAGAGATACTCGGAGGATGAAATCACAGGACACAGAATTGAAGAGGTTTACAATGACATTGTCTTGTCTGCTCGTATGAGCAATCACAGCAACTTTCTTAAACTATTAGGATGTTGCCTTGAGTTTCCTTTTCCGGTTCTTGTGTTTGAATTTGCAGAACATGGAGTTTTGAATCAGCGCGGAGGTGTTACGGTTAACGGGGAAGAGTCTTTATTGCCATTGAGTTTAAGGTTAAGGATTGGTAAAGAGATTGCAAATGCTGTGACTTATCTTCACATGGCGTTCCCTAAGATCATCATACATAGAGATGTTAAGCCAATGCATGTTTTCTTGGACAAGAATAGGACTGCAAAGTTATCCGATTTATCTTTCGCAATATCTCTCCCTGAAGGAAAATCAAGAATAGAAGCTGAAAGGATTCTTGGAACATTTGGGTACCTTGAGCTTTGTGACTGAGTATACCGATGTGTACAGCTTTGGAATCTGTTTGTTGGTTTTTCTCACTGGTAGACCCGCTGTCTTCACCGGATTCGATGGAGATCCTCAAGGTGTTCTTAGCTTTGTGAGAGAGTTACGTGAGAATGGGAAGCTAAATGAAGTAATAGATCCGATGATAGTGAAAGATATCACAAGTGGTCAAAGATTGCAGGTGGAAGCGTGTGTGGTGCTCGCTTTGAGCTGCTGCGAGGAGAGGGATGAAGACAGGCCAAAGATGATCCAAGTTGCTAAAGAACTCAAGGGGATTGAGACATCATATTAAGAGATTCTTTTGTTACATACAACATACATAATGGAGAAAGCTTGATCAAAAACAAGATCATAACAATTTTCACTACTAAGATGACAGAAGAGATAGATCAATGTTTGTGGCCTCAGGTATGTTTTGTATCTCCTTGAGTTCTCTTGCAACTTCTATCATGTGAGGCACTTTCTCTCCTGGTCTGAATCTTACACATCTAAAAGCAATCTCAATGAATGCTTCCATTTGCAGTCTTGAACGCTCTGGAATGCTGCCATTCTCGCTATCCAACATCGACGGGTCTATCAGTTCAGTCAAAAGACCTCGCTCTAGAAACTTCCCAACGTAGACAGGCAATACAGGAAGATATACAGCGACTTCCGAAGTGTATTCAGACTTTCCTGTCAAAAGAATTAGCATGATGATACCAATGCTATAAACGTCGACATTCTCGGTGACCAAACCTGTATTGAGGTAATCTGGCTCGATATAGCTTGATGTCCTGCAAACCATGTCACTTACGCCTGATTCTCCTTCTGGAATCAGTATGCTGAGGCTGAAAGAAGAGAGCTTAGCTGTCCAATTCTCGTCCAAGAAAATATTTGCAAGCTTCAAATCTCTATGGATTATAGTTCTTGGGAATTCGGTGTGAAGATACGTTACAGCATCCGCAATCTCTTTAGCGATCTTCAATCTTACATTCCAAGGGAATGGCTTGGTGTCTCCTTCCTTTGCATGTCTGATACAGTTTAGAGCTCTGTTTTCCGGGTATTCACAGACGAGAACCGGATGATGAGAAAACTCTATACAACATCCTAAGAGCTTGAGAACGTTCTTATGGCTGCTCATCAAAGAAGAGACCGCGATGTCACGGTAAAAGTTGTCAGCATCAAAAAGGGAACATTCTTGGAATTTCTTGATCAGTACAGGTCTGTTTTCAATCATGCCCTTGTACCACACGAATCTATCTTCAGAGATTATACGGTTCCAGTCGAAGTTGTTTGTAGCTTGAAGGATTTCGTTTGAAGAAAACATACGGATTGGATTGTATTTACCTCCTGAAGATGCAATGAGTTCTTCCAACAATAAGCTCCCATGCTTCTGGAAATGAATCTCCTCTTCTTTCATGTTTTTCTTCTTCTTCCTGAACAAACGCAACATCTCTAAACACCGAATATGAGGTTGAAGATCGTCTTGCCAAGGAAGAGACGCAAGAAAGGAAAAGTGAGCGAGTCTGAGTCAGATTCAGAGTCTGAGTCAGATTCAGAGTCAGAGTCATACACAAGAACATTAAGTCAACTTAGGTGGGCTCTGGTTCCGAAGGACCCAACCATTTCATCATCCTTTTGACTGTTGACTTCAGAAGCTCTAGGTAAGAAAAGTCTCTGCTTTATTTGTTTTCAGTTTACTAACAATAGCTTGATCATTTCTGGAGGAAAAATCAGCACCTTTTCAAAGAAAATTATTATTTTGATAGATGGAATCGATGAAGAAGACGTATCTGAAATCTTTGTCGGGGAAGAAGAAGGAAAATGACATAAAGAAGAGGTGGTTTTTGGACAACGGAAGCATCTTTCTAAAAGAACTTATTGCTGATTGTAATGGTAAGTCAAAGCCACCATTAACTTCGATTAAGCTTGTTTTGTCTCGGAAGATGCATACTATAAGTGGTATAGAGGAGTAATCGAAGATAGATCTTACATGGTCAAGAGATTCTTAGAGGATAAAATTCATAAACATAGAGGAGGAGAGGTTACAAAAACATAGTCTTGTCTGCTCGGATGAGCAACCATGGCAACTTTCTTAAATTATTAGGATATTGTCTCGAGTTCCCTTTTCCAGTTCTTGTCTTTGAATCTGCAGACCATGGGGTTCTGAATCATCGAGGAGGTGTTCCGGTTAACGGGTAGGAGTCTTTATTGCCTTTGAGTTTAAGGTTGAAGATTGGAAAAGAAATTGCAAATGCATTGGCTTATCTTCGTATGGCATTCCCTAAGATCATCATATATAGAGATGTTAAGCCAATGCATGTTTTCTTGGACAAGAATTGGACTGCAAAGTTGTCTGATTTATTGTTCTCTATATCTCTCTCTGAAGGGAAAACAAAAATAGAAGCTGAAACAGTTTTGGGAACATTCGGGTACGTTGATCCATTATATCACGCCACGCATTTTGTGACGGAATATACGGATGTGTACAGCTTTGGAGTCTGTTTGTTGGGAATTCTTAGCTTCTTTGTGAGAGAGTTATGTGAGAATGGGAAGCTCGATGAAGTAATTGATCAGATGATGGTGGAAGATATCACAACTGGTCAAAGATTGGAGGTGGAAGCGTGCGTTGTACTTGCGCTGAGATGCTGCGAGGAGAGGGATGAAGACAGGCCAAAGATGATCCAAGTCGCTAAAGAACTTAAGCGGATTGAGACATCATTTTTGAGATTCTAACTAGTCATCCTCTGTTTTGCTATAAACTCTACCCAACTTTTATTGCATGTGAATAATTCTTGTCAAATGTAATATTTTGTAGCCTCAAGGAAAAATCAAATTTATGTTGGAGTAAGGCTCTAGTATTTATCCAATTTAATC
This sequence comes from Draba incana, assembly GCA_963576765.1. NCBI lineage: Eukaryota > Viridiplantae > Streptophyta > Magnoliopsida > Brassicales > Brassicaceae > Draba > Draba incana. Next base: position 5,910,510 of record OY755216.1, read on the forward strand.
CCATCAGAAGGGAAACCATCCACAATCCAAAATCACTAACCCAAAATATAAAAGAAAAGAGTGAAGAAGAGAAAGATTTATTCTTGAATTACTTTCTCAGTTTTATTAATGAACAAGTGAAATGAAAATAGGTAAGGAAATGAATAAGATCACATAAAAATAGATTTTTATTACATAAAGATAATAGCTTAGTGCAAGTAGTAGCTGAATAGGGAGACAAGGGAAGCTCCAACCAATGAGCCAAGAGCCGGCAATGCAACCGAAGCTGCGGATGCGGCGGGTCCTGGGGCCGGGGCACCGACTTCTTCAGCAGCCATGACGGCGGTCATGGAGGCAGCAGCGAAAAGCACACCACAAGCAATCTTCTTCATCTCCATTGTTTGAGACCTGAAAGGCTTTCTTCTTCTTATTTTTATTTAAGTTTTTGTGTGTTTTTAGAAGTTCTTGCAGGTCTGAGGAAAATGGATTGTGTTAATGGGTAATTTATAGGTGTGGAGCTTGTGTTATTTTTAGAAATATTTATTATTTCTGTGATTGAGGAAAATCAGGAATTGTTTGTTCATATGATAGTCAAAATTTAACTAATCACCGTTAAATATGACTATAATTACGGTAAAGAAGAATAGCAAAATGTGGCTTAGATTAATTTTAGCATTTCCGTTCATATATTTTTGGTGCATGAACATAAATGAGATACAATTTTAGTTAAAAAACTAATAACTTGGATTCAGAAACATATACCTAATGTTCATCATATTACAAAATTCTTGAATAAATCACTAATGAATCAATTTGAAGAAAACATGAGTTAATATGTGGTTTTCAATATTAAAAAACTCGAAAATGCTACATTTGAAGATGATTAGATGAGTAACAAATATACAATATATATTACCAATACATTGTATGATAACTAATCTAGTTCAGTATACACGGCAACAACAATATGGGGGAAATGGATTTACATGGGACTATCAATATATACAGGGTACATCATAATCTTGTCCTAAGAATTTACGATAACACCGATCAAGAAGCTGGACCATTGGACCGTCGAGTCTCAAGTTCATGCTCGGCAACCATAACACATGAGTCTGCTTCAAGCAATGGAGCCGAATTATTCATCTTCATAAGTATCTCAGTACATGATAAATAGGTTTTGGTTATTGTTGATTTAGGTTTTGATTCCGAATCCGAAGGGGAATAGGGGATCGTGATTTAGTGACTGAGACCAGGTCCGACCAGAGGACAAGCCAGTGAAGCCACCGCTTAGGGCCCTAAATTTTGGAGGGCATTTTCTTAGTTAAATTTTTGTTATAGCTATAATTAAAAAAAAATTATAAACTTTTTCTACAATAATCATATTCGTAAGATTTTGTTTTTCAAATGCTTTTTTTAATGTTTATGGCCTTCTCTAAACAAACATGTTAACTACTCATTTTAAAAAATTAATTTGAAATAATTAGTTAAAATTCGAAGTTGAAGCTGATAATAAAATTATTTGCGGTCTACCATGTGACAAGAGAGATTGAATGGGTTAGCTTTGTCATCCATTGAAACAAAGATGGTTGAAAATCTCGATAACGTGAGTTTAATTAATGATTTTGCAGACAAAAATACAAGGAGAGCAATATTTCAAAAATAAATTCTATTTTGTTGTTTTTTATTTATTTCTTAGTAACTATTTGGAATTACTAACTTAGAACACTATTTTTACAATTTTAAAAAATGTACGAAAATGACACTTTTTACACATATGCATAAGACATCCAAAATGATTGGACCAGCACTGACTGAGACCAGTGGTATTAGAGACATATATTGTCTTGATGGGCTTGCTAGTTTCTTTCTTCCTCATGGTCTATATGCGGAACCAACGTCGGATGATTTAATAAGAGAGTTTGGCAGTGTATAATACCTTTCGCAATCGTATTGTGGTATGTTTTTCTCGTTTTTTTCCTTTTAAACGTGATTATATTAATGTGAGGTTACATAATCATCATGAAGAAAATCAATTCTTCTGGGAACATAAGAGAAAAACTGAAAAGAAAGATTGGAAATTTCTTTTTGTTGCAGGATCAGCTAATTTTTTCTCGCATAACTCTCTCCAGCTACCACGTTGTTCACTACTGGCAGCTCCCTACGCATCGGTGTATTCATGAGGGCCATGTGTCAATTGTGATTCCCATGTACGCAAACCATCACTTTGACAGCCGTGACATCTACGTTTCACATTCCAATCTCGCGATTTCCAATCTCCACGTGTTGCTTGCCATCCGTGTTGAGGTTCAGGATGTGAATGAGACTAACTGGGGGCATAATGGTAGTTTCAGGGTTGGTTCAAACGTCATACTGGCCTTTATCAAAGTGGAAGTCTAAATTAAGTATATCAGACTTGAATTATTTGTATGTTTTCTACTTGGTAAATCAGACTTGAAGTTTATTTTAAATTGGTTTAAACTGATAATTTTTTCTCGTTCTTACTTATCTAGCAATTTATCCATCATTTTTTCTCCTTTTCAACACGTAGTGTAAAAGAAAAAAATCTTCAACCGACACGTCTCTCTAATTTAATTATCATTAAGATTACAGGAGTGACTAATAAAAACTTAGAGAGTGTCTTTGTGTATTTTAAAAAATTTTGGATAGATACGCACCGTATTGTGTGAAATCTTTAGGGAGTTTGTATTTAATGGAGTAAATATCAACACTAAGAGGTACTAATAAACTCAAAATTTCCGGACTCTACGAGCATGTATTACTACCTCGTCTAATATGGTTTCGGTGGTTCTTTTTTTTTTAAACGATCTTAAAATCACCATGGAAACCATATAGAAAAAGTAACAAGAAAGGTCTCCAAGGTGCTATTCCACACTTATCACATATTAAAATGATATCTAATATTTTTATTTATAATCTACACTCCTAAACTTATATCTGTTAGTTCGTTAAATAATTACACTTGTAACTTCGGATAGAATTTGGAATATTCTCATAATTTACTTAGAATTTTTGTTTTTAAAATGTACTGACAAATTATTGCCAGGCTCTAAGGTTTGGCTCAAACCCATAACTTTATAGTTGGTCCAATATTCGGTTGCCCCATACCGACATAAGTCAAAGTCAACGTATCACATAAGAGGGATTCTGAGTTGGTAACAAGAGTCAACATATAACATACATTATTGAAGCTGACTAGATAAAACAAATATTTCATAGTTTGGTCTCAAAAGACTTGAGATAGGTAAAACACTAAAACTATATATAAATTACCACTACAATGTATAATATATAACTAATCTAGTTCAGTAATTTTACGTATACATGCACGGTAAAATCAACAGGTACCAAATAGATTTATATGGTAACATGGGACTATCAATATATACAGGCTACATCATAATCTTGTCCTAAGAATTTAGGAGAAAATCCATTAAGAAGTTGTACCATTGGATCGTCGAGTCTCAAGTTCGTGCTCGGCGACCATAACACAAGAATCTGCTTCAAGCAATGGAACCGAACTGTTCAACTTCATAAGAATCTCAGCAGTCAAAGAATTGATCGAATCCGTGGTACACTGTACATCAGGTTTGATCCCTACTTGGTCGATTTCGTGTAGAGACGGCGATAAATACTTAGCTACTGTCACAAACAAAGCCGACCCATCGTCTAGCTCGGTTACACTCTTGCAAATTCACAAAAACATACAACAAATGATACCATCAGAAACAAAATTAACGAGTTACGGATTTCTATACAGCTAATTGAGGTATATACCTGGATTTTGCCTTTTCCAAATGTCTGATTACCGACAAGTATAGCTCGACCGTTATCATGTAAAGCACCTGCCAAAATCTCACTTGCACTTGCACTTCCTTCATTCACCTGTTTATTATTTGATGAAGACACTTGTATAAAACCAAAACCAAACATTGAAATTTCGGAACCAAACATCGATTTGATCACCTAACCAGCTTATACATATACTTACAAGCACAACAAGTGGATCGTGAGTAACAGCATGTCCATCAATCATATTTATCGGTAAAGCAACCCCTTCACGGTCAATCGTATACACAAGGGTCTCATCTCCATCAAGCCATAACTGTGCAACATCTAGTCCTGCCTTAACCAAACCTCCCTGATATGGAATTATTGAAAGCTTAAGTGTCGGAAAATGTAACAGATAGACGATAACTCGCTGAAAAGAACGAAAACCAAAAATTTACCGGATTGTTCCTCAAGTCTAGAATGTATGACTGAACATCTTGATTCTCCATCTCGTGGACCGCATTTTCCATATCGGATGCTGCAGTCTACTGGAAGGATTAAATCAATAAACTAAAATATCAATTGTTCTCTCTCTTTAATTTTTTTCGGTTTTCACAAACGCTAACCTGAGAAAACGCTGTGAGTTTGACATAACCGGTTTTTTCTAAATGACCATCAGGAGCTGTATGTGGAATTATCGTACTGGATATCGGAGAGAGCTTAATGTAATCTCGCGGTAACTTGACCTACAAACATATGAGAGACATTTATTTAGTAATTCACCTGAAATCATCGAACATAAACACTGGTAATAATACCTCTCTGATATCGGAATCTGTCCCTGATTTATTGACCTGCAAGAGTACACAATAATTTACCTCGTTAATTCTCAACTATATACCGGCTTTTCAACAAAGAAATCGATACAGAAGATAGTACATACACTCTTTAGTTTGATAGTAACAAATGTTCCAATTCGGCCTCTCAGCTTCTGCGCTGCTGCTTCACTATCGATACCATCCAGTTTCTCGCCTGAATTCTCATAAAGAAGCAACCAAGTTATCGCTAATATTCAGCAATCTAGTTGGTACGAAAGGGATAAAAACCAATGTACCATTTATCTCGACTAATTCCTCGCCTTCATGTATACCAGCACGATCTGCCGGGCTACCTTCTATGCAAGACATAACAACCTACATTGGACTCTACCATGAAACAATATCTATCTACTTGATGCTTACAATCGATATCGAAAAAGTCGAAAAAACCAAGACTTCTTACCAAGTGACCTGTTCTTGGTTCTGAATTTATGAAAAGACCAACACCTTGTAGATTTCCATCACTACCAATTCTGAAACTTTGGTACTCCTACAAATCACAATATATGTCTAAGGCAAAAACAAACTTCAAATCAAACACATTCATGGTGAGAATCAAAATTTGCAAACACCTTTGGACTAATGATTCGAGTAAACGGATCACCAAGCGAAGAGAGCATGGATTTGATCTTTCCATAAGCAGCATCTGCTGATCTTAAAGGAAACATTTCCACCATTGTCTGCTGCAACTTAGAATCCCAATCTGCAAAATCAAACACTTTCCTCAACAATCATTTCTACAACAAATTCATCTAAAAATCAAAACTTTACCCTGATGATTAAAAGTTGGATCAACAAATGTTTCTCTAATCAAACCCCAAGCTTCCACGAGAGTTCTCTGTACTGTAGTAACCTTAACAAAAACACCAAAAACAGAACCTAATTTCTCAGAGACGTTACAAATTAAAACAGAGAACATAACTCGATGAAAAAGCTTGATTACCTCACGAGCTCGTGAAACAGGGAAAGCGATAGTCAGAGATTCAGCTAGTGCCGGAGAATCGCCGCAGAACGACGAAGAAACCGCAACTGCAACGGCGGCGGCAAAACCGACCAATCTTCTTCCGACAGTACGATTGTTCTCTGAATCAGTCCCTAGACGCGAAGAAGAAGAAGATGCAGGACAAGACCTTTTACGACGTTTGAAGCTCGAAAATCGAACACTTGGAGACGGAATCGAATTGGGTTTCCGAGAGTTCGTGAAGTGAATCAGAGGAAGACCAAGTTTTGGGGTTACAATTTTTTCCATTTTTGAAAATTTGAAGAGGAAGCTTGAAAGAGGAGTATGAAAATGCTTTTATTGTTAATCTGTACTAATGACGTGTTTAAGAATTCAGATTAAAATTGTGGAAGATTCTTTATTGGGGCCCATTCGAATCTTTTGTGGCGTAGAGATTTTTGCTGTTGCGTATCGAGAACAAGGACTGTAATTTAGAACTACACGTGTTGCAACTGACATTTGTGTCAGTGATGTTTGTCAGATGGATCTAAGGCTGAATAAATCGACTAAATGGGCCCATTTAGCTCCATTTGGGCCTGAAATTGGAATCTTCCGATTTTATTTCCGTCATTGTGATGTAGGAAACCATGTGGACTCATTTGTTATTGTTATAGAGCTATAGGTTGTTGCTTTGAATTAACCAAATATATATTCTGTCACTAACTTAAATTTTGGGTTAAATTACCAATCTTGTTAGCTAGATGATATGTATAATCGCTTTGACTAAATATAATTTGAATTGTGTATGTTAAAGCCTTCGAATCATTTGACTGTAAAATTTTCATGAGGCAACGATAAACCAATTTTTTTTTGGAATTACAAACACCTCGAAATGATCTGTTTCGACAAATTTAAGACAAATTCATACTAATCCACACAAAACGAAAAAGTTAGTGACCGAATTTTAATCGGAATCCACAACAAACAGATTATGTCAAATTTTTTCATGGTTATATATGAATTGATCAACATTACCAATTTTTTCATGTCAAATTACCAATTTTTTTGGAATTACAAAGCGATTATAGATGATATGTATAATCGCTTTGACTAAATATCATAAACAATTGATCAACATTCATCATATACATACGTTGTAAATTTTAGTGATATCTTATGCACAAGAAATCTTTCTATAAATAAGCATTTATACAATGAATAACTTGTTATTGGAATACAATATAGATGATCACCATCCACCACCATGACACGTGAATGCAATTAAAGAGTTGCATGTGCATGCATCGGGAAAAAACGATTAAATTTGGAACAGAAACTTAGGGTTTTGACTTTAGAGATGGAATGTTTAAAAGATCGACATACATTTCATCTCCAAATTGATTGCTTCCTCTTTGGAAGGTAATTTTTGTAAGTATGGGCTTCCTCATAAACCCATCCCTCTCGTGTGTTTGGCTTCCACATTAGTCCCATCGTGAACGTACCCTTTTATTTTTTGAGTTCCGAGACACAAGTTCTTAATTAATGGTCTTATATTTACAAATTTCTTTTAGGAAAAATACTAGTACTACTAATGATCATCACCACACTTAACACATGCATTTTCTAATAAGTTAATAGTAAGATATGGATATATCATGATAGCTAAGCGTGTGAGAATCGGTGGCAAGAATTTTCTCTCTAAAATAATAGAATGAAACTATTTTATTACAACCACTTGAATAATTTTATAGTAAAGTAAATTAGTAATAATTATACTACTAAGGTATATTATATAAGACAATATTTTTAAAAATATCCAATTATACATGTTTTTAAAAATATCCAATTTTTTTTTATCTTTAATCTTACATAGTCTAATAGATTATCACACACACATGAAGAAGTGTAATAGTGTATTTACAAACTATAGAGCCTTTGATTACAAATGTATACTTCAGTAAGGATTTTTTTCTTCTTTCTAAAATAATCCTTATAAAACAGCGAAAAAATATTAGAATGTAACCGAATACACCTTAGAAAAAGCAAATATGATCAATTGGCTATTCTTTTCTAAAATGACTGTAAGAATTTTATCTTTTAATTTGGTTGGTTTCTGAAAAGTAATTGAACAAAAAGAAGAAGAAAAAGGAGGTATGGGAAAGGAGATAAAGACACATTTCACTTAAAGCAAATTGTTGCAGACAAAAAAGAGACGGTTGAAAAAAAAGACAAAAAAAAAGAAGAGAAAATAAACGAGTAAATGAAAGAAAAAAAAAAGAAAAAAAAAAGAAAAAAAATTTGAGGAGAGAGAGGAAAACAGACCTGCTCTTATCAAAGTCCTCTGTTCATAAAAGAAAGAGTACCTGAATGAAAATAGAGTAATACCTTCACTGACAATTTACTTATGTTATGTGGTCCATTTTTTGTTGTTGTCAAATTTGCAAATGGTAGTAAGATACTCAAATCATATAATGTGTAACTACTAAGTTGACCAACAAATCTACTTGATGGAATTGATATCAATCATCCAATATCTAGCATCTAAAAAATAAAATGAAATAGATTTTTAGGTTTCTAGTGATGATCATTTGACATTGTTATATAAACAAAATATTTTAATATTCACTTTGACTATTCTATCGAGCTTGAGATATACAAATTATTAAGTTGGAATGTAAATTATTGTCACAAAAAGAAAATGCTTTCAAATGTTTTTATAGTGAATATTAATATATATATATATATAATTATTTTATAATAATTATATCAAAGATATGTTACGCCAAAATGTTATATGGGGTTAATAAATTTTTGGAAACATTTATAAATTAGCTATGTGGCTAATTTGTCATAATTTCAAGGTATTGTATAGGAAAGGTTACATAAATAGGTGTATTTGTATACTTTTAGGGTAATTAATGTAGGAAAAGGTGGATGGGTAAAATTGGGAAATGGAGAAAAGAGTGGGGGTATTTCTTAGGAGTTATGTTAACCTCAAAATAGAATCTCCCCTCAAAGTAATTAGAAATACAAAAGTCGATGCCATGTCCAATCATATATACAAATAAATATATTTGTTCTTATACAAAAAGCACCCAAAAAATCAGATTTGATTTATCTCTTGAACCAAGTCATCGCAATCTTCAATCTTTTTTTTTGTCTCCTGGAATCATCTGCCCATCCGGTCTGTGATGATCTCACCCTCTTGCTTCACTGCTTCCACTGCTCACTGAATATATATATATATATATATATATATATATATATATATGTCTGTGTATAGATAGATGTTTGGATATCAATTTTTTCTTTTTTTCTATGATCAAAACAAGTGTATTGATATCTGCAAACTAACCATATAGAAAATATATCTAGAAGATACTCCCTCCGTTTCATATTAGTTGTCGTTTTGAGAAATATATTTGGTTTATATTTGGATGTATTTAACTCAAAACACATCCAGATATATTTTATCAAAACGATAACTAATATGAAACGGAGGGAGTATGGTTGTTTTAATGCATATTTAGATTGTAGCATGGCCTATGGTTAAGATTATTTGTTGAAAGGGAGAAACATCTTGTATGTTCTTGAGTATTAATATAAAGTTAGTAGGTTTAAGGAAGAAAAAAGATTTACTTATACTCACTATAAATTGAAAATAAACCCATGTCACTACAAGTGTTAATCTAGAATATGACCATTGTGTAACTATCAATTTCACTATTATTGTTTTTATAAAACTATGTATGGAAACTTAGCTTTGGAAGCTCCAGCTTATTGAGGTTTGAAATTCAATATAGTTTGTTTTTGTTTAAGGGTAATCAATCACTTAATATTAGTGCTACTAGCATGATAACACACACAAAAAATTATAATGTAAAAACTAACCAAAATTTCACATTTTTTTCTCTCTATCTCTTTCTATCTCCCTCTAAGTCTAACCAATTGGTTAGTTTTTATATTATAGTTTTTGTGTTATTTCACAAATCCACCCTTAATATTACTAAGAAATAAAACTTGATAGAAAAAGTGTTGAAATATTGTTTTCTTGAACTTTAATATTTATTTAGGATAATATTCGCTGGTGAAAGAAACCTAACACTACATACAACTTGGAGAATCTACAAGCATGATGATTACATAGCTTTAACAGGAGTAGAAAAAATAAAGTTGATCAAATAAAGAATATGGACAAAAGAACACGCCCGGACAATCATCACGAGATAACAAGACCTCATCTCTAACGATTATATAATACTATTTGTGTGTAGTGAAATCCATAAAACAAGAAGAAAATGTTTATAAAATTTATCATAATTTATTGGCCAAATAAATCATATATTCATATATTCGATAGTTTGAAGATAGATTATTTCAAAATGACTCGCCATTTAATTGTTAAGATGAAATCCAAAAACAATAAGAAAGTGTTTATAAAATATTTATCATAATTTATTGACCAAATGGACATATATTCATATATTCGATAGTTTGAAGATATATTGTTCAATTTCAAACTGGTTCTCCATTTAATTGTTAAGATGAGATCCAAAACGAAAAAGTCCCAAATAAATATACAATTTGTTTTGGGAAAATTGTCTCCTATACCTTGGAACTTACTAGAAATTTGCAATCTACACCAAAATTGTCAACATTTGAAAAATTCCATTTTTATGTATTAAAATGACAATTATATCCCTGACTTATCTTTACAAATTAATAATATTTGCTTTTATATGAAATTTTTTAATTTTTTTTTTAAATTAAATAATAACTAATTTATTTAAATGAAAATTTATTGGAAATTATTATAAATTAAAATTACAAATTTATCATTTATAATAAATTATAATTATGAATTTAATTTTATTTAATTATATAGTTTACGTTTTTAATTAGTTTAGATAATAATAAGTCAAATCGATGAACATAAAAAATTAAGTCAGTGGTTTGAACAAGTCGACAAAGTAAAAAATCAACCAAGGAATATATAAATCGACTGTTTAAAATAAATCGTTGGACAAACAAATTTAAGTCGACGAAGTCAACAAATTAAGTCAATAGTTCAAATAAGTCGACAATATAAAAAAACAAGCAAATTAAATGTAAATCGACGAAATTGTAATTTAAGTCGACGGTTAAAATAAAATAAGTCAATAGTTCAATAAGTCGAGAGGGTAAGAAATCAAACAAACGAAATATAAATTAACAATTTAAACAAGTCAACAGAGCTGCAAATTTAGTCGACGAAGCTAAAAAAAATAAGCCAGTGGTTAAATAAATCGACAAAGTAAAAAATAACCAATCAAATATAAGTCAACTGTGTAAAATAAGTCTAACATGGTTTTTATAATTATAATTTTAGCTTTTCTATAATGATTAATTAACATAATATTTTTTAAAAAAAATTGAAACTAAATACAAAATTTAAATTTCAGTTTAAGTTCAATAATTTTTAATTATTTTACATTGAAATAATAATTTAAAATATATGCAAGGATATTTCTGTATTTTTAAATAACAAAAATATAATTTTTCAATTTCTATAAAATTAAGTGTAGTTTTCAAATTTTCATTCAAATTTGGGGTAGTTATCAAAATTTCCCTTTTTCGTATACCAAGATCAGTCACAAAACACTTAGAAATATATTAATCATTAAATTAAATGTATAGGCAGGCATTTTAAAAGGTTTTGCAATAATCCATTTATTTGTTTTTTTTTTTTGAAACTTGCAATAATCTGAATTTGGATTAACAAATTTCCCCTTCTTTGTGTTTAAGAAATTGATTAGAAGGCCCATCATACCTGCATATTTCATTATACTAATTTAAATGCATATAACATGTTCAAAAAAAATTGATATATGTTTTTTACCACAATATATATATAGTGTTTATATAATTATTCTTTTGTAAACTAAATATGAAACCGTTTTATTCTTCTTTTGTTTTTCGCTCTTTTGAGGTACCCGTGATTAATCATTAGTCAAGATCAATTTGGCCTCTTTCTCCCTTTTTCTTTTGCATGTCGGGGCCTCCTTCGAACAAAGTTGTCGAAAATCATACACACAGCTACATTAATCTTCTTTATGCATCACTTAACTAATAATCAAATTTATAATTTTCTTTCATTTGCTACTCGTTACATCATTACATACATGTATAGACAAAACGAATACGTTAAAAGAAGTTTTTTCTTACATAATAAATACTACTACTCCATATTAATATAAACAGTGTATGTACATGTGTGTCCATTAAATTAAATAAATTAAATTCAATGTGGGAGATGGAGATTTGAGTCACGGCAGACAAAGCTGTCTCCTTCAGATCAGCCTTGGAATATGAACAGTAAAAATGAATAAATTGAGTTACTGATTTACACATTTTCATTTCTCGACATGATCATAGGAAATTGTAAAGTAATTAAAATTTCCTTGAAAACGGAACTAGAAGTAGAATATAGCTTTGGGATTACAAAATTTTTTTTGTTCAGACAAGAAAAATTGTCTATGTTAAAACAACCAATGTATAAATTTGCGTATTATCAATGTGTTAGTTAATGTAACAGCATAATTACCGAACAAAATGAAGTTCAATGTTCGGATTCTTTCCGGCAACAGAAGAAAAATCCAATTGCTCGGATTTAAAAAATGTCTTTTAGATATATGCACACTCACAGAGAACAATTCAGTTTCGAGATTCCAAAACATTTTTAACTAGTAGAATATACTGTATCAATAATTTCCCATTTATATTTTTGTTTTTTGTGTGTATGAACATGTGCATACAGAGCTTTAACTGGATATAAACTACTAAATAAATTGTTTAATTTGTCCAAAAAAAAAACTACTAAACAAATTATAATGTCCAATAGCAAATGTTCATAAGTTGTAAAAAAAGATTTCAAAGTCTTTAATGTGATATGGTGTAAAATGAGAATAATTTTCTTGCTTTTAATCGCCTTTTCAATTTGATTTTTAACAAAGTGATTTACAAAAACCATTAGACTTGCTTAATATTTTTATTTTTAATATACAAATTACCTTCCAAAAAAAAAAAATTGATACCAAACTTATCGAAGAAAATATCTCCTACCGACGAAAATATCTCCCACCGACGTTTTCAAGGTTTCTTGCCGATCTCGTTTCTGATCGGTGCCAGTGGCTAAGGTAGCACCGGTGCCGATCCCAGGGTTCGTGTCTTCCCCTGTTTTTTCTCTTTTCGGTTTTTCATCCACCCATAGAGATTTTTCTTCCTTTTGGCTTGAGATTTGGTTGTTGGGTGAGGTTAAGGTGTTGGGTGGGTGTGATAAGGGTTGCCGGTGGTGGTTTGTAGTAAAGATGCGGTGTATCCATATATTCGGGGTGCGCAAGTCTTTAATTCGCAAAAACCGCTCTAGATTTCATATCCCCCGTATTCTAGACTTTGATCGGAGATGGAGTTTTCGATCTCGTCGGAAAAGGTCGTTTCTCTTATGGTTTGGTTTGGGCTTTCTTCAATTAGTGTTGGCTTGTGAGTATGTATGTTTGTTATGGTCTCTTGTTAGTTGTTGTTTTCAGGCTCTGGTTTCCATGGAATTTCGGAACTCGGTTTGAATTTGTTGATTCTCGTTCTTGGCCGTGTTTTACATTTAAGTGGTTCAAGAGTAGTGTGTATTCGTTTGGTGTTCGGTGGATTTCAAATCAAGGAATGTTTCTTCATTTGATATGTCCTCTTCGCCAACGATTCGTGCTTTTAGTAGTCGTTTAAAGCCTTTGTTGGGGAGGTGTTGAGGAAGAAGTATTGGGGTAGGTCTCAGAATAAATCTTGAATCTCTCCTCGCTTCGGTTGCAGCCTTTGGGTTTGGTGGTGCGTGAGTGCCTTTGGTTTTGGGTCCGCCTTGGTGATGTTTCATTGTTGTGGAGGTATCTTCCCTCTATTCCTTTGTCTTTAGGGTGGAGTTGTAGTTATCAAGAGATGCAGTGGTGTCGTTCGTTTTCTCTGCTCTTGCGAGGAGGTGGTTAGTCTTCAATCATTATTGTTGGAGGCTAGTTTGCAGAGTGTCCGCGTGTTAGAGAAGACGATCCTCTTTGGCGGTTTTCCTTCTAGAGGCGAAAGTGTCTCTTTGTGTTTCTTGTTGGCACCATTCCCTGGTTGTGATCAAAGGTTATCGAGGAGATGGTGTCTCGGATTGATTCATGGGGTTGACACTTGAATTTCTTCTCTCGTTTTAAATTACCAGTATGTTTGATTTTGGTTTTTTTTTATGCATTCCATTCTGTTTGCTTGTGGTTTGGGCTTGCTCATGTCACTCCAAAAGCCTTATGATGTAAAACTCGTTCGATCTTGGTTTCGGTAGTTTTTGTTAATAAAATTCAAACAGATGGAAAAAAAAAAGATACCAAACTTAGAGGTTTCTACCGTATATAGAATTGTCATTTTAACGTTTTCTTCAACATTTTATTATGGTAAGCTACTATAGGGAAAACTGTTGCTATGTACTTGCATTTTGGTTGTCCATTCATGGCTTATATTTTACGACATAGAATAGATAATCTAACGTCATTCAATAGAAACCACTTAAGTGTTTTGAAAATAGACAAATATAAGTGTATATATATCGGTAGAGAAATGTGGAGGAAGTGTTGGGAAGATGAGAGGGGTCAAAGGAAGAGAGTTATAGGGATGGTCTATTTCTCCAAACAAAGTGGTAGGAAATTGATTGGCAATAAATGTTGTCTGAATCCTACATAATTTAAATATGTGCGTTTATACTTTCCAGATCTTATACTGTTTAATTCCAGCTTGTGACCAATATAAAAACCAATATCCTACATTATGCTACTATATATTACTACGGGTGTCAAAATGGGTTATTACCTATGGGTTACCCGAATCCACCCGCTGTTTTAGTGCGTAAGGGTTATATTTTTTTACCCATATAAATAAATGAGTTTTGTTGGGTTACCCTATTGGGTTCACGGGTTTAATGGGTAAACCCATTAGGCTTATGGGTTACCCACGGGTTAAGCACAAAATATAAATAATATATATATAGATTTATATAAATTAGCCTAGGGTTTTTCGGTTTTCTTACGTAAACAAAAATTAGGGTTTTCTAATACTTATACAAAAATTAAGCTCTACTTTGTACGAGATCATGGTTATATGGTTTTCCAAGTGATGAAAAAGGTAAATCATTTATATTTACTATATTAATACTAGTTGCTAAATTATCCAAGTTAGTAAATACTTCTCTTATTATTTGTAGACATTGAAAGTGATGATGAGAACAACGAACCAGCTGGATCTAAGGAAGGAGAGGAACCGAAGAAAGATTAAAGTGCTTTTTAAAATTAGTTTTATTGGTTTTGTGGTTTTTCTGTTTTATTGGTTTTATGATTTTACTAGTTTATTTTAAGATACATTGGTTTTATGGTTTTTCTATATTATTGGTTTCTTTCTTGTTTAAGTTAAAAACTTTTGTTGGATTTATAATAATTTATAAATTATGTGTTGGGTTTTTATAAGTTTATTGTGTGATTCGATATATATATATGGGTACCCATTTAACCCATTAAGCCAATGGGTTTCATATAAATGGGTTTGAGTATGAAAATTCTATCCATATAATAAATGTGTTGGGTTAAATCCGCCCACGAAAATCTCGTATCCATGCGGTTTTGGATAGGATTGGGTCGGGTTACCCATTTTGACATCCCTAATATTACTCACTAAAAAGGGCTTTGTAAATATATATTTTTCATACATCTCCCAAACTATTTAATATGTTTGATGCAATCCTTATCAAATCTTCGTTGTTGTCTATATACATGTGTTGTTCGATGCTAAGATCAATATTGTAATATGCACAAAATATTCTATCAATCTAATGTATGTCAAAGTTGTTTTTAAGAATAGTCTACGAAAATAATAATTAATTCACATGATTTACGGATTAAGAAATTAGATTTGGCTCAAACACATAAAAAAAGATGTGACCTTGAATGTGAAATGAATATAAAAGAAGCAAGCATGTGCACGATTTTGATTGGAAGTGTTGATGAAAGTTGGTTGAGTTATTTGTGTGAGAGTGTGTGTAGAAGGAGAGAGATGGTCAAAGGAAAAAATGAGATGTCAAATCAAAAACAGTAAGTAAGTAAGTGAGAGAGAGAAAGAGAACTGTTGGTACCATCAATCTTTGCTCCCAAATCTGCCCAACCCATCACACCCTTAGGGCTCCACTCTCTTCTCTTTTGTTTTTTTCATATCACTCTCCTTCACATTACTTTTTGCCCCTCCCTTCTTTCACCCACTTATCATCAGCTTCATGTACATTCATACATGTGTAGATACATCACTGCATGCATACGTATGCATTTACAGCACTCTGTAAAGGAATATTCACTGTTGATGAATACCTTTATACATATATAACACTGAAAATTAGGTCAATATCTATGTTTATTTTGCCTAAATCGAGATATGATCATTTGGTTTCGAATTTTAAGATAAGAATTTAGAAGTGAATTATATAGAAGATAAAGAGGGTGTCATGTTCCGTCAACAAGCAAATATATGTCTCTCCACTAACCAAAAAGGAGAAGAGAAAAAAAAAGAGCATAATGAAAAAGCTCTTTGCAGGAAGAAAAGCTTATCTTTAACTGTAATCTTAGTTGCACAATCAGATCTAAATTGGATCTTGAATTCTACATTACCAACAAACTGACACACGACAAAATAAACTATAACTACAATCACAAGAAAATCACTTGTATAGTCTGGTGATTTTTTTTCTTAATAAGATAAATAATTGGTTTTAATTGGTTTGCATTCCCGTTAATAAATGCAAATTGTCAAAAGAAACAAACAAGTTTTTTTATTGAATAACGATGTACTATATAATACAATTATTCCAACGTCATATCTAAATATGTAGTATTGAAATCGGTCTTCCGGTCGAAAAGCAACGTCGATGAAGACGTGTTGTTCGAATATAATCAACAACATTATACAAACTAACAATTGTTTTGGGAAACCATATAAGAAATCTTGGTAAATATTTCATTGTTTCCAAGTATTTGTAACCATTTAAAAAAATTGTCGAACATACAAGGTATTTGACAAACAAATCAATGCAACAATATTGAAATTTTTTTACTATTAATCATTGGAGAAATTAATATACACAAAAAAAATAATTAAAAAAATATGCTTTTATTCAAGTATCACAAAGAAAAGATAATTAACAAAAAAAAACATATTGCATATAAATTTTCATATTCTCATCACATCATTTAAAAACAAATAAATGGAAGTATGCTAATATGTATAATTGAGATTTGATCATCCTAAGAAAGTTCTGCACTCGAGTAGTAATATTCTCTAGTGTCCATACTCTCATTATTCTCCATGATGGCACTAGAACATTAAGTATCATATCATTATTTAAGTATTCTTATAAAATAATTTCAAAGATAACTCCACCAGAAAAACAAATATCTTTTGGGAATAAAAAAAACTAGATTCTATTATTTCTCAAACTAAAATGTGGAAATGTTCATTTTGATCTGGAATATATATATGGTATATTTAGAGAAGATTCCTAACATAATGCATGCATGAATGTATTATGTATAGCATCTACTTTTCTAGTATCTACTATCCTAACAAATATAATTCAAATGTTTATGGTTTATTTCCTTCTAAACGAAAGGTAAGATCAATGACAAAGAATAATATATACAAATAAAAACCGTGGACAACCTCATAAGTTAGAGTTCTACATTGTCTTGTGATCTTGATACAATTGAACGAGAAATTAAACTAGAGATACAATTTCAAATGTATCCAAGTGAATTGATTCGATTTTTTTTTCTATGATCAATTGGACGATATAGCTCTTACTTAAAAAAGCCCTACCGCCATCAAAACTTGGTCCATAGATTTAGGCATTTTTATAATTAATATATACCGAATTTACTAAATACTTATACTAACTTATATAAGCTATTTGGACTGCATTGACTCATGATCATTGTCTAATTGTTCTACCTCAGAGGCAGGCTCATCTTCTTCATCAAACCCATCAATACCATAAGCTCCATGACCATTACCAAAAGCCTTGATGTGATCTTTGAGAGATCTCTTGTGCTTGAAATCAGATCCACAAATGCAATACCAGAGCTTCCCACAATTCTTCTCATGTGTTCTCCAGTCCCCTCGGACCGCGAAAGCCTTTCCACATTTCCTACACATGAAGGGTTTGATCCCATGTTTCCTCTTGTAATGTGTTTGAAGTGTTCTGAAGTCTTTGAGAGGCTTGGCCCTTGGATGGTCAATGTTGTTGCGGCAGCCCGGTGCGCAGCAATAGCAAGGAAGCCGCAGCATTCCCGTTGGCTGCGTTCCCCTTAGAGACTCGGGTCCTTTTCTGTATTGTGATCCATGTCCCCACATATGCATCTATACAAAAATAAATCATGTATATATATAATCAGCTAAGTTTTGAATAACTTATAGTATGTTGAAAAGGTTGAAACATTTTCTTATGATATGTCTATCATTGCCATACTAGTAACATGTGATTACTCTAACCAGCATACATAGATTAACTCGGAGATCAAGCTTGAAGCCTAAGTAGAAAGACAACAAGATTTCATCCAACAGAGATGTACTAAACAAAATGCTGAAATGTAATGAAATATAGAAATAGAAATTTTCTATTTCTATATACAACAATAAGATATATATGGTTTCATGAACGAAAAAATAATTAAATAAATAAGATATGTAAATGCATGCTTAGGTAAAAAAATTAATCAAAGGTAAACTAAAAAACAAGATTCTTAGTTCATATATTCAACACAAAAAATGAAGCTAATTGACTATAGGTATGTGAGTTTGTACGAGTACTGTTAAATTACACGTTAGACATTAAAAGAGTCTCATACCAAAAAAAAAAGATGACACACTTGCCAATATTGTAGAGAAAAGCAGCAAAGCCACAGAGACTCTGAAAGTACTAAAGACATAAAGAACATTTACTGTCTTGTTCAATCTCAGTCTCAGTCTTTACAGTCTCAAGTCTCTCGGTTCTTTGTAATGCAATGATTTATTCATGCATCATAGATCAAAGACACGTCATTTGATTGATTTGAAAAACAGTATGTATAACATTTTACCTGATTAAAGGTGAAAACTTTTGTTTTTTCGAGGAAACTTAACGAGCAAACAAATTTTCTTTGGTTTTTTTCCTTTTGTGTTTAGTCGAAAAACAAAAAAAGAAAAAGAAAGCGAATTTCTTCAAAACATAAGTATATAAAAATTTAGATTAATGTGAGTTTAGATTAAGAACCTGCATGTTGTTGTATCTATTGAATGTTTTGAAGCAAACAGGACAAGAGAACTGAGTAGGACCAATGAGAATTTGAGAAGGTGTAGGGATCCAATATTGACCCTTGTTGAGTCTACTTATTCTACATCCACCGTCTCCGGCGAGTGAATCTTCATCGTCGTCTTCTCCGGCGTCTTGGTCAAGATCTTTCTTATGGTTAGTATTCTCATGATTGTGATGAGTGGTCCTCGAGGAGGAGGAAGAAGAAGACATCATGAGCAAAGTAGCCATATCTTGAGCACTAGGGCTTGGTAAGCCTATGTGAAGAGCAACGGTGACGTCATGGTCATCGTCATCATCGAAGTTATGATCATCTTGATGATGATGATCGTAGTCAACATCCATGGAGGTTGATGGTGGTTCTTGGTTATGGTCAAGGTGATGGTCTTGGTGTTGTTTGTTGGCAGGGCTAAGGCTGAGGAGAGGGAGGGCTTCACGGAGTGGAGGAGAAGGAGGAGGAGTTTGTGGTTGTGGTGGTGGAGGAGGACGACGGAGGTCGCCGGAGTGAGGGAAAAAGAAGAAGGAAGAAGGAGGAGGGTTAGTGGAGGAATTAGGGTAATGGTGAAAAGGGTTAGACTTGAACCAATCTGTGAAGAAATTGGAATAAGGATCAGTCATGGTGAAGAGAAAGAGAGAGAGAAGAGAATAGTTTTGAGACTTGTGAGATTATCTTTATACAAGAGACAGAGATGGAGATGAAGATGGAGATGGAGATGGAGATTGTGATGGGATGGGGATAGAGAGAGAGTTATTTTTATTTATTTTTTGGTTAGAGAGAGAGAGAGAGAGTTTCTTTGGGTGAAATAGAGATATTATTTAAGTATTGAAGTGAAAACTAAAAACAGACTTCAAAGAAAGAAATAAAAAGGTCAAATACGAATGTGTATATTAGTCTACGCTAAGTAATTATTTCATCCAGATATGTAGGTCCTCATTCTTTGCTAAAACTTTAAAAGAATTGTTTGTAACAATATTTAAGGTGATGGTTATGTTAAAAAGAACCTGGTTTGGGAAAAACGGTGCGGTTATAAGACTGTTTTGGGAGACTAACTAGGCTGGGCAAAAAATTCGTTAAAACCGATTCGATCCGTGATTCCTTTTGATCCGAACCAAAAAATTCGAATATCCGCAAAGTTTCGAAGCAAAGTAAATACTAAAATAGGCGATCCGTCAAACACAAAGCAAATCACAAATAGTATTTTTAAAAAGACCATTATCAGATCCGATCCGTATATATATACAAACACATATGTCATTTATATAAAGTAACATGTAAGTCTAATGTGTATAATTAGGTTTTATTGTTAACCCATTTATGTTCATTAAATATTTAATTTTTATGATGATTAAATTACAAAAAATAAAAAAAAATTATTAAAAATAATAACAGATCGGATCGGATAATCGCGGATATCTCAAAAATTTTTTGGATATTTGATTTTTCACGGATCGAATCGGATATCCGCGGATAACAAAAAAAAATTTCGGATATCTTAATTTTCGGATATCCAAAATTCACGGATCGGATCGGATCGGAACGGAAAATCAAATACCCGTTTAACACGGATCGGATCATGGATACCTGTATTTTCCCGGATATTTGCTCGGTGCCAGGCTAAGAGTAACATTTATAGAGTATACAGTATACACGTACTTTTTACATTTTAGTGGCTGATGGTGTTATGGTGTAAAACAAAATAAAATAATATATGTACATTTGATATTCACGATATTAAATAAACAGCTTTTCTTGGTGACAAACAGTTTGGACAAGTTCTAATTTGACTAGTAATCATAAGATATGATTATGTAAGGCCTAATATATAATTCTATAGAATAGGCACTAATATTGTGTTCATCATTGTATAATATAAGAGGAATTTTAAATAACCATATTTAAACCATATAAGTACTAAAATCATGCATTAGAAACACTTTTGATGAGTGTCTATTATTTTTAATTAAATTTAATTCATTTTTAGATACTTTTGGGTCTAATGTTCCAAAAAAATCCTAAATGAGACATTTAGTCTTGTTTTGGATATATAGGTCTAAAGTTTAATCTGAATTTATTAATTAGACACACCCATTTAGATCCCATTGTGTCTCTAATGAATATGCTCTAAGTATTTCACGCCGGTAGATTATGTATTTTTTTGGGTCACTATGGATTATGTACTTAGAAGCATCAATGGCTGCAATTTCATATAATTAGGTTAAAATGTAGATAAAGATAATATCAGTGTCGTCCATTGAGCATTAGGGCTAGCTAGGTGGAAGAGTAAAATATTATTCCGCAAAAAAAAAGCCATGCACCAAAGACAGTAATCTTAGCCAATATGACAAAACATAAAGCTATTCGATCTTTAATAAATTGGCTGCATGGGTAATGGGAAATTATTTCTATGAATACCACAAAATCGTAGTAGTATTTTTTTCATATAACATAAATTAACTACGTATTTGACAAAAAAATTAAAATAATACATAAAGCATATGAGGTGCAGAAACATCATACACAGATAATGTCACTGCTTTTCGGAGATTGGCTCTCATCCCAAACAAATTTTCTTATTTTAAAAACCTTTTGTCGAATCAGCAACTAAACCATGGAGCTCCTCACACCGGTTTAATCCCGGTTTAGTGAAATACAAGAAAATTTTAGTCAAAAAAAAAAGAAGCCTTTTCTCCCAAAAATAAAAGGCCATTTCTTATCAGTTTGAGACTTCAAAAATAGTTTAAAAACAGGTTAGACTTGTTGGACTAGTTACATAAAATTGTGACGTCTTTCCTGATCGTCCCTGGCTCATTAATAAATATATGTTTAGCAGTATAGGACACGATTCTGATGTTACCCTAGACTTTCATATTTTTTGTTAACTATGCAATGACTATATAAATATCAGGATTGTTTACTAGAGAGAATTTTTTTTGGGGACCAAATAGTGTATTCACTAAAGATTATGATTTAGTTTCAACTTATGAAAATATAGAAAAGAAAAGAAGTTAGATGAATATTCCCTCCCTCATATTTTTTTTTTATCAACTACCCTGTAAACAATAAATAGTATAACATGATAATTTGCGATTTTTGTGCTAGAATTGAAGTATTGTCCTGATTTTTGGTAGTTTTGAGATTTCTTTTAGTCTTTTAGAATATAGATTCACACATAATGGTTGTCCTCATCATAAAATTTAACTATTAAATAAACAAGAAAAAAAAAGTTGAAACCACACATGGAAAATTTGTTCTTTTTTAATTTGCTAATCAAGTACGAGGACCCGAGGAAAACTGAAATGTATTCGCAATAATTAAGCTTTTGGGGTTGTGATTGTCTATTCTACATGCATGATTAATAAGATAAAACCAATAAGCTTATATATTACTAACCATTAGATTTAAGAGATTTGATATTAGGGATTTTTTGTACGAAAAAAAAATGGGGAAGCAATTGCATTGGTGTGCGCATCAATGGTCGGCCTTCCCTCAAACGGTAAGATCATTGAATGTCCAAATCCCCACCGCAGATCCTGCCCCACTGTTTCTTTTCTTTCTTCCCTTACTTTACCCAATACAATATCTATAGTATAATTCTATGTTATAAACACCAAACACAATTAGATATTAAAACCGATGAACAATTGGAAGAATGAAATATTGGTCGAATAAATATACGGAGCAAATCTATATTTTTGCAGAAAACTATTTCTTTATTGTCGGTGAAATCAAAAGCACATTATTTTCTTAGTTATGCGGGATTGTGTATTTAGATACGAAATGCAATTGTATCGTTGGTGAAGATTAACAATCAAAATCATAGTAGAATTTCTGTTTGCTTAAAAGATGTTGATTTTGTGAGTATATAGTCTAATAATTTGTTGATGTGGTCGATACATTATCATCTAGATTCAAATCCGCCATAATTGATGTTGATAAAACAAAAAAATCATTTACAATCTAGACCTCACTATTTATTTAAACTATTCGTGTTTACAGTACCAGAATTGGCATTTATCAATTTTAATTAATATATTATAATTGGGATAATTAGACATCTACGATTAATACCGAAAATTAATAAACATCATGATCTTAAATTGATTGCCATAATAGTGTTTTCTTATTTGTGAAGGCATAATTTTGGTTCTATATATCCATCAAGACACTATTTATGCACAAAACCGACCACATGTTCGCAAAGAACATTTCATGTTCACTGTTGCAATTGTAATGTTGTTTTTTGGCAATATATGTAGGTTATAAACACGAGTACTATTTTCACCAGTAACATCTGCATTGGATTTCGACCTCATCTTTAATTCGACCGACCGGTTAATTATGTTAAAACACATTCACATCACAACTTGATCAGTTAAAGCATTTATCTATATAGATGTATGACCAATAATTCGTATATTGGAAATGAATTTGCCTAATACCTTGATAGTATTCGTGGTTAAATAATTATGTTGTGAAATTTCTTTTATGGTTAAATTTTTTCTGTCGACTTATGGTTAAATAACCTCGTCCGCTCTCGTCTAAATTCTTAAATCTCTTAACGCATCTAACCGCATTTTTTTCCGAACTATTTTCTTATGTCACAAAAAAAAACACTTGGATGTAATAATTCCACATGATAGTGGAAAATACCTAATTTAAGAGCTTATAGTAATAATAATTACGGATAATCCTAGTATGAAAGTTGAGAAACATTCTTTTGGAGTTGATATAATTTGGGTCTTAGTAGGTAAAACACATATTGAGTAGAATTTCAACGCAATAAGACTTCGGGCCTTCTACAAGAGGATGGGCCCTCACAAGCCATACCTTGTGACTATATGTATGTGTGTCTCTTGTGACTCTTTGTATGTGTTTTATACATCTATATATGCATGAGAAGGAGAGAGAAGCCATCACCATGGTTTTATGCCCCTCATTGTGCTTAGATTTTATTCTAGATGTGACGTTTTATGTACATATATGTTCAAAGTTTAAAAATTATGTGTCGGGTCATGGCATCATAAATTCTCTATATAGAACATTTATATTGCATGTGATCTTTCTTACTTGAAACAGTTTTATGAATAGCACAACTAAAGGTTTAAATAGTGATTCTGTTTGTTGAGGTCGAAATGGTCGTTCTTGTATTTTCTTGCTCAAATGATTTTTGTGAGTCGGATTAGGTTCCAAACAAAATTTTTGTTTACAAAAGGATTGGTAGGACACAGTCAAGCGTCGCTAATTTAGTGTTTGATGCTTTATTTTTCAAATAATTGAAAATTTGTATTGGTTAGTTTATGGATCAAAATCTTTAATCTATCAAATCTTTTGAAAAACAATAGTCGGAATCTAATAGCTTATAGTTATTATACATTAATATCATTATTTTGCATCTTCGTTTCTGTGTTTTTTTGTTTGTTTGCATTAACCACGTTTGTTGTAGTCGTTCATCCATTTTTATGTTATGCACGACTCTCTCTGTATAATATTTCAGACCCGAAGACAGTTTTTAATATATATGTTAGTGGGGTCATTGTGGAAGAAAAATAGTAAGCTACTAATTTTTTTTTGGACAATTCAAATTTAAAGGAAGTGTACCACAAACTCTAGGCTTCACCTAATGTGTATATCACCTACTCTTTTGTTAGTATTATGCTTATTTACATATACACGATCGCATGCACATAACACTCATGTCAATCTAGTATAATTATTCTTATCATTTGTTATCCCATCATAGATAGGAGCGTATTGTATCATTTAAACCATCATATAAGTTGATATAATCGTATATTCGTATTTTTATATCTAAAAACGTAGCAAGTGTGTTTGTTAAATTCCCAAACTTTCTCTTTCCTCTAAAGCAAAAGGGCGAATATTTAGAAAAAGAAGAAAAAATTGAGTGCATCATTCAAATAAAGTATAAATAAAATCTTTAGACCACCTTTTCTCGTTTGGTGGGTACACATACGAGAAAATTAGTGAAATTCAAGAAAGCAAGAAAAAATTTCTCCAATGATCTAAACATTAACAAAAAGAAAGAATTGCTAAAACTAAACCTAAACTTAACTACTCTAATGATTTAAGTAGAAATTTTGTATAGTTTCACTTGCTTTTTATTTTTAGTTTTTGTCGGTTATAAACATGGATGATAATATTCCATATTGAATCCACCCTTTTAAGACATTATAGTATATGATTCTAGCTACTTTCATTTTTTTGTATTGATCTTATAGAATACTTTAGGTTGTTTTGGAATTGATACATGATGGGATTTTTTTTTCACTGGTCATCGATTTTAACCTGACTGGATAGTTAATTAGATTTGGTCATTGCATAATTTATCCGACAACAACATATCTTCAAAACCGTTTACATTTCAACCTATACATCTGTTGACTTATATTTTGGGTTTTTTTTTTCATGACTAATTCAATATATGTTCTTTATATATACCATCAACTTCAAAAATTGAGGTTGACTTGGAACTAGATTTCAATCAAAAACAAAATAGACGAATGCACATAATAAACAGAACGACAAAGTTTGCTTATTCCAATTCATCCTCAAGAATGAAAACCATAAACAAACGCACAAGAACCGAAAAATGAATATAGCATTCACATATGCGCAAATCTAAAACTATTTCGATACATCGCTCATCCTCTTATATTGAATCATCCTTATAGAATCAAATCTTGATCGCCAAACTAACTATTCTAGACGCACCACAGCCTCATACTAGAAGTTTTACGATCTCCACCCGAAGAAAACAATATTTTTAATGACCAACGAAGCGTTATATATTATCATACAAAATGATTCCTAATTAATCTTTCAAAAATAAACTCGACTTTATCTTTCATATTTTAAACAAATAGAACTCTTGATCTCTTTTTCTGCTTTCTGTTCTCCAAAATCGTCAAAACTTACTTTTCCAAAAAGATTTCTTTTGTAATACACAGCTCTTTTTCGGAATTCATATTTCAACAACTTCTCTCATGAACTATTTTTTTTTTTTTAATTGTCTCTCATGCACTATTGCTCTGTTACTTTCAAATAACGTTTCGAGAATCCATGGTTCTAAAGTAAACGGCCACTTAAAATCCAAAAGAAACTCGTTTTAAAAATGAAACCCTCATAATAACCATTGTAGAATATTTAGATATAAAATAAACTCATGACAGAATTTTTTAAATAAAGAAAACTAATCGTTGAAGCTTACTTAATATTAGAACACATGTATTGGTGAGCTAGGCATGGCTAGATTCAGAGGCCACAAACGAACATATTGACACTCAAATTTAAAATTATACACATAAGAAGCTAATGAAAATAATTAGTGAAAATGAAAGGAACAAATAAACTATTGAGTCTTGGGTTTGGGAAAGAAAGAGCAAATGTTAGTGAAACATGCAAGCATTTTTTCAGCAATGGAAGACATTGATCTGAGTGGGCGTGAAAGTTGAAACACATATCCAATGCTAGATCATCAACTAATTGTGAAAAAAGTAATATATAATGCAATGAATTAAGATAACAATAATTGATTTTTAAAGAGAAACTATAGGGAGAGTACGTAATAAAAGAGATGTCGGAAGAAGTTGACCAAATTTACGAGGGGGAGACTAGGGCTGGACAAACATACCCGGAACCGAAAAAACGAACTGAAACTGATCCGAAATTATCCAAACCGAAACCGAATTAAACTTTTAAGAATATCCGATGGATTTTATATGTCTAGAACTAAAAGAACCGGAACCGAACTGAGAACCAAATGGTTATCCGAAATATCCGAAACATAAATTAATCGATAGATATATATATGCATAGTTTGGGTATATTTTACAATTTTATTTTGTTATGTTTACGATTAATTCGGTTAGTTCAAATATTTTTATCTACTGGTACGTAGTGCGGATAAAAGTAGTTAATATAAGTGTATTGTTTTTTATTATTAAAAACAAACACTATTTTTTTGATAATTTAGGGTAGTTTGGATAAAAAATACTCGGAATCGAAACAAAACCGAATGAAAACTTAAAGTTTTGGGTAATTATTATAAGAACCAAAACGACCCGAAACCGATTGGAACCGAACCAAAACTACTTCGTGCCCATTAGGCCTGGGCGCAGATCAAATATCCGAAATTACAGTATTTGTGACTCGATTTGTTTTTCACGGATATTGAATTTTTTGATTTGCTTTGCTTTGAAAAAATTCATATATTTGGACGTACGATATCCGGATTTTTACCGGATATTTGCGGATATTCGGATACTCGCGGATATTCGTTTTAGACGAAAAAACGAAAGGAAAACATTTTTTTTAAATTATTCTTTTAATATAATATTTAAACTATTAAGTAAAAAATAATATAAACTATGTAATTTTAGGGTTAATTAGGTGTATAATAGGTTGGAGGTCTTTAATTAGGTGTATAACATGTTCTAATTGAAAATTAGTTGTATAACACCCATTAAACAAAAATGATTAAAGTACCCTTAATGATCTTATTAGTTATAGATAATTGACTATTATGTTAATTAAAATAGTTGACTATTATGTTAATTAAAACATTGTCTGTGTAAAGTGATTCTTATTTATAACACCCATTAAACAAAAATGACTAAAATACCCTTAATGATCTTATTAGTAATAGATAGTTGACTATTATATTAATTAAATTAGTTGACTATATGTTAATTAAAATAGTTGACTAACATAGTCTATGTAAAGTGTTTCTTATTTAAGTTATAATATAGTTTACTTTGTGCTTAATTCACAATGATTATAGTTGACTATTTATGCATGCATAGTCAGTTATTCGTTTTTTTTTTACATTTATCTGCGAATAACCAACTATCATAGTTGACTATGTAACACATTTTCTATGTAAACCAGTGTTTGTTATTCTAATTATAATACAATTTATTTTTTGATTAATTCACTATGATTATAGTTAATTACTTATGCATGCATAGTCGGCTATCCAATCTGCGAATAACCAGTTATCATATCAAAACATAGTTGACTATTGTAAGTGAAAAATAAAATAAGAAAACATTTATTATTATTTTTAAGAAAAGAATATGGAAATACGCTGATTTTTAATTAAAAAATTAATAACTACTTAATTTTACTATAAATATATCCGTTCATTGTATTGAAAATGTTAAAAAAAATGCAAATAAATATTGTAAATCTATTATACTCCCTCCGTTCCTTTTTGTTTGATGTTCTATAATTTTCACACTTATTAAGAAAACACATTAATTCTTAGTTATAAATGTTTTTTTTTTGTACTAAACAATATTCTATAACTTTAGCCCAATATTAATCCAATAAAACCAATTAATGTGTCTTAAAATTTACAATTCATCATTATCTTTTTATTAAAACTGCATTGAGAATGTAAAAATTCAATCTTTTAGAAATATTTTTTTTTCCTAGAATATCAATTAAAAGAAAACGGAGGGAGTATAATATGTACATATATGTAATTTACGGATCGGATCGGATATTCGGATTTTGAAAATTAGTATTTGTGATTTGCTTTGCTTTAGACGGATCGTAGATTTTACTATTTTCTTTGCTTTGATTCATAACGGATATCCGGATTTTTTGGTTCGAATCAAAACGGATTTCAGATCGGAGCAAATTTAACGGATAATTTACCCAGCTTTAATACCTATATGGGTCGTATACCTGGAACCGAATAGTACCACCCGAAACCGAACCGAATACCCATGCCTAGGGGAGACTTTCAAGACAGCACGAGGGGAAGTCTCAAGAATCAAGACGTCGTCGTTTTCTTCGCTCACTCTTGTGTTTTGAATTTTTCTCC
Organism: Draba incana; assembly: GCA_963576765.1. Classification (NCBI taxonomy): domain Eukaryota; kingdom Viridiplantae; phylum Streptophyta; class Magnoliopsida; order Brassicales; family Brassicaceae; genus Draba; species Draba incana. The sequence goes on from OY755216.1 coordinate 5,939,325, forward strand.
AAACATCCTTTTTTAATAATTGATGTACTATATACTGTCAAATCAGAATGTGTGGAAGGGAAAAACTTTCTCCTATGTAATTCCAAAGACCTTAAATTTCGATGTTTGTCCTATGTATCTCATGATTTTAGAGTACAGTACACAAACTTGACACAATTGATTTTGTAGACAAGAAAATAAAAATAAGAAAATAAAAAAATATTTTTTTGACCGAAAATGTTTTTACTTTTCCAACGTATGAAATTCAAATGAAACTAAAAAAAAAGTAAAACCCTTCCCAATTCGTTGTGGAAGAGGTTTCTTTTTCGTATAACTATTTTTGTTTTTTGAAAATTTGATTGCAATGATAGAAATATGTTTATTGTATATTGGCATCACAACAATATATGTATTGCAAGACTTGTGAAAAGATGTTAGGTTGATGATAAACTAGAAGACGTATTTCTGTCAATACATTTTTTTCGAGTAATGATTCAGTCACACAAGTTAGCAAGCTACACAACTTGATTATTTGAGAGAATAAAAGGTCCTAAATACAATTAGGTAGAAATTTATACATTCATACAAGATCGCAAGTAATACACATCAAATCAGATTCAAATAAAGTGGGTTAATGCATACAAACAAGATCGTAAGTAAAACACATCAAATCAAATTCAAAACGTCACTCAAAAATGCAGTACTTGCCTCCAGACGTTTTCTCAATATGTCGGCAGATACATCTATCCATTTATGGGGGAAAAAAACAGAATGTATAAATTAAAATTAAAACAAAGAAAAGAAACTACAAATATTCAATTAATGAGAAGATTTGGGCAGTAGGCTCCACCTTAAGATTTGAAAGACAAAATCAACCTCAGAGTTCCACTCTCTGCATCAAATCGAAGCATCCGGTTCCTGAAAGCGCGGGTAAACCAAGACAGATCCTAGCAGAGGGGGTTTCTAATCTGTCCACTTCCCCATGAGTAGCTGCTTGGACAATGAACTTAGTGGCTGTTTCAAACGTCATTCTACAGAATGGAGAAGTTGATTCTGCAATTCCTCCCATACGGCTCATTGGACGGTATCCACCAGAAAAGGTCATGTAATCCGCAATGAGGTTCAGATGTCTGATGCTAACAGAAATACCGTATGATTTGAAGACATGGTTGATTTCTCTGATGATGGTTTCTCTTGCTGCTTCAACTCCAAAAGTGTTTAGCATGTCGTGAATGCTGTTGCTGTACAAGTACCTGACGTCAAGCTTGTCTTGGAATTTCCAGAGCGCAAGGAAATCAACTCCCGATGCGTGGAGAGCTGGTGAGGCTTTCTTTTCATCATTGGAGATTTCTTTTCTCTCCTTTGGATTGTCTCCATAGTAGATCACTTGAGGATCACCACAATTAGCTACCGTGGATCGTTCGATTTTCCCTGAATTCTGGATGTAAACCTTCTGTGCTGTTTTCTGAGCAATCTGTATGACAAAAAAAAACCAAAATGAATACGCTTTCATTATATAGTGAGGGCTTAGCACACATTGAAAAGTAGAGTAATAGATTTAACAAAAGGGTACCTGAGCAAGTAAGATATGAGGCTCGTCTGTAGGAAATTTGAAATGGACCTTGAATGTTTCTCCTTTGAATCTTTTGAAGATATTTCTGTGTTTGCGTTTTGAATCAAATTCCCGTCTGTTCTTTTTACTGCCTTTTTTACCATTATTTTCCGCGTTTTCTGGTTCCAGATTCTCTTCCTTGCTAACATCTGCCTCTTCCTGCGGTTCTGGAGTATCTTCCTTGCTAACTTCTGCGTTCCCATCCTCGTTATCCATCTCAGGGTCCTCTACTCCACTAATTGACGACGGTTCGTTCTTCTCATCCTCATCGATTTCCTCATAATCCATCTCATCCCTTGACTGCTTTTTCTGCTTCTGTGCATCTGAGCCAAGATCATCAACCTCTGTACCCTCACCCTCGTCATCATCATCATCATCTTCAGTCTGCTTTCCACCTTCAGAATCATCATTATCCGTTTCATTTCCAGATTTTGAACTGGTGTACTGCACTTTTATGCCCCTCATTCTGGAGAGCATTCTGATGTGAGTCTCTATAGCGTCCTCCAACTTCCTCAAGAAATCAGCCATCATCGTCTCTTCCCAGTCTTCTACAGTGATATCAGTGCGCTTCGGATAATGCTCTGGCTTGTAGAGATTTATTTTAAGCTTGTGAATACTACAAACTTCACCTTTATAAACTGCATACGGCACAACTGAAAGTTCCATATTCTTTATAATATCTGCCACCATAATCTTCCTCAACTTATCAGTAATAGCCTTTGCATGATCCCTGCACAAACAACAAATCATAAAAGTTAGAATACTTTAACGTGAAATATCTCTCCAAGATAAATGCCAATGTAACTAAACCAACTTACTTTGTTTTGCCCTTCAGCAACGGGCATGTCATTATTGGTGTTTTAATGTCTACCGCAGCAGTCATCAAAATCTCTTGTAAACGCGGAATTCCAAGTGTCACATTCATCTCTCCACGTCCAGCAAGATGGAAAGTATTCAGCCTGTAAATCGCGAGAGCAAAGGATTTAGTAAGCAAATATTTCTCGAAGGATGCAAAGACATAGGCAAAAGCAGCAAGCATCCTAATATTATTTTGGAAATCGAGAGTTATAAATTCGAGACCACAACATAAGAAAGGAAAATAACTCACGTCATCTGGGTTGATGGCTCCCCTACAGATTGGGCAGCAAGTACACCTACAGGCTCCCCAGGCTGGGCGAGACTAGCGAAGAATTTTGACTTCACCAGTTTCAGTACTTCTTCTTGTCCCACCAATTTAGCAGCAATACGTTCATTTAAAGGCATTGCTTCTACAAACTTCTCAGCTCCATTCTTAAGAGTAATAGGCAAATCAGTGATGTAACTACTGGATCCAGATAGCATGTCTTCACTGGAATTTTGGAGGACATTATCTTGATTCTGAATCAGAGTAAGTTATAACAAACAACATAAGTTTCGCAGGAGCAGGTAAGGAAAAGGCTAAATCGTTCAAAAAAGGAATGCTTACTACTGTCAGTTCTTTGAACTTTCCAATGAAGCTAGACCGATGAACATCCACGCCATCTTCACCATATTGGAACTGAATGATGGACCCATCAGCATCCCGGACAGTACAATCATAGTTGACTTTTAGGCTCTCAAGATTTTTCATCAAACATCTTTGCAGATACCCACTACGTGATGTCTTCACTGCAGTATCAACTAACCTGTAAACCAAAATGTTTCAAGTGTTTACAAAGCGCCAAAACAAAGATGACAAACAAGCTGATTCTGACCGACTCTTAATAGAAATATCATAGGGTTGCAACAGAAGACAATCAGCCAAGTAAAATTTTTTCCACAGAAACCATTTACATAAAGGTAAGAAACACAGAATTTATGTTCCAGAATAAAATGACATTTGAGTTCAAAAGAGTGATTGTTACCCTTCTCGTCCAGCCATGCAATGGAAGTAATATTCTTGGGGGCGAAGACCACTAAGGAATCTGTCACTAATAAAACCCCCAGCTCTAGGGGACCAGTCCCATGGATGGAAACAAGGTAACGTCTTCCCAGAAACCATTCGGGGAACTCTTTTTCCTTCTAAATCTTGCTGGCCAAGGTGTGAAGAGATTTGTTGGAAGTTAACCTGCTCAAATAAACAACATGAGAAAGAAATGTTAAAGCTTAGCCTCCCAAAAATTGTTAACTGCATTCATCGCTATAACACCATATGTTTAGAGCTGCAACCTCCATCACCCAATTAAATGGAGAGAAAGTTGTCAGCACTAACAGGCTCCATTGAAAAAAAAACAAAAGTAAATATATCAAATTGATGGCAAGAAGCTGTCTTTTGGGAAACCAACTTGTTTATTTTCTTTCCTAACAATTTAAACTTTTAAGTTGGAAATTTTGCTAATATACTGCAGTAAGGAAGACAAGGAAATATCTAAAAACATGTAAGCTACAAAGCAACTTGTAGCTAAAAACATGTAAGCTACATGAAAACTTGGATGGACATATAAAAGAAGACACCACAAACTCACCTTACTGCCCTTAGCCCCAGATATTGTCATCAGCGATATACAATTCTTTCCAGGTGTTTTCAGTAACCCATCAGACAGCAAATCGTTCATCACACCCTTGCCTGAACACTGGTTGAGCTCATTTACAACACTCCTGTCTAAAGATGCCAAGGCAGCTTCCCCGTCCTCATAAAGAATTCGTTCAATTCTGGATTTCATGTCCTGAGGATCTGCATGCAAGACGGTAATCTGTGATTATTCCATCCCTCATATACACAAAGGGACATCATGTTGGCAAGCATGCACATTATAATGCAGTACATGCTTTACCGCAAAATATACATACCTATCTGAGCATCACCATCAATGCCAAAGGTCTTACGGAGTACTTTTTCACCAGCTTTTTCACATTCCTGAAGTTGCTTCGTCCTCTCTTCATCCATATCTTTCAATATGATAAGATCATCAACTCCACAGGTGAAACCGTGAATCTGAAAGATGTTCAAACAAAGATTCAGGATGCAAAACTCTGTAACAAATGAAATTAGATTATCAACTTTATGAGAGCAAACCTGAAGAAAGACCGTAAAGAGACGACTAAAAACGGAAAGCAGATTCCCTGCAGCATTTGAACCATAGAGCTCATGCACTGTATGAACCAACCCATAGTCCGCAAACTGAGCCTTGTCAATCACACCGCAGACAAATTCATTTTTACTGATGAGCAGTTTATCTTCATTAAGATCCTTTTTCCATGACTCGTCAATGTCTTGCTTTGTGGTCAAATGCTTTTTTCCGTTTAGTTCTCCACCCTTAGATTTTACTTCTCTTGATCTACATTTAAAGAAATCAACCGGAAGTTTGGTTGCTTTCTCTACGGTGAAAGGCGGGTGACCTTTGGTTATCTGATTCAACACTGCAGTGATGACCTAGCAGAGAAACATAACCACAAAATTAGCTCATGTGAAGAAAAGACATTCCTAAGATGCCTAATGATATCTAGTGACTGAACCAGCTACTCATAAGTCCCTAGATACAGTTTGTATACCAAGGCATAGCCACATGTGAGGAAAACCAGCTTGGTTAGAGACCAACAAAATTATAAACAGTACAAAAAACAGAAGTGTCTTATAATTACCTGCTTTCCGGTCCAAAGAGGCACTGGTTTCAAAATAGCAGGCGTGACTGTCAATAGTCCTGCATTAGAAGCTGACTGCGTGACTTTCTTGCCAGATTTTCCAGAAAAAGAACTGAGTACCAGGTCAGTCACTCCAGAACTGAAGAGAAGCTGATTAAATTCATCTTTGTCCAAAAATGTGTCCCTTTTAGTAAGCAAAACGGAACTGACAATATGATCCTGTTAAGAAAATACAAGGTAGATAAATATGACTGGCAAACAACCAATTCGTGAAACGAATACAAGAATTTAAGGAAATAGCTTGGATGTACAACCTGAATTAAAGCTCGAAGTGGATCACCATTAGAAGGCCTGGCATATTGATTATTGGCATTGACAATATTGTAGGCCTCAGCACGTGAAATCTCATCTTGTGGAAAATGCACATTCATCTCATCACCATCAAAATCTGCATTGTATGTACTGGAAATAAAGTAATTTTTTAAGTCAGTCTTCGGATACAAGAAAATGCATGTGAAAGATAAACCAATACATGGAAATTGGAAAAGGACCACAAATGTAAATTTGAAAAGAGAGTGCAGACAAGGTAGACAATGAAATCTGGGAGAGATATATTCACACTGTCTACCTGCAATTTGCATAGTGGAGACGAAGTGTTTTCTCCCCCCTAAGAACACGGACCATGTGCGCCATTATACTGGGCTTATGTAATGTTGGCTGCCATGACAGAAAATAAACTGTAAGTAAATAAACAGTTAATACAGACAAAGGAATTACAGACCAAATGTACAGTGCCTGAGACCGCAACTAGCATTAGAAAGAAATAAACAACATGTACTACTTGATTATCAAATGTGGGAAACAATTTGCATAGCCTAGACGACTCTTTTCAAAATTTCCTAGTAAAAGACCTAACAAAACTTGAAAAACATCTAAGATAGGCAATATTAAGAAAATAAAACAACATGTGTCCACACCTGACGATTCACAAGGACGACGTCACCATCTTGCATATGTCGATAGACAACTTTACCTTCAAAGTTGACATCACAAGTTTTCCCAAGTTCTGTAGTGGCTCCTCGGGGAGACAGTAAATTTCTTGCAATCGCTATTCGTGCTTTTCTAGTCGAAGGCAGCTTCATTGTAGATACTTTGTCAGAGTAATGTGTTGCTCCCGGATAAATGTCAGGACCATTAATAATAGCCTCTCTTAACTTTTCAACATTCCAAGGGGTCACCCTCTGCAGCAATACATTAACATCCATTACCAAAAAAAAAACAAACATAAGGTTGCACAACAGGTCCGACATGCATCTTTGTACATCTATATGTTGCCACTAGTCATCTCAATAATGGCAAAACTGGAAGATGATGAAAAAATCTGGTAGGAAATCAAAACTACAAAAAGAGTCCGTAGGCAATGTTTTCAAATTTGACGAGTTTTACAAGACAAGGTAATATTTGTCCTCATCATATGATCCTTCAGAGCAATAAATCAATAACTCATCCATCTAAGCCATTCGGCGCATGTGATTTAAAGTCAAAAGATTATGGTCAAATTCAGGTACGTAGTTATATGTCAGATAACAAGTGCAATTTACTGGCATATGACACTATACCTCTGGATACGTCAATTTCAAAGCAAAACAAGGTGGAATTCCAATATCATTGACAGCGATATAAGGATCTGGAGATATCACAGATCGGCAAGCATGATTCACTCTCTTTCCCATCATTTTTTGCCGAAACAGACCATGCTTCTTCTCCAGCAATTGAATTATTCCAGAACCCTCTTTCTGGCTTTGAACTGTTGAGGAAATTAGCCACAATAGTCAGTCTACACAAATACAAGAAAGCAGATAGAACAGTGGGGCAGCCAGTTGCTACACATAGCTAGAAATACTAAGGACATTCTTAGTAATAGATGCACCTCAAACAAGTGAATGCGCTAGAAGCTAACCTGTGGCAGTTTTGCTATCAAATAAGACACTGACTGATTCTTGAAGATTCATCCATCTAGAAATTATCTTGGATTGATCTAACTTGTTTGTACGGGCATTTCCAAGAGCTATATTACATTGTAGGATCTTATTTAGCCCTAGGGTTTGAGGATGCTCCATTACCTGTAAGAAACAAAATCATAAGAGACTTCCAACATACAGGAGTAACTGAGAACTACCATTAGACAACACTGGAGATATGAAAATGGAAAGGGAAAACTGAGAGAAGACTGAAAGTGACAGAAACTCAAAATTTAGATAGGAAATGAAGCGCCCAAAAAGTATCATATGTAAGAAATTGCTTACGCTATCGCCTCCTTTTGTTGGAGCTCTAAATTTTGTTGGAGGCACACAAACACTCTCCAAAAAGAACATAGAGGAATCAGTCTTTTCCGATCCACTCTTCCAAAGATCACCAATGAAGGAGCAAAAATCATACTCATTTTCCCACAAATCTTTTAAGATTTCTTTGACCTAAGAAAGTATAACAATAGCAAGACGTTATAAATGTGCAAAATTTTGCTCTCGTCTCATTATAAAGTTATATATCAGAAACAAACCTCAGTGGGTAAAAGGTCTCTTTTATCCTTCAGCTCTGCAGACTCTTTAGCTATTTCCGAAGCTTTTGTTCTTTTCTGTGTAGCATCATCTTCAACTTCTGATAATGCATCAATGCCACTGTCATCACCATCATCGGAGTTTTCTACACTGCTAGAGGACTTCTTTATCTTAAGCCCTCGTATTACATTAGCTCCAATGTCGACCCCTTTCATACCTCCCTGTTTAAAAAGATTTCACTGATATCAAAGAGCATGACATAGAAAATTTCAAAGCATATAAAAATGTGAGTGGTGGGCATGAAATTTTTCATTGGAAATCCGGTACACACGTGTAGTATAGGGTCCACAAAATGAGACGTTAAAGAACAAACTAAAGAAGTGTGAGGGAAACAATTACATTATCTAGAATCCACATAATCAATTAAAAAAACTATGACGTCCTTATATATGGCTCACTTCAAATAGCGAGAAGAGTCTTCAAACCAGATAGAATGTCAAGGAAATAATACAACATAAATGGGATGTGTTAAATAAAAGCATGTCAAAGTTTTTTTATCTTCAAATGCAGAAAACCATTTGTAAAAGTTATTGTTACTTAGAAAATAGAAAATTAGAAAAACAAGAGCATACTGACAATGATGGTACTCAGCTAATCATGTTTCCTAAGGCACTTCTTACTCTGCACACTAAACTACAGAGCAGGCATCAGGGTTAAATGGAATAATCCAAGACCTACAACTCCACTCAATAAAAATGAACGGACCATAATCTCATTTATGCATACCATAACAAATTTACTTGGGACGGAAAAAAAATTGACACAAAGGACATCGAATAATTATCAAGAGGACATACCATGCGAATCCATCCAAACATAGGCTTATCTAGTTTAGGAGGAGGTTTTGCTTTGCAATGGTCACACGACTTTGATTTCAACCTCAAAAATTTACTCATGACATCAGTAACTTCAGCAAGCTGTAGAGATGTCCATATCTGCTTTCCCATGTCAGAATCTTCACATTCTTCTGCTGGATCAACGTCTCCAGAATCCAACTCCTTAGCAGCAACTATATTACCTTTCATGATGAGTTTCAATTGAGAAACATATTTAGCAACCTAGAATTGAAACAAGAACGCGAAAGGAACATTAATCACATTAGGAAGCGCGAATAAGAGACAACTCTATCAAAACTTATCATATATATGTATATATTACCACATCAGCTTTTGCCATAAAGTGATGACAGAAGAAACAGGTCCTCTGCAAAAACTGGTAAAGAAGATTGAACAGTAAAGGATGGTAAATAGGATAGAGAAGCTCTATATGCCCACAATGTCCTGGACAACCAAGTGAGAGCTGACCACATGATTTACAACTGCATTTAGAGGAAACACACCAATTACTAAAACAGAAACAAGGAATAAAAATCACTTCTTTACAAGAAATCCCCTAAAACAAATGCGAGTTATTGAAGAAGACTTACGGAGTTCTATCATCTAAAGGACCCAATAGAGGATCATAGAGACCACCAGGTACAGGTCTACCAACGTTATCGAGTAATACAGGATTTGTTACTTTAAGAAAACTATGTCGTTGAACATCTTCCTCCGTCATGAAACTGAATCTTACAGAATCGACCATCTGGGTCGCTCCCTGGAGAAATCAAAAACCTCGAGAACATTAGATAAATCATTCAAAGCAACTCGAACACCATGGAAAACAAAAATTCAAACAAACCTCTGTGGTTGGAACTGCCATTGCGTTGCCACGAAATTAGGGTTTTCGCTAGAACGGAGACAATTAGGGTTTATCAATCTCTTCGCCTTTAGGATTGAGATAACACCACCGGAATTTAATCGGAATTCGATAGAGAGAGAGAGAGAGAGAAGGCGGCGTGAGGAACCGGTGATGAAGGGTTTTAGGGTTGATGATAAAAATAAATTAAAAATGTATATATACACCGACAGACCGACTTCAGTGTTCAATCTCAAAAATGGAAAAATTTAAAAAAAAGTTTTTTTTCTTCTTCTTCATGTGTTACCATAGTTGAATTAGTTTAATCACATCAGTTTCTTATAACAGGTGTCATTTGTTTAAACTTAGCAGTTAAATTGTAAATAATTTTTGATAGAAAATATTATATATTATTTAAAATAAAAATAATAATTTAAAAATTTTAGTTTGATTTTTATATATGTATATTAAAGTTAAGTATATATCTATATTTTTCAGAAATAAAAAATAAAATATTTTATTTAAAAAAAAAAATACAAACGTCCGTTTGATAATTGAGACGGTTGCAAACGGACATACGTCCAAACGAGGTAACCATTCAAAGCCATTATGTTAAGTCTTGTTCATTAATCTCTAGCAATAGCATTCTTAAGGTGATTTCTTAAGTAAAGATAACAATCCCAAATTCCAATCTAACAATAGAAAGTTTAAAAGTTATACAAGGCCAATGCACTCGAAGAAAAATATCCCAAAGTTATACATGACCCTTTACATCAATCGACTAAGAGACATAAGCTTAGTAGTAGTAGTAGCAGTAGTAGTTATAAACAGTATCTAAACAAAACGGAATTTGATGATAATTTAAGGGATTTTCACTTGAGTTTTAACTTTCTTATAACAAAACTGACACGCTTCTTCTTGTGTTTGTTGTTTGATCTTTTGTGGGATTCAGCTTTTTTTTTACTTCTGCTTCTCCGATTCTGTTTGAGAAGATGATTCTGAGTTGTGATTGTCCTTTGGCTTGGCTGGAACGATTTTGGCTGGGGTCGAACGCTCTGACTGAGAGGAGCGGATCAGAATCTGCATACAGAGAGTGACGATACCTAGACCAAGGGCCGATAGCGCGATGCCTTTCCATGAGGAAAAGAGTTGTGCCCAGTGTAGGAATTTCATTGCTCCCAGAGTTAATACGCATGCCCATGACAGTACCACCTGTAAAAAAAGATGACATTTTTGAGTTTTTATGAGTTTATGGATGGATCCAAGAGAACTTTTTTGAGAGACTCACCGCAAGAGACTTAATGGGTCGGCCAATGTTCTGTTCTTGCTGACCGGGGAAAGTGTCTGCAGCTATGTGTTTGTCTAACAGCGCATCCTGTATCACAGAGAGTGTGATAATTAACTTTTTTCTACGCTTCTCTCTATCGAATTTTGACCAAGTATGTTGCATTTAACTGGAAAATCAGTTAATCCATCGTATTTACCTTAGCCACAAATTGATCTCTGCACCACTGTGCAATTTCTTCTTCTGATTCAGGCAAATCTTTCATTGAGTGACACTTGATGTGAACATGCACCTGAAACCAGCAGCAATGGGTTAAAGCTTTGGGATGCGATGAGTCCTATGGTTTCTTACACGTTATGCACACAGAGATGAAAATCAATCCTTAAACCAGCTATGCACAAGATGAAGGTTATATTCGGTATCAATAATGATGTTATCTAAGGCAGCGAGTACTTTGAAATTCATTGTGAGAGGAGTGTACTGCAAGATGTAAATGTTGCTTAGTCAAGAACTATCTATATGTTTACTTGCTTACCACTGAAGGTTGTCCTTTGAATAGCCTCAGCATCGTGGGCGGGGGAGATGATTTTGGAATAGCAACGGTCATATCATAAATTGCTGGGACAAATGAGCGCATGTTACTAACAGCTGACACAAAACCCTGAAATAAATATACAAGCCAAGTGAAGTGATTATGGTAGAAAACACAATATCAAACACCACGTCGATATAGTGAGCGCAAGGAATTATGAAGATGCTCAAGGAATCAGCAAAAATGAAGAATAATACAACTTACTTTGGTGCGAGGAATCAACACATTTCGAGGAACAGGTAACCCAGATGAGGCTGCGTATTCTTGTGCTGCTTTAAGTTTAGCCTCTGTGAAGCGAGTTCCCTCCACAAAAAGGGCTAACCAGAAAGGTCGGGGGAAGTCATTCAAGCGCTGAAGACCTGACTGTATATTTTAGGACAAACACACATAAGTTATGGTTGAAATGAAGATTCTGCATTTCAGGCTATTGCCCTCATGAATGAGGTATATGCTTATAAGCATCGTACATATGAGCAAAAAGTAAATGAGTTACAGAAGAAGACTATAAATCCATACCTTTAAAGTGCTTTCATCTTTGGCCCAATTTCTTTCCAGAAACAGATACTCCGAGAACCACATTGACCAGCCTATGACCTGCACGTGTGCAGCAATTCTATGTTTATGAATACTATAGAGTATGGAACACATAGAAAAAGTGACGAAGAACCAGAAACAGTAAAATTTTTGTCAAACCCAAGCCAGGAGATTCAGAAATAACAATAAATTACTACTTTCTTTTATATCTAACTACTATATTCACATACTTGAAGAAATGCTAATATATTCACATACTGGAAGAAATTTGGAAGACTTCTTCATTACAGCTAATGCGCTTCCCAAGCAACCTGACCTCTGCAAGAGAAGAAAATATGAAACAATAATTAACATGGACCCTGTTGAAGTAAAAATGATGATGGTATATCCTCTCTTATCTCATCAGTGAATCATTCAGGACTACAATCTCCTACCTAAGAGAATCTACATTCACTAGAAACTATAGAGTAACACATGGCCACATTGCACATATACAAGAGCCATATGTTGATCCCCATTTATGCATTTAAGCAAAAATGTTTGTTTAGAAAGAAGATGCATGAAATTGTGTGACTAAATTATGTACCTGAGCCAGAATCCATCCCACAAGCCAATCAATATCACTTCGGTGATTACAAACGACAAGAGCATGTTCCTTACCTGGAAGAAAAGTACAATTCAGTAACTGAAGTTACAAATTCATTCATAAACATGACATTTTATTTTGATTCCCAATATGCAAGAACTTACCCATTCGATTGAAAGTCTCATCATCAGCAAAGACTTGGATCTAGTTCAAAAGAAAGAAGAAAATTCAGAGAAATTCATTAACTTGAATAAGATAAACAAAATCCACATATGGTCATTTGTTGATACCTTTACTCCTGCCCACCAGTCTACGATCCAGACAAGCTCCAACCACAAGGTTTCTGCAACCACACGGTTGATTTTTCTGTATGTACTCTTGGACAGAGGTCTAATAAGAACATAGCAAAGTGCCTGAAACAACAAGCCGTAAACATCAAATTTTATGCAAACAAAATTCAGTGAAAAAGGCTCTTTCACACTTCAACATAAAGATTCCTTTCTTAATCCCAAAGCCTATAGAAACTGTAGAGAATAAATTGAAAAGGACAGGGACAAACATTCAGTGCATGAAGAAGCTACAAGAATGGATTTTGAGCTCAGACCCATATGTAAACTATCACTCTTTCTCTCTCACACACACTCAAATTTGAACAGCACCGACAAATAAGAAGAAATTGTTCAGGCGAACAAAAACCCTAAAAGCAGTGAATCAATTCGGATGTGGTAAAGAGAAAAAGAGAGGATCTACAATGCAGAACATCAACGGAATCTAATCCGAGTAACAAATAAATAAACGAATCAGACTTGAGAACATAGAAAGTTTCGAAATTTATGAAACCCACCTGAACCAGATTCACAACGAGACCAGATATGAAGAACAAAAGGCCTAAAGGCACAATTACAGCTGCAGCAATCACCATGGAAATGCCTCCAAAGCTTTAAACACAACCAAGTGTAGAAAACCCAGAAAAAAAATTGTTCCGAGATTTACAGAAAACCAAATGACGAATTTTTACACAACCCAGATTTCAAGACAAGTTGCAGAAATTTTTAAAAAATATAAGCCAACCAGAAAAATAAAAATAAAATCGCAAAAATTAACTTTGCGATTAAATGGGAGCGATTGAGATTTTCTTCAGTGTTATCGGAATTTATTGATTGGATTGATTATATACGGAGATGTGTCTGTGAGAGGAGATGATCACGAGGACGCATTAAAACTTTCGAACACGGCAGAAGCGTTTTTCTTGGTATTGCAATCTAACCCCTCGATTTGTTTTCATATTTTAAAATATACCCTATCTCTTATAATCTATAAGATTGACCCAACTTTGAATTTGTTTTTGTTTTACTTCGGTTACAAGATCTGAATTAATAGAAGTGTGCACATTCATATACCAATTATGTAATTAAGTACATTTGTATATGAAGTAAAATATATTGATCTTAACGTTGTTTCGTATAGTTTAACTCATTGTAAAATTTTCGAGTTAGGACACTTAATCTTTTTTTCTATCGACACCAAAGGCCAGCAATTTGGAGATTTATTTACGGTGTAAAGTGGGAGAAGCATCTTTCGTTTTTTTGTATATAACACGTTTGATTCTTCCATTCTGATATTAAAATTTCTTTCAAGTAAAGTTCAACATTTTCAAAAAATAAAAATAGCTTGAAGGTACAAAAGTTATAGTTGAAGTTGTTGATCTATCTAACCAAATGTTCTTTTAAATATGAATAAGTAAGGAAATCAAAACAAACTAAAGAAAAAGTTGATCATCAATGTTTATTTTTTGCTACATTTTATTCACAGCTTTATTAGTATTATGCAAATTATTTTGCAACGAAGGGGAAAGAAAAAAACAAAACAAAGAAGGGTTGTTGAGATTTAGTTACAACTTTCTTATGTAAGATCCTTTGTTCTTCTTCAATCAGCCGCATATGAGATTTGGAAACAAAGAAATGCAAGGTTGCATAGCTCGACTATTAAAACTGTGGCACAACTCACCAAGGATATTGAAAATACTCTTAGAGCAAAGCTTGCTGGTCTAGACAAATCCGATGTAGGTTCGTCTTCTAGCTTGCGCCAGCGCACTCACGAACGTTATCTTTCCTTATGGTTTGAGTCTTTCCAAGGGAATACATAACTCTCTGATCCTTGTTCCTTAAGTTAATACCCCTCTTTGTAAAAGTTTAGCACCTACAGCTTGTATCCCAGTTCTAATCAATATATTATTCAAAAAAAAAAAAAAAAAAAATCCTTTGTCTTAATTCATGTAGCTATATGTCACATGCTCTTCTTTAACAAACAATCGACTGCCTGACAAAATCTGTTAGAGACGTATTTTCTAATGAATACATTTGTTCCATACTTTTACGAATCAAAATTTAAATTTTGGTTTCTCTCTAAAATGGGTTTCAACTATTTTTCAAGATGAAGTCTTTGATTGGTGTTTGGTAAATAAAAACAATTAAAAAATAGAAAGTGAAACGTCTTCCATAATTTGTATTTCTTTCATAATTAAATAGCAACTCTTATAATCCTTGACATGTCATTGGATAATTAACATCTCATTTACTTTTTCCCAAGCATTTTCCCAGGGAGATTCATGTGATGTGGAAAGGAATTAATAAATTTGTCCTCAAGTTTTTTCTTGGAAGGACGTCTTTGTGGAATATTCAACAACTTGTCTTTATATTTAATCTAATGTTCTTCTTCATTTTCAACTCAGTGTGAAGTCTCCAATCTTGGTCATTTCATTTCCAAAGTAAAGTATATTTTTTCATTGGTATGAATTGGTGGAAAAGGAAGAAGATATCAGGAGCCTATGAAGAAAGGCAGAGGCTCGTCCGAGGATGCAAGAGAGGGGCGATGTTGTTAGAAGATATGATCGAATATTGCGATGGGAAATCCAATCCAATCAAATTCTTCTCTGCTGAACAGATCATCAAAGCCACCGACAAAGCCTGCAAGTGTCATATCCCCCCAAATTACCCTAATGTCTGCGAGTGTACTTGTGTTCGTGAATTATCTAAGTACGGTGGTTGGTATTCAGGTATGCTAGATAACCATCACATGATACTACTACTCGTCAAGAATTTTTGGCGCCTCAAGCCTCTTGAAGTGGATTTACCCGAGGTCCGGGACATAACAATATCATCGATGGTGAGTGGTCACAAGAATTTCATGAAGTTGGTAGGATCTTGTCTCGAGACTGAAATTCCACTCATGATCTATTATGGTGAAAAGAAACAATATTCTCATTTAGATCTAGAAATGGTAGTGTCGTGGGGAAAGAGAATAAAAATAGCAGAGGAGATTGCAACTGCTTTGGCTTATCTTCACACTGCCTTCTCAAGGCCTTTACTATATTGTAATATGGATCTTCGGAATATCTTGTTAGACGAACATAGTGTCGCAAAACTCATTGATTTCTCTAACTGTGTCTCAATTCCACATGGAGAAACATTTGTCAAGGTTCCTATATTAAGAACGTCTGATTACATGATGGATCATTATGTCGTTGTCTCAGAGAAAACTGATGCGTTCGAATTTGGAATTCTTATGCAAAAGCTTCTCACAGGACAAGAAAAATTTAGTGAGTTTTATGGTTGGAATGAATGGGAAATTTTTAAAAAAGGAAGCTTCCAAATTGGTTGTCAAAATCCATTGGAGAAGGAAGAATAGATGAGATCGTAGATCCAAAGATGTTAGAGAATATGAGTTAAGTTTCAGAAGAAGATCGTTGCCAAATGGAAACTTTCTTTGTCCTCTGAGAAAGATGCATCGGTCTTAGAGGAGAAGTTCCAGAAATGATGCTAGTGTCTAAAGAACTAAAGGAAATCCTTAAAACCGCTGCTTTTTCTCTATCCAGTGAAACCCAAATCGGCTATTGATATTTCTTATATATGTATGAATTAGTTCCATTGTTTGTTTTTTTTTTTTTAAACTTTAGTTCCATTGTTGACGACGAGAACATGTGGAATCTCTACTTTAGAGCCTGTGTGTGATTGGATATGAGCGTCATACTTTCAAGTCTCATCTCGATCATTCGTCCATTTTTTCCATTAACATTAAATCATAATTTGCTCCCTTGACATAATCAAGAGTTTACAAATTCTCCAAAACATTTTGCAAGGAAGGAGAAAAGATAACAAAAAGAGTTTTACAACTTTCTTAATCATTATGTGAAATTGAACAAGAGAAGAGTTTTACAAGACTGAAATTTTTATCTCTTCAAAAAAATAATCCAAGAGCCACCCTTTGACGAACGTAGTGATAATGGACTTCTATGTATTTTGATCGGCTGTGCAGAACGGGATTAGCAGTTAGATGAACGGCCGAGAGATTATCGCAATAGAGAAGTGCCGGATTAGATTGGGGAATACCGATGTCCCGAAGAACAGCTGATATCCAAGTCAATTCAGAAGCAATAGTAGCAAGAGCTCTATATTCAGCCTCTGTAGAGGACCGCAAGATTGTTGGTTGATGTTTTGCGGACCATGAGATGATATTTGAACCAAGAAGAGCACAAAAACCAGTCGTCGATCTCCGCGTATCCTGACAACCACCCAGTCGCTATCGCTATATGAGACCAAATTTACATCACTATTCTTGTAGAAGTGAAGACCCATTGTTGAAGTGCTGCAGAGATATATGAGAATTCGCTTCAACAAGCCAAAGTCTGATTCTGTTGGAGAATGCATGCGTTGGTAGATGAAGTTAACCGCATATTGTATATCGGGACAAGTAATTGTAAGATACTGAAGTTTGCCAGCCAAACTCCGAAAGTAGCTCGGTTCAGAAAATAAACGTGTATCTTTGAAGACATGATCAAGACGCAGAGGTAGGGGAGTGTGCACCGGATTACAAGTAGACATATTTGCATGATGGAGAATCTCCTCTATGTACTTGTTTTGACTAAGAAACAAACCATGAGGATGAGCTTGAACCTGAATTCCCAAGAAATAATGGAGATTGCCGAGGTCTTTCATTGCAAAGTTGTTGTTGAGCTCTGAAATTAAGGATTTAAATAGAGACGGATTTGATCCAGTAAGGAGAATATCATCAACGTAGAGCAACAAAACCAATGTATCACCATTATGATGATAAACAAATAAAGAAGGATCCGCTTTACTTCAAACAAACCCAAATTCGATAAGAAAATGGTTGAACTTGTCGAACCATGCTTGCGGAGCTTGTTTTAATCCATAGAGAGCTTTCTTCAACAACCATACATGATTGGAAACAGTAAAATCTTCAAAATCAGGTGGTTGAACCATAAACACTGGTTCGTGCTTATCGCCATGAAGAAACGCGTTCTTGACATCTAATTGAGTGATGCACCAATTCTTTAATGTTGCTATAGCGAGAATAATTCGTATCGTTGATGTTCGAACTACAGGGTTGTAAGTTTCGATGAAATCCACTCCTTCATCTTAGCCGAACCCTTTGGCGACAAGCCTTGCTATAAGTTTATTAAGAGACCCGTCTGCATTTAACTTTACCGTGAATACCCAAATGCAAACAAACAAATGCAGATCCTTTGAAACTCAAATCTGCCCTGCCCAATTACCTTTGAAAGCAAAGGAAGAAAATTATAGTAGAGAAACAAGAACTTTCTGATTTCTGAATATTCTCAAGTCATAAATATTACATTTATGTATCAATTTTTTAAAAATCTATGTTCTACCTCAGGTGCAATGCAAACCAAAGTAGTATTTAGGAATCAAACCACCAAAAATTGTCAATCACGCGTTACGCTTATAAGAAACTTTTTAATCCGAGAAGCCAGTTGATTTTGATATCCGGAATTAGGACCACTAAGAGCATGATTATTGCAGACCCAATCGGGTCTAATTAGTGGGTGTCTAAAGTATTAATTAATTCAGTTTTATGTTTTAAGACACTTTCGATTATGGACTCTTCTAATGGAGACACCCGGGTGTCTAAAAAAAATATTAATAATTTATTTTATTTTATAAAACAATTTATTAAACATAAAATCATTTAAACATAAAAAAGTTTAACAAAATTTGAAAGATAGATGACAAAAAAAAAGTTTTTAAATATAATTTTTCAAAACAAGAAATTTAGATTTGGTTTGGTTTGTAAAAGAAATTTGGTTTGTAAAACAAGAAATAGTTTGGAAAACAGATTTGGTTTGTAGAAGAAGAGAAGAAGAGAAAGAGATTTGTAGTACAAGAAGCATGAATTTATTTTGTGAACAAATTACACTCTCTGCCGACATGCAAACAACCAATGTATCACCATTATGATGATAAACAAATAAAGAAGGATCCGCTTTACTTCAAACAAACCCAAATTCGATAAGAAAATGGTTGAACTTGTCGAACCATGCTTGCGGAGCTTGTTTTAATCCATAGAGAGCTTTCTTCAACAACCATACATGATTGGAAACAGTAAAATCTTCAAAATCAGGTGGTTGAACCATAAACACTGGTTCGTGCTTATCGCCATGAAGAAACGCGTTCTTGACATCTAATTGAGTGATGCACCAATTCTTTAATGTTGCTATAGCGAGAATAATTCGTATCGTTGATGTTCGAACTACAGGGTTGTAAGTTTCGATGAAATCCACTCCTTCATCTTAGCCGAACCCTTTGGCGACAAGCCTTGCTATAAGTTTATTAAGAGACCCGTCTGCATTTAACTTTACCGTGAATACCCAAATGCAAACAAACAAATGCAGATCCTTTGAAACTCAAATCTGCCCTGCCCAATTACCTTTGAAAGCAAAGGAAGAAAATTATAGTAGAGAAACAAGAACTTTCTGATTTCTGAATATTCTCAAGTCATAAATATTACATTTATGTATCAATTTTTTAAAAATCTATGTTCTACCTCAGGTGCAATGCAAACCAAAGTAGTATTTAGGAATCAAACCACCAAAAATTGTCAATCACGCGTTACGCTTATAAGAAACTTTTTAATCCGAGAAGCCAGTTGATTTTGATATCCGGAATTAGGACCACTAAGAGCATGATTATTGCAGACCCAATCGGGTCTAATTAGTGGGTGTCTAAAGTATTAATTAATTCAGTTTTATGTTTTAAGACACTTTCGATTATGGACTCTTCTAATGGAGACACCCGGGTGTCTAAAAAAAATATTAATAATTTATTTTATTTTATAAAACAATTTATTAAACATAAAATCATTTAAACATAAAAAAGTTTAACAAAATTTGAAAGATAGATGACAAAAAAAAAGTTTTTAAATATAATTTTTCAAAACAAGAAATTTAGATTTGGTTTGGTTTGTAAAAGAAATTTGGTTTGTAAAACAAGAAATAGTTTGGAAAACAGATTTGGTTTGTAGAAGAAGAGAAGAAGAGAAAGAGATTTGTAGTACAAGAAGCATGAATTTATTTTGTGAACAAATTACACTCTCTGCCGACATGCAAACAACCAAGTAACTTGCACTTAATCTTAAACAAATTAGCATAAAACACATGTCTTTAACAGTAGCCGGATTCATGGGCTCTTCCTTCCGCTTCTGCTAAAACAATATACACAACAAAAGTTGTTAGAAAGAAGAAAAAGAAACTCCCAATGTTGTAAAACTGTTTCGAAAGTCGCATGCCTGCATCCTCTTCCTTGCTAAGTCATCTAATCCAAATAGTAAAATAAACTGATTGATGTAGCCAAAGTTACTAACTCATTTCTATTAAGGCTAGTGGATCTCATAGTTTCAGCTTGAGATTGCAAAGCTTTATACTCTTGCGCCATCACAACCTATACAGTTCCAAGAATACATTCAAGTAATAATCAAACAACTTGAGGAAGTTTCATACAAAAACAAAATCTGACCACTTCTACGGAAGCGTTTCCATCTCTTTCCCCAATTCCATTGATCGTCACTTCCACCTGCCTCGCACCCGAATGCGCACCCTGAACTCTAAAAATTATTTGACATTAAGATGCAAGTACTCAAGTCGAAACAAAGAAAAGAGAAAACATGAATTGATCTTAATGCAACAACATGAACGAATTGTTGCTGCTTTTCAAAAGCACAAGACACCATCAACAAATTTATTTTCAGAGGCAGAAGACAACGAATCAAGTACCAAGTACTATTGTTCTACCTTGTTCCACACGTTCATAGCTACCATTAATCATAACAAATATTATTTCCCCAAAACCAAGCAATCAGAGTTTGTGAAATGGATTAATCAAGCATCAATCTACTTCTTCAACTATAACAGTCAATGAGATCATTCAAGCATCAATCTAACCATTTTTCCTTTCAATTCCAAAAAACTCCAAAACCAACATTGATATTCTCATATTTTACCTTGTTTTGACATGTTTTTGGTACGTCATCATCTCGCATTTGCATATCGTTTAGGCATTTTTAGGTGCATTTGCATCTACTATTGTATTTCTATAGGTTTGGAGATGGTGTCTTCACAATAAGGTGATTTGGAAACCAAATGGATGCAAAAAGATGGAGATTTGAAAGAAAGCAAGAGTTATTCATTTGGATGCAAGAAGAAGTCAAGTTGATTTCCAAATGTGAAGAAATGAGAAAATTCGGCAGACTGCATACCGTGGCCTGATACAGAAGGTCAACCCTCGGCGTAGGAAAATGAAGCTTTTGGAGAAAATTTGGCAGAGCGTATATTGTGGGTTGACACCGAGGGTTGACCCTCGGGACATGCATTCCGAAAACCAAACATTTGTGATCCGACCCGGATCATGACGGGTCAACCCGGTTCCTTTTTACCTAGTATAAATGTAATTTTAGACATGAAAACAAGCAAAGTTGGATCAGACCTTCTTCCCCTTTTATGCTAAAAACTCTTCTTATGATTTTTGGCTTGGATCTTTGCACGTTTCATACAATTTAGTGAAGTTTTCTTTATCACTCTCTTTCTTTTATGATTATGTCTTTATCTTTGATTATGCTTGTGTTTTCCATCATGATTAATGAGTAGTTTTTCAATGGGTTTTTGGGCTTAGTAGATTAGGGATGTTTGATGAATGATTAGTGATGTCTAGGCTTAGATTCTTTTGATTTCTAAAGATTAGGATGTTCTTAATGCTAGATTAGACTTAGCTAATCATAATCTAGATCATGGATATTTTACGCCCGGAAGATGTTCGATAAAATGCATAGAAGAATCCTAATTCTTGATTTACATTCTTAACCAATGAGAATTGATGCTTAAGGTGTTTAGTTGGCTCTATGAACTTGTTCTTAATGATTATTGATCATTTAATTACAATTGGGAAATTAGCTTAATTAAGTAGTTAGTAAATGGATTATTGTCATGGGAATGGATTAGTCTATTTTGTGTGATTCATGTCATGGAATTGAGTTTGAATTGTTAGTTCTAACATCATTAGTTAGTCATTGATCATCCCAAGTCAATTGCTTTGCCCAAACCCCATGTTTTCCCATATTTGATCAAGCTTTTAATTGTTAGTCTTGTTTGTCTTCTTTTAGCATTCACATTTCACTTATTTCACTTTGTTGCATAATTAGGATTTCAAAAACACAAAAATATCATCTAGCTTAGTGATATATCGTGGTTTTTACCCATTTAAGACCACGATATAAGTCCATGTTTTAGAGTCTTTTTGGTGTTTTCGAGTGTTTTGGTGTTAATCTTAATTACAAAGGTGTTTTGGACTCAATTGGTGTTTACTGGAGCTTAATGGAGCATTGCGGAGCGAGCTGTCAATGGTACAAGTTCGGATTGAAGAAATGCAGAGCCAGTCGATCGACACGAATATTTTACAAGCGTCGAGCGACACACTTATCACGTCGCTCGACACGACCAATTTCAGACGAACCAGATTCCAGATTTGGAAGATTTCCGTTTTCGCGTCAAAAAGCCCAGATGTTTGCAATTGGGCCCATGACGGTTTTGTATTCTTATAAATATGTTTTTCAAGCCATTGTTTAGGCTTATGCTTTCTTTTATTAAATTACTTAAACTTATCTTTAATAAAACCATGTTTTTTTCTATGATCATGTCTGAGTAGTTCCTTTGTTAGGTTTAAGGTTTTTGAAAGTGTTTGATGAGTTGTTAGATCTGATCTGAATGTTAGGATAATATCTTTAGAAGTTCTTCATCTTGACTTGAGTTTATTGCTGATTTTAGCCTCGCGAACTGAAATCTGATCTATGGTTTATTAATTGAAACGACAGTTTTATTGATTAACTTGAACTAGTCTTTGATGAGCAAAATACATATTCGCAAAGGGATTTGGTCTAGGGTTTTGTGAACAATTGTGCCTGAAATTAATGCTTGTTTAGATTTATAGGATTCGCAACGACAGTTTGTTTTCTAGGATTTAGAAATAGAAAATATTCGCAGCGACAACTGGTTTGTTTTACTTCCGTGTGCATGTTCATGAACTGAGCTTAATATTCCTAATAACTGATTTATCTGCAATTCTGATTCACTGTAGAATTCCTTGTGCCTAGCTTTCCCTTTAATTGATTTAAAACCGCTTTTAACTGCTTATTTACTGCTTTAATACTATTCTTGCCTAGCATAATCTGAATTTGATAATCTATTGTGTTTTTTTTGACTCCCTGTAGATTCGATCCTAAAGCACTATAACTGATCTCTTAATTTGAGAGAGTTTAGCTCTAGGGATAATTTGAGCATATCAAATTTTGGCGCCGTTGCCGGGGAGTCGATAACCATTAGATTTTTATTACTAGGATTTTTGTCTTGGCCTTTTTATTTATTGTTTTTACTTTTGTTTTCTTTTGTTTTTGTTTTTGTTTTTCTCTCTTTGTTTTGCGTTTCAGGTACATGCGAAATCGCAATACCAGGAGCAGCCAAGACAAAGAACTTTTGGAACTCGGACTTGAGGAACTAGCACGTCAAGAACGAACCAACAGAAAAGCGACGAAAGAAGCTAAGAAGATGGTTGCGAATGCGATTGTGTTCCAGAGAGATGGCGGGTTTTTTGACAGAGAAGGAAACCCATACAACGAGCTTGGATAGAAGCTCGACGCTGATGGGAATGTGATCGTCGAGTAGATCGACGGGGAGCAGCAGAGACGTGACGAAGAAATTCATCTTGCTCA
The DNA here is from genome assembly GCA_963576765.1 of Draba incana. NCBI lineage: Eukaryota > Viridiplantae > Streptophyta > Magnoliopsida > Brassicales > Brassicaceae > Draba > Draba incana. Next base: position 5,962,881 of record OY755216.1, read on the forward strand.
CGAAGAAGAAGCTCGTGTCAAGCGACACAACCTGGCCATTGCTGGACACGACGTAAACAGAGGCGTCAATCGACAGGGTGTGCAGATCGCTCGACAGGAACAAAACGTTGATGTCGAGCGACACCAACCAGACGTCGCTCGACACGACGCCCAGAATAGGACGCTGGCTGATTTTAACAGACCAGAACAGTTTTATGCGAATCGAGCTGCGATTCGTCCTCCAGCGTTCCAACGCAATGACTTCGAGCTCAAGCCTGCTTACTTCTCCTTTGTGGCTCAAGACCCGTTCTGTGGTCTTCCTCATGAACATCCGATAGACCATATCGAGAGATTTGAAGACCTCTCATCGAGCATCAAGGCTAACGGCGTCTCTGAGGATTATCTGTTATGTATGCTGTTCCCGTACTCACTGCATGGAGAAGCCAAACGTTGGCTAAGGACGCTTCCTCCAGGCTCGCTAACTACATGGGAAGATACGAAGAATGCTTTCCTGAGTAATTTCTTCGATGATGCGAAGTCTGAGGACCTGCGATACAAGGTCACTACCTTCAAGCAAGGGGATCAAGAGGCGTTCAAGGCTGCGTGGCAGAGATTCAAGGGTTATCAGAGGGACTGTCCGCACCATGGTTTCAACGAGGTTCCACTGCTCAATATCTTCTTCAGAGGAATCGCTGTACCATACGCTGTGAGCTTGGATGCTGCAAGTAAAGGAGATTTAAACACCAACTCTCCAGAAGTTGCCTTAAGGTTGATCGAGAACCAAGCCAGCAGCAACAGTACAAAGAACATGGACTTCGAAATGAGCAAGTCTGGACAGAGCATCAATGGAAAGCAGCTTACTGAGGTCACAAAGAAGCTTGATACTATGACTAGTCTTCTAGGTGGGAAGAAGACAGTTCACTTTGCGCAAGACGTTGAACCTGCAGAAGAGGATGTGAACTATCTTCACCAAACCGGTTTTCAGAAGTACGGCAGTCAGAAGCCTTTCCAGAACAACAACTATATGAGGACTTATGGATCTTCTTCTTATCAGAAGCCTCCTCCTCCATCTGAGAACAGTAGATTGGAATCTATGATGGAGCAACTTCTAGAAGGACAACAAAAGTTGGTTGTGGATTGGAAAGGGAAGTTCGATTCGCTCTACACTGATTTAAACGGCAAGATCGAAGCTCTCAGTACTCATGTCAGGAAGCTAGATGTTCAAGTAGCTCAAACGGCAGAATCTGTCAAGACATAAGAAGGATTTATTCCTGCGAAGACGGACTCCAATCCTAAGAGAGCTTGCAACGCTATCCGGGTGAAAGAAAACGACTATTTTGATGAGTTTGAGGTAATTTTTGAAACTTCAGAACCTGTGTCGATCGACACATAGTATGTGTGTCGATCGACACGTGAAGAATTACCCGTATCTGAGATTGAAGCTTTTGTGTCGAGCGACAGAGACAGTAGTGTTGCTCGACACGATAAAATCAGCAGCGTCGATTGACAGACACCCCACGTCGCTCGACACGCAGAGCAGACCAAACCGAACATTCAAAAACCGTCTCCAATCGTCGAGGAACCCATCCATAAGCCGAAGCTGCCATTCCCCAAAGCTAGAAGGGGCAAACAAGAGGTTAAGGAAGCTATTTGCAAGAGAATGATCGATAAGATCATGATTGAGATGCCTCTTATAGATGCCATCAAGCTTTCTCCTACGATTCGACGATACGTCAAGCGAATGGTTGCAAATGGAGTCAGTCCTGAGGAAGGAGCTTTGCTGACTCGAGATCTTCAAGCAATTCTCCTGAACACTGCTCCAGTCTCCAAGAAGAAGAAGAAGGAGATAGTAGTTTCTGAAGAGGTTAGCGCAATGATACAGAGTAGAGTTCCTGTGAAGCTCCCTGATCCAGGAAGCTTTGTACTTAATTGCACCATCTCTGACGAGTGCTTTCCTCATTCACTTTGCGATTTGGGTTCTGGAATCAACCTTATGCCTCTCTCCGTTGCTGCAAAGCTTGGATTGACAGACTTCAAGAAGACAAGGATGTCTCTTATCCTAGCATATCGTTCAAGATGTTTCCCAAAAGGAATTCTTGAGGATGTTCCGATAGTGATTCAAGACTGCATCATTCCAACGGACTTTGTCGTTTTGGAATACGATGACGAGCCTCAGGATCCTCTTATCCTAGGAAGATCGTTCTTAGCTACGGCTGGAGCTAACATGGATATGAGGAAAGGGACGATCAAGCTTGACCTTGGTGATATTGTCATGGAATTTGACATGGACAAGACAAGGAGAAGATCCACCATTGATGGTCAAGCTTTCTCTGTGGATACATCGCTAGAAGATGAACCAATCAAGGAGCCTTCGAACGACATTCCTAAAGAAGTAGTCATTCTAAAACCATCTTCTGAGATATTTCCAAGAGAGCCCAAGTATGAACTTCTTGTACCTTATTCCAAATTTCCTGATTTCATCATGGATTTAAAATGTGAAAAGCCTGCTACGCGCTTACGCAAGCATCGAGTTCCTCGAAAGCTTGGTTCTTCTGATGAATTTGCAGGAAACAGAAAAGAAAAGGTGAAGCCTAAACAGACTTCAAAGCTTTTCGCGCGAATGAGAATCATTGTTCCCCAAGAGCTTAAAGATCAAGAAAAAGCAATTCTTCAGGAGATGATGGAGAGAACGGTGAGACTTTTCCCTGCGATTGCTTCTGATAAGTCTGGGGGAGCTTCCAAGAAGATTCGATTCAAGCAAGTTGCTGCTGGTTCCATCAACATGGATAAAGGAAGTACAATACTTCCTAAAGATCCACCATAGTCCTGAGTTCCAACACAGTCCAGCTAATGACTGAAAACAAGCGCTTAGTGGGAGGCAACCCACTTGTGAGTTTTACTAATTATGTGTTTTATTTTAGCTTTGTTTTTTCAATTTTACGTTTAATTCTGTTGTTGGTTTTGAATTTCAGGAAATTGACCGTTTAAATGCAAGTGAGAATGCACATCAGAACTCTGTGTCGAGCGACGAATGATTCAGTGTTGCTCGACACGAGTAAAATTACGGCATCGATCGACGAGGAGCTTAAGTCGCTCGACGCGACCAAATCCAGAGCGTCGATCGACACAGAGGTCGTGTCGCTCGACACGACCCCCAGGTACGAATTCTCACTAAATTTTTCATTTGTTTCATTTCCTATTTTGTTTTGTTTAACCGATCTTAGGCTAAATAACACTGGGGACAGTGTTGTTTAAGTCTGGGGGAGGTAGTTGCTGATGTTGCGGTTTGTTTTGGTGTTTTTTATCCAGTTTTTCAAATTTTTCGGATCGAAACTCCCCTTTCTACTTACTTTGAACAGCACTCAAGGACCATTTCCAATGCAAGTTGGTTGGTTTTACAAGGTGGGTAACTGGAGGTGGATCGGTTTAACAGAGCGAGTTTAGCTTTCTGGAGAACGCCAGAAAGACGTTGTAGACCCCGCCCCTAATGAATCTCTAATCTCTTGTCTTGGGCGTTGGTAATCGCAAGACTTGATTCAGCTTCCAAACACTTGAAAGCGAGGACGGACCGCTCTTGAAACTTCTTCCCGAATGACGAATACAACTGTCATAGATCAAAAAAATAAGAAAAAGCCTCATGACCCTGTCCCCACAAGAACACTAGTAGTGAGCGCTGATCTAGTGATCATAGAGATGCCAAGGATCTAAAAAAAAATCTACAGAAAACTGCAAGTCCGAAAATAGGAAAAATCTTGAAGATAAAGTTCAACAAAAGGCATTGCATCTCTATGATATCCTTAATTGGATACAGTTTCAGAGGGAAGAGAGAGGGTGAAACGCAGGAAAGTGTTAAAGGAAGCAAAAAAATCTAGAAGGTCCAGCGATCGATATTCCCTCGATGAGACCGCACCTAATAAACTAAAGCGGTTTGCGACTGAAAGTCTGAGATTCTCTAAGGAGTTTGGATTTAATCTGAAGGACTGCTTTACTTCTAAGGGACACATTGAAGTATCACCGGATTAGCTTTGCAAAGGTATGTGGTTCCTAAAGGGGTGAGTATACTATTTTGCTTAGAGACAAGCAAAAAGCTAAGTCTGGGGGAGTTGATATATCGTGGTTTTTACCCATTTAAGACCACGATATAAGTCCATGTTTTAGAGTCTTTTTGGTGTTTTCGAGTGTTTTGGTGTTAATCTTAGGTACAAAGGCGTTTTGGACTCAATTGGTGTTTACTAGAGCTTAATGGAGCATTGCGGAGCGAGCTGTCAATGGTACAAGTTCGGATTGAAGAAATGCAGAGCCAGTCGATCGACACGAATATTTTACAAGCGTTGAGCGACACACTTATCACGTCGCTCGACACGACCAATTTCAGACGAACCAGATTCCAGATTTGGAAGATTTCCGTTTTTGCGTCAAAAAGCCCAGATGTTTGCAATTGGGCCCATGACGGTTTTGTATTCTTATAAATATGTTTTCCAAGCCATTGTTTAGGCTTATGCTTTCTTTTATTAAATTACTTAAACTTATCTTTAATAAAACCATGTTTTTTTCTATGATCATGTCTGAGTAGTTCCTTTGTTAGGTTTAAGGTTTTTGAAAGTGTTTGATGAGTTGTTAGATCTGATCTGAATGTTAGGATAATATCTTTAGAAGTTCTTCATCTTGACTTGAGTTTATTGCTGATTTTAGCCTCGCGAACTGAAATCTGATCTATGGTTTATTAATTGAAACGACAATTTTATTGATTAACTTGAACTAGTCTTTGATGAGAAAAATACATATTCGCAAATGGATTTGGTCTAGGGTTTTGTGAACAATTGTGCCTGAAATTAATGCTTGTTTAGATTTATAGGATTCGCAACGACAGTTTGTTTTCTAGGATTTAGAAATAGAAAATATTCGCAGCGACAACTGGTTTGTTTTACTTCCGTGTGCATGTTCATGAACTGAGCTTAATATTCCTAATAACTGATTTATCTGCAATTCTGATTCACTGTAGAATTCCTTGTGCCTAGCTTTCCCTTTAATTGATTTAAAACCGCTTTTAACTGCTTATTTACTGCTTTAATACTATTCTTGCCTAGCATAATCTGAATTTGATAATCTATTGTGTTTTTCTTGACTCCCTGTAGATTCGATCCTAAAGCACTATAACTGATCTCTTAATTTGAGAGAGTTTAGCTCTAGGGATAATTTGAGCATATCACTTAGCTTAATCAATTGTTTGCATTCTTAGTGTGTTATTCTCAACTCCTTGTGGATTCGACCCTATGCTATGCTATAACAACTAGAGTGTGTTGATAGTTAAGTTTATCAACAAATACAATTTGACACGCATCAAACATACAAAACCTTGATTACAATTGAACTTTATTTCTCACAGAAAAAGATGCAAACAGAGCATCTATAAACAAAATTGAACAACCCCAGAGAAGATAAATCAATTACCCTTAATGGGGAGAGAGAGATATATCAAAGAAGAGAGAAATTTTAGTCGATTAGTGGAACGAACCTTTCATAACAGAGAAGCGATGATGATGAACCGCTTGATTTCAGATGACCAATTTTCCGGTTGCTTTCGTCATCCAGAACAGCTTATCTGACCTAGATACTTTGACCACGGAGAATCCACCAATAATATGGGGATTTCCGAGTCATTTCTCGAGTTAAATCGGCGAGTCTCGGCGATTCGACGGAGGATTTGAGAATCACTGATGATTCTCCTGCAGAGAATATATATATATATAGAGAGAGAGAGAGAGAGAGAGATAGAGAGAGAGAGAGAGAGCTTCGCGTGAAGACGCGAGAATGATTTTTTTTCCCATGATTTTTTCCATCTAGCAGACCACATTTGGCCTCGTCACCGGGTCTAATCTGCAAAAAAAAATCCAAAATTGGATCCCAATTCACATTTTAGACTCCCAAAATTTCGATTATATTATAAAAAATTAATTAGACACTCTAATTAGACATTATTGTGTCTACAATAATCATGCTCTAAGATTTGAACACAAACTAAACAAAAAGCAAATAATGATTAGTCCAAGCTAAGGAACAAATAACAAAAAAAAAACAAAAAAAACGATTGATTAAGAAAAGATAGAAAGCATGTATCATGATTCATGAGTAAAGTAATTAAAAAAAAAGATAAATTAGTAATTAAATCACGATGCTCGAAAAAACAATCAAATTCGTTTTCAAGACATTTAATCTTACAATTTATATTCCGAAGACGTTAAAAGTTAGGGAAATTAACATTAATAATACTCATTGAACCAATAATTAAGTATCTAACATAACCTAAATTATAATTAGGTAAATAATATGGAGTATATCTAAAATGACCATTTTAACCTTATTTTCAGTTACAACATAAATAATCAACTATATTTTGATCTCTGATAGTTGGCTATTCGCAAATAAATATTGAGAAAAAAAAATTGGATAGCTGACTATGCATGCATAAGTAACTAACTATAATCATAGTGAATTAATCACAAAGTGAACTATATTATAATTAGAATAGCAAACACTCTTTTACGTAAACAATGTTTTACATAGTCATCTATGTTTTGAAATGATAGTTGACTATTTGTAGATAAATGTTAAAAAGAACCGAATAGCTGACTATACATGCATAAATAGTCAACTATAAGCATAGTGAATTAATCACAAAGTGAACTATATTATAATTAAAATAGCAAACACAAGTTTACTTAGACAATGTTTTACATAGTCAACTATAGCAAACACTCTTTTACATAAACAATGTTTTATATAGTCATCTATGTTTTGAAATGAAAGTTGACTATTTGTAGATAAATGTTAAAAAGAACCGAATAGCTGACTATACATGCATAAATAGTCAACTATAAGCATAATGAATTAATCACAAAGTGAACTATATTATAATTAAAATAACAAACACACGTTTACTTAAACAATGTTTTACATAGTCAACTATTTTAATTAACATATAGTCAATTATTTTAAACAACATAATAACCAACTATTTAAAACTAATTAGATCATTAATGGTATTTTAGTCAATTTTATTTAAATGGGTGTTAGTTAATGGTATTTTAGTCATGTTATACACCTAATTTGATCTCTAAAACTATTATACACCTAATTAACCCTAAAAGTTACTACTAAATAATTAACAACTCCTTATGAATCATTTACTTATTTCATTTCCAAGCATTTTCCAGGGAAATATTAAATTTTGTCCCATGTTTTATCGTGAGCTTTTTCTTGGAAGTGCGTCTTTGTTGAATATTCAACAACGACCAACTTGTCTTCATATCTCATGTTAATGTTCTTCCTTTTTATAACAATCACCGAGTTTTCTAGTTTTTTTAAAAATCTTATCTAATGTTCTTCTTCCTTTTTAAGTCAGTGTGACTGAGGTCTTTAATCTTGGTCATTTCCATCTCCAAAGTCAATTTTGATTTTATTTTATCGATATGGATTGGTGGAAGAGGAAGAAGTCGCAAGCCGATGAAGAAAAGCCACGAATCTATGAAGAACAGCAGAGGTTGATCCGAAGCAGAGAAGTAGGGGCGATGTTGTTAGAAGATCTGATCGAATGTTGTGATGGCAAATCCAATCCGATCACATTCTTCTCTGCTGATCAGATAATCAAAGCCATCAACAAACTTTGCAAGTGTCGTGTCCCCCAAAAGAACCAAGATCTATGCAAGTGTATTTTTGTTTCTGAATTATCCGTATTCAGGTACTCTATGTATGGTCATTGGTATTCAGGTACGCTAGATTACCATCGCATGATACTACTCGTCGAGAAATCATGGCGCAAACAGTATTCTGACACTGAAGGGTTTTACCGCCTCGAGGTCCGGGACATAGCAATATCATCGATGGTGAGTGGTCACAAGAATTTCATGAAGTTGGCCGGTTGTTGTCTTGAGACTGAATTTCCACTCATGGTTTATTATGGTGAAAAGAAACAATATTCTCGTTTAGATCTAAAAGTAGTATTGTCGTGGAGAAAAAGAATGAAAATAGCAGAGGAGATTGCTACTGCTTTAGCTTATCTTCATACTGCCTTCTCAAGGCCTTTTGTATATTGTAGTATGGATCTTCGGAATATCTTATTGGACGAAAATGGTGTCGCGAAACTCTGGAACTTCGCTAATTGTGTCTCAATTCCACAAGGAGAAACATTTGTCAAGCTTGGTCGCATATGGAGAGGGTTTGATTACATGGATGATGATTATTTGATTAATAGCATAGTCTCAGAGAAAACTGATGCGTTCGGGTTTGGAATTCTCATGCAAAAGCTTCTCACAGGAGAAGAAATATTTCAGCAACGTTTTGATAGGAATTCGAGATGGTTGTCAAAATCTATAGGAGATGGAAGAATTGATGAGATGGTAGTACATCCACCGATGTTGCATAAAATGGGTCAAGTTTTAGAAGAAGACCGTAGCCGGATGGAAGCTTTCGCTATCCTCTCTGAAAGATGCATCGGTCTTAGAGGGGAAGTTCCAAAAATGGTGAAAGTGGCCAAAGAAATAAAGAAAATCCTTCAAACGATTTCTTCTTCTCCTTCCGGTGAAACCCAAATCGGCTCTTCCTCTGTCATTCTCCCAAACCAGGTCTGAACGCAAGCGCTCCTACATAGAAAGGTCATTTTTTTGAAAAATGGAAAAAGATTAGAAGAAGAATGCTTTGATAATAATAAGATTCTTTGTGTTTGTTTCTATTGTGTTTGTTTCTATGTATAGATCATCGAGTTTCATATTTCTTCTATATGTATGTATTAGTTATGTGATTTGGCAACAAGAACGTGTGCAATCTTCACTTTAGCGTATTTGTGTGATTAGATTTGGGTTTCATTCTCTAACATAGATCCTTCGTCCATTTTTCTCCATTAAATCATAACTTGCTCCCTTGAGAAAATCAAGAGTTTACAAATTTTCCAATACATTTTGCAACGAAAGGGAAAATATAACAAATGGGTCAAGTTTCGGAAGAAGAGCGTCGTCGAATGGAGTCTTTTCTTATTCTCTTAGATAGATGCATCAGTCTTAGAGGAGAAGTTCCAAAATTGATGCAAGTGGAACTAAAGAGATTGCTTACAAAAAATTTCTTCTTTGTTTTTCTTCCGGTGAAAGACATGCGTAAAAGCAAAGGAAGAATACTAGAGTAGGAAAGACAACCTGGTTTCTGAATTTCTCAAAACGTTTTTGATCGAAAAGTTTGGAACTAAACCACAAAAAAATGTCAATCACGCATTAAAGCTTGTAAAAAACTTTTAAAGCTAAGAAGACAATTCGAGCTACTAAGATTTAAACAAAAGCAAACCAAGATAAAACAAACAACTACCAATGAATACTAGAATAAGCAAGGAACAAATAACAAAAGGTAAACGATTGATTTACCAAAGATAGAAAAGCATGGATCATGATTACGATAATTAAAACAATAGTATTAAGACAATGTATCACACATCATCATTTACCAATGTGCTATACGTTAATGATTAAAGTAAAACCATAAGCACTATCATTTCATAGTGTTTTATTGCTAATGATTAAAAATATAAAATCATTTAATTTTTGTTACGTAGTGTTCCCAAACATAATTCTAGGTTTGGATTCTCGAATTATAGCAAAGGACCAATTGAAGAATGAAAAAAAAAGGAAAGAGAACTACTAGCGTTTGTGCGTGATATGATAAAAGATTTTTCCCAAACAAAAAGGATTTTCTTTAGTTCTTTGGCTACGTGCACCATTTTTGGAACTTCCCCTCTAAGACTCATGCATCTTTTTGAGAGGGCAGCAAAAGCTTCCATTTGGCAAAGTTCTTCATACGAAACTTTACCTATTTCATGCAACATATATGGATCTAAGATAGCATCAATTCTTCTCTCTACCATGGATTTTGACAACCATCTTGAATTACCAACAGATTGAGTATGTATGTCTTCTCCTCTAAGAAGTTGTTGCATGAGAATTCCAAATCCGAACACATCAGTTTTCTCTGAGACACCGCCATTGGCCATAAAATCATCATTCATGTAATGAACAACTCCCCATATGCTACCAATCTTGACAAATGTTTCACCTAGTGGAATGGAGACAGTGTCGTGCGTAGGTCTCTAGGGGCTCGAGGCAAATTATAAAATAGGGCCTTTTAATAATTTTTTTAACGATATAGAATATTTAAAACAAAACGCTAAACCTAAAATTTAGAAATCCTAAAACATAACCTTTTTTCTTTTCTTTTTCAAACAAAATCTTTTATCAAACTCTCATAATTTAAGTGTTCAAAATTTTCTATGTTAAGATCATCAAATTTTGCATTTCTTCTATATGTATATATTTATTAGTTTTGCATTTTTTGGCACAGAGAACTACTAGCGTTTGTGCGTGATATGATTTAGGTTTTATACTCTCATATCGATATCGATCCTTTGTCTCCCTTCAAAAAACTCATGAGGTTGCGAATTCTTGCTTACTTTGAAAATGAAAATTAACATTTTGGAAAATTTATGCTTCAGCTTTTAAATGCTAGCTAGTAATACATACTTACATAGGATAAGGAAAAAACTCGAATTATGGAATATTTCGGTTTCAGTTTGGATACCACTTAACAGCGACTTATTATATGGTGGTCAACTTAAAAAGATTAATTTAATGAAACTCATGTCAAGTGGAAATTATGAGATTTCTCCCAAGCGCGCGTTTGTGTAATTCAATGACGACTTTTTTCCTCTTCTCATCAAATGTTTAAAGTTTCAGCGTTGGTCTTAATCAACAACTTAGCATTGGTTTTGAGATGGATTGGTGGAAGAAGAAGAAGTCACTAGCCTATGAAAAAAAGCATAGGCTGATCCGAAGCAGAGAGAGACAGGGGAGGTGTTGTTAGAAGATTTGATCAAATGTTGTGATGGCAAATCCAATCCAATCAGATTCTCTCTGCTGATCAAATCCTCAAAGCCACCAACAATCTCTACCATATCGTACCCCGAAAGAACCCATTGTGTACTCGTGTTTCCGAATTATCTGAACATAGCCGACATGTATGCTCGATAACCAACGCACGATACTATTCGTGAAGAAATCATTCGAGGGTGCTCACGACATAGCGATATCATCGATGGTAAGTAGTCACGTAAACTTCATGAAATTGGCGGGATGTTGTCTTGAATTTGAAGATCCGGTTGCAGTTTATTATGTCGAAAAGAAACAATATTCTCGTATAAATTTGAAAATGTTAGTGTCATGGAGAAAGAGAATGAAGATAGCAGAGGACATTGCAACTGCTTTAGCTTATCTTCACACTGCCTTCTCGAGGCCATTCGTATATGCGAATATGAGTCTTTGGAATATCTTGTTGGACGAAGATGGTGTCGCGAAACTCATTCATTTCACTAACTGTGTCTCAATTCCACAAGGTGAAACATTTGTCAAGGTTGATCTCCTAAGTGGAGTGTATGACTACTTTGATGAAGATTGTTTGACAAATGGTGTAGTCTCGGAGAAAACTGATGCGTACGGATTAGGAATTCTCATGCAAAAGCTTCTCACAGGAGAAGAAATATTTCGTGATCGAAAACGTTTATCAAGAATGAATTCGAGATCATTGTCACTATCATTTGGAGATGGAAGAATTGATGAGAGCGTAGATCCAAAGATGTTTGAGAAAACTCAAGTTTCAGATGAAGAGCGTTTTCAAATGGAAGCTTTCATTGTCCTCTCAGAAAGATGCATCGGTCTTAGAGGGGAAGTTCCAAAAATGGTGCAAGTGGCCAAGGAACTAAAGAAAATTCTTAAAAACGCCTCTTCTTCTCTGTCCGGTGAAAGCCAAATCGACTCTTCCTCCATCCTTCTCTCAAACCAGACCTAAATGCAAACGCATCTATGATCTACGTACTTCATTGCATGGCAAGATTTTCGATAAAATGTTACAATGAGTTATTGAGAAGATCGTTAAAAAAAAAAAGGAAAGAGGTTTGAAGAATGTTGTCATAATTATAAAATTGTTTTGTGTTTGATTCTATGTTTCCCTGGAAATTATTCTTTACTTTGTAAATGATGAAAATTAACGTTTTAGAAAATTTATGCTTTGACTTTATAATTCGCCCTAGCTTCTCTCCCTGGCCCGAAAACCGAGGCCTGCCGTTTGAAGCTTTTTTCACCGGAATGGACCAACTCCCCATTTTCTCTACCGCCGACATCTTCCCTCGCAGTGAAGCTCCGTTGTTCTGACGCTACTCTCGTTTTTTCCTCCGGCGATCTCTAATCGTCTCTCCATGTCTCCAATGAAGGTAAAGTTGTTCTCGGTGGCTCCTCCGCAAGAGCTATCAGATCTTTTGTCGTCTCCCTCGTCTTGGACTCTGGAACTTCGCCATCCACCAGAACCTCCAGATCCACCGGATGGATCTCCGTCGAAGCGTGTTCGTGTCTCACGTCTTATGTTGATGGTGGATCTCAGAGCTACCAGTGGCTGTCCTCGTTTAGTCTTGATTTCAGATTTAGAGCCGTCAATCTTGGTTATTGAACCATGGAACAAGGTATGCTCCTCCTTATTACCCTCTGCCTTAGATTATGGCTGGGTTTTTGATGAGGAGAAAGGGATGAACTGGTTGGATCTGAGGTTATTTGCTCTAATCAAGTTTAACTTAACTGGTTTAGGTGTCGCTTTTGTACGTTATCTTACTGCACTATGCAGGCTTCTCTCACAGTCACTTCCAATTTCTGCTTTATGCAGGACTTCCTCACTTACTGCTTTATGCAGGTCAACTCGATTACCTACTGCTCTATGCAGGACACGCACATTTATTGCTTTATGCCGGTCGACTCGGTTACCTACTGCTTCATGCAGGTCTCGTCAGGCCGAGGACATAGAGACGCTCTCCACTTTGCTCTACTCGGCGATTTTAATGCGCACTCTCCCTCCGATAGGCATCACGGCCCCTCTACACCCTTGGCTTATGTGGTACTTATGGAAGTCTCATGCTGCGTGGAATGCATCGACCTTAGATTGTGGTGCAGGGTGGTCTTTCACATCACAAAGCAAGAATACTTTGCTCCAAGGCTCAACTCCTTACCGGTTTGTGTATTCAGCCCTAGTAGGAGAAGCGTTGGCTCTAAAAGCCGCTATTTATGCAGCTAGGACAGCGGAGTTCAAAGATCTTAGTATCTTCTCGGATTCCCAAACATTGATCACTTTTCTCAACTCTGGGGAAGTGGTTAATGAACTGAATAGCATCATCTACGTCATTAGATGTTTGATGAGATCCTATTCTCTTTCTATCGTTTTTCGTTATGTATCCCGTAGTGATAATGTAATTGCAATACTCTTTGGCCAAGGAAGCTCTCGCTCTCCTTGCGTCTTCCTGATGTAGCTCCTTGTTTTCTTAATGAAATGTTTGGTTTGATCAAAAAAAAAGAAGAAAATTTATGCTTTAAATTTCAATTTATGCCCATTTGTCAATGTAGACCGAGAAAGCCTTCTTTGTGGAGTATACCCCAAAAGTATTTCGTTGACTTTACTTTACAATTAAAATAGAAAAAAATTAGAACTAAACTTTCATAAATTAAATTAAAATAAGTTCAACTTTCATAAATTAAATTAAAATAAGTTTAGGTAACATTAGAGTATCATGCGCACATCAATTTTTGCATCACCAGTTTAAAAATTAAAGTATTTAATGTTTATACTAGCGTTCAAAGTTCTCTCACGTTTTGACCTCATCCATGAGCCTTTTTCTCAATCTTTTTATTATAATGGAAGCTTTCATTTTCAATTTAGACACCACTTCTAACAACGATTTATGGTGGATTGTGACAACTTAACAAATTCTAATGAGTTTTTTATTGGCTGATTGAAAAATGGCAGAATTTGTCAATTTGAATGAGTTTTTTATTGGTGAGATAGTTGTGGCCTACTTTGAAGAACTCTTATCCTCTTCTAATCCAAATGACTTCATGGAATTGTTTCAAGGGTTTGAATCTAAGGTATCTATGGAGATGAATGAACAATTGATCCGTAAAAAAGCCGTATTCTCTATCAAACCTGCTAGTGGGTCTGGAGTTGACGGAATGACTGGATTATTCTTCCAAAAGTACTGGAGCATCATTGGAGAAAAGGTTATTTGTGAGGTAAAGGCCTTTTTTTTTGCTTTTGCTACTATGCCTAATGGATGGAACTACACCTAGCTATGTCTCCTTCCTAAGACTACCAATCCTATTCAAATGACGGATTTAAGACCAATCAGCCTTTGTTCAGTTAGCTATAAGGTTATTGCTAAGGTTCTGGTCAAGAGACTTCAACCCATTTTGCCCACCATAGTCTCCCCTTTCCAGTCAGCATTTGTTTCTGAACAGCTGAAGCTTCTGGCTATGAATTCATAGAGATACCCCCAGTGGAGGTGCTCTTAAGGGTCTTTACAATAAGAAATTAAACTACACAAACCATAAGGTAGGTAAAATTTGACAACAATCGCTCGTAACATAAACTCAACTACAACAAACTAAATATGGGATGTGTCAATGATCATATCACCTTAGTTTAGATAAATACTTCCTCTGTTTGGAAATATAAGATGTTTTAACGTTCAAATTAAAATTAATTGAATTTTTATTGTTCTTGACTCTTTGAATCTTGCAAATTGTTTTTCTATTGGTTTAAATGTTTAAAGTAGATAAAAATTGATGTTCTAGTTTTAAAAACAAGAAAATTTTAATGATTTCTTAATTGGAGTGTATAAACCTTAAACATCTTATATTCCGAACAGAAAGAGTATAAATACACCTTAACTATGTTTATATAAAATTTCATATACCATATATTAATTTATTTGTGCTATTTATGGGACTACGTATATTTATATAGAGGGTTTTCAAAATTTAAAATTTGTTATCTTATCAGATCGAGTGTTATTTTACATTGGTCCAATTCGGGACCACAAAAATTTATTAAATTATCGAGTTTATTAATTTATAGAGTTTGTAATGTCTAACATTTTAGATTAAAAATAATAAAGAACATAGATAATGCATTTTTTCAGTTCTACATGAAAATATATTATCTAATACGTAAATAATAAAAGTTATTAAATAATAATAATACATCATATAATTTGGTTAAGCAATTTCGTTGTTTGTGACAATATGTGGTGAGTTTGGTTGTGCTGTGTGATTGTGTTTGAATTTGAATGTGTACTTGCAATTTGTTTTGTGTGCTGTTTTTTTGTTTTGGTTGTTCTTTATGTGGTGATTTGTATTGGTCCTATTGGAGTTTTTGTTTTGTTTTGTTTTTGGTGCTCTTTGTTGTGTTTAGGTATGTTTTTCTAATTACTACAAAGTACAAAGTGTGACTGTGTGAATAGTCTAAGCCAGCTTATGATACTCAAAACAGAGTAAGCGAGTTACTACTTCACTAAACTCTTCATTGATCACTGGCTAATGACTATAGAATTGCCTGCAAAATACACTAGGTAAAAAAAAACAAAGCAGAGAGAAAATTTTATTTTAATTTATTTACCTGACCCACCAATTTTTCCTTAGCTGCAAAATTTGATGTTAGAAATTTTGTTTCTCTGCTGGCAAGATTGACAGGGTAATGAGATCTCCCAACAGCAACTATTTGTTTTGTCTTTGCCGACTTCATAAAATGGCTTCTTGTTACAATTTTCATTAAGAAATAACTCATAGAGACAAGTAAAACATCATGAAACTTTTGTTAATAAGACATCACATAATTTCTATAGCTTAAAAGAGGAATGTAGCTAATCTGGAACACACCATAATTTCTTCAGTACACACTGAAACAGAATGCCAAATGCTGTAAGATAAGACAAAAAAGAGAATAAGTTACCTTAGAACTGGGGAAATATTTGGCATGTTGGAAGGACTCTCCAGTGACCTTGAAATGCCTTATTTCTTCTTGCAAGCACAACTCACTTAGACCTGGGTTTTAAATAGTGCTATGGTGCCATAGCGATATGGTCAGGGCATTGCGCCTGCGCTATAGCGCACCAAGGCGTTCGCCTTGCCTAACAATATGTAAAGAAACGTTAGTGAGTAAAAAATCAGTAAGAAACTTGGAATAAAATAAAACAACGTCCAAATCCAGAGGGCTTCATGTAAATTGCCTCGCCATTAGGTGTTGAGGCGATGTGGACATAGCGCAAACAAGGCACGCTTTTTAAGACCCAGACTTAGACACAACAGGTATTTCCGAAAAGAAACATTATAATGATGAATACCAAAAAACAGCACGCAAACACACATTACATATACATGTTATAAATGATGAATACCAAAAAATTCAGAATAGAGACAAAGATAGTTTCATTTACCTGACCCTTCTTTTTCGCGGCTACTAAATCGTTTTCTTAATTTACTTCTATTCAGCTTAAGAATGGTCTATCTTGGTACAAAACCACTCTGTTAGCAGAAAAGAGACCAGTCCATAAGAAAAAAAATTCAAAAACACACAAAAAAAGAGAGAAGATAATTTATCTACCTGACACCTCCTTTTTCAACTGAGTTGCGTTCTTCAATATACCTCAGCTTAAGAGTCCTCTATCCTGATACAAAACATTCTTTGAGTAGTTACTATATACGCAAGACTGTAAAATGATATAGTAGAAACTTACTATAAAGTTAACTAAGCCTGATCCAAGCAGGGATTTGACTTCTTTCTCATATTTTTTCTTTTCATCTTGATAAGGAGCCGATGTCCATAGCTGAAATATTTGAAAACCCAGTTTTTACAATGTTAGTTTTGTCCTTTGTGAAGTATGTAATGATAAGAATTTTCTATGAATCAAAGAAACTTGACATGATATTACTGAATCATGACAAAGTTCTCCTTCACATGATATAACTGGACGAAAAAACTGATGAAGTGTGTAAACAAAACTTGATAGATGAATGCAAACAAACAGGACACACTCATTTAGTAAACACAATACAAAAGAATGCCAAGTAATGTACAAAAAGACAAGATTCAATTACCTTAACAAGAAGTGTGAGGTAGTATTTGGTTGTCTCATGTTTAAAAGACTCCAACAACTGAATTCTGATCCCTGACATGTTTAGTACTTTACCTACAAAATCAAGATTCAAGATGTAATAAAGAATTATGATATACCTTATTTCTTTCTACAAGTTACAACAATCAGTTCCAAAAAAATTATATCAGTATCGGTACAAATAAAAATTTACTCATTTTTCAACCAGAAAGAGCTTCATATACACACCGCAAAGGTTCTGACTCAAGAAATAAAAACATACATTTTTTGGAGAATGTGAAACATATATATACTTGAAACACAGAAGAGAGAACAAGATAGGTTATTTACCTTAACTCTTCAGTTTTCCAGCCGGCTGAATCGCTTCCTCAAAATTTTGGTTTTTGTCAGCCTAAGAATCCTATATCTTTATACAAAACTTTTTTTGTTAGTAGTAAGTAAACTTTGATTACAGACACAAGAACAAGATTACAAAAATTAGCGCCAAAAAAGAAACCTACGAGAAATCTTACTAAGTCTGTTCCAAGCCGAGATTCGACTGCCTGCTTATATTTACTCTTCTAATCTTAACAAGGAAACGATGTCCATAGCTGAAACCTAAAACAGTCGTTCATATTCATATAACGATATTGAAAAGGTTTATCAACTATGATCATATCCAGTTCTATTTATGTTGATTCCCATTTGTGAAGTATGTAATGAAAACTAGAGTATTCACCTTAAGAGCTCTAGTCTTTTTCTTGGATTCCAAATCATCACTGTGTTTCCCTTCAGATGAAGTCACAAGGCAAAAGAGCAGAAACCAAAACGTAACTAAAAAAAGACATTAATAAACCTTTTATTTTTGTATGCAGGAGACCGTTTTTGCTTGTAGTGGCATGAATTTCTCTTTTGGAGTAGCACAAAAAGCAAAACGATAAGGTTAAGACATAAAAATTTTGTATGAGAAAAAATCGAGAAATTTTACCTACTCTGAGTTTTAATCATGACTGCGTTTCCTTTCACATTGCGCTTGTAGTGGCCTGAATTTCTCATTTGGAGTAGCATAAAAATACAAAAATAGGTAAGACAAATAGTTGTCTTAACTATTTTTGTACTTTATATGCTAGTCCAAAAATAGCTTCTCGAATACTACCACCTCTGACCAACAAAGAGACTACAAGTAGTAAGACACTAAGAAAAGGAAGAGAAATGGGAAGAGAAGGGTACTTCACCTGACATACACTCGCCAACAGAATCGTAAAGTTCTTGCCTATAAAGAAATAGATTAATTGTGAAGTTATTGTGATTTTTGGATGCTTTTCTGTTTCTTGTGTTTACTTTTATGTTGTGCTGATTTTGCTATGTCTTTGCGTTTCGAGTGTTGAGTTTCGTGTTTTTGTTTTGCTCATTTGTTGTATTTTGTTTGAGTTTTGAATTACTTTACCTGACCTCTCATGTGGTCTGGAAAGTTTGTTCTCTGCAGCTCAAGGATATATGCACGAGGCTAGCGATACGAGAAGAAAATTAGATAACATTACCTGACCCATCATTTGCTCTTGGTTACTATATCGCCTCTTGAACGTTTGTGTTTTCTAGTATAAGGATCCACTCTCTAGTATCTAAAGCATTGTATAAGCAGGTTAAACACGACACTAATACAACACAAACAATCAAATGAAACTTCAAAATCAACGCCAAGAAAAAAACTTGGTAAGAGTCTTACAGAGTCAAAATTTGACTAGTTGCTCATTTTTTTTTGTCTTTAAATCTTTGACAGATAATGTTGTCTAACGAGCAATCCGCCTGAAAAAAACAACTATCAAAGTTAGGAATACAATCTTACTCACATTTGTTCCCAGTGCCGAATTGAGATATGAATATCGACCGTATTGCTCACCATATGACGATAAATTGAATATGTTAGAGCTCAGAATAAAAACAAAACATACCAGGATGTATGTATTGTCATTGATTCTTTTGGCATGAATATAACAACTGAAAATTCATCTTCACAGACAAAGACTGTGATAGTGAAGCCACATCCATTAGTCCAAACCCTATTAACCAAAGACATCCAATGAAAAAATAAATTGACATACAAATATAGGTAGGATAGAAAGCTACATAATTTTTTGGAAAGATCATTCAGAGCCATGATTTACTAAATCCTTAGTTCTCTGTAACAAAATGAAACTATTTAAGAGCCTAAAAAATTATGTTAGCATCAAGGAAGAAACTTAACTGAAAATCTTACCAAGTCTGGTCCAAGCAGACATCTGTCTGCCTGCTTATATTTTCTCTTTAATCTTAACAAGGAAACGATATGTCGATGTCCATAGCTGAAACCCAAAACAATTTTGAATATTGTGAGCTTTGACGAATATAGTGATGCGTAGTCTAATTGTGCTCGAGGGCCAATAAATAAGGCATGTGAGAACAGAGTAAGAAATTTACTTCACCATCCATACTTGATCATTGGCTATAGAACTGCTAGCGCATCCTTGTTGTGATCTACACATGAGGCAAAAGACATGAAAAAAATTCATTTATGTACTTGACCCATCATTTTGTTCTTTGTTACGGAATCATAACGTCTAATTTTGTTTTTTGTAAGCTCAAAAGCTATGTACGCAGCAAGGAACATGAGAGGAAAGATGAGGAGTGTTTGTTTCTTTACCTAACCCTTCATTTTTTTCCGTGGCTGCTAAATCTCTACCTAAAGTTTTGTTTCTCAGCTCAAGAATCCCTCATGAGAAAAAAAAATATTATGTTAGTTGAAAACTATGAGCCTAGTAATCATGAAAACTCAAGAAAAGAAGATAAAACTAAAAAAAATAGTCAAAGGAAGAAACTTACCATGATTCGGACATAGTCTCTTGTAATGCAAATTTGACTGTTGCGCTTATATGTTCTTTTAATCTTAGCAGTATATTAAAGTGATATGAAGTCGTCGACTGAAACGAAAAACAACAGTACATCTATATAAGGTGATATCCAAAGATTAATCAAATATGATAAAAAAAACATGAAAACATAGGTCTTAGAAAGCATGAAATTAAATTAAAACAAATACAACTGAATGACAATAAGTGCACTGACAAAACAAATCAAGTCCATGCTTACATCTGATGTCCCTATAGACCTCGTGAAATATTTTTTGATGCTAATGGCATAAAGAACTCACTAGAAAGAATTAAAACAAAAGTGATAGATGAATGTAAACAAAGGTACACTCATTAAGTATACAATATACAAAAGAATGCCAAATGGTGAAAAAGAAGGCAAAGAGATTGAATTACCTTAACTAGAAGTATGAGGGAATATTTGATTGTCTCGTGTATAAAAGACTCTCCAACAAATGAAATCTGACCCCTAACATGTATAGTGCTTTACCTACAAAATTGAGATGTAATAAAGAATTATCATATACCATTTTTTTTTTCTACAAGTTACTTAAACACTACAATCAGTTCCAAAAAATTTATATCCAAAAAGAGCTTCATATAAACATTGTTCTGACAGGGCCGGCCTTGAGGGCAAGCGGGCAAAGCCTATGCTTGCGGCCCTCATATCGATCCACATATTTTTTATAACAAATCGGCCCTCAAATCCAAAAAGTTTTTTTATCTTAATGACAAATCGGCCTATTTTTTATTTTTGCTTGCGGCCCATTGAAACTCAGGGCCGGCCCTGGTTCTGACTCAAGTAACAAAAAAGCATTTATTGAAGAATGTGAAGTAAATAACATAGTATATGTACGTGAAATTTAAAACACAGAAGAGAGAACAGATAGGATATTTACCGTACACTTTATTTTTCAGACCGACTGAATCGATTCCTTAAAATTTCAGTTTTTGTCAGCTTAAGAATCCTATATCTTTATAAAAAAATTTATGTTAGTAGCGAACTATGAGTATAGACACAAGAACAAGATTACAAAAATTAGCGCCAAAGAAGAAAGGGAGAATTGCCAAAATAGGACACATTGATTTGCACAATGTCCCATTAGGACTTTCTCACTTTTGGTCAATTTATTCCGAAAATGCCCTTACTTAAAAAAAAACAAATTGAAATATAAGGTTTTTAAATCTGAAAAAAATCTGAAAATTATAAGCATGTCATGAATAGTACATTTGTATAAAAACTTTTATTTTTTGAAGTTGAAAATCATGTGTTAAAAATTATTCTAGTATTGCATTCTACCGCTGATTTTTGCATTAGAATTTAGAGTCTACGTATATCACATAAGTCTACCAAGCGTAGAAACAAGTTTCTACTTATTTTTAACATTCTGCAATCGCGAAGACACATTCTTCCACCACTTAGTTTCATTCTACCGACCGCATATATTACTTTCTACCCCATGATTCTACTAATTCAAAACTATCTGCTAAATAGTAGAATGTACTTTCTACTAAATTAATAACCTTGTCCTTAAATGTAGGAGTGAATATTTTCTTTCCTAAAATAAAAATTTGTAAATATTTTTAAAAAAGTTTGGAAATATTATGTTAGGATTTTTTACATTAAAAACGTTTTGAAAAATATTGTATAAGATTAATTTTTTTACTATTTTAAAATCCTTAAATTACAATTACTATTTTATAAGATTAATTTTTTTAATTATGATTTTATGGATTAATGATTTTATTCATTTTTAGATTTTCTGAATTAATGATTTTTATTCATTTTCCTTTTTTGAATTTCAAACTAATAAATGTAATTAAAAATTATAAAATTAAGGACAAAATTGGGATTTAGAATTACATAGTCCTATTAGGACATGACTCACAAAATCCTAATGAGACATTTTACAAATCAATCTGTCTTATTTTAGCAAATTTCTCAAGAAGAAACTTACTGGGAGTCTTAGTAAGTCTGATCAAAGTAGAGATTCAACAACCTGCCCATATTTTCTCCTTTTATCTTAACAAGGAAACGATGTGTCGATGTCCATAGCTGAAACCAAAAACAATCATTTACCAAGTATTATCAAAATCAGTTTTTGTTATCTTTATTAGTCTTTATGAAGTATGTATAGATAAGGATTTGGTATGAAGTAGATGAGAATAATGGCTCACCCAAAAAATCCTAATTTATTTCTTGGATTCCAAATTATCACTGTGTTTCCCTTCACATGAAATCACAGACCAAAAAGACTGAAAGCACAACATTACTAAAAAAGACATTAATTACCCTTTTCTTTTTATATGCAAGACACCATTTTATTGGCCTGAATTTCCCTTTTGGAGTAGCCTAAAAGGTAAAAAAACAAGGTTGTCTTAACTATGAAGTATATGAGAAAAATAGAGAAAGTTCACCTTGATAACTCTACTTTTAATCATCACTGCGTTTCCTTTCACATTTCGCTTGTAGTGGCCTGAATTTTTCTTTTGGAGTAGCATAAAAATACAAAAATAGGTAAGACAAATAGTTGTCTTAACTATTTTTCTACTTATATGCTAGTCCAAAAATAGCTTCTCGAATACTACCACCTATGACCAACAAAGAGATTACTAGTAGTAAGACAATAAGAAAAGAAAGAGAAATGAGAAGAGAAGGATACTTCACCTGACATACACTCGGCAACAGAATCGCAAAGTTCTTGTCAATAAAGAAAGATATAATTTGTCAAGTTCTTGTGTTTTTTGGATGCTTTCCTATTTCTTGTTGTGCTTATTTTGCTATGTCTTTGCATTTCAAGTGTTGAATTTCGTGTTTTTGTGCTGCTTGTTTGTTATGTCGTGTTTGAGTTTGGTGCATTTAAGTGTGCTTTTTTTTTGTGTGATGTGATTTTGTTCTGCTCATTTGTTGTATTTTGTTTGAGTTTTATTGGAATGAACCAGAGGACATATGCTTCAAACAAAAGACATGAAAATATAGAAAGATGTTTACTTTATCTGACCTCCCATATGCTCTTGGCTTCTAATCACCTCTGGAAATTGTGTTCTCTGCAAGCTACAAGATATATGCACGAGGTAAGAGATACAAGAAGAAAGAGATATCATTTACCTGGCTCTTTGTAACTAAATCGATACTTGAACGTTTCTTCTTTGTAGAATAAGGATCCACTCTTTAGTATCCAAAGCATCAAACACTACTGGCAAATTAATCACAAACAAACGATCAAATGAAACTACAAACTGAATGCAACAACAACAAAAAAACTTGGTAAAAATCTTACAGAGCAAAAACAAGTATCAAAGTTAGGAAAAGAATCTCACCTCGCATTTGCTCCCGTCGTCTCCAAATCGAGATATGAATTGCGACTTGATTGCTGCATCACATGACCACCACATGTTGATTATGTTAGATCTCCGTATGTATTTTTTCATGGATTCTTCTTACTTGAATATAACAATTGACTATTCACAGAAAAATAGCCACACCCATAAGTCTTATGAATCCATATCATGCAAATACGATGCCTTCCTTCAAATTTAAGCACACAACCAAAACGATCCAATGAAACAATATTGACATACAAATATAGTTTTCTAAACAACATTGAAAAGATCATTCAGGGCCATGATGAAACTTACTAATCGTTAGTTTGAAGTAATCTTTGTAAAACTATTTCAGAATGCGATTACTCTTAATCAAAATCCAGTAAACAAATATGCGATTACCCTAATTGAAAGATCTCGGAACCATAGAGCCATTAAATTCCAGAAGAAGACACGAAATCGTTTCGAAACCAAAACCCTAGATTCCCAAATCACCGATCAAAGTAAAATCCCAAATTCAAAACAAAAGGAAATCGAAAGCTTACTGGATTTCGTAGGAGATACTATCGCACGATACGAATCCAAACCATTGATTGAATTCGAATCCATCTTCAGGATATATCATCTTCGACGCACAAATCAAAAAAACCTTGGATCATTGAGACCCAACGAAACAGAGCAACATCGAACATGTAATTCAATCGATCTGAGATACGAAAAGGTTTTTCAGTTCAACATAAAGAGAAAATATCTTCTCCACACGAATTCGTAAAACCTAATTTGTTTGATTTGAAGAGATTTGAAATTTCAATTTTCATTGAGAATGGCGAGAGTAGAGACGTTGGAGGAGCTCTGAAGCAGGCTTTTATGCATTTTCCTTTTGAATTTTTTTCCAAAATCTAGCATGTCAATTTACTACTTTGACCCTCTTAATTATACGTTAGGAAGGGCGATCTAGGAATTTATGCAAATCATTTACATGCGATACAAGAGTAAAGGTTTTGTATAACTGATTTTTTGTTGTGCATAGGTTTAAAGAATTCTTTTTTGGCATTTTTTTTTTTTGTTGTCATGAAATATACTTCAATATTGATTAAGCAAATACATTAGTTGTATCTGAAAACCAATGGAGGACCAAAGTGCTAATAAATGAGAAAATAGTTTCCCGCGTACGTGCGTTCCGTGCCAACAAATCCGCTCTCCTATTGTTTTTTTGTTGCCAGTAGAAGAGCTCGAATTCGGGAAAAGATTCCCAGAGGATGGTCAAATCACGCAGTTTCGGTTGAAAACCGGGCCACTCATGTGGTGAGTCTACCATCTTCACCAACTCGGTTGAATCACCAACTCGGAGACTAAGGATGAGAGGGATCTCCCTCGGATGAACATGTGTCTGGATAGCCTGAATATTCCACGTATTTGTTTGTCGATTAATAAAATCCGATACCCGAAGCAGGGAATTTAGGATGGTGGTATCCAGTTGCCAAGAGGGCCTGATTAAAATCTTCAAAGGATTTAAATCCGATACCGCCCTGATTCTTGGGTAAACAAAGTTTCTTCCATGCAATCCTCGGGATTGTGGTTTAGATCTCCACCAAATTTGTGAAACTGCACCGGCCAGCTTCCTACATAATCCCTTAGGTAGGATAAAGCATGACATAACGTAAATCGGTATTGCCTGGACAACCGACTTAATCATCACCTCTTTTCCTCCTTTGGACAAAAACTTGGCCGACCAACCATTAATGCGACCATTGAGACGATCTTGAACATAAGCAAATATTTGGGCTTTAGATCCCTGTAGTTGTTCCGATATACCCAAATATTTACCAGCGCCTCCTTCATTCAAGATTCCCAGACGTTGGTGTATAGCCACTCGAGTATCTTGGGCCACCTCTTTTCCAAATGTAATGGCAGATTTATCAAAATTTATCTGCTGACCAGAGGCATTGCCATATTGAGTAAGAATGTGCAGTATTTTATCGCTCTATTCCAAAGTGGCTTTGCAGAAAAAAAGACTACCATCAGCAAATAATAAGTGAGACACTGGCGGACTGGCATAGGCTACCTTGAGGCCTGTAATACAGCCCGAAGCCTCAGCTGCCTTAAGGTTAGTGATTAAAACTTCGGTGCACAGGATAAACAGATATGGCGAAAGAAGATTTCCCTGCCGTAAACCTCGAGTTGGGGTAATAGATTTTTGGCATCTAAATTCATTAATAATGATCAATTTCGGTTACACATGTTAACAAAGGAGACCAACAATCCTACTAACTAAAAGAAGCTGTTTGGAGCTCTAGAGGGGATCCACGTCAGCAAAAAACCAAGCCCTCTCCCGCTTCCACGTCAGCACGACCGAACAGGGTTTTTTTTAACACAAATACAAGCCCATATAACTAGTTATTTGTTTGAATAAAAAGATCCATTCTGATCCTAACATAAAGTCCAAATTAGGCTCAATCCACCAACCACAAAATAACCTTGCTTCTTCCTCGCCTCTCTCCCTTCTCAGTTACAGAAGATCGCCATTCATCTCTACACAGTTACAAAAAAATACGTTACCCCTTCCAACTTCCTCATCTTCAATCACCCATTGATTGCTATTCCATATCTTCAATGGACCACACCTCAATCACCTTTTACTCCCTTTCTTATATAAACAGAGATTTTTCACATGCCTCTTAAGGAATCGTCCATGAAGGTCCAACCAGCTGGAATCGTATAATCACCCGCTTTGATATCATGCTCATGTATTCTATGTACTGTAGGTACCGTAGTTGTAAGAGATTCGTTGTGATCCATACAATTCTCATCTTTCAGGTTTCAAGAAATCCGATGTTGTCTGATTCACTTTTGGGCATCCTACTAAACAAAGGAAATCATCACCGGTGAAGTTACCTGGGGTGGAGTGTGAGTTATTTCTCTATGTTTCTTCTCGATTTAAGCTTATATGTAGTTTCTCATTGTTATTAACAATCAATCGAAGTAAAGACTGCTATTATACGGTCAACCAGAGCCATTGGATCCAGCAGAAGTGAAGAGGGTCAAATTCTCCTCTCCCAAAATACATCTGAGGCCAATTCCCAAAGACCTTTCCGCTACGCTTACAGTGTCTCGAAAATAGGAAGATGTAAGTTCTCAAAGTCATTTTTTTGTAAAATCTGTTGATTTAATTAGTTAATGATCCGTGATGTTATACTGGTTATGGGTTTTAGGTAGAAAGAAAAAGGTTACGCAAATAGAAGAATAATCTTTTAGTTTCTCCTTCAATAAGAATCAGACGGTAAGATGATATGTAATTTTCTCACTTGGTCATTTGATTTTTGACTTCATAGTTAATTCGTTTAGTATGACCGTAAATGGTAAAGGCATCTATTCATGTCTGCATACAAAATATTCCAATTTAGTTGCAAGTGAAGCATTATATTTTAGATTCATGTTACTTCTTTGTTGTGTTTCCTTTTCATTCTTCAGCTTATTTTTGTGTTAAAATTTGAAAAGGCAAGCATGTTCTAAATGTGACATTACAAGTTACAGGTGTTGTTGGTTGGAAAAGAAAGGGACTTGCTTATAAAAAAAATGAGGTAAGAGTTAAGTTTGTTAGATTGTGTGCAAGTATACACTGATGCATTCTCTCTACAAGATATTGTGGAAATTGTAAACCTTTTGATGTCCTATAAAGGTGAATAATTTCCTCTTTTAAGTTGGTTTACTTCTTCCTCCTCATCTTCTTCGTATGCATGTTTTTACAGCCCATTAATAATTATCTCTTTTCATGTTCCGTTGTAACTGATCATCTCTCATCCGAGCTAACTCAATTGCAGTTTTGAGTGGCTTTGGGCAGAGAATATGAGTGTAATATAGTGTCCAACAGTGAGTATCTATAGCAAGACCTTTGACCAATTTTTTGAAGCAAGACAAGTTCGAATGGAATGTATGGGCTAAAACAGGATTTTAAGAAGATGCAACATATTATGTGACCATAAGAGTTCAACAATTGATGTCGTAAATTGAGGAATCATAAAACAAGTTTTCCTGATGACAAATAAGGTGTAAATTATAACTTTGGTCATGCCTTCTCTTGCACCATAGTTACAAATTTTATATGCAATGTAAATTCAGAGAGCTTGCAAAAGTTATTGTCATGACTCATGATCTTCTACTTGCTTAAACTTCCCTCTTTTTTGTTTCTAATATTTTGGTATAGCACTTTAAATTCTTGCGGATTGATAAAGACAGTACAAGTAAAATGTTTGTGATCAAAACATGACAGAATGTCGAGGGTATGCCTCCTGACGATCGTATGATTGTGAAATTGAGCCTATGCTTAAAACCTAAGAAGATGGGTAATTGTTGGTATTTTCATTGATCAAGAGCCAAGAAACACTCATTTTAAAATTGGACAAGTAAGAACATTTATATACAGTCCAAACTCGATTCATTAATATTCGATAAATTAAAATACATTTCAGGTTTTAAATTACATTTTCTGTGTATTTAATATATTTATAAATTAATAAATAGTTGGTCCAATAATAATAATTTATAGAGTTTTCACTATATATATATATATATATATAAATCATTTTAATATAAATTACAATTAGATACTATTAACCCTACTTTTAGATATTTGCTACCAAGCAATGACATAAGTGAAACATTGTATTTTGTCATTTAGTGTTATTTCCTATCTTATATAACAATCTCTAATCACTCCACCACCATTATTTTTACTCAGCGTAATTTATTGTATCGCAAACCAAATCGTTAATAAATTAGAAAATAGCTAAATAGTAACCCCAACCTTAAAATTGCTTTAATTTATAAAATCATAGATGCAAAACATTTTAAAAGATTTTTGATAATAAACCCACGCGTAGCGTGGGTACTCACCTAGTATAACTAATTAGAGCTAACAGACACACCCTGGCTATAAAAACAAACCAGCACAGTGGTCTCCAAACATTTATTTGAACTACAGCTCACCAAAGAGCAAACACAAGAGAACTTTAGGAAATAGAGGTAGAGAGTTTCTCATTGACAAATATCTCCGATAATCAGAGACATTGGTCATTTAATTAGTGTTTGGTTGACAAAAAAAGAAAAGACATTGATCAACTTTTGAAATTAAATAAAAATTTGACCATTTTCTCTTAATTATTCCAGTAATCACTACCAAACTTTGTTTTTCTTCCTTAAATTTAGTATCAACATCTTGGCAACAAATCAACAAATATATAAACCTTCGAACAACAAAATAGAGAGAGATATTAAACAGAATATCTTTTTTTTTTAAAATCTACACATGATTGCAACATAATTTGATTTTTCAACATCTTAAGGGCATGTTCATTGGAGATCTTATGGTGTCTTATGGGGTGTTCTTAAAATATAAAATTATTAAAATTTGAGTAAAAGGAAGAAAGAAAATGTTTTTATGGGGTATATTGAAATATAAAATTAATAAAAGTTGAGTAGATGATGATGAAGTGTTCTTAAAGAGGAGAGAGAGTGTCTAAAATTAGACACTTTTGGAGAGTTCTTAATTAAAATTGAGTAAAATGATGAAAGGGAAGGTATAAAGTTGAGTAAAAGGATGAAAGAGAAGATATAAAGTTGAGTAAAAGGAAGAGAGAGTGTGTGTTTTAATAATTTTATATTATAAGAACACTTCTTAAGACACGACGGTGTCACCAATGAACATGGCCTAATGACCCCGTATAAGCCAAAAAAATCTTAATAATGCAAAGGTCTATAAAAGACCCGTGAGAGGCCAAAAAACCTTGGTGGGGCTTGAGAGGACCACTTTGAGAGTGTTCTCCAAGGGATACAGACTTACATCGACGACTCAAATCTCTCCACTCTTGTTCTATAAGTACCTTCTTCGTTGAAAAACTTGGAAATGAAAATCATTACGAACCATTTTTCTCAAATCATCGAGAAGAGTAAAGGAATGAACTTTCTTGGTTCCACGACGGATAATGGTATGTTAACAATGTTTTTCTCTTTAACGGAATCAATTCTGCCTCTAGATTCTAGGTCTTTTCTTCTAGAACCAATTTTCCTAAGATGGGTTACTGGTTTCTTACACGTGGCTTTGTTACTGGTCTTGTTTTGTTCATGGGTGCGTAAGAAATTGAGGGGAAACAATGGTTTTGGTGTTGTTAGGGAACGTTTAAAAGAAAAGAGAGATTTTAGGGTTTGTAGCTTAGCTCTGTCTCTGGTTAATCTCGTTTTGATGTCGTTGAGTGGTTTCTATTGGTACGAGAGTGGTTGGTTAGATAATGAGCAGCTAGTTTCTCTGATTGGGTTTCTATTAGCAATGGTTACTTGGGGGGGTTTGTCTATTTGCTTGTATCATTGCAGTGATTATGAGCAAGTAAAGTCTCCGTTTTTAATAAGGCTCTGGTTGGGTTTCTTTCTTGCGGTTTCTTGTTATGCTCTTGTGGTAGACATTGTTATGTACAAGAAGCACAAAAGCGTATCTATTCACATTCTAGTGTACGATATAGTTGCTTTTTGTGCTGCTTCGTTTCTCGGTTATGTGGCTTTCCTCAAGAAAGCTAGAAGAGGCGATAACAATGGAGTTTTGGAAGAACCGTTATTGAACGGTGTTGATTCTAGTATTGGTGGTAGTGATGGAGCTGGCATTCTTAGTCTTTTGACTTTCTCATGGATGAGTCCGTTGATCGGCCTTGGAAATAGGAAAATCGTTGATTTAGAAGATGTACCGCAGCTTGATGATAGCGACAGTGTAGTTGGGTTAGCTCCTAAGTTTAGGAGTATGCTTGAATCATCAGATGTTGGCGGCGTGACCACATTCAATCTTTTGAAAGCGTTGTTCTTTTCGGTTCAATGGGAAATTCTAGTGACTGCATTCTTTGCTTTCATCTACACGGTGGCATCGTATGTTGGGCCAGCACTCATTGATACATTCGTCCAATATCTAAACGGACGTAGACAGTACAACAATGAAGGGTATGTGCTAGTCATTACTTTCTTTGTTGCTAAGCTTGTGGAATGCCTTTCGCAGAGACATTGGTTCTTTAGATTACAAAAGGTTGGTATTAGGATGAGGTCTTCCTTAGTCGCGATGATATATGAAAAGGGTCTAACACTTTCGTGTAATTCAAAGCAAGGGCGCACGAGTGGTGAGATTATAAATTTAATGACTGTGGATGCTGAGAGGATTGATCATTTTTGTTGGTTTATGCATGATCCATGGCTGGTTTTGCTACAAGTCGGTCTAGCTTTGTCGATCTTGTATAGAAATCTTGGATTAGCAGCGATTGCGGCTTTAATTTCTACCATTCTAGTAATATTTGTGAACGTTCCATCCGGGAAAATGCAAGAAAGGTTTCAGGAGAAGTTGATGGAAGCGAAAGACAAACGGATGAAATCAACTTGTGAGATCTTAAGAAACATGAGGATTCTCAAACTTCAAGGGTGGGAAATGAAGTTTCTGTCTAAGATTTTTGATCTTAGGAACTCGGAAGAAAGATGGCTGAAGAAGTATGTGTATAACTCGGCTGTTATAAGCTTTGTTTTCTGGGGGGCTCCTATTTTGGTTTCAGTCTCCACTTTTGGTGCTTGTATACTTCTTGGGATACCTCTTGAATCAGGGAAGATACTCTCCGCGCTTGCAACCTTCAGGATTCTACAAGAGCCGATCTACAATCTTCCGGACACTATCTCCTTTCTTGTGCAAACAAAAGTTTCTCTTGATAGAATTGCGTCTTATCTTTGTCTAGACGATTTACAGTCAGATGTTGTTGAGAGATTACCAAAGGGAAGTTCAGACATAGCTGTGGAAGTGACCAACAGTAGTTTATCTTGGGATGTCTCATCCGCTAGACTGACTTTAAAAGACATTGATTTCAAGGTCTTTACTGGAATGAAGGTAGCAGTTTGTGGTACTGTTGGCTCAGGGAAATCAAGCTTACTTTCATCTATACTAGGAGAAGTACCAAAGATATCTGGAAGTCTTAAGATTTGTGGGACAAAAGCGTACGTTGCACAATCTCCTTGGATTCAGAGTGGTAAAATTGAAGACAACATCTTGTTTGGTAAGCCTATGGAAAGAGAACGGTATGAGAAGGTGGTTGAAGCATGTTGTTTGAGTAAGGATCTAGAGATACTTTCATTTGGTGATCAGACTGTTATAGGAGAACGCGGCATCAATTTGAGTGGTGGACAAAAGCAAAGGATACAGATTGCACGCGCTCTTTACCAAGACGCGGATATTTATCTGTTTGGTGATCCTTTTAGTGCTGTGGATGCTCACACAGGGTCACATCTCTTTAAGGTACAATTTTTCTCTCTTATAATTTCTCAGTTAGGTATCAAATTGATTTTCATTCTCATACTTGTGTTCAGGAAGTTTTGCTGGGGCTTCTGAGTTCTAAATCGGTTATATATGTAACTCATCAAGTTGAGTTCTTACCTGCTGCTGATCTTATACTGGTTATGAAAGATGGAAGGATCACCCAAGCAGGAAAATACAATGATATCCTCAACTCTGGGACAGATTTCATGGAGCTTATAAGCGCGCATCAGGCGGCTCTGGCAGTAGTTGGTTCTGTTGATTCTAATTCTGTTTCTGAGAAAGAAAATGGTGTTGTGAGAGATGATATTGGGTTTGACGGGAAACAAGAAAGTCAAGATTCGAAATCAGACAATGGGGAGCCCAAAAGACAACTTGTGGAAGAGGAAGAGAGGGAGAAAGGCAGCGTCGCTTTGGCTGTATACTGGAAATATATGACTCTAGCGTATGGAGGAGCTCTTGTGCCTTTGATATTGTTGGCACAAGTTCTATATCAGCTTCTTCAGATTGGAAGCAACTACTGGATGGCTTGGGCTACTCCTATTTCTAAAGATGTGGAAGCTCCTGTGAACATGTCCACGTTAATGATTGTTTATGTTGCTTTGGCCGTTGGAAGTTCCCTCTGCATTCTTCTCAGAGCCACGCTTCTTGTGACTGCTGGTTACAAGACTGCTACTCAACTGTTTCATAAAATGCACCATTGCATTTTCCGCTCTCCGATGTCTTTCTTT
The DNA here is from genome assembly GCA_963576765.1 of Draba incana. Classification (NCBI taxonomy): domain Eukaryota; kingdom Viridiplantae; phylum Streptophyta; class Magnoliopsida; order Brassicales; family Brassicaceae; genus Draba; species Draba incana. The sequence goes on from OY755216.1 coordinate 5,995,137, forward strand.
GATTCCACTCCAAGTGGAAGAATCATCAATAGAGTACGTCGCTGGCCACAATTCGAGGATTTTCATTTTTTTTTTTATCTAACTGTTTTTTGTATAGGCTTCTACAGACCAATCTGCAGTGGATTTGGAGATACCGTATGAGTTTGGATCAGTTGCTATCACTGTCATTCAGCTTATTGGAATCATTGGAGTTATGTCCCAGGTTTCTTGGCTTGTCTTTCTTGTCTTCATCCCTGTGGTTGCTGCTTCCATATGGTATCAGGTACTTTCCGATAATCAAACCTTATAATCTAGTCGTTCGTATGAGTTGATTCTGTCAAATTTAGCTATTTTTAATTTTGGCAGCGATATTACATAGCTGCAGCAAGAGAACTTGCGCGGTTAGTTGGAGTATGCAAAGGCCCTCTGATTCAGCATTTTGCTGAAACGATATCAGGGTCAACAACCATAAGGAGTTTCAATCAAGAATCGAGATTCCGTAGTGACAACATGAGGCTAAGTGACGGTTACTCTAGGCCCAAATTCTATGCAGGTGGAGCAATGGAATGGCTTTGCTTTCGCCTTGATATGTTATCTTCGCTTACATTTGCCTTTTCATTGGTGCTGTTGATCTCAATACCTACTGGAGTGATTGATCCAAGCCTAGCGGGACTAGCAGTGACTTATGGACTCACTTTGAACACCCTACAAGCTTGGCTGATCTGGACTCTCTGTACTCTAGAGAACAAAATCATATCGGTAGAGAGAATCCTTCAGTATGCAAGTATTCCCAGTGAACCCCCTCTTGTGATAGAATCAAACCGACCTGAGCAGTCATGGCCTTCACGTGGAGATGTCGAAATCCGTCATCTTCAGGTATCTTATCTTGCTTCTATCAAGATCCTGATTTCAGCTTGTAACCATTTTTGAAAATTTTACTAGGTCCGATATGCTCCACATATGCCACTTGTGTTGCGAGGAATAACATGCACATTCAAAGGAGGTTTAAGAACGGGAATTGTTGGAAGGACAGGAAGCGGGAAATCGACTTTGATACAAACACTTTTCCGCATTGTAGAACCTTCCGCTGGAGAAATCAGGATAGATGGAGTGAATATTTTGACCATTGGGTTGCATGACTTGCGTTTAAGACTAAGTATTATACCCCAAGATCCAACCATGTTCGAAGGAACTGTGAGAAGTAACTTAGACCCTCTCCAAGAGTACACAGATGATCAAATTTGGGAGGTGAGTAGGTTTAAATCTCTGTAAAAAGAAATGTTCAGTCTTGACTAATGATGATTCTTGTGTGTCTAGGCTCTTGACAAGTGCCAACTAGGAGACGAGGTGAGGAAAAAAGGAACAAAAGCTAGACTCAAGTGTGAGCGAGAATGGAGAGAATTGGAGTATGGGTCAGAGGCAACTAGTGTGTCTCAGTAGAGTTCTTCTCAAGAGAAGTAAAATCTTGGTGCTTGATGAAGCCACTGCTTCGGTTGACACTGCAACTGACAATCTAATTCAGAAAACGTTAAGAGAACACTTCTCGGATTGTACAGTGATAACCATTGCACACAGGATATCTTCGGTTATTGACAGTGACATGGTTCTGCTTCTAAGCAATGGTTTGTCTGAAAAAACTACAATTCATTTGGTACTGTTGTGTAAATGAAATTGAAAAATAAGTGTTTTGTTTTGTTCTATGTGCAGGGATCATTGAGGAATATGATACACCAGTGAGATTGCTTGAAGACAAGTCATCGTCTTTTGCTAAACTCGTTGCTGAATACACTGCAAGATCAAGTTCCAGTTTTGATTAAACCTCTATTTTCTTGTCGATGATGATGAAAACAAAAAAAAAACCTTGGGAAGCATTAGTTTCTGAGTCGGAATTTGATTCAGCTGACTTATGATTCACAAGAAAGAAACACTTATCGTAGTTTTTGTTAAAAGCTTTTGTTCGTACTTGTTAGTTATATCTTTGTAATGTTTTAATCCTAATAACTGATAATTCTGCATTAAAGGGGATTTTTGCAAAGATAACATATTGGCCAACTTGATTGGGACTCACCTTCACGGACCAGACAATCTTCAAGGAGACCGATGAGAGAGAGACCATACTAATTTATATATAGCAGCACAATTTATTTGGTTTTTCATACTCTTATTGTCGTTTAAGATTTTACCAAGAGAAATATAAGTTGCAGCTATGAATATGATAAAATCACGAGTACCATAACACACAAAGAAAAAATGAAACTTTTTTCATGTGTTCGAAGATAGGACAAGTCGCTGCAGCAAAACCATTGATCAATAGATAAGGTTGATAGTTATGACAGGGAAAGTCAAAAGTCCAACGTATCTTTATTTGACTTAGTCTTAGTCCAGCTTTTATGTAAATTTAGAAAATTGTCCACCATGTTCATATTTTGAAATGGGGCAAATCAGGGGTTCCGTCGAGTCCTTTGGCATTGCGGTGAGTAGTGAACTCCTTAATGGTGATTTCTCTGTACTTAGGAGGGTTATCTTCAGACACAAGCTCTTTCATGGGTCCATACAGTCTAGGATTCGGTCTAAGGCCGGTGGTGAAGAAACAAGCGACTGAGACTCGAGCTCTTGTGGCTCTGTTTGCCAACACTCTATGCTCCGAACTGATAAACTTATCATTTGTTATAAGCTGCATCAAAATCCCAAAAACCTAAATTACCAAAACTTTGAACAACCAAGAGGAAGATAGTTTATACAACAAGTATAACATTTATATAAGAGAAAATTCTATGAACTAATATCGTTTGAGATTATAATATTTTATTAATTTATAAGTACGATCTTAAAATGGATCAAAATAAATATTTAACTGATAAATTTATTGTAAAATACAGTTCAACTAGTGGTAAAACAATTTGCAGAAATGGTTAAAAATAATTTATTGTGTTTATTAATTTTATTGAGTTTCTACCGAATGTATAAAGTTGTATGACAAAACTCAACAAACAATTAAACAACACATGCATTGATTGTGAATACTTGCCTGTAGTAGGTCTCCGACGTTGATGATGAGTGCACCGGGAACAGGAGGAACATCGAAATAGAACCCATCGCGTAGAACTTGAAGCCCTTCGATCAGATCAGGAAGAAGAACGGTGAGAAACGAGCTGTCTGAGTGCTTACTTGCACCTAAAGTTAGGTCAGGATCTGGACAATGTGGGTAGTAATGGCAAAGCATGCGTAAACCCATGGAGCAATCCATGTCATGGAGATGATTGGAGTGTAACCCTAAAGCTTCTGATAAAAGTTGAAATAGAAATTCCGCTAAATTCATTGCTTGCTTTGAGTATTCAATCATAACATCCCTGATTAAACAAAAAAAATATTTCACCATGATTACTTACACAAATCAAATTAATAGGTTAAAAAGGGTAGCGTCATTAATCATCATACCGACAAATCGGAGGCAAATCATTTGGTTTTGGAGGATTTGGAGCCATGTAACAAGAAAAAGTGTCTCTCCAACTTGCAGCTGATGAAGAATATAGATCGAAATTACTTGTATACACAAATTCTCTACTGAAATCACGACCGTAGAATTGTTTCCTAACTTCTGGAGATTGTTCGTTAAACCTACGAACTCCATCTTTCATATCTTCGAGAAGATCTAGTGAAATTCCATGGTTGATCACTTGGAAGAAACCCGAGTTCTCTGATGCGTCTTTAATCTCTTTAATCGCGTTCTTGCGCGTAATCACGTCCTTGAAGATACGTCCTTTGAGATCGATCGTTGGGATCGTATTGAGATGTAGCAAGTTGGAGGAAAGTGGTCTCGGGTTTGCTAAACTGGCAGATGGATGATGAAAGATGCGTGGAATCTTGGAAACTCTGGCTTCGACGAGTCCTTTCACACCAATTTTCGTCTCGTCGAAAGCTTTAAGCTCACTGATACGATCGTAAGAAGCAATCTTCGTCGTCTCCATTGTAATTTTTGTTCATCAGAAAACAGAACAATCTGATACAATCATAACAACGAAAGAAAAGGTTTCAAGAGGAAGATCGATTCGATTGTACAATCAAAACCTAGAAATCTGCCATTGGTAATCATAAGCTCTCGGATGCAAAACCACAACAACCAAATGAACAATTATGATCTCGAATTCTCGATCGACAAAATCAATACTCCGATCTCGATCGACAAAATCAATAATGCGAATAGTATAGATAAAAAGGGAGAAGATTACCCTAAGCTTCTTCCATGAGAGAGAATTTGAGGGATGATGATTCTGGAGAAATTGAAGAAGATTGAAGAAGAGGAGAACCAATTACCGTTTTGCCCATATCTGTCAACACCACCTTATAGAAATCAGAATTATTCACTCGACGCAACACTAACAAGATATTTATGTACTTATATTCTTCTTTTAATCACCGTTACTTGATATATTATTTTACTTCAAGTGATTCCTTCATTGTCCAGTGACACCACTCTTGACAAATTCATAAAACTAAACTGGTGTCGTATCCTACAAAAAATGATACCAAAATTTCAAGAACCGCAGAAATCTCAAATCTTGTTTGGGATACAACTCGGTTTGGTCACAATCACACTCGAGATTGATTGATTTGATGGCAAAACAAAGAAAAATCAAAGAAACCGGTTAGATTCGGTTAAGGAGATCATACCGGGAAAAAGACGGTGAATTAGGAAAATGATGATTAATTAATAATTGGAAGAAGAAGAAGAACATGACGCACAAAACGACCACTTCCATAATCAATTTGTTTTCCCGGCGACCAGTCAGAGATCTCCGTCGCCATTACTCTCTCCTCTCTCTCTAACAATAATTTATTATTCAAATCACTCTGTAAATCAATAAATAATTATCATATAAATCCTCCAACACCTCCACTGTTGAGTTTAGCTGTAAACCCATGCTGATGTTCTTCTCCCTCAGAGCTGGTGAGTTTTGTCGCTCTCTCTCTCACTCTCTCTCCTTCAATTTTCTTAAAATTGTCTCATTCTCGTGATTTTTGTAATTTAGTTTTTATGTTTCGTTTTTTTAATTAATTATGAAAATCCTCCATTTCGGATCCTGTTAATGTATGAAAATCCTCACTTTGTGTGTTTAATCTTTCCTTTTTTTTTCATTGTTACTTTTCTGGGTATTATGTGGGAGCCATTAGTGTTCTCTCATTTCGAGTTTTGTAATAAAAACACCATTGTTACACGGTCAAAGCTTACTGCTTTTATTTATGTTTTTAATAAATGAGCCAACTTGTGATTATGGTTATTTGCCTAACCTTCTGAGCTATCTTTCCCTTAATTCTGCTCAGTGTCTTTGACGATTATATATAAAATATAAATTGTTAATCATCTTCCTGAATTTATGTTTCTTGAGAATTTGGGTTTTGTATTAAACTTGTTCTTGTTTATGATTCAGGTGTTCAATTTTGAAAGCTAAGAACTTTGGATTGTTATTCTCAAGATCATGTTTTCTCACCAGAAGTGGGGGTGTTCATGGACTCAAATAGCTACTGTTGCTTCTGTGATTGTTTTGGTTTCATTGGTTCATCTGTTTCTTGGTCCTGTAGTGCCTTCTTTTGATTCTATTAATATAAGACAAGCTCAGAATCTTTGTGGACCAACAAGTAATGAATCAATCACACAAGTGACTAAAGAGGAGAAACCAGTTATTGTTGCCTTTGATCAACGATTTCCTGCTGACTTACACGGTGCAGTGGTTTATCGAAATGCATCGTGGAAAGCCGAGATCGGTCAATGGCTTTCTAGTTGTGATGCAGTTGCTAAAGAAATTGACATCATTGAAGTAAGTATTAGTTTGGGATCTTTGATATAATGTTTGTTTGTTCGATTTCATTATAAAAGTTATGTTTTTTTTTGGTAGCCAATTGGTGGGAGAAAGTGTTTGAATAATTGTAGTGGTCAAGGTGTTTGTAACCACGAATTCGGAATTTGCCGTTGCTTCCATGGATTTAATGGTTAGTGTTTATGCTATTTTGAAGAATCTTCCTAATCCAAAGTTGATTGCTTTGTGTAAATGATGAAGATTGGTTCTGTGTATAGGCGAAGATTGTTCGCAAAAGCTGAGGTTAGATTGCAATTACGAGAAAACGCCTGAGATGCCATATGGGAAATGGGTTGTTTCAATATGTTCTAGACATTGTGATACCACAAGGGCAATGTGTTTTTGCGGAGAAGGCACAAAATATCCAAATCGTCCAGCACCAGAGTCATGTGGTTTTCAAATCAAGCAAGTTTGAGTCTTATTGTTTTTCAAATCAAGCTTAACAACTCTCGTAACATAAAAACGTATTTTTCAGTTCGCCGACGAATCCTGGTGAACCGAAAATGACAGATTGGTCTAAACCAGACTTAGATATTTTAACAACAAACAGTAGTAAACAAGGTTGGTGCAATGTGGATCCAGAAGATGCATATGCTTTAGAAGTACAAATCAAAAAGGAATGTGACTGTAAATATGATGGTCTTTGGGGACGGTTCTGCGAAGTGCCTGTACAATGCACTTGTGTTAATCAGTGCTCTAGACATGGCAAATGCAGAGGAGGTTTCTGTCAGGTAAAACCTAAAATCCCCTAAGTCTTTGTGTGTGTGCGTGTATGTGTGTGTGTTTATATGTTCTTGTACTTTTCAGTGTGATAAAGGATGGTTTGGAACAGACTGTAGTATTCCATCAACGCTTTCGACGGTTGGAGAGTGGCCAAAATGGCTTCGACCAGCTCATCTTGAAGTTCCAAGTGATAAAAATGTCCCTGGAAATCTCGTTAATCTAAGTGCAGTGGTGAAGAAAAAAAGGCCTCTTATTTACGTCTATGATCTACCTCCAGACTTCAACAGTTTGCTTCTTGAGGTCACAATCCAAACTTTTGTTTCTCTTTTAAACAAACTTGTTAAAAGAGAAATAAAAGTTTTAAATCTTCTTTGGTTGGAATTTAATGTTGCAGGGTCGGCATTTTAAGCTTGAGTGTGTTAATAGGATTTACGATGACAGGAATGCAACAATATGGACAGATTATCTATATGGTTCCCAGGTTTGCCCCTAAACTAGAGTTGAATACGTATACATTTAATGTTCTTTCTTATGAATCTGAATTGAATAAACAACTTTGCCTCTTTTAATTCTGAAGATGGCATTCTACGAGAATGTTTTGGCGAGTGGTCATCGTACCCTGAATGGGGATGAGGCAGATTTCTTCTTTGTTCCTGTTCTTGATTCTTGCATTATAAACCGTGCTGATGATGCACCTCACATTAACATGCAGGTTGGGTCGAGAAAACTCGCCTTTCTTGATTCTATGCGTTTAGAAGCTCTAGAGCTTATGCATTCTCTGTGTTTTTGTAACTTTCAGAATCATACTGGATTAAGAAGCTCACTTACTTTAGAGTTCTACAAAAAGGCTTACCAACACATTGTTGAGAAATATCCATACTGGAACCGCTCATCTGGAAAAGACCATATTTGGGTATGATCATGCACACATATTAAAGATTGGATCTTGATTTTCTTACCGCTAATTTTGTTAACGTCTTGAAAAAGGCAGTTTTTCTCATGGGACGAAGGTGCTTGCTATGCTCCGAAAGAGATATGGAATAGTATAATGTTAGTTCATTGGGGTAACACGAATACAAAGCATAAAAACTCAACAACAGCTTATTGGGGTGATAACTGGGATAAGATATCTGAAGAGCGGAGAGGAAATCATCCTTGCTTTGACCCTCATAAAGATCTCGTGATTCCTGCTTGGAAAGTTCCTGATCCGTTCTCAATGCGTGCTAATTACTGGGCTAGGCCACGGGAGAAGCGGAAAACATTGTTTTACTTCAATGGAAATCTTGGACCAGCTTATGAAAAAGGAAGACCAGAAGTTACGTAAGTCTCTCTGGCTTAAACCGAGCTCTGCTTCAAACAGTATGTTAAATGGTTCAGCTACATGTAATGCAGGTATAGCATGGGAATAAGGCAGAAGCTAGCGGAAGAGTTTGGTTCAAGTCCTAACAAAAAAGGTAAGCTCGGGAAGCAACACGCGGACGATGTGATTGTTACTCCATCGCGTTCGGACAATTACCATAAGGACATAGCGAAATCAATCTTCTGTGGTGTGTTCCCTGGAGATGGTTGGAGCGGTCGTATGGAAGATAGTATCTTACAAGGATGTGTCCCTGTCATTATTCAGGTATATATATAACTTGAACTTACCATATTGTTTACATTCCGAAAATGACGGTTTTTCTCTTTGGTAGGATGGAATTTACTTACCGTATGAGAATCTGCTTAATTACGAAAGCTTTGCAGTTCGTGTTAGCGAAGATGACATTCCAAATCTCATAAACACTCTCCGAGTAATCACTTTTCATCAATCTCTCTCAATCTTGTAACAAAATTCTCCTAATCTTGAGCTCATATTCATTTTCTTTTGTTTTGAATTTTCCTACAGGGATTTAATGAGACAGAGATACAATTCAGGCTAGGTAATGTAAAGAAGCTATGGCAAAGATTCTTGTTCCGAGACTCGATATTGCTCGAAGCAGAGAGACAGAAAGCTAGTTATGGACATGAAGAAGACTGGGCGTTTCAATTCGCTAAACTGAAACACGACGATATCTTTGCTACTTTGATACAGACTCTGCATTTTAAGCTACACAACGATCCATGGAGAAGAGAGCTAGTCTTGAACCGGACTAAAGATTACGGTCAATTGGAACTTTGGACGTAAATACATCAGAAGCTGAAGAAGCATATACAAATATACTTGGCAGAATCATTGCCATAATTGATTCTTTTGAAAAGGAATAATCTTGGGTTTTGATTTAGGTACACACCAATCTTATCATGTAAACAAAACATGATCAAATTCTCAAATGCCACAAATGGCTAGGCTCAAATCTTAAATGATCTAAGGAAAAAAAAGGTTTGTTTTTTATTTATCTTTAATTCGAAAATAGGTAAATTACAACAAAACCTACCCTGAATAATTTATTTACGACCCAACCTAATGGATCCGACCCGAAACACTATCAATTTCCCTTAAACGGATTCAATTCCTCTTTTACGTTTTTAGTCAATTAAAGTTTGATTATTTGGAGTTTTTTGAAGAAAAAACACAAGGAGAATTCCCTCGTTCAACTTCAATCAATCCCTATTTTCCCCCTTGTTCTCTTTTTCTTCCGCCATCTTCATCTTTTTTCTTTGTGGGTTTCTCTTATTCTGGAAATTAGGCAGTGATTTCTTCTTTCTGGGTTTCTCTTCATCCCTAACGAAGACTATGGCGAAAGAAATTCTGAGGAGAAGATTTGATGTGTTGCTCGAAAGCTTGAAACAAGAGCAACTCAGAGGAGAGGGGACGAAGAAGGAAAGTCTTTTATCAAAGCTCTCAAATCTTCAACAACAAAAATGCCAGCTTCTGAAGGTAAATTGCAATTTTGAATTGGGATTTGAATTACCCACCTAGATCAAATCTGTGGCTATTTCAATTATGCGAGAATTCGTATGAATTGAATTTCCCTATTTTGAATTTCTGTCACAGATAGAAGGGGTAAGTGGAAACGGCGAAAGCGAAAAGGACTATCGGCGGCGAGGAAAACGAAGCAAGAGGAGGAAGATATGGTGGAAGAAGAAGAGGATAACAACAACAACAACAACAACAACAACAACAACAACAACAACAAAAAAGAGATGGAAGACGTTGATAATGCCGATGAGCTTCAGCAAAACGGCGGCACAGTTCCCGATCCGGGACCTAGTATTGGTGAAGTAGTGGAAGATGTTCTGATCTGAACTACTGGTCATTATAGGTACTACTATGGTTGAGCTACTGGTCATTTTGGGTACTACTGTGACTGAATATGTTCAGAATTACTGGTTATTATGGGTACTAATGTGAACAACGATTATATTCTATGTAAATTGTCTTTTGTTATTTTTTGTCTTCCAATTTAGAGGTCCTAGATCAATTGTAGAAATTAATACCAAGTTTTCAAAACAAAAGAAATTACCAATTAAGTTTTAGCAACAAAAGAAACAACATAGTTTGAGACATAAACACAAGCATAACTTAGACAAGAACAAAGTAGAGGAAAACCGCAAGAACACAAAAAAGGACTCCGAGGACAGCTACAGTAAGCTTCATCACTTTCTCTCCATACACTTTTTGAAGTTTGCTAACAACTTCATTTAGCTCAGTGGCTTCCTTCTTAGTCTTCTCGACTTTCCCAACCGTCTCGGTAAGCTTCTTCTTCTCTTCATCACAGCTACGGAGCAAGTCCCACATCACTTCAGGGGACATGTGATCGGGATGTCCAATCCATTCTCCAAGGCGATCTTCTACGACTCTCACTTTTTTCTTCAATAAACTTATCTCCTCCATGATTGCGTCGTCCCATAATTTTCACACATGGTGCTCATTTGTCTAATGTTCAATCAAACACTCAAATTTAAAAGCTACAAAAACTGAAATTTAAATAAAAAAAATTAAATGAGTTGAAGTTCCAGATTCCTTACATCCTTATCTTGCTCGCAAGTGTAGTATTTTCGCTGAACTCGATCGGGATCCCCGATGTGAGTCTTAAGTACATGTGGTTGTCCACAAACACATCTGGTCAGAATCCTTGGTGAAAATTCTGGAAAATCATATTCTCCTTCATAGTGCATGGCCCATCTAGGTCCATCTGAAGATGAGTCGCTGATGTCTGAAACCATGGTTCCTCTACGTTCCTCTATCAAATAAAGAAAATCCCCAAATCCCAAAATTTAGAACCCTAATTTCAAAATTAACCCTATGTGAGGTAAAGAATGAGTGAACTGAACTTACTTTCGCCGCAATTGAGTGCAAATCGGCCAGGATTGATGAATGGGGGCTGGAGCTTCACTCTCTCTCTTTGTCTTTCTCTCCCCGACGAAACCTTAGGTTTTCAAATTTGGGAAAGAAATGTTTTTATTTTATTTTTGAGGGAAATGGTTTGTTTTAAAACCAAAAATTGAAAGAAAAAAACAAAAACACATGTAATAAAACGAAAAAAACAAAAAACATGTGCGCCATAATAAAACATGTGCGCCGTCTTTTTTTAACACATAGTAGTCCCTAGTTTTAGAGTATTACATTGTTGTTCATAGTTGTCTGTTTAGGGTTTTTGCTATTTTGTTAGTTGTTCAAGGGTTTAGAAGAACAAATTTTAGTTGTCCACTTGATTTTTGGAACTTTTACCACATTTTCAATGTCTCTATGAAATAATATGTCCAATAACACATTTTCTATGAAATTTTGCATCTTTTGGTAGTTAACACTATCAAACTCATCTTATAAGTATATGGTGGTTTATGGAAGATAAACAATTTGTGTGTTACAATTGATAAAACTAATTTTCAATTTTTTAATTTAATTTATTGTAAGATAAACAACAATTATAAAGTTAGTTCCTCTTATTTATAAGTTTTGCTTACTTTATATTTTTTGAAAATAAAATTATGATTAATTATTAAAAATGCAATTAAAATACAATTAATTATATATAAAAAATTTGGTTATTTAAAATACAAATAAATAATAGAATTCAAATATTTGCCAACTTCAAACACAAATAACGATGGATATTTCAAATAACAACCAAATTAAAACACACATAACATAGCACTTATTAGTAGTACGAATACAAGAAACAATAGTTCTTAGTTGTCCAGGAGATTGTAAGAAACAAAATACATAAGAATCATGACACAACACTTGGGCCACCTTCTTCCACACTAGTAGAGGTCATCTTCCTTCTAGGGGTCAATTTTCTAGTCCTTTTAGAAGTCCCTTGAGGAGTCTATTTAGGAGTCCCTTTAGGAGTTCCTTTAGGAGTCCTTTTAGGTCTCCCTCTTGGGGTATTTTATTGGGTACCTTCTTGGCTCTCAAGGTCATATATCTTCTCTTTCTTCTTCGGTGTTTTGGTTGGGGTTCTCCTTTTGATGGAAAACTTCTCATTCTCCCAATATTTATTAGCTTCATCCTCCGTTGCCTTAGGTTGTTCTTCCAATGTTCTTTGATCCACTTCGTAAAGAGTAAGAGTATTACAAGGAATATCGAAAGGAATATCTTCTTTCTCGTAATTCAAACCAACTGAACTACCTTGGTTTCCTCTTGAAACTATAACCTTAGCCTTCTCCAACTGTTTCCTTCTTAAGAAAACACATTTCCCCAACTGATTTTTTCAACCTCCACATGCAATACACTTCTACGATTCTACGATTATTTGTATCCCACAGAAAAACTCTTGAACAATAGTGGGTACATTTTCTCTTCACTTGAAATCCATTCATACTCATCTCCGTTCTTGACATAATGTCGACCATAATCAAAATAGAGAGTTGTGCTCATTATATCCTGGAAAAAAATCAGAAAACGTCACTAAACCTACTGAAGTTAAATCAGTTATACCATCATGAAAACTTGTTGTTCAAAGTATTTCAGTGTTCTTAGTAATAGTAATACCCAGTAATCCTAGTAGTACCCAATGTTCACTGTAATACTCAGTGTTCATAGTAATACCCAGTGTTCCTAGTAATACCCAGTGTTTATCAATGTGCAGATTTCAATCCGAGCCCCAAATCTTTCTTTTACGATTGACATTACAATTCAAATACTGTGTCATCACAATACTTACCAATCCAAATTTCTAATCGACCCAATTACAATTGGGACAATGTGCATGCATAAAAATCGAAATCCAATTCAACCACATCCATTTGGGTATTTCGATTCTTGATTCGATCTACCAAAAAATGGTTAAATAACTAACAAACTATTTCGATTAGAGCTAACATTAAGAGAACTCACCTCAGTTAAGCTTCCACGACATGAAATGGAGCTAGAGTTTCAAATTGAGCTTCAATGGAGGATGAGTTTCAGATTGGTTTTGTCGGGAAGAAGAATCTGGGTAAGCAATGTGATTGGTCGAATTTATGTTTTTGTTTTCATTTTTTTTTTAGTTCAGTTAAGTTGGTTTTTTGGTCTTTTCGCAACTCACTTAATGGCACAAAGAAAGAAGGCCTTTTGTTTGTGGCATTTTGGGTTTTATCAAGGTTTTCTGATTTGGTTTTTGCTGATTATGGCAATCAAGAATTTGATCCAACAAAACACAGTTTCTTCTTTAATTCAGTTTAGTTCTTGTTTTGTTTCGACCTGTTTTAGTCTCGGTTTAACCAAATTAATTAGACTACATATTTCAGTTTAATTGTTCTCGGGTTTTTTTACCTGGTTAGGTTCGGTAGTTTCCGTGATCTCCGTGTTCAATTTGGTACGGTGAAGAAAATATGGTCAGGAATCGACGATGAACCGGTTTAACCAAATTGAATAGCAAAATCCAAACGGATCTGAAATAACCAATTAAGATAAGAAATAACCAAAATTAATAAGACCCAAACCGAATCACCTACTTGAATTCTAGCCAATCATTGATTAGTAAATTTATCTATTTTATTTTTTCGTTTGGTGAAAAGATTTGTAACCCTCTGGATCATGAAGGGTCGCTAAGAGCAAATCCAACCGGACGGTAAAACATCAAATATGGTGTGGAGTTTGCTCCAGTGGAACGGCATAATGACGGGTTTTTAGTGTTTTGTGAATAGTGTTTTATTTATATTTTTTATTTACTAATATAATTAAATTGTTAACAATCAACTAAAAACCCATCATTAATTTTAAACTTGTTAAATTTAGCCATTGGTTTTCATTTGTAATAATATGTGATATTGTAAATTATAATTAATAAGAAATTCTAATTGGCACTAATTTTCAAATTTAAATGCAAATTGCTTAAGACTAAAAATACATATTAAAGTTCAATTAAACACTAAAACATAAAATTACAAAACTAAAATCAAACAAACATAAAATTATATGCAACAAAATAATTTTGAAGGACATAACATAAATTTAAACAATTTTCTAATATCCAGAATAATCATTTCTGGTTCCGCTAATATAATTGTAGTACGGGGTTAGTGATCTTAAATTTTCACCTTGAGAATGTTGTCCATGTGATTCTTGCCCTTGAACATGTTCTCCTTCAACTTGATCGTCTTGATGACGAAATGCTCGATATTGAGATGCATGATATTGGCTTTGAGAACCTTATCCGTTTTCTTCATATTGGTTTGTTGGTGTTATCCTGCTTAGAAGTATCGCTCTTTGATTTTCAATATAAGTACGAATTGTTGTAGAAAAGAAGCATGTAGAAAATTCTTTACAAAGAGACAAGAAGCATGTAGAAAAGACGTGGAACGTGCATTTTGAGTATTGCAATCAAGATTTGCAATTGTGGCCGGACCAACACGCTTTTGGAGTAAGGAAGTGTTGCATGATATAATGACGTCTTGTATCATAATGCATAATATGATCATAGAAGATGAAAATGATCCTGATGCAATAATTGAAGAGCAAGTCGAAATACCAACTACAAAAGTTGAGATAAGAGATGATGATGAAGTTCGATTTCAAGAATTTTTAGCTCGGCAAAGGAAAATCAAGGACTGAGAAGCTCATATTGAACTTCGAAATGCGTTAATTGAACACTTGTGATCCGAATATACTAATTATGAGAATTAGTACGATGTAATTTAGTATATGTTATTTTAAAATTATCGATTGTATTTATTTCCGCAACTTTTGAAGGAGGATGTTATTTATTTTCTACTGTTTCATTAATCAACCATAAATTAATTACTATTTATCAAATATATATTAAAAAAATTATATTTAATAATAAATAATAAAGATTCTTTTTTAGTGTGGGATTTGGTGTTAGGGCTAACTAACTAACTGGCAATACTATACATGAATATTAAGAAACTAACAAAAACTTACGAAAACTAAAACTTGTTGGTGGGCCAGCATTGGTTGTTTACGGAAAAGGCCTTGAGAAGGCTGAACAGTCGAGCTAAGGGATATGTGCCAAAATCTTTTGCTCTCAAGTCTAAATATATCATAGCTGAATCTACTTACCTTAGCTAATTATGTTGGCGTGTTGTGAACCACACAAATGTGTACATACAGTAAATTCTCTCTCTCTCTCTCTCTCTCTCTCTCTCTCTCTCTCTCTCTCTCTCTCTCTCTCTCTCTCTCTCTCTCTCTCTCTCTCTGCAAAACCAGACAAAATTAGTGGTGGTGATGGTGGCGGAACGATGGATTCGGCGGTGTGTGGCGATCAGTGGAAACAACGATGGATTAAGTGGTGTGTGGCAATCAGGGAAAGCAGTGACATATTTGGTGGTACGTGGCAGCGAGTCGAAGCAACGAAGAAGTCAATGAAAATAGCGACGGGTATGGTGGTCAGTGACGGTTAGTGGAAGCAACGATAAATCGGGTGGTGTATGGCGATCAGTGGAAGTAGCGGTGTATTTTGTGGTGCATAGGGGTTAGTGGAAGCATCGGCGGCTAACGAAAACAGCCCTCGAACCAACGGAGAAGAAGAAGTATATAGTATCCCTAGTACTGAAATTAGCCGTCTAACTTCATTGTTATCCCATAAATATATGTATTAGACAACTACAAATAGAAGAAGTATTTAGTATCCCTAGTACTGAAATTAGCCGTCTAACTTTATTGTTATCCCATCAACATATGTATTAGATAACTACAAGTTAGTCTTCACGTAAATGTTAAATGGCTAATATTTTACTAGGCAAAAAGTATATTAGTTAGATTGATAACAAACTTGTTTCTTACGCTTTATACAACATTTTACACAACATATTATTTGATTAAAATTATGTTTGGTGGTTAATATATTCTTTATACAAGTACATTGTTTTGTGGTTAATATTTCTTTATATATGTACACTAGATGGCCAATAATATGCCCGATACTTTCTAACTTATATCTAACTTACAATTGTATCTTCCACCTTGGCAATGCATACACATTACCATCTAATATAATTGTTATCTCTCTAAACAAAGTTGTTCTTGTTTGTTGAAGAACATGACCTTTCGTAAAACTTTTATCTGCAAACGTTTAAAAGAATTTAGCTTATTTTCTTTTCTCTTCTCTTTCTCTTGGCAAATAATTTTTTTCCTCAGATTCTCTCTCTCTAGCAATTTCAAAGAACTTATCAAGTAAACCAAATAAAAAAAATATATTTATCTTCTCTCTTTCTCTAACCTTGCACTTTATTAATTTACGCAAAACTTTTAAAATTTAAACGGATTTGAATTCCAAAATAACGAAAAAGGAATAAAAAAACAAAACCAAAAAATCGAGTGTAGATTTTGTGTCTGACACACAAATACTACCTACACACCTATACATTCGCAAACTCGTTGACATTTTAGCCCAACACTTTCAGATTTTGATTTGGTGCATTTGCCGGTGTCGTATTGATTGATACGAGTTGTGGTATACAGTAATACGAGTTAAACGAAGATACGAGTTGCGTGATTGATTGATTTTCAACTCGTATTAGGAAAATGATGATTAATTAATAATTGGAAGAAGAAGAAGAAGGAACATGACGCGCACAACGACCACTTGCATAACCAATTTGCTTTCCCGGCGACTAGTCAGAGATCTCCGTCGCCGTTACTCTCTCCTCTCTCTCTGTAAATCAATAAATAATTATCATATAAACACCTCCATTGTTGAGTTTAGTTGTAAACCCATGCTGATGTTCTTCTCCCTCAGAGCTGGTGAGTTTTGTCGCTCTCTCTCTCTCTCTCTCCTTCAATTTTTGTAATTTAGTTTTTATGTTTCGTTTTTTTTTTAAATTAATTATGAAAATCCTCCATTTCGGATCCTGTTAATGTATAAAAATCCTCACTTTGTGTGTTTGATCTTTTTTTCAATGTTACTTTTCTGGGTATTTTCTGGAAGGCATTACTGTTCTCTCATTTTGAGTTTTGTAATAAAAACACCATTGTTACTCGGTCAAAGCTTGCTCCTTTTTTCATATAAATGCACCAACTTGTAATAATGGTTATTTGCCTAATTCCTGTGCTATATTTCCCTGATTCCTGCTCAGTTTCTTTGACGATTCTGTAAAATATAAATTGTTATGAAAAAACCGTCCTGAATTTCAGTTTCGTGAGATTTTGGGTTTTGTATTAAATTTGTCCTTGTGCTATGATTCAGGTTGAAAAACAAGAACTTTGGATTGATCTTCTCAAGATTATGTTTTCTCATCAGGAATGGAAGTGTTCATGGACTCTAATAGCTACAGTTGCTTCTGTGATTGTTTTGGTTTCATTGGTTCATCTGTTTCTTGGTCCTGTAGTGCCTTCTTTTGATTCTACTAGTATAAGACAAGCTCAGAATCTTTGTGGACCATTAAGTAATGAATCAATCACACAAGTGACTAAGGAGGAGGAACCAGTTGTTGTTGCCTTTGATCTACGGTTTCCTGCTGACTTACACGGTGCAGTGGTTTATCGAAATGCATCGTGGAAAGCCGAGATCGGTCAATGGCTTTCTAGTTGTGATGCTGTTGCTAAAGAAATTGACATCATTGAAGTAAGTATTAGTTTGGGATCTTTGATATAATGTTTGTTTGTTCGATTTGGTTATAAAAGTTATGCTTTTTTTTGGTAGCCAATTGGTGGGAGAAAGTGTTTGAATGATTGTAGTGGTCAAGGTGTTTGTAACCATGAATTCGGAATTTGCCGTTGCTTCCATGGATTTAACGGTTAGTGTTTATGCTATTTTGAAGAATCTTCCTAATCCAAAGTTGATTGCTTTGTGTAAATGATGAAGATTGGTTCTGTGTGTAGGCGAAGATTGTTCGCAAAAGCTGAGGTTAGATTGCAATTACGAGAAAACGCCTGAGATGCCATATGGGAAATGGGTTGTTTCGATATGTTCTAGACAATGTGATACCACAAGAGCAATGTGTTTTTGCGGAGAAGGCACAAAATATCCAAATCGTCCAGCGCCAGAGTCGTGTGGTTTTCAAATCAAGTAAGTTTGAGTCTTATTGTTTTTCAAATCAAGCTTAACAACTCTCGTAACATAAAAACGTATTTTTCAGTTCGCCGACGAATCCTGGTGAACCGAAAATGACAGATTGGTCTAAACCAGACTTAGATATTTTAACAACAAACAGTAGTAAACAAGGTTGGTGCAATGTGGATCCAGAAGATGCATATGCTTTAAAAGTACAAATCAAAAAGGAATGTGACTGTAAATATGATGGTCTTTGGGGACGGTTCTGCGAAGTGCCTGTACAATGCACTTGTGTTAATCAGTGTTCTGGACATGGCAAATGCAGAGGAGGTTTCTGTCAGGTAATTTTAATTTATATCCTAATCCTTCTAAGTCTCTCTATGTGTGTGTGTTTTTAATATGTTAACCTGCTTTTCAGTGTGATAAAGGATGGTTTGGAACAGATTGTAGTATTCCATCAACTCTTTCGACGGTTGGAGAGTGGCCACAATGGCTTCGACCAGCACATTTCGAAGTTCCACGTGAGAAAAATGTCCCTGGCAATCTCGTTAATCTAAATGCAGTGGTGAAGAAAAAAAGGCCTCTTATTTACGTCTATGATCTACCTCCGGACTTCAACAGTTTACTTCTTGAGGTCACAATCCAAACTTTTATTTCTCTTCTAAGCCTTTTTAGGGTAAAGTTTCTTAATCTCCTTTGGTTGGAATTTGAGGTTGCAGGGCCGGCATTATAAGCTTGAGTGTGTTAATAGGATTTACAATGACAAGAATGCAACAATATGGAAAGATTATCTATATGGTTCCCAGGTTTAATCCTAATCTTAAGCCAAATACCAGATAAATAACTCTGCCTCTTATTTACTTCTTTCAATTTCGAAGATGGCATTCTACGAGAACGTTTTGGCAAGTGGTCATCGTACACTGAATGGGGACGAGGCAGATTTCTTCTTTGTTCCTGTTCTTGATTCTTGCATTATAAATCGTGCCGATGATGCACCTCACATTAACATGCAGGTTGGGTCGAGAAAACTCGCCTTTTTTGTAGCTCTTTGCTTGAAGAAAAGCTCTAGGGCTTATATAATTCTTAATGTTTTTTATTACTTTCAGAATCATACTACATTAAGAAGCTCACTTACCTTAGAGTTCTACAAAAAGGCTTATCAACACATTGTTGAGAAATATCCATACTGGAACCGCTCATCTGGAAAAGACCATATTTGGGTATGATCATGCACACATATTAAAGATTGGATCTTGATTTTCTTAACGCTAATTTTGTTAACGTCTTGGAAAAAGGCAGTTTTTCTCATGGGACGAAGGTGCTTGCTATGCTCCGAAAGAGATATGGAATAGTATAATGTTAGTTCATTGGGGTAACACGAATACGAAGCATAAAAATTCAACAACAGCTTATTGGCGTGATAATTGGGATAAGATATCTGAAGAGCGGAGAGGAAATCATCCTTGCTTTGACCCTCATAAAGATCTCGTGATTCCTGCTTGGAAAGTTCCTGATCCGTTCTCAATGCGTGCTAATTACTGGGCTAGGCCACGGGAGAAGCGGAAAACATTGTTTTACTTCAATGGAAATCTTGGACCAGCTTATGAAAAAGGAAGACCAGAAGTTACGTAAGTCTCTCTGGCTTAAACCGAGCTCTGCTTCAAACAGTATGTTAAATGGTTCAGCTACATGTAATGCAGGTATAGCATGGGAATAAGGCAGAAGCTAGCGGAAGAGTTTGGTTCAAGTCCTAACAAAAAAGGTAAGCTCGGGAAGCAACACGCGGACGATGTGATTGTTACTCCATCGCGTTCGGACAATTACCATAAGGACATAGCGAAATCAATCTTCTGTGGTGTGTTCCCTGGAGATGGTTGGAGCGGTCGTATGGAAGATAGTATCTTACAAGGATGTGTCCCTGTCATTATTCAGGTATATATATAACTTGAACTTACCATATTGTTTACATTCCGAAAATGACGGTTTTTCTCTTTGGTAGGATGGAATTTACTTACCGTATGAGAATCTGCTTAATTACGAAAGCTTTGCAGTTCGTGTTAGCGAAGATGACATTCCAAATCTCATAAACACTCTCCGAGTAATCACTTTTCATCAATCTCTCTCAATCTTGTAACAAAATTCTCCTAATCTTGAGCTCATATTCATTTTCTTTTGTTTTGAATTTTCCTACAGGGATTTAATGAGACAGAGATACAATTCAGGCTAGGTAATGTTAAGAAGCTATGGCAAAGATTCTTGTTCCGAGACTCGATATTGCTCGAAGCAGAGAGACAGAAAGCTAGTTATGGACATGAAGAAGACTGGGCTGTTCAATTCGCTAAACTAAAACACGACGATATCTTTGCTACTCTCATACAGACTCTGCATTTTAAGCTACACAACGATCCATGGAGACGAGAGTTAGTCGTGAACCGGACTAAAGATTACGGTTTACCTCAAGAATGCCTCCAAAAAACAAGCTGATTAGAAAAAAATTGGAATTTTGGACGTATATACATCAGAAGATGAAGAAGCATATACAAATATACTTGGCAAAATCATTGCCAAAATTGATTCATATCAAAAGGAATAATCTTGGGTTTTGATTTAGGTACTTACCAATTTTATCATGTAAACAGAACACAGTTTCTTCTTTAATTCAGTTTAGTTCTTGTTTTGTGTTTCGACCGGTTCTAGTCTCGGTTTAACCAAATTAATTAGACTACATATTTCGGTTTAATTGTTCTCCGTTTTTAACCCGGTTAGGTTTGGTAGTTTCCGTATTGGTTTATGGTTAAATTCTGATCTTCATGTCGAGAACTAGATCTTCCGCGATTGATACTTCTTCTCTGAGCTCGGTACGGTGAAGCTAAAATGATCGGAAATCGACGATGAACCGGCTTAACCAAATTGAACCATAATAACCGAACGGATCCGAAATAACCAAATCAGATTAAAAAAAAAAATAACCGAATTTAATAAGACCCAAACCGAAGGACCTACTTGAATTCTAGCCAATCATTTGTCACAACATTTGTTTATTTTATTTTTTGTTTGGTGAAAAGATTCGTAACCCTCTGGATCATGAAGAGTCGCTAAAACCTTTAAACCCTAATTTCTTCTTCTCGTCACTCTTCTCTTCTTTGCTCTCTCAAAAAAAAACGAAGATTCTGTTTTGAAAAAGGTTTTTGTTGACTTGGAAATCTCTCGATGTCTCTCTCTTCACTCTCTCTCGATTCCAATCCGAGAATCTCCATCGGAGGTTCCTATTACCGCCGTTATCCTCCGCTTCACCAGCCTCGTAGCTTCGTCGCGTGCTCGACCAAACGCCCAGCTGCGTCGTCGGCGTCACTGAGCGTTGCAGCCGCCACTGAGCCTCTGGGACGAATCGGATCACTGAGTCAAGTATCTGGTGTGTTAGGTTGCCAGTGGGGTGATGAAGGTAAAGGCAAACTCGTTGACATTTTAGCCCAACACTTTGACATCGTTGCTCGTTGTCAGGTAAACTTCAGATTCCTGTGATTTGGAAACATTTGAATTGAATTTGTTCAAAAGGGTTCGTCAATTTCTGTTTCATGATTGATTGATTCAAACAAAGTTTAAGTTTTTGTTTGAAAATTGTGATTTGGGAACATTTGAATCGCATTTGTTGGATTTTTTCTGTTTGATGAATTGATTGGTTATTCATAAAAAGTTTTAAGATTTTTGTTTGATTGAAATTTTGTGATTTGGTTAATTATAGGGTGGAGCTAATGCAGGACACACTATATACAACTCAGAGGGAAAGAAATTTGCTCTGCACCTTGTGCCTTCGGGTATTTTAAACAAAGATACCACTTGCGTGATTGGGAACGGAGTTGTCGTGCATTTGCCGGGTCTGTTCAAAGAGATTGATGGTTTGGAAGCTAATGGTGTTAACTGTAAAGGAAGGATTTTGGTCTCTGATCGGGCTCACTTGTTGTTCGATTTCCATCAAGAAGTCGACGGGCTTAGAGAATCCGAGCTTGCGAAATCATTCATTGGCACGACGAAGAGAGGAATTGGTCCTTGTTACTCTAGTAAAGTGATAAGGAACGGTATTAGAGTAGGTGATCTCAGGCATATGGATACTTTGCCTCAAAAGCTCGACGTTTTGCTAGCTGATGCAGCTGCGAGATTCGAAGGGTTTAAATATACTCCAGAGATGCTTCGGGAAGAAGTCGAAGCATACAAGAGATATGCTGAGAGATTGGAGCCTTACATTACTGATACTGTCCATTTCATGAACGACTCGATTTCTCAGAAGAAAAAGATTTTGGTCGAAGGTGGTCAAGCTACGATGTTGGATATTGACTTTGGTACATATCCTTTTGTTACTTCCTCCAGCCCTTCTGCTGGTGGGATCTGCACTGGTCTTGGTATCGCACCAAGAGCTGTTGGTGATCTAATTGGAGTGGTAAGCATGATATTCACTCATAGATTCTTCTTTCTGCTTTGGTCTTCAAATCTAAATGAAAGAATATAAATGCATTTTGATGAATTTGTTTTGTTAGGTAAAAGCATACACTACAAGAGTTGGTTCAGGACCATTCCCAACAGAAAACTTGGGTGAGGGTGGTGACCTTCTTAGGTTGGCTGGACAGGAGTTTGGCACTACAACTGGTCGTCCTCGTCGGTGTGGCTGGCTTGACCTTGTTGCACTGAGATTTTCTTGCCAAATCAATGGATTTGCATCACTTAATCTCACTAAGCTTGACGTACTTTCGGATCTGAACGAAATCCAGCTGGGTGTGGCTTATAAGAAGAGCGATGGCACCCGTGTTGATTCCTTCCCTGGTGATCTTCGTCTTCTCGAAGAACTGCAAGTAAGTGTAGTGCTCTGACATATGTCTTACTGTCTCAATTATTTGCTTTTACTTGTTCATATATCTGATAAAGTCTTGAAAACAAAGCTTGTCTAAGAAATGCTACTTATTTCTTACGTTGTGGATTATTTGAATAACTTTGTCTGTCTGTGAAAATGTTTGTAGGTGGAGTATGAAGTTTTACCTGGATGGAAGTCTGACATTTCTTCGATCAGAAATTACGCTGATCTTCCAAAGGCTGCACAGCTATATGTTGAGAGGATCGAAGAACTTGTGGGTGTGCCCATTCATTACATTGGTATTGGACCTGGTCGTGATGCCCTTATATATAAATGATTCTTAGGGTTAGGCTTTTTTGGTTCCTACGCACACTGAAAAATTGATGAAGTGTCAATGTTACTGCAAATGTTCACTCTCTTTGGAATGACTTGTGTATCTGTTGCATTGTTTCTTATATTGGAATGAAGAGGAATTCTGTGTTTAAGCAGTGAGTTTGTTGAATTCTTGAAGTTTACGCTTTCATGTTTGATCTTACTCTATGACTTCCATTTTGATTAGAGATCCTTTCAGTCATGTTAAAGGTATCAACAGTAACTTAGAGAGCAGCTTCTACGCTTAGGGTCACGGGGATAATGCCTAAATCCTTCCCCTTAGATTTTCTTTTGCAACTTTCTTCAGATTTTGATTAATGCTGGGCATGTGAAACTTTTTGAAGGGTGTCAATGCTTCATGTGATGCGTCTCTATGTTATTCGTTTTGTCGTTTTCTTTTATCGACAGAAAGTTTGCGCTGGTCAATTCGAAGGCACAACTTGGTTTACAGGTAAATCTATTCATACCACTATGATCTTTATTTATTGGTAAGCTTTTGGCTGAAAGGGGATATGGTAGGTAAGCTTTTGCATAGTTAATTGCAGAAATCATACTACATTCTTTTAGGACTGTGACTTTCACTACCTTTTTATGACACTTGAGCTAAAGGATTGAGAAAAATTGAACATGCTTTATTTAACATCCCAAAAAAAAAACAGAACTCGTTCATATTCAGAAGTACACTGACTCATTTTATTGCTGCTTAATGATAGACTGCACTCTGATCCCTTTCTACTCATATATCTAAACCTACAACCATGTGTGTACTTCTGAATCTGATCTACAGTAAGTAGCTATAACTCAATCTAAGCTTCCGCGGAAGTTCCAGACGGAAGGGAATGCTAAATCATCATCCTCGAAGTCATACAATCCAAAACTGTTGGAGTCAAACTGCATAGTTGCGGTTTCACTTCTCGGCATATCAATCAGCGTGTCCCAGTTGAAACTCTGAGCTCCGAAAGGACTTCCCGTTTCTTCTTGATCGTTCCATGGCGGAGTGGAATGACACTCTGCTACTACCTCACTTGCTTCTCCCTGATGACTTTCATCCTTCAAGATTCCTATCTGCTGAAGAAACTCAGTCAGGTCGATCTCTGGTTTCTTCTGTTCATCATAATCACCTTCTATCATCTTCTCTGTTTCTCCCATGCTGGTCCTTTCATCAAGAAGGCTAGTATTATTAGTTTTCGATTCGGTAGAGGAAGAGCTAGAAGAATAGGATTGAGATAGAAGTCCAGTTTTCTTAAGTTCCTCTAGTTTTTGCTGAATAATGTGAACACTAGGCTGAGCATTCACATTAAGCATACCACAAGAAGGAAACATAGAGATAAACTTCCTTGAAGGAACCCATTTAAACCTCTGAGAGTTGTTCAGAGAAGGTCCCGGATTCCGTTGAAGATGAGGTAAGTTGAGATAAGCGTCATGACCATAGAGTTTCAACGCGGCTGCATCGTAAGCCATGGCTGCTTCTTCGGCCGTAGCGAAAGAACCAAGCCAAAGTCTTGCCCTTTTCTTGGGCTCTCTGATCTCAGCCACCCATTTACCCCACGTCCTTTGCCTGACTCCGCGGTACTGGCACATTGCGTTTTGTGGACCGCCTTTACCCCGAGCAGGACCCTTCTTCCATTGTTTCATTGAGGATGGTTTCTCCATATTTTGTTGAAGTGAAGAAGGAGGAGAAGATTGAGAGTGCGTGAAGAAGAAGATTGAGAGAAGGATATGATAAAGCTTACAAAGAGTAAGTCACTGTTTAAATACTGTCACGGTTCACTTGACGTCCCAGAGAATTGCTTTTTTCACCCGCGCATGTGACCGTTGCTTTCTCATTTCTGTTAATTTCCACACAAAAAAAAAAGTCTTTTAGCCATTTTTTATTTCAACTTCGTATTTATCATATTCTACGTAGGCTAATAGCATAATAAAATAAATCCCGAATTGTAGATGTCCCCTAGAATCCAAACAGTTACAATGCCATACTTACTAGGGATTGTCCATGCCTTACGAGGATTTCAAATTAACAAGAAAAAATATACAATAATTGATCTTTTCTATTTTATTTGTGTAATTAGTATTATCAAAAACTAATGTTTATAGTGAATAATTACCTCGGTTCGAAAACTAAACACTCGTAGCAAATTATTAGACATATACAATGTTGTATGTAAAACGGAAGAGATAGTTCATTTATAAAAATTTGTGTATGAATAGACACAAACTTATAGAATGCATGGTTTTTATCGAGACATTTACATAATCTCAACCTAGATATTCGAATGCATTTTTATTTTATTTTATTTTATTAGAGAATTGACTCGTAATAAAAGAATAATTGCTACTTGATTATATTTTTGTCTTATTCTCTTAATCGTTTTGATGTAACTTATTTGCATTTGATATATTGATGAAGTGGGTTTTGTTTCTAATGGTGATTAGAGTAATGAAGGAAAAAAAGAGGATGGAAACAAGTTTTTTTTCTATTCATAATTTGTGGAAATTTTGAGTATGGTTTATTGTTGGATTTAATAAATTTTTTTTAAAAAAATTATTTTCTAAACCACTAAAAATTCAATAACTCATTAAGTATATATAATATATTGTAACTTGGTGGAATTAATTAACATTGAATTTTGATATTAAATTATTGTAATTAATTGTCAAAATTATTGAAAGAGAACACATCATTTTTATATTCTCTTTGAATAAATAAATTTAAGGAATTAATGTAAAAAAAAATAGGTGACACATGTCATCTTCTCATAACTTTAGTTTGAGGAAACCTTAAAATTATATAGATATAATTTGATGATAGCTTTAGAAATGATGCAAACACAAAAACATAAAGAGGATTTGATTCTCGAGTCAATCAATTAAATAATCTCAATTTATTCCTTTATGTTACACTAAATTAATTTTGTTTGGTATGAAAGCACAACGCCAATTGAATAGTAAGAAACAAAAGTTTCTAATTTGGTTTTGGTTTGGATTTAAGTTCGGTTTATATGCATAGCTCTAATATGTAATTGTGATCTCTGGTGAGACAACTCAGGGGTTTTTTTTTATTTCTTGGGTTCCTAGGATTCTCTTTTTGAGACATTAAAAAGCTTTTCGTTTTGTATATTATCCTTTTGGTTTTTCTTTTTTAGGAGGAGAATTGGGAGAGACATGAGAAAAGAGAGGCAAAAGTCACGAGTCACCACAGCACATAAGAATCACATGTTACGGTCGTGAGAGTGAAAGTGAAGTGTCTAGTAAGACATTTAGAAATTTTAAGCACCGCTCCATTCATCTTTATCCCATGCTCATTATTCGTCGCTTACCTTCACATTTTCCTCACCACATTTGTACCCTAAAATCCATTTACTTAAAAAAAAAACAACTTATCTACATAATTAGACCAATTATTTTATTTCAGTTACATAATACTATTTCATCTTCTTTAAACAATGAAAGTTGTGGAAACTCCTTGGTCAGTTGTCTAGGGTTTAAAGGCTTCTACACCATGCATAGGGTTCAAATCCCAGACAATACAAATTCTTGTAGATTAATGAAGGACGCTTTTCAAAAGTTTCAGAGCCTTTGTTCGGGGAAAGTCTGTCTATTATGAAAGATGTGATTAGATCAAATAGATCAAATTAGTCCAATTATGACTCCAATATATATGTGATAATTCAGACGATTAAAAAAAAAATTAAAGTCTTCTTTAGGACGAGAATTTACTATTTTAAAAAAAAAAAACCGGATTGGACATCCATTACTAATACAGTAATACAGGATACACCTCCCATAATTAGTGACTTAGTTTGGAATTTGGTCTACGAAAATTGTGACAAAGCAAAATTTTTGGTTTATGGCATTTTATAGCATCCCTACAAAATATTAGGCCTATCGTTTGCTACAACATTACCACATATCTACAACATACCGACTTGTTAGTTACATGAGAACTAAGTAAAAGAGTTACGAAGACGTTATGCATGCCAATAGCTTAGCACAGACGTCACGTACGTGTGGAGAAGGATCTGACAAAGTTGCTTTGGACAAAACTGATCTTGCTTCGAGCAATCCTTCTGATATGCTTTCAAGTACCACGTCTTCACTCGCCATAAGCGATGCCATCAGTTTTGCACCAGCCAGCTTTTCCTACACAGTAGCAAGAAGAGTATAATTTGACTTGCGCATAAGCGTAAAATCTCTAAGGTGATAGTCCAGAGTAAAGCATTTCTGCCTACTTCAACCCAACTGTACATATGTTAGAAATAAGTATAGACTTCTGGTGGTACCTCTTCGGATCCTTGTTGAAGAAATCTCAGGGAAAGTTTGAGTAGATCAGATGAAAAAGGAAGAAGTTTGGATTTCAGATGGTACATGGCCGAGAAAAGGACCTGGATACAAGCTGCGCGGATCTCAGGCGCAGATATGACCTGCACAAAATTCAGGAATTATGTTCAAAACTAAACAAGATGCAAATGAATTTAACCAAATCCTAAATGACTGCAGTCAAAAGTACCTTGAGGGAATGAACAAGAGGTGGAAGAGCTTTTCGAGCGAAAGTTTTCTTGGCAGACTCGGGGATTTTCTGACAAGCACTGATGAGCACATTCGCCATGCATAGACGAAATGGAATAGGAAGAGACTTTTCAACAATTTGGTGTTCGGTATTCATCTTGGTGATAGAAGAGGAGTCACTACTGTCTTCTATTAAACGACAGATCGTGTAATCTAGGACAGAATTACTTGACGCATCAACACCTACAATTAATACGCAAGTTATGGATAAAGATATTATCAGCACTACAAGACATACAACAGCAATACTAACCCGATTTTTCCTTCCCTGTTGTACGTATTTTTCCTCCTCCAGATGTTTTTGTAGACTCAAGGTGTTGCAGCTCGGTACATATCATCAGTGCGAGACAATCAATGCACCCATGTTGTACTTTGGAAACTGCAAGGAAAAATAACATCCATGAAGTGAGGAAGCGAAAAGTAACAGACCTTGAGATATGAATTAGTTGCCACAAGCCGGTGTCTTACTTTCATCCTTATCAGAAGGCCATAACAAAATGTTTTCCACGAGTTTCCTGATTTTAGGTGTCGCCCCGTGTGAGAAAGACTCCCAGCCTCGAACCTGCAAGTGACGGAAAACTTGTTATGTACAAAAATAATCCAGTTGATATTCCATCAAACAAGGGTCACTGAATATGTTCATATAGAAAACAAAAGATGAGAATATTACCATAAGGGATGTACATATAGAAAACAGGCAAGCTTTAATCTTGAGGCTGTCTTGCAGCTCTGTGGCTTTTTCAAGTTGCACGAAAACTATTGGAAATAGAACCTGTTGGATAAAAAGCGCAAGCATATTATATTACAGCTTTTGACTATGAAGAGTAAGCTAGACTATTGTAGAAATAAAACTGAAATCAAACATTTAGACTTTATCAGATATAAAAAAATCCAGAGCCTAGTTATGACATTTTCAAATGATTGACCAAAATACGAGGTCGGGGAAGGAAGAAAATTAACACCTGAGGATGGATACGTCCACATAGCTCAGCAGAGAGTTTCCGAACTTCTTCGAACTCGAACTTAGAAAATGCCCTAAATAATGAGAGTCAGTTCGGTAGATATTGATTTAGATTGCATTTGACGATCACTGGGAGTAAAATAACCTTTCCAAAATGAAAGCGGCAATGCACTGACAATCCTCAAACTTGATGTCTCGATAATCTGATAAGTGATAAGTACCATATGAAAATTAATAGATGTGGTGAATTAAGACCGCCAGTATCTACTCTGAAACACGCCGCTAATCAAATATATATATCCAAAAATAGCTAAAGCGTTGAATCTAATTGAACTATAAGGGTCAAACGACCTTATGATAAACATTCACACTTCTCTAATAAGGAAAAGGAAATCAAAGGCATAAGCATACGTACCATTCACAGAGTCTCCGCTGAGGAATTTACAATAAATTGTAGAGGACTCAATATCATCAAACACTCTTTTGGGAAGCACCCTTAATATAAGCAGCGGGCAAAGGTGGTCATAAAGAGATTTCTCCAATTTAGTTTTGTCAACTGAACTTTTAGTATCAGATGTGGATATGAAGCTATTATCCATCCTACAATAGAAATGACATTATTTATGATCAATATTTTATATTCTCGGAAGTTGTAAAACGTTGTTCTTACCAAAGAAATCACACTAATGGTGAGTATACTGCTCTATTTTGAGTTGTTAAAATTTCAAGAGAACTTTTACGTACTTGTTCTGCTCTTTCATATGTGATAGTACATGCAGAAGGACCATGTCCGATGCATCTGCCAGTTGTTCACTGATGCAACTAAGAAACTTGACCATGATGGCATTGGATGGCTCCAAAAACATCTTGTCAAGAAAAGGTCCAATCAGTGAGACCCAATTTTGCACCTGTAAGAATTTTATATCAATCGACAAGCAGAAAATATACTAGTTGCCAAATTATAGCTGGCACAAGCTTTGGTCATTCCAGTAACTCCCATGTGGAAAATAATTAGATAAAACGTAATGCGGCTTAATTTAGCAAGCATGACGTATTATCATACTTACACTTCTAGCCCACTCTGGAATCAGCTTTAGCACTCGACCACTGTCAAAGGTTGAACCTGCACCAATATGAGAAGATGATGAGCATGCACTCGCCAGAGAAAAGCTTGATAATGCCCAGTTAGTAATTCAGCATCAAAGTAGCACATATGTTTTTATCATTCACGTTTCACATTCCACTAATTTTATTTCTTATCCAACCAACGTTTGAGCAATTTTTAACACAATACTTTTGGATTGAGCATATGTAAGACGAATGTTTAACACGAGACAGATAACAACAAAATGAAGTTTTATCACAAATTATGTATCACATATAGATTATGGTAATGAGGTAAGAAACCGAATACCTTCCGTGGAATGTCCATTACTTTCTGAAGCATCCAAAGCTTGAGTATTACTAGATAAGAAAAATGGAGATCATAAGCAGGAAGACCTTGTGAATTTTATACAAAAACAGAATAGAAAATCAGATCCGGTAGTCATGTCAGTATTTTCACGTATGAAACATTCCTAAGTTTTATATATAGAAGCAACTATGTTACATGGGGGAAAAGGGGAAAAAGAGACAAAGCACGCTAACCTAAGACAGGTCAGCAACATACATATAACATCAGAATTCTCCTTATGATGTTTAAGGACCCCGAGCAAGGTTTCGGTAGCTGATGATTGTACTTTTCCATTGTTCGAATAAATGAGTGTTACTAAATCTGGTACCACGAAAGATGGCTCTGGAAGAAAAAACAAAAAAAAATCATGAGTTCATAGGAGAGGCCAGGTCTAGAGTTCATAGGAGGCATAAGATTGCCAATACCAGAAATTGACAATGGTCAAAAATAAAAGCCTTACAAAGGAATTTTGTACAAAGGGAAAAAGAAGACCAACCAATTGACTTCAGCGACTCTAAAGTTTGTTCACGGATATAAGTTTCCTCGTCTCCAAGGGACTTTAACAAGCAGTCCGAAATCTCTTTCCTGATATATGTGCAGAAAATGAGTTATGATTTCTGAGGGCATGAGAAAGCAAATAAAATCTGAGGAACATGCAGAAAAGATAGAAAGAGAAAACTGAGATGAAAAACATAAATGTTGTATACCAGGGTATATGAGAAGGATATGAATCTTTTGACATGAGGATTACTTCTGATATCACATCCATAGAATTCAGCCTCTGCACAGTAGTTCCAGAAACAAAGCGATGTCGAACTTCACTGAGACAGCTATTATCTGCACTTCTAGTGAATGTTTCTTCAAGTCAGCAGACAAACTATGAACCGTAACTGATAACTATAAAGCTACTTTTATGATTTAGCATTAACGAGAAAGACATACTTGCAACAATAGTCGGCCAGGAGGACAATAACAGCTTTGGCCGCGCCATCCCTCTCATCAAGAAGCTGAAGCAGCGGCGGTATCACTACGTCCATGCACATTGTCTCAGAGAAGCTGTTTCCCGACTGTGATTGTAGCTTAAAGATAACTGCTTTAAGTATAGCAACAACGCCTTCGGATATCTCTTCATTGTTACTGTGAAGCTTTGAAATCAAAGGAAGAATATAAGTACTAAGATGATCACATGGGTATATATATTATCCTCAAAATTAATTTTCTCATGATATGTTGTAATCATAGCAGCAATAAAGCAGAGCCATAATGAATTTCTTAATGAGTAGGAAGTCAGAAAAGCCTATCTAAGACTAAAATAATAGTGTTACTACCAGAGCAGCATATGTAACTACAAGAGAAATTCCACCTGATGTAGAAGACAAGGCACAAGCTTCATTCCATACTCTGACAGTATGCTCTCAAGTTTCTTTCCTTCAAAGCGGCCCAACAAAAGACATAAACAATTTAGGAAAAACTTCTGTGTCTCTATACCACCAGTCTTGGTGCCCGAACCTCCTTGGGGATAACTTTCTGAATAATACTGCATCAATTTCAGCAACAAAATTTAGTACATAATATACAAATTCCCTGGCTTTCAAAAGGCAGCCTAACTCACAATTTGGAAAACACTAATAAGAGAAAGAGCAGAAAAGCATTTAAACCAGGTACTGCTTCGTTTTTAATGCTAGTAGCTTCTTACAAACTAATCTCACTCATATACCATACAAAACAGTCCAATAAATTTCAATCAGACTCTACTCTACATTACTTGCACATTTCTATCTTCTTAACAAATAAAAACTTGTAGATGGTCATGAGTCATGGCATAAAATCTGTTTACTCTTAGAGAAAAACGGTTCAGAGAATATAAACATATTCACCAGAGCCAGATACGGACACAATAGAATACCATAGATATTACAATCTCACAGTATGAAACAATGCATCCCTATCACAAAACTTCTAAACCAAAAAGATTGTCGATTATGTCTAACCTTAATGCCAGACATATATTGCTCCAACAATTCCTTACTAATCTTTGGGAACTTCTGATCTTCCATGTGGAGCAAGACACTGTAATGCTTCCAACAAGAAGAGAGCAATACAGCTCCACCACTAGAAATCTCTGTGCCTGGATTCCAGGTATGAAACAAAAAGAAATTGAGGTGCAAGAATCATAAACAGAAATGGGAAAGAACAAGGACAGACAGTATAAGTCAAAGACCTGCCTCCTTTCGGGAGCCACCATGATGCTCTTTTAACTCTTTTAACTCTTCTAACCACTTTAGCACTTTATTTAACCCTTTAGCATGCAGTAGTCGAGCTTTTCTGTTCCACTGGAAGGAAAATTTTGTCAATACCATTCGACTCAAATCATGGATAGCTTCATCACTTCATAATGTAGACAATAGATTAAGCATATTTTAATGGATCAGTGAACATACTGCAAAGAGACACTGGACAAGGCAAGTCAGATCCTCCAAATGGTTCCATAGTATAGAACTTGCCTCACTGTTTGAGTCTTCAGGTCGAAACGTCTGCTCTTTTTTCTTCTCACTAATATTAGGTATCAAAGAAACCGGTTGATGAGACCCCGTAATGGTTGATTGCTTCGGTCTTTTTGCGAGAGTATCATCCCTCTTTGCTAAGGCTCCAGTAATTGACAGCAAGCAATCAGCAGCAGAAACAGAAAGACGAGATGGCACCTCATATCCATCCTGCAAGATACTAAAGAAAATAACAGCTCAGAACTAGGTGGAAATGACTATGCATACAAGTGAAGAAACTTGCTGCACATTAATTTATCATAACTTAAAATAGAGAACAAAAGAAACAACGAGAGGTGATGTTTATATTCACAGACAAAGAAGTTGTATACCTTCCATTGCGTACAATCATCAACAAGTGAGGCACACAAGACGAAACAATCTCCAGAAAGATATAATGTTTCTCCCCAATTCCTGTCGACGAAGAAAATGATACAAGTATTAAAGCCTGTTTTCCCCCAAGAGAGATAACCGGTATTGAATGCATAGTAACAACTCCTCACCATTCCAAACACTTTGATCTCCAGTATCCTCACATTCTACAAGATTGCGGATAAGCAAACACCATCCAAGCGCTAAAAACCTATCTTCGTTCCTCACAATGATTTCCGAAAGATTTCTCGAAACAGCTTGAAAGAGAACTTCATCTTCAAATAACCATTTCAAAAGTATCATAGCTGGATTACCATTCTTCGAATCCTTAAACCTTAGTGTCTAGACCCAAAAACAAAAACAAAATCCTTACGAATCGAACATTCCAACAATAAAGCAGGGTTTTTCACAAAGGTTTTAGATTTTTTACATGTTCGATGATTGGTACAAGAATTTCACTCATCGATTCGTCTCTCACAACAGCATCTCTAACGCATTTCCCCAAAAACCAGAGTGCCTCATCGATAGAGCCTAACACAGCCATCAAAAATTACAAATCCCATCAGATAAAAAAGGAAGCAACTTTTTGCAAACATATACACAAGAACAAAAATCGGAAACACTTACCAGAAGAACCCTTTTGAGAATCAGGAGAAAGACGGGAAATAGAGTCGCGTAGCTTTTTAGGGCGAGCGGAGAGAAGCGTACTCATGAACCTACCTACAGTGACGGAGACCAAAGACTCAGGCTCTGATCTTCGTATCAATTCATCTTCCGATCGCTCCATCATTCACTCCAAGTCCCAACTGCTGGCAAATTCCGATTGAAATTCTAATCAGTTTCGCGGAGACGACGAAGAACCTCCTTCAGTACCTTTGCCGCTGCACGATAAACGACGTCGTTGATTTCGAGTACCAATTCGGGTCGGACATCCGTTCGGATATTGATCGGTCTTGGTTTGACTGGTTTACGTGTTATCGAGAAGAAAGATGGATCTTGATATAAAATTCATTCCAGTATTGAAATAAATTTCGTCGGGTTAAGTTTGGGTTTTGTCGGGTTCGGTCTAGGTTTAAAACCCGCTGAATTTGATTTGGTATCAATATCAAAAGTTTAGAAGTTTTTTAGATTTTTTGAACATAGATTAAAAAAGGATTAATTAGTTGCATAACACTTTTAAGATATAAAAATACATAACTAACATATCAGAAAATATAATTAGGTAACTCGCAAAGATAATTAAATACAAAACAAAATTATCCTATATAAAAATCAATTTTATAACAGTTAACTATTTTTAAAATTACGAATTATATTCATCTCAGAAGGTAGTAAACTTTTTTTGAGAAAATAGTAACTAATTTAAAAGCATAGTTAACTATTTTTGGAATCTAATTGTGTACTATGTAGTATCATAACTATATGAAAATAATGTTGCAATAGTTACTTATTCAAACAAAAATAGTAAAAATATGTTCCAGAACATAGTTATACTTCTTATAATTTGCATATTTGTTATTTACTACACTTTGATTTATTGTATGTTAGATAGAGAATTAGATGTTTCTTAGGTAATAATATAGATCGCAATTTCCCTACATTTAATTATTCGATTTTTTATTGATATTTTTGTTAATTTCTCTTTAAAAGTTATTTAGTTTTTCTTTAATTTTGAACACGTAGAATTGGATTCTAGAGTTGATAAATTTATAAAATCCAAAATTTTGTTAAATTTGTAGAGAGTTATGTTTATTTAAAAAGTTTAGTTATAAGAATTCTAAAAATCTAATGGTTTTCTAAGATATTCTCAAAATTTTATGTAATGAGTAAAATTTTAAGAAATCTATCTACCAATAACACTAGATTCTAAGAGATTTATAAAATCATTAAAAACTAAACTTTTTGAATAATAATAGATTTTGAGTGGAATTTTAAAGTTATCTAACCAATAACAAGAAATTTCATTAAGATTGTCATAATCCATAAATCAATACCAATGGATTCTAAAAAATTTAAAAATATTTAAGAATCTATATAAAAATATTTAAGAATCCATAAACCAAGTAATATGAAACAAAATTCGTACTATCAAAGCATTTATTCACTCTAAATCGGCCTCTTTATACCCGAAAACATAACGTCATCCTCCCTCAATGCGATGGAGGAGGAGCGGCAAGGACAGAGGGAGGAGGAGTGGTGACGACACGAGGAAGAGGAGGGGTGGCGACGACAGAGAGAGGAGGAGGGGTAGCGACGACAATTGGAGGAAGAGGAGTGGTGACGACGGCTAGAGGAAGAAAAGTGGTGACAACAAGCGGCAGTGGTGCCGAGAGAGGTGCCGAGAAAGGTGTCGAGAAAGGTGTGAAGACGGAGGGAGGGTCCCGGAGACGAAGAAGGTCGGGAGACTGAAGGAGCGACGTACCTGTTAAATTTGCAATAAAAAACCCAAGTTTCAAAATATTATCTTTGTTCACATTTAAAAAAACAAATATTAATTAAAACTCACAATCGGATTCATTCTATCAATCAGTTTATTCCAACAAAAGAGAAAAACAAAATTGAATCATCCAAAACACACAATATTTATATCTTTGAATCATGTTTCAACAATGGAGGTACAATAAGTCAATTTTCTCGTTCGATTTCAGATTATCCTTACACAATTAATCTAGATTAATCATCCCAAACACACAACAAATCCAATAATCAAATTAATCATCCAAAAACAATCAGTCAAGATTGAAATCAGTTTATTCCAACAAAAGAGACACACAACATTGAATAATCCAAAACACACAATATCTCTATAACATTAAAAGAGAAGTACGTTTAGCATTATGCCCAAAATGTCAAAAAATATTATAGCAATTGCCATTGAACAAATATACAATTTCTTTGAAAATAGTTTCAATTTTCTGAGGGTAACATTGTCCGGTCAATTACGTATTTGGATCCACCAAGAATGTCAAGCACGCGTAGATCCTATTATGCCCGGTTCTTGACCCGCTTATTTAATTAATGGCATTTTCGTAATATTGTCTAAACTTTTTAATGGATATGTTTTCTTATATGGCACATTTAGTCATAGCCCAATTGTTTATATTTGTGAAAACTGAATGTAATTAATAATTATAATTAACATAGTTGAAAAGATTTGTATTGATATTTTAGTTATTTCCTGTTCCGCAATTTACTCTTTCTTTCCCATTATCAAAACTGATTTAATATTATGGCTATATATATAGTAAATAACCTAATTAGTTTCTGTAAATGGAAATTTACTATTTCTTGTGTACATGATATGAATCATTGTGTAACCCATTATCAAAACCGGTGTTTTGTTTACGTGATATGATTCATTGTGTACCTAATTTATAACATTGCTCTATTAGGATTAAAGCAGACAAAGAAGAAAAATGCTAATGAAAAATGACTAAATGTAATGAAATTCACTTAGACAAATCGTATAATCAAACAAAAATAGACGAAATGAAAAAAAAAAAAAAAAAAAAAAAAAAAACTTTCTGTAATGACTGGTAGAAACCCAAAAACGGCGTCGTTGTGTAGCCTAGGGCTAAACAGAATATCCACGTGGACACAAACCATTGGTTCATTTGTTATTTACATCGAAAATTTTAACAAAACCTGCGAGACCACTCTCGCTTCAGCTTCATTCATCGCCGCCTCCTCCTTCTTCTCCGGTGAGATCCACAAATGGCCACCGTAACAACCAAATCGCCGACCAACTCCTTCTCCTTTTCCGTTTCAAATCCTCTCAAATCTCTAATCCCCAAATCTCCATCTCTCTGCTTCCCACCTCGCAAGAACCCTAATCACCGTTTAGGTTTATCGGTAAACGCCACCGTATCCACACCGCCTTCAATCGAAACCGGAAATGCACCATCACCGGATTACAGAGTCGAGATCCTCTCCGAATCGTTACCGTTCATCCAAAAATTCCGAGGAAAAACAATCGTCGTCAAATACGGCGGCGCAGCCATGTTATCGCCGGAACTCAAATCCTCCGTCGTAAGCGATCTCGTCCTCCTCGCGTGCGTAGGTCTCCGTCCGATCCTAGTTCACGGCGGAGGTCCAGATATCAACCGTTACCTAAAACAACTCAACATCCAAGCTGAGTTTCGCGACGGACTTCGAGTCACCGACGCAACAACGATGGAGATCGTTTCCATGGTTTTAGTCGGAAAAGTCAATAAGAATCTCGTTTCGCTTATTAACGCAGCCGGAGCAACCGCCGTGGGATTATCAGGACACGACGGTCGTCTTCTCACTGCACGACCTGTTCCCAATTCAGCTCAATTAGGGTTTGTTGGTGAAGTAGCGAGAGTTGATCCGTCTGTGTTACGTCCTCTTGTTGATTACGGTTATATTCCGGTGATTGCTTCTGTTGCAGCTGATGAAGCTGGTCAAGCTTATAATATTAATGCAGATACGGTGGCTGGAGAGCTTGCGGCGGCGCTTGGAGCTGAGAAGTTGATTCTTTTGACTGATGTGGCTGGGATTTTGGAGGATAAAGAGGATCCGGGAAGTTTGGTGAAGGAGATTGATATTAAAGGAGTGAAGAAGATGATTGAAGATGGGAAAGTTGCAGGTGGGATGATTCCTAAGGTTAAGTGTTGTATTAGGTCACTTGCTCAAGGTGTTAAGACTGCTAGTATTATTGATGGTAGGAGACAACATTCATTGCTTCATGAGATTATGTCTGGTGAAGGAGCTGGAACTATGATTACTGGATAATTTTGCAGTAAGGTCAGTTTTATTTTTGTATTTGAGAATGCTAATGTTTGTTCATTATGATATCAAATCTGTGCTATAATCTTATGATCCTTTCTTATTAGTAAAAGACCAACTTTTTGGCAGTGTTATGGGTTTCAATGATTATCCTTTAGTCTTAGAAAGTTTACATTTTTGGAGACAATAAGCTGTTTTAAGGATAGTTGTTTTGAGTAAATGTTATTTTCTATATGTTTGGCTCTGTTTTGATGTTTTGGAAGAACATGGTTGATCCAATGGAACATGTTTCAGCTAACAATGGTGAATGATCTTTATTGCCAAATTGCCTTAAGTTAATTGGTAGTACAAATACATTCTTGTTCATATCAGTACACATTCAAGAGCATTTTTAAATTCTTTCATGCTTTCGTTAGTTCCTGATTTTATTCGTAGCTAGGCTAGCTTCGTAGATTGTGATCTGATCATAGATTCATAATGCAGACACCGGTTTTGAGTAAAACTTCTTTTTTATTTGTTTGGCTCTGTTTCTACCATTATGATTCGGAAGAACCTGTATGATCCAGCGGAACAGGGTTTAAGTGTATCCGTTAAGCTAACAATGGTGAATGATCTTACTTGCCGAACTGCTCCAAGTTAATTTGGTACAAATACATTTTTGCTCATATCAGTACACATCCAGGAGCATTTTCAGATCCTTCGTGCTTTCGTAAGTGCCTGATTTCATTCGTAGCTAGGCTAGCTGCAGCGATTGTAATCTGATCATAGACTCATTATGGAGACACCGGTTTTGTTACCGATATCTCTGGCTTATACTTTTACACCTTGTCTCTGCATCAAATTGATTACTTGGGAATGTTGAAATGTTATGAAATTTGATAGAATGTCTCACAGGTTATGGAAATCTGTCTTCTCTGTCTTGTCTTAATGCCAAACTTTGAGATTTCTGGTTTACAAAATACACAAACAACTAGTCACAATGAAAGAGAGTTACTAGTAGTGTTTAGTTGGACCCAAATCTTGTTCTTCGCATATCTTTCGCCCAACATAATATCATTCTCTCTGTACTTTGGTACGATTTGGTTTGGCCCCAAGAAAGTTACTTTACCTGCGGGTGAAGCCCACATGCATCTTATTACAGAGTGTCACTGTGACAAGTGTGTGGTGGAGCAAAGGACATGAGAATTGACAAGGATGGACCATGATCATCTTAATAAAGTGAAAATGTGGTGGGGACTACAACGAAGAACGAACCTTCCCTTCAACTACAGTGTCACCGACTTTGGTCCCACGGAATCAAAAGCAAGTTGCTCTTTTTTCATCCCCAAGAAATAAAGTTCGTCTCTTTTTCTGTATAGCTTTGTCTTATTCTTCTCTTATTGTAAATGCTTAGCTTTAGTACTTCATTTCCTCATTTCCAACCGTAAACTGGCACTAACTATCATCTTTTTGTACAATAAAATCTCGAATCTTGTACGAACACTAAACACTAATTCGATGTTTGTCCTTTTCGAGCAAGGGAATCTCAAGAAACATAATTGCAGAGATTTTCCATCTTTTTGATACTTTTGATGTCTTAATAATACCAACAAAATCTTTATATCAAGTAAAAGGAACAAAAAAATCTTATTTCATCATCTCTCAAAAGAGATCATGTCTTTCTTGAATCATCACAATAAACCATAATCATCATCATCAGTGCCTATCTAGTAAACGCATAACCTTTCAACCGCAAAAAAAAAGCCTCAAGTCTTTTCAGTCAAAAACAACAAACAAAGAGCAATTTCATCATCGTCATCATCATCTAAATGTTTCCTTTTTAGCTTTTCGCGCGGAGAAAGATAACCGGCTCTTTGTTAGCTGGACTTAACCATGTCCAGAACGATCCCTCTTGTTCTTCCCGGTGCTCCCCCGTTAATTGAAGATAAATCCAACACGATCCTGCACACCAAAAGAACGTTTCATTATTAAACCCTATATAGAGATCATCATCTAGATAAATCAAAAACAAACACATTCATCGGTTTAAATCGCGTACATCTTGTTCTTGATTGCCTCTCCCGTTCCTTGAATCAAAATCTTATCTTCCATCTTTGTTACAGTGTACTCATTGGGAAGATTGATTCCTTCTACTGCTTTTACCAAACAATCAAAATAAGATTCCTTTCATAACTACTTAAAATGCATTGTGTCTACTCTTCAGTTTTCTTACCTTCTACGCCATTCACAGGAGCATGATCGTCTATCCCCAAGAGATTCTGAAACAAAGAACCATTGTTATTTGAAACTAAACCGGTTTGAGAGGAATTTGTACATAACAAAAGCCGAAGTTAAGTCACCTTAAGGTTCTTGTAGCATTCTTCAAGTTTGTCATTATACAGAATATGACCAAATATGCCAGAGGATTTCCCCGCTTTGATCTCTGCGTCAGCGTTTCTAAGCCGCTTTTGAATCTGCTCCTCTGTCTCGGTTCCTCTGTTTTTTTCAGCATTTGAAAATTGAGGATTTTCTCCTTGAACTTTACAATGAAAGATCTCAAGAAACAGTAAAAGTCTTGATTTTTACCGGGCACGAAGCCGCTCTTCAAGCTCCTTCATCGAAGGAGGACATACGAAGATAAAAACCGCATCAAGAGAACTCGACTTCACAGACCTAGCTCCTTGAACATCAATGTCAAGAATGCATCTCTAAACACACACAGAAATTGATCAGTTTATGATCAACGTCTATGAAAGAGACGACATAAAGATGAACTCTTTATTACCTTTCCCGAGTCTGTTACGACCTCAACGGATTCAATGCTGGTTCCATAGAGATTACCATGAACAGAAGCAAACTCGAGAAACTTCCCGTCTTTGATTTCTTTCTCCATAACGGTTTTATCAGTAAAATGGTAATGAACACCATTCTTCTCCATACACCTCGGAGCTCGAGTCGTGTGGCTCACAGAGAACCCAAACATTGAAGGAAACTCTTTCATAAGCATCGATATAAGCGTTCCTTTTCCAACTCCAGACGGACCGCTAATAACAATAGGCTTCTCGGCATTTCCTCTCACTCCTTTACTCCATGCAACAACTTCTTTCCCCAATAATTTCCTTTGTTCCCGGACAAAGGGACTATCCACCTATACGAATAGGCAAACATTTGAGACCGGGAACGAATACACCGAAAAATTCAACACAAGCAACATCGATATCTCGAAATACTAACCTCGAGGAACCAGATAGAGTCATCGGAAGCTGAACCTTTTTTGATTACCAAAATCCGACCTTCTTTAAGAGCAAAGGCAGAGTAACCTTTGCAAGGCTTAGGTCCAGTTCCAAGAACAGTAGGACTAGACCTGAAATTTACACCCAAATTCTTAAGACTCCACACTAATGGAAGAAGAAACTTGTTCAAGTATTAATCAATGAATGAATGAACACACACCACTTATTTGTGATCTTGTCATGAATTCGAACACCAACAAACAGTGGATTCCCTTCATGATTTCCACCAATCACAAACTGCAATTATTAAAACCTCAAAGATCAAATCAAAGTTGAAGAATTAAGACATTAAAACATCAAAAATTGAGAGAGGCTTACGGATCGATCTCCAATTTGGACTGATGTATCTTTGTTTTTAGGTTCTCCAGATTTCACACCAAAGCCATTGGTGTGTCCATTCTCCAGATGATCAACAAAGAAAGCTGGTGCTTCTCCCTTTTAACAAGAAATCAAAATTATCCCAAAAACAAAAAAACAAATGTGAGAAATCTATGAACAAAAAAAGAGCAACGAAGTAAATCGCAAGCTCACCATAGAGATTTTCTATGCCTCGAAGAAGAACACAACTCAGCCTGAGCAAATTGCACAACAACAAGCACAAAAATAACAGATCAACTCTTCTTCTAAATCTCAGATCACCAAAAAGCTAAAACCTTTTCATGTTTTCCATGGAAACAGTCAAAAACCCAAATGCAGAAAACACAGATCTCACCATAAAACAAAACCAAAATCAAACCCAGAAAGAAAAAAAGAGTTTTTTTATTTACCTTTGAATATGAACACCGGAAAACGCAGAGAACAAAGACGAAAGCTTTTGGATCGAATTGGATTAAGAGGAAGAGAAGGATGTGTATTTATATCGGCCAATTGTCAAAAAAGGGCCAGAGGAGAGAATTGAGAAACAAGCTTTGGGTGCTTTTTTTCAATAACAAGATTCAGTTTTTATTTTTTTTCAGCTCTCTCAATATCTCTCTGGAAATTTCGTCTAGGCGAAGAATATATATGTGTATATGTATCTGTGTATCGTCGACGAATCCCAAGACAACTTGGAGACAAGCGGCCGTGACGGTGTGAGGAAAGCTACCTCTAGGAAATCTCGGAGGTTCTTTATATATAATATACACTAATTAATTATATACTATTAATCAATTAATTAGGTTGGTATTCAATTAGAGAATTTGACTGAATTTGAAAGAAACTAGAATTCTATTCGATTATGTATTCTATAAATTCTTTTAGAGAATTTGACTGAATTTGAAAGAAACTAGAATTCTATTCGATTATGTATTCTATAAATTCTTTTAAATTCATGTGTTATTGGATTTTGTATTTGTAGATATTCTTCCAAATTCTCCAAATTCTAGTGTTATTCAATTGAATGATTTCTCAATTCTATTAAATGTTTGTGTTATTCAATTTTACAATTCCTTTCATAGTATTGTCAATTAGATAGAATTTAATGGAATTGGAATAAAAAAAATTGTAAAGACCCGATTCTTTGCTATTTTGGTGGGATTTTGGTGGAATGAATTAAAAGGCTCATAAAAACCTTGAAAATACCTTAAAATCTATCATTTATGATTTTACTTAGATTCCTTCAAATTCATTTATTGAATAACACCCCTTAGTCTTCTAAATGTTTAATTAAAAAGTTTTTATATTTAATAGCAAAGTTTTGCTGGAAAACTCTTATATTTCATTTTGGAAAGAAAATAATGATAATAAATTAAGTTGACCAATTATTTCGTCTATATATAAAAAGTAAAACCGTTTTATTTTTTTTTTTACGTAAATATTTCCGTTACGGTGTGGCTCATCACATTATTTTTTGCGTGAATTATAACCGTTATTTGATGCCAGCAAAACGATAATTATAAAAAATAAACACAATATATAAAGCTATTTTTTTTATTTTTGGGACAATTTCAAAAATGCTATTGTTGAAATACTTTTTTCAATCATGCTACTATCATATGTACATTTGCGAACATGTCATCTTTAATAAAAAAAAAAATCTTGAAAATTCTCTTTATTTTTATTCTACAAACATTAAATATTAATATTTATGGTAGTAAGTTAGGTTAAACATCACTTAATCAATAACTATTTTTATAAATATAGAGAATATATATATCAATCTTAGTCAATGGTAGCTTAGTTAGTTTTCCTTACTTAATCAATAGTCTTAACTTTGTTATAAACAAAATATGAAAATAATAATAATAATATTAAGAGAACTACTGATACAACAAATTGAGATATGTAGTTTAGAAGTTTAGATTATATACTATTCTATTTGTTTTACAAATTTATATGCTTGAGGATTTGTATGCATATTAAAAATAGCAAAAGCTTACTTTTATTCTATGATTAAATAAATAAAAAAATCATTTCTTTAGCTCTAATTAAGAGGCATAATAACATAGAGAATGTTTTTCAAAATCGCATAAAATTCAAATGAAATATTATGATAAAAGTAATTATTTTATACATGAAGAACGTATTTATTAAATCGTATAATATAATTGATTTAAATTTATGTCAACTATATACCATACTTATTGGTTAAAATAAAGTTGAAATTTAAATATTGCTAACTTCGCGGAATACAAAAACTTTTTCTTCTTTATTAGTTCTTTTTGTAATTTTGATACACTATAATAATAATTTTGATTTGTGTGTAAGTGATGTGTAGTCATTATTGCCCTATACAGTAGGTGCAAATTCTTTTGTTTTGCAAATTTTTGTGTCTTTTTATTGTTTTTTTGGTTAATGACTTTGTCTTTAATCACGAAAAGAATATTGAAATTGAAAAAATTTACTAGTAAAAAAATAAATAAAAAATAATTGAGTTGGAGAAAATTCTCAACTGATACCGCACATTTAGGGTTTACGTCGAGTAATTGTTAGGCTATGTGGATTCGTAACCTATTAGCGTCTTATGTGGTGTTCTTATAATATAAAATTATTAAAATACACATTCTCTCTTCCTTTTACTCAATTTTATACATTCTCTCTTCCTTTTACTCAACTTTTATTAATTTTATATTTAAACATTTTCTCTTCCTTTTAAGAACACTCTCCAAAATATCTAATTTTAGACACTTTCTCTTCTTTTTCCTCAACTTTTATTAATTTTATATTTAAAGACACTCACTTTTATTAATTTTATATTTCAATATACCCCACAAAAACATTTTCTTTCCTTTTTTTACAACCATTTTAATAATTTTATATTATAAAAACACCACATAAGATACTAGGAGGTTACCAATGTACATGCCCTTAGATGTTTCTTAAAACATATACTGGGGAAAATAAAATAATACTAGTTTTTTACAATTTAGGCGACATGGTCACAGGATCATGATCACATCATCAAAAATGGTGATACGCA
This sequence comes from Draba incana, assembly GCA_963576765.1. Classification (NCBI taxonomy): domain Eukaryota; kingdom Viridiplantae; phylum Streptophyta; class Magnoliopsida; order Brassicales; family Brassicaceae; genus Draba; species Draba incana. The sequence goes on from OY755216.1 coordinate 6,039,582, forward strand.
GACGGTTGGTACAATCATTTTTCACAATTTAAAAACTGTCATAAGTTAGTGATTTAAAGCAACTATTTTGGAAGAGAAGCCTAAAGTGGTAGAATTTGAAAGAGTTTTAGACGAATAAAACAAAAGGGTAGTGAGAAGTAGTTAACGTAGAGAAGAGGTTAATATTTTATTTTATATAGTTACGTAAAATGTGAAAATGGACCAATAATGTTTAGACAAGGCCATATGGTTAGAAACATGGGATTTGTCCCCAAAAAATCAAACTTCCATTCAAACATGACATGGTTTTGACCAAACTATCAATCCTCCAATTTTGAATTTTGGAAAGTGGATAAGGACATCAAAAATAATTTTGTCCTCATCCTTTTTCTTCTCTTATTTCAACATTCTCTTTTTCGTTACTCCAAATACTTTGTACAAAGACGAGTCCACTAGCTAATGACCAATTGAGTAAAGAATATTATCCATGATCGGACAATCAAAAACACTTTCAGAATCGATACATTAGCCGAAATGTTTGAAACCTATTGACTATCACTACTACAAGAAAACAAAGCATTTTCCGACGGATTTTACGTCCGTCGGAAATTTACGACGGCTTTCCGACGGATTGCGTTTTAAAATTTTTTTTTTAAAAAACGCATTCCGTCATAAATCCGTCGGAAATTTGCGACGGATTTATGACGGATATCGTATACTGTATACCGTATACCGGATATGAGGTATACGGATACGGTATCCGTCATAAATTCGTCGCAAATTTCCGACGGATTTATGACGGAATGCCTTTTTATTTAAATTTTTAAAAAATAGGTTTACGGATACCGTATCCGTCGGAAAATTGTGACGGATTTCCAACGGAATGCGTTATTTATATATTTAAATAAAATATATAAATAACACAAACCGTCAGAAATTTCTAAATTCTCATAATTCCTAAATCCCTAAATTTCTAAATTCCTAAAAGTCTCATAATTCTCATAATCCCTAAATTCTAAATTCCTAAAATTCTCATAATCCCTAAATTTAGGAATTTAGAAATTTAGAGATTTATGAATTATGAGAATTTTAGGAATTTAGAAATTTAGGGATTATGAGAATTTTAGGAATTTAGAAATTTAGGGATTTAGGGATTATGAGAATTTTAGGAATTTAGAAATTTAGGGATTTAGGGATTATGAGAATTTTAGGAATTTAGAAATTTAGAGATTTAGGGATTATGAGAATTTTAGAAATTTAAAATTTAGGGATTTAGGAATTATGAGAATTTTATGAATTTAGAAATTTAGGGATTATGAGAATTTTATGAATTTAGAAATTTAGGGATTTAGGGATTATGATAATTTTATGAATTTAGAATTTCATTTTTAATTAATTTTAAATTAAATTAATTTAATTTAAAAGATTCCGTCGGAAATCCGTCGCAAATTTGAGACGGATTTCCGACGGAATGCATACGCCCATGTTTTGGCGGTATAATTCCCGCCCATGTTTTGGCGGTATAAAAGAGGAGGAGGAGGAGGAGGAGGAGGAGGAGGAGGAGGAGGAGGAGGAGGAGGAGGAGGAGGAGGAGGAGGAGGAGGAGGAGGAGGAGGAGGAGGAGGAGGAGGAACATTCTCCGCCGCCGGAAAGAATCGATTTTGGAACATTCTCCGCCGCCGGAAAATTCTTCGCCGGCCGGAAAAAAAAAATTTTTAAAAAAAATTGAAATTCCGTCGGTAAATTGTGATGGATTTCCGACGGATACGATAACCGTATACGGTATACGGAATCCGGTATAAGGTATACGGAATCCGACGGATTTATGACGGATTTCCGATATACCAAGATCTGTCGGAAATTTGCGACGGATTTATGACGGATCTTCAATTTCCGACGAGATAGAACCGACGGTCGAAATCCGTCGGGAATCTGTCGAAAACACCCTTATTCCGACGGATTTCCGACGGTTTTGACTGTCGAAAATCCCCTTGTTTTCTTGTAGTGTATGTCTTATATGGCGTGTTAAACGAACATGGTCAAGGTTCTTTTGTCTAATAATATGTGTACTCGAAAATCGAAACAATCAAAAACAAGAGAAACAAAATTGACTATCAAATAACTAAATTTATTATTTTAGAAAGGTGAATTTGGTGAATAAGCATACTTGGATTATTAATTAAATATCTAACCTTAAATGTATTATGTGAAGGTTTGATAGCCATAATATCTTAAGGAATTGGTTAGTTATTGGATTATATATATATATATATATTTTTTTTTTTTTTTTTTTTTTTTGCTGAATATATTTTTTTTGGTTGGTTATGGGTGCCAATCTATCATTTTAAAATTTATATCTAAACCAAACAATTTGCAATTCCTATAACTATGCCATGAAATATACACTAGAATACAAAATACACAAAAGGTCTAAAGCATGTGGTTGGTAAGGTATTGGAAACCAAATTTCAAAAAGACTTGAGAAACTAGGTTAATTGTTTTTTTTCTTAATTATAACCAACAATTGTTTAGGTCCATAATTTTCTCAAAACCTCTCTAATACTCGAGTTCGTAACTTTGAGCTACCAACACATTAAAAACTGTTGCTTAAAGCGAAATTTTATCATGGGTAGTAACTTAAGTTTTATGAGCTTATAAATCGAAATCGATTAGTAATAAATATATTGGTCTGTGTTACTTATATTATTTATGTTTTTTAAAAAAATCGATGTGAGGAGTGAGGTCTTAACTGGACCGATTGATAGTTTTCTTCGGCCCACGTGAAAGTAACCTAGTCATGATTCATGAAGTTCGTCCATGACTAAAGCTCGAGTGGGGGAAAACTAAATTTGAACTAACCAAACTTCAAATCCGGATTCCATTCCTGGACTGGATGAACATGTAGTCCATGTCTTCGAGCACCAAATGGAGTAGTACTGGGCCCATATCAATCTCCATAAAAGTAAAACGTGTAGAATCTGTTGAAAACAAGCCACAAAACAAAAGAAAGCAAGTGTAAGAATATATATAGATTAATTATAACAATTTTTTTTTGAGCGGGTCACGAAATACGAACGAAGAAAGACAAACAATTATATTTTGTAGAAACCTAATTCAAACTGAAATTGTACCAAAGTTGATACAGAGAAGATTCCATTTCAGTTTGATTAATTACTATTTTCAAAAAGAAAACTAAATACGTTGTATAAACATTATCATGAGATGAATGTACGAGAGACAACGTAGTGGACTAGGACTTGGTCTCAACGTGTTTCCGACGTCAATGCGATGTCTATAAATATTTTTATTTTATTTTTAAGTTGTTTCTGAATTTAAGAATTTGATTTTTGTGATTTTCTTTCTACATTGACAAGTCTCTAACAATCCTAGTTTTGATTGGTATCTGTCAATTTCTTTCGATGATATGTCAACCCAAACAAAAAAAGGGAAAACACATCGAGCGTTATCAAATGATCATTATGGTGGGTAATATGGCTTATATAGACTGGGCTCTAACGAAATTGCGATACGTTTTCCCCACATCGGGCCGAATAATTTTAATTTTTTTGATTAATATAGATGGTAAACTATGTAAAACAAAAAGAGAAAATATATTCAATATATTGGAAGCTTTATTTATATATATAAATTTTTTTAAAAAATGCCTTCCTCAAAATTCTTTTAAAGTGCAACGACAAATATAGTTTCGACATTGAAATACACTCTTATTTTTATGCATACAATGATGTGCACATTCTTGGCAAAAGTAATATTCGTCCATAGCGGGAGAGTGTCCAAGTCTATCTTCTGGTAAATCAATTATAAATTTTCTTGCATCATAAGAATCAGGAGCTTCTGCGTTTGATACAGATTTTGACATAAAACTTGATGCATCTGTAAATAAATCCAAAATATACTTTTAAGTTTTTGTTTAATATACTACTAAAAACTCTTAAATATTATTCTAACTAACCAAAAAGAAACTTACATGATGAAACAAGAATGGCAATAGTTAAGAACAAAACAATTGTCTTCATTTTCAAAACAATTTTATATTTTCAAAGAAAATGTCTTGAATTTGAGTTTCTAAATGAATTTTTGTTGTGATGTTTTTAAAGCATGATGTAATGTCACATTTATATATGTTTCACATACGTTACATAGTAACTAATGTTTTGATAAATGTAGTTTTCATTTAAATAATAGATAAAGAAACTATCATCTTTTAAATTACGGTTTTTTATACCAAAAATGTTATATAAAGTATTTTTGTATATATAACTAATAAATTGGTCATTTTAAAATTTAAATGACAATCACTCATGAAATATTTGTATGAGTTGTTTTCAAATACGAATAAGTTGCATATGTTTTGAGATTAGTATGACTACACTGCCTCGGATATCCTAATACTCGAGATTATAAAAGTTTTGAAAAGTATGCATGTTGTGTGTCTTATAATTTACGTGTGACAGTGTGTGTATGTGTGTTTTTCTTCAAATCTCATAGATATACATGGTATTTTGAAAGTTGAGTTCCATGAGTAAAACTATGTAGAATCTATGTCTCAATAAATGATATTTTAATAGAATTACAAAATCAATAATAGCTAAACTTTTCTAATAACAAGGGATTTCAAATAGATTTTAAAAATTTTCAAACCAATAACAATGGATTTCATTTAGAATTTAAGAATCAATAAACTAATAACAAGAGGATTTTCAAAATATCTACAAATTCATTCCCTAATAACCCCTCTAGGCCAATAATTATAATAAACTAGATGATTGACCCGCACCATGATTATATTTTAGTATTAATAACATAATTTTATTATTTATTATATTTTGAAACAATATACTAATAAGAATTATTATAATTATCATTTTTAAATTTATAAAATTTTAAAGATGTTGAGAAAAAGAGAAATCTCAAGGAAATATAATTAAAACTGATTCTAAACACTAAGTGAAATATAGAACCAACGACTGAAACGGCTCGGGCCGGTTTATCAAGACTTATAAGCATCATCGATCTTCTTGCTTATATTGTGACCTTGTAAAATGTTTATGATTCCAAAACAATTTCATAGATCTTCTTATGGGATAAATTTGTGGGGAAAAATTACCTTTTTTCTCACAATTCTTCTACTTTATAAGGTATGTTTGTGTCTATTTTAGTTGACGGTTTTTGGCAATGATAATCTATAGATAAAATTTGATTTGTAAAAAGGTTGTTGCAAGTGGCTCTTGATGTGAAAGCTAATGTTTTGGTTATACATATATATGATTCTAAAGTAAAAGTAATCAAGAAAAATATTGATCAATTAATTTCTTTTTACTATGTTTATTACTTTTGATGTGTATATTTTTTAGTTTTTGCTATTGACGTTGGTCTCATTTGCTACTGTTTAATTAGCCAAATTATTATACACAATTTTAGTTTTGATTAGCCAAATTTAGACAGAACTATATTTTTGATGTAAGGATTAAGATAAAAAGAACTCAAGTTTGAAATTTTGTGGATGTTTTGTATTTGCAACATTTAACGGCTTTGAGATACTTTGACTTTCCCTCGTCTCATTTAATTATCTACGTAAACCAAAACCAAAACCAAAATCCAAAGCAAAATCGAATTACTACATTCAAGCATATAAAAAAATAGAAACAAATCAAATTAGTACATTTAAACGTATAAAATAAATATAAGCGATTTAGTAAAGAAAAGAAAGCACAAAGACGTTCTTATGTTTGGATGTTGAAGTGTTTCTTTATATTGTGCATGGAGGAAGGAGTACTTAATACGATTCTAAATAATAGTTGATTTTTTAAACATTGGGATATATTATAGAATATAAATTTATCCCTTCATTATTGATTATTTTCCTATATATATATATATATCAATTTAAATTTTTTTCTTAAACAGAAAATCTTTAAATTTAAGAGATAATTTCGGCATATTTTCGGCACCAAGATTTAAAATATATTTAAAATTTTCTAGGTTTAAATATTTTTTTATCTATCGATAAAAGTATATGGGCAATTCTTAAAAATACCACCAAAAAAAGTTTTTCTTCCAAAAATACCACCAATTTTCAAAAGTTCCAAAAATACCACTTTTTCCAAAAGTTTCAAAAATACACAAAACTAAAACTAACTTTAAATATTCAAAACTAAAACCCTAAACCCCAAACCTAAATCTTACCCCCTAGAATTATACCATAATTGTACAATAGTTAACCCAAACCAAAAAATTTAAATTCTAGGCTCTTGAAAATCAATTTTTGAGGTTGTGGTATTTTTGGAACTTTTGAAAATAAATGGTATTTTTGGAAATTTTAGTGATATTTATGAAACTTTTGAAAACTGGTAGTATTTTTGGGAAAAAAAAACTTTTTTTGATGATATTTTAGGGAATTTCTCAAAGTTGTAATTTTTTTTTTTTAAAGGGATTTAAATGTATAGTTAGATATTTCTAAATGTTTAAATATTCTAAATGTTTATATATTCGAAACCTAAGATTTTAAAGATATTTGAAAATTTTCATACCGGGGAGAGCTAAACCAAACAAATAGTTGAGATAATGTTGTACATTTGGTTTAAAAAATAAGTTTGTTATAAAATCTTGAGGTATATTTTTCTGCAGAATTTAAATTCTTGTTTAGCAAAATTAATAAAAGGAAGATTTAAAATTAATAATTCAAAGAAATATAATTAATTTTTTCAAGTTAAACAAATGATTTAAATTGTTTAAAAGCTATGTCATCTTTTTCACCATTCCATGTCACCATTCCAAGTCATCATTTTTTGAAGAATTGACCAATGAAATTAAAACATTAAAACACTTTATCATTTTTCACTAAAACAACTTTCCATTTAATAGGAAGGGGATGAGTAGAGATCGATAAAAAATTGATTTATCCTGATCCGAAATACCGTAGATGAAAAGCCATTATTTGTCTCAATTTACGAGGTAGTTTTTTCAAGTGGAGATTGAATAAAATACTCACATTCATCTTTTTCTTGTTTATCTTCACTTATTCGATTTCATATTTTTGAATTCATTTAGTCCCAATTAAGTTACGTACGAAGCTTTAATAAGCTCATCTATTCGGATCTTGCATACACATACAAGTGATTTTAATTTCAATTTTAGTAAGGCCCAATCTTTATTTAAATAAATAACTCAAAATTTCTGAAAATTTTAAAGACTAAGCAAGAAAAGGAAACCGGTCGAATGTAACCAACCTCCACCACCAATAAACTGACCAGACGTATAAAGTGTGAAGAATATTGGAAGCGATGAGATATTAGAAGAATTGTGTATTGCTCTCATACCATAATAGAATATGTGTTTCCAACTCAAAAACTAATTGGCAATGAATGAAGAGGCATAATCCTTTTATATATTGAATAAGGTCCATTTTTCTACTTCCGATGTTGACAATATTCTTCACATTCCCCCTCGAGATAACGGTGTTCTTAGCAATTAATCTGGACAATATCCATTATAGGATCAATTCGGGTTATTGGTTGCCTATTTCACCTTGTACTAATGCTATTAAACGTAAATCAACCCAAACCTCTCTGCATAAACCGCATATGCCCTGAAACTGAGGTGTCACAATCACCTCCACTAACAGATCGCAACGTCCTCATTTCGCATACCAAGATCATTACCCCGACAATCTGAGTATTCACAGATGTCAGAGTTCGCTCTGATACCACTTGTAACGCCCTTACCGCCCTTTATTTTTTATATCTATCGATTTTAAGATTGATATAGAATGTTAGCGTGAAGTGGTAGAGCAGACACATCTTTTGGTCGATGAAGATCATATTACATGGGTTGTGACATAGCCTCTTTAGATATGTGGAATCTTCATGAATGATGGTGGTGTAGATGAATACGAGACTCGTCGAATCTGAGACAGTGTGGAAGGCGATGAATTGTATCGAAATCTTGCAACGAGGAAACTTGGCGAGTTGCGGCAAAGCTTGAAGTTGGAACTACGGCGGAGATCAGATAACTCGTGTTGGTGCCTTGGTGGTATTGTGAAGTGGCTAGGCTTGGGCCAGTGGTTTGGCAGAAGCGAAAGAGGAGATCTCTCGGCGGTGGTGATGGAGATCCTTCTCCAATGGTGAAGCAAACATAGTAACGTTTAGAAGAAGCCAAAAAAATATATGTATATATATGTTGATAAAAATTTAGGATTGAAAAAATAGTATATTGATTCTTATAAGAATTAATGTACAAGATAGGATACACTTATATAAGAAACGTTTAACCTAATATCTATTTAATGTAATCACATGAAGGTATATTATATATTTTCATAATATCTATGATACTTAGGATCTTCTAGATTTTTGTCTATAAAGTATCTCTTATATAATTTGTAACAAGTTTCATATTTTTTGATACTCGAACCTCGAAGACTCTCACTTGTCACACAAAACCACCACTATATAACTTGATTATACGAATCAATCCATTACTTACGTGATAATTTGGTAAAACACTTTTTTTTTGTTGGTTTAAATTTGGTAACACATTTAAATTGGAAAACTAACACAGGGTGCAAATGGTTGTAGATGAGAGGAAAAAAAGGAAAATTAATAAAAGGGAAAAAAAGAATGAAACGAGATATTGTTCCTCAAACATTGTTTCATCTTATTTCTCTCCTTTTTTTAAGAGTAACAAATCTAGAAGAATCTAGAGAAATTTGTCTTATTTTTCATCTATTGGATGAAATTTTCTAAATTTTAGAAGAAAACAAATTTATCCCAAATGGTAGAATTATAGAGGAATGGAGAAGAATAACATATTCCACCAAATTTTATTCCTCTAATGTGTCAACCATTTGCACCCTTAACTTCATTCGTTCGTTTTGAATATACTCAAATCTCTCTATTACTAGACACTTTATTCTCTACTAGACTACTACGATTAAATCTCCATTGTATCTATCTAGTATTTTCTCATTTAATTATTAATAAAAAAGGTTTTTTCTCATCTATCTTCAACAATTTGAGTAGCAAAATAGCAATGGAACACGAAAAAAAAACGAAAAAAAAAAAATATATAGCAATGGAACTTTCTGACAAAACCGGTTTTTCGAAATAAAAACCATTTTTGTGGGTTAGTGAAAAAATCTAAAAAGATTTTTAAAATAATAATCTGATTTGACATTACTACGTGGCATTTTCCAAGTGGGAGCTCCGAAGCACGTTCACGAAGCTGACGTGCGTATCTTATTTTGGCGGGAACACGTTACACTGGTGTTGAGCCACGTAGCTAACCTTTGTTACGAAAAGACACGTGTTAGGCCCTAGCTTGGCCCACAAGCATTAATCTTATTTTCGTGGTGGGTCCCCTATTGCCGACACTCCTCTAACTACGTAATTTTATTTTTCTATTTCTTTTTCTAAAACGAATGGTGACAGTGTTTTGGGCGGTGCGGGACAAGGGTGCGGTGCGGAAAAGAGCGGTTTAAAAAGTGTGGTGCGGTTCAAATGCGGTGCGGGTGTAATAGTTATTAAAATTTGACTAATTTTTTAACATTACCAAATTTAATAAATAATTTGTTTTTTTAGTTAAAATATGTAAACTGATAATATTTATATGTATATAATTTTTTGATTTTTTTTTGAAATAAAAAAAAAAAGTTAATACAGGAACCACTTGCTAACCACATGCACTTGTAAGAGTTTGGACCGCATATGCGGTTTCTCCAAAAAGTATTAACTTTTTCACTTTTTAATTTTTTTTATTATACTAAACCGCAAACATTATTGCATGTGTTATTTATGTGAATGGTAACATAAATAATAACAGCACTAATAACCACACCAAACCGCAGGAAACATTCACTGTGAATGCATCATTCTTTTTTTAAAAACGACTATCTAGTGATTTAATTCTCCATTTTTAACGATGGTTTCGAATAAAAAAAAATTAATGTGTACCGAATTTAGGTTAAAAGTGTTAAAAACAGGACTTAATTTTAAAAACTTTTAGTTTTATTTATTCTCTTGCTAAAATATCTTAGAACACGTCTTTATAAAATAAAAAAATAAATGTTGAGTCACATATTTACTGGACGAACGTCGCTTTCATGCAAAAGACTTTTACACTTGTTATTTTTATTTTTTGTCGTCCTTTTACACTTGTTATAGTTTTCACCTCTCATGTAATCAAACTTTTTTTTAATTCGTTAATCAACTTATTAAATCATAACCACTGATTATTTATTCGTTACGTTTGTTTCTTCCCTTCCTATCAACTAATCAAAACCAGACCTAAACATCTAAGTTACAGTTCACTACTACAACTCTGATGTTGACTTTGTACGGTCAAGATAATTCAACGGAGACCACCACCACCAGCACCACCACCACGAGCACGGATGTTTCCGATCGCCGGGATGTGACTCCGCCGGTGGTGAGAGATATTCACGCGATGACAACGACGGAGCATCCTCGACCACCACAACAAAGAGGAGGAGGATACTTATCTCCGTCGAGGTCGATCGCTTTTAGCGACGGAGCTTCTTCTTCCGGCGAGAATTTCACCACCGTGAGTAGAGAGTTCAACGCTCTAGTCATCGCCGGCTCTTCTATGGACAACAACAACGGAAATAACCATCATCGTGACGTCATACGTGACGAAAGGAACGAGCTGACTAGGATCGGCGAAAACGACGATGTTAATGATCACCATGAAGTGCCTGAGGAAGATTCGAATCCATGGGCGATTGTACCGGACGGTGGTTATGATAACCGGGCCAGTTCGGAGAATATCGTAACGACTATGACGTCATCAAGTGGTGAGAACCGGATAGTGACGACTGCGTCGGTGCAAAGTGTTAAGAGGGAGGAGGTTGAAGCGAAGACAATGGCGTGGCAAACGGCTAAGGTGGCTAAGATTAATAATAGGTTTAAGAGACAAGACGCCGTTATTAACGGTTGGTTAAATGAACAAGTCCATAAAGCTAACTCTTGGATGAAGAAAATCGAGGTAAGTTTTTGATCCTGTTAAAATTCACGAGGTACGCATAAGCCCTAGAACGTTTCAATCTTTATATTTTTGCTTTTACATGTAACGTAAAAAAACTTCTTAGTTTTAAGAAAATATATGTTTGCAAGATTGAAACACAAGAAAAAAGACTAGATAAATGGCTCTTTCATGTGTTGAATTTTTGCTTTTACAATTTTTAGTATAAAAACACTCTTATTAAAATAAATGCATACGTAAATAAACCAAGTAGTAGGCCGAAGAAATATTAGGGGAGCTTTAGTATAAGGTATTAGGCCGTTATGGAGTTTAGTAGGAGTAGTTGGAAAGTTAGGCCGCCCTATCATGGATCCACGTTTGTAAAACGTAACACATTAGAAAATGATGAAAATATGTCTTGTAGAAAGGGTTTAACTAATTAATTGATTATCTACATCCATTAATAGATTTCCATGCAACTGTTTTTTTATTGATGATATATGTTGTAATTAATGTTGATGATGGTGTTGATGCAGAGGAAGCTGGAAGAAAGAAGAGCGAAGGCGATGGAGAAAACGCAAAACAAAGTGGCGAAAGCTCAAAGGAAGGCAGAGGAGAGGAGAGCGACAGCGGAAGGAAAAAGAGGAACGGAGGTTGCTAGGGTTCTTGAAGTGGCTAATCTCATGAGAGCCGTTGGACGACCTCCGGCTAAACGATCTTTCTTCTCTATCTCCTAGTTAAGCTACTTTTTCATTACATCATAAATGTCGCAATATCTATATTTATATGTAAAAATGTGTATTATATACTATACGCTGTAAACGGACCATTTTCTGTTGTGATCCATCAATGGGTATATCCTACTAACCAAAAGGAACTAATTGGAGCACAAGAGGGTGTCCACATCAGCATTTTAGAAAGACACTCCACATCAGCTTGCTCTCTTCACATTTCTAAATTCCTCCTAATTTGCCACGTCATTAACACTAACGATTTGTATCGATGCCGACCTGTTATTAATTATAGAAGAAAACGTCTCTCAAAGTTGAAACGGTTCGACTTTCTACAAGTTCCACGGTTACTGCTTAGGTTCTCTTAAGCGATCCATCTCTCTTTCTCCTGAATTACATAATCGAAGGTTCTTACTTTATAAGCACCCATGTCTGCTTCACTCTTTCACACTCGATCATCCATACGTGATACGAACATATATTCTTATTTTGGATTCACTTTGCCATAGAGCAGAATTTGGTACGCTCCTCAAACACTCTTCTCATCTCCGTTGATATCTTAACTTCCTTTTCTCCTTTCTATATTGTCAAAGTCAAAAAAATCTACTGTTTATAGTTTTCCTTTCCTTCGTTTTGCTTTATAGTTTACTACTACCAATTTTTTCCCCCAGCAATGTTATGGTTACTGATAACAATTACAATCGACATCACTCCCAGACTACACATGAGTAAAATACATTTCTTCTGTTTATTTTGCAGTTAAACTACAATTTACAAATCATGGCCACCTCAGGATTGGTGCTTATGGGGGTATGCTTCTATTGTTGTTTTTCCTCTCACACGGTCGAACTGGATTTCAACTATATTCCAATTGGTAAGCTCAGAGTAGAAGGTGACTAAATTAAGAATCGGATCCCCTACCTACTTAAAGCAAGCGAAAATAATCATGGTCATAGACATGGTAGTGAAGATCAGCTTTTGAGTAATCAGTTGAAAATGACACCCTTCTAATTTATTTTGTTTGTTCTTTGATATACTTTGTCTTCATTCAGGCAAATTTACGGCTGATCACCACCGCATAGTATTGTTCTTGGATTAAAATGTGCTACATATGCAAGCTACTCCTCGTGATAGCTCTCCAGCTTGTAGATGATCTCCAAATTCCTATCTATTTTGTGTACTAAAGAACTTGATCCCATGTCACTTTTTTGGGTTTCTGAAATTTGTATTAAGTTTGACATGTACTAACTATCAAGTATGTTCTATACAACCTTCAAATTGTCGCTGCTATATGATGTTGCTTGCTTTAAATTTTACTTTATATTGATTTCAACAATTTACCAAATTTACAATTGTTCTCACTCCCTTTGGTATCCCCTTTAATATTGCTTTCAGATAAGTAAATGATAAAAACCAACAAAGAAATTTTAACCACACCTTTTTAAGGATATGTATGTTTGACCCTTACAAAAGTACGATTTAGGCCTTATGCATTATGACTGCTAATTAGCTAAGATTCACAAACAATAATTATTATGGCATAGCTTCTCCAAAACCCACTTTGTATTGAGAGGTGAGGTGCATATATACTACAATTTCATGGACATATAGGTGCTCAAAAACAATAAAAATTGAGTACATACATATGGTTTTACTTTACTTCCGATATGAAACGCTCTGTACTACACATGCTCTGTTCCTGAGCTCATTTTTTCTTATGGGCATTCTAGAAGAAAAAAGGAATGCTTGACCAACTCCAACGTTCTTTTTTGAAAAATATCACTATGGTGTGCTAGCTGACATTAATAAAGAAGAAAACAACCAACTTCTTATCAAACAAATATCATAAGGTCTAAACTCTTCAACAACGCGTCAGAATGATCTCGCGCTATTCTCATTTATTATCTGAGTTAGCCACATATTTCATTGGTGCTTCCATTGTCTATGTTTAGCTCAGGTTTCTCAACCTAAACTTTAGATTTTTTCTTGCAAATTACTCTTTCTTGGGAACATATTCAACTTAAGCTTACGTGATTCAAATCACTAAGACACTGACACAGTATATTGATGGGGTATCAGCATATTTCCATCAAGATAAGAGTCATAAATTGGCAGTTATAGTGAAGGGAGAACGAAAAGGAGGTAATTTAAGGTATACTCATGTGTTGGAGTAGGAAAATGATAATCATCAAATGTTCGGACCCTAATTTTTTTATTAAACTTATCTTTCGTCCCACTAATTTTTATATTTTAAATAGCAACCAAATTTTTGGCTGGTAATTGAAGGATATAATCAGAATGTGTTGTCTTTACCGGTAAATAAATTTGTTGTTTGAGTTCATCCCAATTGGTAATGGTATGAATTCTACCGTCCATCCATAAATTGGTAATGGTATGAGATCTAAGTTTGGTTCTAATCATTAGTACAAGAAAAACGAAAACAACTTTCTTTTTTCCCTAACTTTGCATGTTAAACATATAAGTATATATAAATATTGGCTACACTGGGAGGGTGTTTCATTTGGTTGATTGGTGGCTTCTCGATTTTAAGAGAGCTCGGGGGAATCTATAACAAACTGAAAATTCCATTTGGTTTTAGTTTTGGTTCATTTTGATTGGGTGCGTATCTATTTGCAAAGTTGTCACGAACAAATATAGGAAATTAGTATTAATTTATTCCTTTCTTGCTTGATAATTTTCTGGGTATATATGTTCTCTTTCGACAATTGCTTGAGATGTAAGGAAGAGTTTACTCAAGTTATTGCGACAGCTTGGGGAGCTTGGGGAGACGATACTATGTCGGCTAGGATTGCTGATAGTCGTCGTGAGCGGACTAAGGAACAAAATTATAATATAAATCAAGAACTATTATATATACCCAATATAATTTCCCAATTATTAGTTCCAAATAGAAAATCCCAAAAATTACGGAATTTAAATTATTTCACACACATTAACATTAATACCTCCCAGTCTCCCACTACTGAAAATCATTACTGAAACAACTTGCTAAACAAAATTAATCTTAACCTAACATGATTCAGCCCATCATTTGGCCCAAATTTGTTATACGTACTTTAGTTCTTTCTAATTAAACGTCAGAATTTTCTCCTTCGCTAAACACCCTTTACCTCTATCTTTAATAGCACCTGTAACGGAATTCCAATACTTAATATACCATTCAGACTACAAAATTCAATATAGTTAATTATATGTTAAGAAATCACAAAAGTCATATGCTACTGAATCCACTATTTATACCAAAGGAAAATAGAACAAATTCACATATTACTCTCAACAAAAAATGGTTCCGAATAAAAATGAAGTTAGCTCTCTTCAAGCACTTCCACAAGATATTTTGGGTGCAATTGTCTCAAAGATCAGTGCAACAGAACTAGAAACTTACCACAATTGCCTAAGTTCATACAAACGGTTAGGTGTTTCAGCCCATGATGAACGAATCTGCAAAAATCTCAACCTTGCTCCATTGGTGAAGAAGCCTCTCTTAGCCATCAAATATTTCTGTGTGATGAAGAGATGCCTAGCCTATAACAACCCGGATGCCTACTATGTTAAAGGTATCATCCGCTACTTTCTCCTCGAGCACTCAGCTGTCGGACTGCACCATTTACGTGTAGCAGCTGATGCGGGGGAAAAAGGTCCAATCTACCTCTCTGGGATTCTACTACTCTGTCTAGACAGGATTGAAGAAGGAAAAAGCTATCTTAGCCAGTTAAAATGGGAGGAAAATACTACTGTTGTTGATGCCTGTTAGAGAAGCATCAAACGCTCATTGCACGGGATTAGAGTGGCGAGAAAGGCAGCCTATTTGGTTTCTATGCGGAAAATGAAACCACACAATTTCTGTCACCTCAAGGACCTCGAGACTACTTGTCCTGATTGTTTCGTGCGTCACGTACAAATACATCACTCAATGTGAAGAGCTAAAAAGCCAATTAAATATGGTAAGAATCTTCAACTTTCTAGCAAAAATAATAATCAAAACGAGCAACATAAATATATAGGCAATAGAAAATTTTAACAATTAAAGGTTGTCTGTATAAACCAATGAAATGAACTTTTTGATATGAAAATATATGCATAAACAAATGCAAACAACCATAGTGAATTTGTTTTAAAATTATTGATACATAATGAGTTATATGATAAGTAAAAATTTGCCGTCAGAAACTAATTTCCGTATTTATGTTGTATATATATTTCAGATAAAAGTTATGTTATATATATATATATATATATATATATATATATATTTCAGTTAATTTAAATTTTTATTTTTAAGTTCCTTATGTTTACCAACTTATCACTTACCTATTTTAATATTTGATAAACATATTTTTTTTAGTATCCACAAGATTACAAACACTATCATAACACAATTTTATTCAAACCAAATTATCAAACAAATTTTTATACAACATACCCGGGCGTAGCCCAGGAAATCCCCTAGTATATATAGAATGTGATAGCTAATCCCCTAGTATATATAGAATGTGATAGCTATTGCTTTAAAGGTACTGATGTTGTAAATGCTTTCTACTTCTTTTTTTTTTTTTTTTTTGAATTATACACAGTTTCCCCAAAGGCTTTCTAGACCCAAGAGACTAATCTGTGTCGCCGGCGATGCCCAAATGTTAATTCCCCGGTGGCCGAGACTCGAACCCGGGTGGCGGTAGTTACAGCTGCAACCCCTTTACCACTGGGCCACAAGCCTCAGTTTTTCTACTTCTTTTACACCGTAGAAAGCAAGACAAATTATCTTTCATGTATCGTCTTGCCATTCCAAAACTATAGAACATACAAGTTGAGATGTGTTACATATCTATCAAGCTATTTATTATGAAACTGAAATATATATATGACGAAGGGGTCTACTATTCGCAACAAAGAAATGTATTAATTCATTATGGTAGACTATTCAATTTTTAATTTGATTAGCCAATAGATTATTAGCCAAATCTATACTAACTAGCAACTCCTTAAGCAATTAGAAATGCAAATTTTTTTTAATGAAAATCTTATAATTATCAAGGAGAATTCAGAATGATAATCATAAAATTTTGAAACCGGTTCCCTGATTTCGATCTTCATATTGTGTCTTCTACTACTCAAACAACATCAAGGTATGCCACCTTGGTTAGACTATTCAAATTATGTAATGTATATCTAATGATTATATGTTCTATAATTTAAACCCGATATAATGTTATTGCTTTACAATATTTTACTCAACTACTAAATCAATAAAAACAAACTTTGTCATGAAAAGTGAACTACATGATTTACTACTTTTAGAGATTATCCATGTTTCTAGTTCTTAATCTACTGGCCCCTCATTATTTTCAGTTGGGCTTCTACCATAACGAGCCTAGATAGCCTTTCTTTGTTAAGTCTTACATTTTGTTTTGATTTCTCAATTTCTTTATTAAGGTAAGGTAACAAGACTTGGTCTTTAGTAGTGAAAGAAATCAGAAATTACATAATCCCTAAGTTTATGGTTAATAATTTACGACAATTGACCTTTTTGATGTAAATGTTAAGTAAGCAAATTAAACAAGTCATTGACTTGTTATGAAACTCGTAGAGGAATAACATAAACACTCGTCCAACGGTTGTAAGGAAGGTTCATCAAATCATCATCATGTGCTTTGGTTCTTATTAATCTAAACAACATTTGACCAAATCTATTCCTCTTGCTTCCTCGTTTCCTACTCCGTTGACTTTGCTGTTTAATATAATTTCTTTGAATATATAATCTACTTATTGTAGAGAATGAATAATTGATTTATTGAAAGATTGTACAGAGATACATATTTATACAAAGAGAAGAAAGATTCTAGTCTAAGACAATTACGGTAAGTTCCTAAAGTTACGTAACTAAATAGTCAATCAAATAATGTTTATGCAACAAATATTTAGACTTAATGAAGGATCATAATCATATCCTTATACGCCCCCTCAAGATGGAGGTAATCTTGTAACTCCAATCATGGAACATGCTCGTTGAAACTGTGGCCGAGTAAGTGATTTAGTTAGTGTGTCGGCAAGTTGATCTTTAGTTGAAACATGAGAAACTTGTAACTTGCCAGCTTGAATGCGATTACGGATGAAGTGGTAATCAAGTGCGATATGCTTCATCCGAGAATGGAAGACAGGATTCGCACACAAGTAAGTAGCGCCAATGTTATCACAATATATCACCGGAGGGGAAGGAAGAGTGATGCCGAGTTCCGTTAGTAAAGAGCATAACCATTGGACCTCGAAAGCCGTATTCGCCACTAAACGATACTCTGCTTCGGTGGATGATCTAGAAACACCTCATTGCTTCTTGGAACTCCATGATATAGAATTGTGACCCAGATAGATAATGTACGCATTTGTTGAGACAAAGTCATCAAGATCCCCAACCCAATCAGCGTCCGAAAACGCATGGAGAGTAGGAGGAGAAGAAGCTTTGAAGAAAATACCATGTGTGAGCGTGCCACCAAGATACCGGAGAACGCGTTTAGCTGTTTGCCAATGATCTGTTGTATAAATTGAGAGAGGCGATTGACAGCATAGGAGATATCCGGCTGCGTAAACGCAAGATATTG
Organism: Draba incana; assembly: GCA_963576765.1. NCBI lineage: Eukaryota > Viridiplantae > Streptophyta > Magnoliopsida > Brassicales > Brassicaceae > Draba > Draba incana. Next base: position 6,057,904 of record OY755216.1, read on the forward strand.
GAGACTCCCAACAACGGAACGATATTGAGATGGATCAGAGAGGACGGTTCCACCGCGAAGAGTAAGCTTAGGGGAAACAGGAAGAGGCGTGGCGACCGGTTTCGTATCCAACATGTTGTTTTGGACCAAAAGATCAATAATATATTTCCTCTGCATAAGATGAAGACCATCACGAGACCGTGTAGCTTCAATACCAAGAAAGTAAGTGAGATCAGCTGGATCCTTGATGGAGAATCGTTCAGCAAAAGCACAAAGAACCTGATCAATAACAGAAGGATCATTGCCCGTGACAAGAATATCGTCAACATAGACAAGTACGTAGGTGAAGGTCTTGCCGGTTCGTTTGATGAAGAGTGACGTGTCAGCAAGGGAATTAATAAAGCCATATACCAAGCCCGAGGGGCTTGTTTAAGACCATAACTCGGTTTTTGCAATAAGCAAATATGATCCGATCGATCCTTGTCAATAAAACCTTGAGGCTGCGACATGTGAACTATCTCCTTAAGCTCACCTTGAAGAAAGGCGTTGTTGACATCAAGTTGCTTAATTTGCCAATTTTGAGTGACGGCAATATCCAAAACTAAACGGATTGTAGTGAACTTGATAACGGGGCTGAACGTCTCGGCATAGTCAACTCCATATTGTTGATTAAATCCCTTGGCAATAAGTCTTGATTTGAGATGATTAAGAGCACCATCCGGATGATATTTTGTTGTGAATACCCAACGACATCCGATTACATTTTGAGAAGGGTAAGGAGGGACCAAATCCCATGAGTGATTGGCTATTTGAGCTTCATGTTCCTCAGACATGGAACCGCGCCACTTCTCGTCTTTCAGAGCCTGCGTTGCCATTGTTGGTTCTTTAGTTTTCTGGAGGCGTGTAACATGAAGGTTTAAGATTTTTTTGGGTTTGGAGATTTGATTCTTGGCTCGAGTTTTCATTTTGTGGTGATTTTGTGGTGGTTTAATAGGGACAAATGTTTGTGGTTGATGGGGCTCGGCGATTTGGGAATTTGGTGATGGTAAAGAATAGGATGGAGGATTTGTGGTGGTAATATGAGGTGATGGATGCTGAATCGTGGGTTGCGATTCATTCTGAGTAAGAGCAGTGGGCTCATGGGAAGTTGGTGCTTGCTGGGCCTCGGTATAAGGCCCATGTGTTGTTGGAGCGAGAGGCTCAGATTGTGGCGAAGAGGAAGAAGACATAGAAGAAGAAGAAGAAGGGGAGTTAGGAGATAATACATGTGTGTGCGACAAAGAAGTAATCGGTTGTGGTGTTTGGTGAAGGTCGACGCCCGAGGGTCCATTACAAGGTAAGCTAGAGATCGGTGCCAGAACGGGTTGTGAAGAAGCAGACTCAGAAATTGACAATGTTGAAGGAAGAAGCTGAAGATACGGGAATCGATGTTCATCAAATTAAACATGTCGAGATGTACAGACACGGCCAATAGAGACATAGAGACAGTAATACGCGCTTTGTGTAAGAGAGTAGCCAAGAAAAACACACGGTTGTGACCGATTCTCCAGCTTATGATGCGTGTACGGTCTTAACCACGGAAAACAGAGACATCCAAACACTTTAAGCTTTTAATAATTTGGATGTACTTGGAAAAGCTTGAAGAATGGAGATTGATTAGAGAGAACCGGTGTAGAGAGTCGATTAATGAGGTACACCGCAGTTGAGAATGCAAATGGCCAATACTCGGTAAGAAGTGACGTCGTGGAAAGTAGTGTAAGACCGCTTTCAACTACGTGTCGATGATTCCGTTCAGAAATCCCATTGTGTTCGGGAGTGTGTGGTGGTGATGTTAAGTGAGAGATACCATTAGCAGCAAGGAAATCCCGAAGGGCAATAAATTCACCGCCGTTGTCCGTGAAAAAAGTTTCAATCTTGTGGTTAAAATGGTTTTCAACCAAAGCTTTAAAAGCAATGAACGTTTGTTTGACGACAGATTTTTGTTTAAGTGGATAGAGCCACGTATATCGCGTATAGTGGTCAACAATTAAGAGATAATACTTATAATTATCAATTGAAAGAATAGGGGAAGACCAAACATCAGATAATAGATATTAAAGAGGACGAGTTGAAACAAAAGAAGTTTGAGTAAATGGGAGTTTATGGCTCTTATTAATATGGCAATTGGAACAAGGTAATAGTGTTTGTGTAGTACGGGAAACAGGGAGATTAAAAACTGAAAGCATAGTGTTTAAAATTGAAGAGGAGGGATAACCGAGACGAGAGTGCCAAATAGGAAGAGATGTTCGTGAACTGGTGGATGTAGAGAGAGCGACAGCTTGAGACGGTGAGATTGACCATTCATAAAGCTTGTTTCTTGTGTTGCCTTGGAGTAATGGGACCCCCGTTCGAAGATCCTTCACCTGAAACGAGGCAGGAAAGAATTCAATAGAGACTTGATTAGAGTTACATAGGCGGTAAACAGAAATGAGATTTCTGTGTATATCCAGGACGCATAAAACTTTATGTAACTGAAGATCATGAGTAAGAGAAGAGAAAGTTTTAGAACATGTATGTGTGATAGGCAGAGTAGATCCATCTGCGACAATAACATCATCACCGTCGTTGTATGGTTGATGGAGAGACAAATTATGGAGATCCGACGTCATATGATGAGTAGCTCCACTATCGAGAAGCCATTGATTTGCTTCATATGGGGAACCAAGAGAAAGATTTGCACGAGGCTGCCATGGCCTGAACGGGGTATGAGTTTGTGGACTCGGCTGTGGCTGCATCATTGAGAAACGAGAGCAACGTTTGGCACTATGGCCTTGCACACCACATAATTGACATTTGCCTAAGTACGGACGAGGAGATCGTTGTTCATAAAGTGGATGAGACTGCCAATTGGAATCATTATTATTGTTGTTGTTGCGTTTGTTGTTGTAGTTCCGGTGGTTGTGTGAGGAACCAGAGGCGTTGTTGAAGCGTTGTTGTTGTTGTGCATTATTGGCAGTGACCGAAAACGGTGAGGGAACATCCATGGCCGCAGAGAGAAGCTTTGCTTCATGATTGAGAAGTCGCTTATGAACTTCAGGGATCATCGGAGGTGTGTCTTTACCTTCTATTTGATCAACGATGGTCTTGTACTCATCAGGAAGACCCGCAAGGACACGGTCGATTTGGTCTTCATGATCAAGAGGTTTGCCAAGGATGGCTAGTTGATTGAATCGAGTCGTAAGACCTTGCACATACTCATCAATAGTTTTGTTATCTTTCTTCCAAATCTTAAGTTGGTCTTTTAGTTGGCGAATGTGACCTCGGCTCGGTGTAGCATATGTTGAGACTAGCGTACTCCAGATTTGAGAGGCAGACTTTGCTCGAGCCACAAGCGGTTGTAGTGGTGATGATATAGCACCAAGAAGGGCACCATAGATCAGCTTGTCTTGACGAGTCCACATGGTGAAGACTGGATTGATAGAAGAGACACCATTAGTGACAACGGTTGTGTCAGGGATAGCGGCAGATTCATCGAGATGATCGGCAAAAGCATGACCATCTAGCAAGGCGTGAACTTGCAAACTCCACATAAGATAGTTAGTGGAGGTAAGTTTTGAGACACTCGAGAGGTTAACAGTGTAGAGAGTGTTTTTGTTGATGGTAATTGCATCGATTCCATTAGAGGAGGAGGTGTTTTCGGTGGTGGCCATGATAGCGGCGATGGCTGGAAAAATTTGTAGAATTTTTAGGTTTTTAGGAGAGTTAAAGCTCTGATACCATATAGAGAATGAATAATTGATATATTGAAAGATTGTACAGAGATACATATTTATACAAAGAGAAGAAAGATTCTAGTCTAAGACAATTACGGTAAGTTCCTAAAGTTACGTAACTAAATAGTCAATCAAATAACGTTTATGCAATCAAATATTTAGACTTAATGAAGGATCATAATCATATCCTTATACTTATAACTTATAGGTAAGTTTAAAATATATATTTCCCTTATTTAAAACGTTTTATAGCAATTTTTTGCTTGCCAATAATCAAATTCCCATATTATAGCAGCTTATCGATAATTGACTACCAACTATTAGAAAACACAATGGACTGGTGGTAGTGTCCCACGATTATTTTTCTTATCATTTTGAAAACCAACAAAAAAAAATTCAATTACTTATATTAAATTTGACGTCTTTCTAATTATTTAACGGATGACTCACATTAAAAAAATATTGTTAGTTGGGTCCCACTAAAGGGATAAATAGTCAAATTCGCCGAGTATGACTTTTTTTTGATAAACAAGTAATAAATTAAAGGGTTAATTAGGTGAATATTATGTTTGGGACATATAATTAGGTAAGTAACATTTAATGATTAAAAATTATGTGAGTAGTAAATTATTGTTTCTTCTAGACAAAAATACTCTTAATGAAGTTATAATAGAGAGTGGTTAAAAACAAAAAATATACGGTACATCTAAAATCCCTAAAAATCCGTTAATTAAAATATTATATGATTCTATTTTTAGAAAAATGCCTTTAAATTTCACTCTTTGACCACTTTCCGTAACTACACATTCTATTGATTTTATAAGATATAGTTGACTATAACAAACTATTTTACAGCTATCTAAAACATAAAATATAGTTAACTATTTTACCAATTTAAAAGCATAGTTAACTATCATAAAATAGTTGACTATTTAATAACGTAGTTAACTATTTATTAACATAGTTAACTATTTTGGAAAATATATATTTAACTGGAATCTCAAAACATAGTTAATTACATAACATTGTTTGTAACTATACAAAAGCATGGTGAACTATTTAGTTACCAATTTGAAAATATAGTTAACTATTTTCAAACATAACATGATATAGTTGACTATATAATTACCTATTATCAAAAATATGATTACATTTTATATAATGGAAAACAAAATTTATATATATTGTTAACTATTATTAGTTTACTATATTGATATCAAGTCGCAGCTCGTCTTAAAATTCTCAATTGAAAGTGTTGATCCATAGAACAAAAACTTAGAAATGAGAAAAAGGGGAATTGTAACCTTAAACAAAGAGAAGGATTGAAAAAAAAAAGAAAACAAGGAGGAAGAGGTGAAGAAGAAGAAGAGGAGAAGATGATGATACGGTGAGGGGAAAAAATGATTTGCATGGTTGTTTGAAGATGGCGGTGTAAGATTTGTGTAGTAGATTAGGGTAAACTTATGTTTTATGAGGCAGCTACGATTTTTGGGTAAAATTATTGAATTATTTTTTTTAGCCAATATCCTAAATTAAATCAAGAGGCTCTTATATTTACTGCTTTTTTTTTGTCGTCGGTTCTTATATTTACAGTTTTACCCTTTTGGTGTTACAAATTCGTAGCTAGAACGTCGTGACACAGACTCGCGCTTTATTTTGCCTGTTTATAAAATTTGTAAATTACTTAAAAGCCCTTTCCACTTTGGTGGGTCTAAAGCGGAAAGTGTTGTAATTTCTTGTAAACATCGATGGTAGAACTGACAGGAATTAATTTCTCAGTCCTAAAAATAAAATTTATAAGGGAAAAAAGCAAAAAAAAAATTAAAATTAAGAAAATTACAGAAATCGAAAAAAACAATCATAGAGATTAGGGAGGGAAGATTCTTTTGACTTTCCTTCCATTATCTCTCTCTCTCTGCAATTTCCCCCAAATCTTTAAAATTTGTGATTTTCAGAACAAAAACAATTTGATTCATCTTCCTTCTTCGATTTCACGCGTTGAATTCCTCACCCACCTTTATGTTCTTCGTCTTCTTCTTCGTTTCCTCATATATTTTTACATACATCTCTTCCAGATTCATCTCAAAGTACGAACCTTTAATTTTTCTTCGTGAATCTCTCAAAAGTTATCAAATTTGATCTGGCTTCTTATCAAAATCTCGTATTTGAGAGATTAGATCGGTGAATCATGGGTAATTGTTGCGGTACGGCAGGATCGTTAGCCCAAAACGAGAACAAACCAAAAAAAGGAAGAAAAAAGCAAAACCCTTTCTCAATCGATTACGGTCTTCACCACGGAGGTGGAGGAGGAGCTCTTAAGCTAATCGTTTTAAGTGAACCAACTGGTCGCGAGATCGAGTCGAAATACAAGCTGGGTCGTGAGCTAGGTCGTGGAGAATTCGGTGTTACGTATCTATGTACCGATAAAGAAACAGAAGAAGTTTTCGCTTGTAAATCGATTTTGAAGAAGAAGTTAAGAACAGCAGTTGATATTGAGGATGTTAGAAGAGAAGTTGAGATAATGAGGCATATGCCTGAGCATCCAAATGTTGTTACTTTGAAAGAGACTTATGAAGATGATATTGCTGTGCATTTGGTTATGGAGCTTTGTGAAGGTGGTGAGTTGTTTGATAGGATTGTTGCTAGAGGTCATTATACGGAGAGAGCTGCTGCTGCTGTTACTAAGACCATTATGGAAGTTGTTCAGGTTCGTTAATGGTTTCTTTATCTCTTTGATTTGTTGCAGTGTTTGAAATGTCCAAGAATTGGCTCAAGAACTCCTTGTGTTTAGGAATGAGAGTCCTTTTAGTGATTTTGCGTGTTCTATGTCTTGGTTTAAGTTCTCATATGAAATTTACTGCCATTATACGGAGAAATGAAATTGGAATTGCATCATCAGTGTACTTTGATTGCGTTTTCTATGTCTTGGTTTAAGCACTGATATGAAACTTACTGACATTGTTGCTGGTTCTAGTTTTCTGTTATCTTAGACATTGTTTGATGTGTAGCTTTGCATTAAAGGACACATTTTGTTGCTAGAAAGACTCCAAATCCACTAGTTAAGGGTTTTTTGCTATTTTGTTTATATCTTTGATTTGTTGCAGAATTTAAAATGTCCAAGAGTGGGCTCAAGTGTATAGAAACGAGAGTCCTATTAGTCTCTAGAAGCGATCTTGATTGCGTGTTCTTTGTCTTGGTTTAAGCAAACTTTCTGCCATTGTTGCTAGTTCTAAGTTCGGTTTTTCTTGGACATTGTTGACGTGTAGCATTGCTTTAAAGGGCACGTTTTTCTGCAGAGGAAGGCTCAAAGTCCATTTCTTTATATGTTAATCGAAAGTGTTGAGGTGATTTTGAATGTGAGGTTAATGAGTTTCCATGTGATTTCTGCAGGTGTGTCATAAGCATGGGGTAATGCATAGGGATTTGAAACCAGAGAATTTCTTGTTTGCAAACAAGAAGGAGACTGCAGCTCTTAAGGCGATTGATTTCGGGCTCTCTGTTTTCTTTAAACCAGGTAATGTGGTCTTTGTGTGCTAAATAGAAAGCTGATTGCTTTGTGGTATGACAACAATCTTAACACACACTATTGCTTACTTTGCAGGTGAGAGGTTTAACGAAATTGTTGGCAGTCCGTACTACATGGCTCCCGAGGTTCTAAAACGTAACTACGGTCCAGAAGTTGATATTTGGAGTGCAGGTGTTATTCTTTACATTCTGCTCTGTGGTGTCCCGCCTTTCTGGGCAGGTTAGTTTTATCGGTCTATATTCGCTTGCGAATGTTCATTTAGAGGGACATATCTGAAGTGATCATAGGAATAATGAACATTGCTTATGTTTTGTTTTCAGAAACGGAACAAGGAGTTGCACAAGCGATTATTCGATCTCAACTTGATTTCAGAAGGGATCCATGGCCTAAGGTTTCCGAAAATGCGAAAGACCTTATCAGGAAAATGCTTGATCCTGACCAAAAGCGTCGTCTTACAGCTCAACAAGTGCTAGGTACAATGATGCAATTTTGTTTATGTTGTCATATGGAATATGATTCAGACACAGAGTAATAATAATCGGTCTTTGCTTCATTTCTCGTAGATCATCCGTGGTTACAAAATGCAAAGACAGCTCCCAATGTATCATTAGGTGAAACAGTGAGAGCAAGGCTTAAGCAGTTCACTGTCATGAACAAGCTCAAGAAACGAGCGCTTAGGGTTATTGCTGAGCATTTATCAGATGAAGAAGCCTCCGGTATAAGAGAAGGGTTTCAAATAATGGACACAAGCCAAAGAGGGAAGATTAACATCGAGGAGCTAAAAATCGGGTTACAGAAACTTGGTCATACAATTCCTCAAGATGATTTACAAATTTTGATGGATGCTGTAAGATTTTACTTAACATTTACAATGCCGGTTTTTGAAGTTATGTAAATGCGAAATTGAGTGTTTTTTTTCTTCTATTTTTGCAGGGAGATAACGATAGAGATGGATATTTGGACTGTGACGAGTTCATTGCCATTTCGGTGCATCTAAGGAAAATGGGGAACGACGAGCATCTGAAGAAAGCGTTTGCGTTCTTTGATCAAAACAATAACGGTTATATCGAAATAGAGGAGCTAAGAGAAGCTTTGTCTGATGACGTTGGTACAAGCGAAGAAGTTGTTGATGCCATTATCCACGATGTTGATACCGATAAGGTTTTGATTAGCCTCACCTTATTAAATTTTTCTTTAACTTATTGAAAATGTATGAGAAACAACTAAACATATCATCAAATTGTTTTCTTTTTCTTGTAGGATGGAAGAATAAGCTATGAAGAGTTTGTGACGATGATGAAAACAGGAACTGATTGGAGAAAAGCTTCGAGGCAATATTCGAGGGAAAGGTTTAATAGTATCAGTCTCAAACTGATGCAAGACGCGTCGTTGCAGGTCAATGGTGAAACAACAAGATGAGAGAAAATGTCTCTCAGCATTTGAAGATTGAGTTAAAGGGATACAAATCTTTCTTTCATTACTTTATTTTTATCTTTTTGGTTTTTTTTTTTAAACACCACGATTAAAGCTTTTTTAGGTATATAAATTTGTGTGTGTTTAATATGGATCTTGAGAAAGAGAGCAAAAGAGTGTGGCCTTGTGGCTATGTGTAGATAGTTTTGTATATATTGTATCGAGAAAGATCATCATCAAATTTTCTTGTGATAATATGTAATTTTCTTTAACCATTCAAGAATTATATGAGAGGTTGTATTTGTTTTCCTTTCCTTTTTGTTTTGGGAAACACAGAAAATGTTGTCGAGACTTTTATCATTTAATGTTTGAGTTTAAACCTTGATAGATGTTTATTATGTAAGCAGAAGAAACAGTTTACAAAACTCATTTATGGACAAATAATAAAGGGATAAAAACTCAAGTGGACTAATCTTTTCGACCAAAAAATTAAATAAAGGGATTAAAAGTGTAGCGTTGCATAATCAACAAGAACCAAACAATCCTTAATGATCTCCTAAACAAATGAGTTAAAAATATTTTTGACAATGAGAATTTGCTTTATATTTCAGGGTCGGCTTTTGTCTTGTGAAGACACTTTCTTTGTCACGATCTCTTCAAAAAATTGTAGTATGCTTTTGAAAAAATATAACAAAAAATTGTATTGGATTGAAAATGTATTCCCAAACCATACACTGAGTTATTATCTATCTAGTCCACTTAAACAACTGTATTATGCTTTTGAAAAGAATATAACAAAAAAATCGTATTGGATTGAAAAGAATATTTTCACTCTAAGTTATTAGTTATTAGTCCCCTAAAATAATTGTATTACCCGCATCAAATGCGGGATTAGAAATTATTATTTATTTTTATATTTTGAGTTTCATAAAATATAGAACCAACACATAAATTGATAAAAGAATTTTATGAAAGAATTTCAAAGTCTATCGTAAAATGTTCAATAAATAAAGTATGCGACTTGTTTAGTTTAAATTAATTTGGTACTATTATTTGTGTGTAATGTCCAAAACATTTATATACACTCGAGTTAATAACATTTACATGTATTTTGACTAAAATATGAATAAATAATCAATATTTACATTTATTTTAAGTTTATTGAGTTGATTTGCACAAACCAAATCGAGATTTCCATCTTTAAACGTACAAAATTGTATTAGTACTAAAAAGCAAAACAAATAAAAAGTTGCAGATCATTATCTATTTCTCTTTGATCGACAAATCATGTTTTTTTTTTCTTCTAATGCCTTTAAAATTAGTAGGAAAGTTAGAGATTTTATGTAATTAATTACTGCAATAGTTGTTACCTTCTATAGACAATTAGTGGAATTAGTAGGATTTGTATATTAAAAGTCATTATGATTTTAGGAAAGTTATATAAATGCTATTTTTCGGAATGTTAAGGAAAGTGAATGCAAAATTTTAGGAATGTTTTTTTATTTGTTGCCATGTTTATAAGTTTTAATTTTAAAGTTTTTTTTTTAATAGAATGATAATTGTCCCATAAAACTTTCTTTGGATGACACATAGGATTTTTAAGTTTTAAAGGTCTCTTTGCATGACACCTAGGATTTTTAACTTTTAGTGTCTCCTCAATTAATATATATAGGATGCTTTTGAAAAAAAAATAATAACAAAAATTCGTATTGGATTGAAAATATTCTCAAACCATACACTGAGTTGTTAGTTATTTAATTACTCCACTTAAGCAGTTGTATTATGCTTTTCAACAAAAGATAACAAAAAATCGTAATGGATTGAAACTATTCTCAAATCGTACACTGAGTTATTAGTTATTTAGTCCACTTAAACAATTGTGTACGCTTTTGAACAAAATATAACAAAAAATCCTATGGATTGAAAATATACTCAAACCATATACACTTAGTTATTAGTTATTTAGTCCACAAAAATTCATACCAATCCATAGTCGTGTCGTTGTTGGCTTATCGGCGTATCGAATCTCAACACAAGTAGACTAAATTTTATGTCGTGTATATTTTTGTCATCATGCATACAAACCACCAATCATTTGATACTCGCATACAAAATATTTCTTTTCTCAAATACAAATAAGACTAATTTTAAATCGCTTATTTACTAGCTGAGTTTACAAGTACTGTTCATGATATATATTGATGCATTACAAAAGTATTCAGAAACATATTGACATCTGTTGATTATCTCAAACTATAGATAAAAATATTTTGTTTTCACTCGAATCATTGCTTTTTGGTTAAAACGTTTTGATTAATATCCACGTCGAAGTAGACTCATCGACACGAGAGACTTACGTGGAGATGTTGTATTGTTACCAAACTCGAGTCAAATTATTAAATTCAATCAATCATACAAAATGTGTGAAGATGAACGGTACACGAACAATACACTTGTCCGATGTCGACCTTGTAGTAAATAACAATGTGTTTTTGGAAATACACTGATATGATTGCAGAGTTAACATTAAAGTAACCATCGGATCATCGTATTTAAAGCTATACACATGAAGGCAACATTATATAATGATAAAAGTCTAAAGTGAAAAAGGAAAAAAGACAATGACATATAGTGAACTGATCAAGTCGAGGTGGATTTTTTCGCGTTTGATGAACTCGAACCGACGTGGATGTGGACCCACTTGCGCCGTTTGATTACAAAAGTTTTACCTACTTTATTTGACTCGTGGTTTCTTATACTAATTTATTCTCTCCGTTTCATATTAAATGTCGTTTTGATAAAATGTATCTGGTTAGTATTTGAATGTATTTAACTCAAAAACACATCCAGATACATTTCAGATACATTTTATCAAAACAACACTTAATATAAAACGGAGGGAATATCACTTTTACAAAACTTTACAAAGGTTTTACAAAAGTTTTAAGATCCTCTAATCAAAAGTTTTACCTACTTTATTTGACTCGTGATTTCTTTTGCGCCGTTTGAATACAAAAGTTTTATCCACTTGTTTTGGGAAAAGAATATGCCATAATCCGTATGACTGAATGGGAGGACCTCAAAGAGGAATCGTCTGATTTGTCCCTCAAACGAAGACTAAAATCTTATAAATCCTTGTTATAACACTCATTTTGTTTTAAGTTTATTTTTAATAGGAAAAATAACAAAATTACCCTAAAACCAACCCATATTTGTGATATTACAACTTTACCAGGGTATAACCCACCCGAGAACCCACCCACCCAATAAAACGGGTCAAACCCGAAAATTGTAAAAAAAAAAAACCGAATTACAGAGATTTTTTTACTCTCTCAATTCAAACCGACGATTCCTCTTCGTTCGACAACTCTCCCTCTCTCCCTTCTCCTCTGTCTCCTCCTGCGCTCTCCGCTTAAATCTGGTGAAGATTTTAGTTCTCCTAAGGTAGGCGACAGTCAATTTCTCCTTTTATCTCCTCTTGCAGATTCGCTTCTAGGGTTTAGGTTTTACTTCTCGTGTTGTGAGCGATTGCAATCGATTTTGTGTGTGATATAAATTCTCCAATTTAGCAGGAAAGAGAATTCTGAATCCTTTCTCCTCTGTCTCCTCTTACACTCTCTACTCCATCAAATTGAAGTCCCAAATAGTTATTACATTTGTTTGTGATGCCGCCGAAGATGATTTTTCCTAAGGGGATGAATCCTAAAGGGAGGAAGAAGAGTCATAAGTCGCCAGATAGAGTAGTGGCACCGGTAGCGGAGGAAGAGGCGCAAACGGAAGCGAGTCAACAAGAAAGTGTAGTGGCACCGGTAGCGGAGGAAGAGGCGCAAATGGAAGCGAGTGAAGAAGAAAGTGAAGACGACGAGAGAATAGAGACTGAAGAAGAAGAGGAAGAACATGACAGCTCCGATGCGAATTTAGTAAGTATTCCTCTCCATTTAGTTAGGTAAAACAAGAGAAAACTTGGGAAAAATAGTTCGTTTTAGTAAGGGAATTTGTTTGTTTTGTGCAATTTGATCTTTATTGCAAGGAAATTGACACATTTAATCAATAAAGCATGTCAATTTAGAGGTTGGGTTTGAAGAGAAACTGGAAAACTTGGTAAAACAAGAGTGCTATAAAACTGGATAACTTGGTAAATAGAGTGCTGTAAAACTGGTCAAACCTGGTATAACTATTTTGAGGTAAAACTGGATAACTTTGTAAAAATATACAGATGTATAAATGGAATAACTTGGTAAAAATGATTGATGCAGGGATCTGGTGATGAAGGAGAGGTTATGAGACCTTTGAGTATGTACTTCCAACCAACGGAGTACAAGAAAAAGATAAGGATCTCGACGAGATGCTACGTCAAAGAGTTTGCTAAAACTCTGGAGAATTTGGAGCCTCCACTTACGCGTGCTGAGAAGAATTGGTTTGCAAGCCATCCCCAGTTCAAACACATCTTCCACTTGCCAAAGGGAGGTTTGGACCACAGTCACAAGCTCCAAGGCATGTGGATGCTTTTACTCCGAACCGCACGCATTGAGAAGAAAAAGGAGGCGTGGTTCGTGGTTAATGGCGTTCCTATCCGGTACGGTCTGAGAGAGCACGCCTTGATATCCGGATTAAACTGTAGAAATTATGAGGTGAATTATGAGTTGGGTGACATGCAGTATGTGAGGAGGCAGTTTGGTAGAAAAAAAGTCAGATATGAAGATGTCAAAAAGAAGCTAGAAGATGGGATGCCAGCTGATAGAGATAGGTTGAGGATGCTTGTGTTGTATTTTCTTTGCAGCATCATCATAGCTCAGGAAAAATGTGGAAAGCATGCAACTCCGATCCCCGATTTCTTCCTGAAAGTTGTTGACGATCTTGAGTTGTGCAAGAGTTATCCATTTGGGAGGTTGTCTTTTGATTACATGCTGAAACAGATGTATCACATGCTGGATAAATTTAACGGAGTCGTCGAGGAAGACACTTTAAGGCCGATTCCCGGTTTCTGTATCCCTCTGGAGGTATGTACAATTAGGAAGTAATTGTTGCAACTTTTGAATAATTGAAACTATTTCAACTATAAGTGTGTTGTGCAGCTGCTAGCGTTTGAAGCAATTCCAGATTTGGCGAGTTCTTTCCTCGAGCCAATTCTAGAGGCAGACGGTGGTTGTCCAAGGATGTGCAGGTTTAAGTTCAAGAAGAGTGGGATGAGAGGGTTTCCTCTTTCAATGATCAACGAAAAACTTGGTACAACTAAGGTCAGTTATTTTACGCATTTAAATTATTTATAGTTGTTTTTTGTTTTAATTTTTAACATAACTGTTGACATTTGCAGGACATTCATAACATCCTCTTGAATCGTAAAGAAGTAGATCTTGCTCAAATCTTCCAAGAAGATGATGTCGAGGATTGTGACGATCCGGTTGTTCGCGAATGGATAACCCGTTGCAATCAAGGAAATACTATCTTCTTTCCAGAAATGTACAACGATGACGTGGCTGCACGAGTGGAAGAGGAAAAAGAAGCTGACAAAGAAGAAGTTGAGGAAGAAGTAGGTGGAACATCCGGAGAAGCGAATGCTTTGAAAGATTTGGCACAGGTTGTGGAAGGGATGAAGGCAAAAATGGACTTAGGGTTCAAGTCAGTTTATGAAAAGTTGGATGGGTTTGATGAGAGAATTAAGAAGGTGGAAAGTTATGTGTTTGAGAATTTAGATGAGGTAAAAGTGTAAAACTTGGAATAACTATGTTGTGGTAAAACTGGGAAAATTGGTAGAACTATACTTTAATTTTTTTTTTTATTTCAGGTAAATGAACAAAGACCTCAAGATCAAGGTGATAGGCAGGAGGAAGCACAAGAGATGGCTACTGAAGCCCAACCACCAACAACAGCTGCTACTCATAGGACGGAGGAAGCCAATGAGGAAGTCAATGAGGAGACAATGACACTCAATGATTATAGGGACAGCATAACGCGTGGTAAGCGTCCCCGAGGCAAAGTAGCCAATTACCCGAGTAGACCATTGACAAGGTCAAGGAAAACATTGGAGGAGCCATCACAACCATTGGTAAAGCCATCACAAACATTTGATGTGTGAAGACTATATTTGGTTGGTTGTTTTGTTTGGATTTGGTTGGTTTTTTTTTTGATTGGTTGGTTCTGGTATGATTAGGTGCAGTTGCTGGGTAAGGTTGAAGTTTTTTATGAGAACAATTGGAGGAAAGGAGTGGTGAGAGGAATGCTTGAAGGTGGAAGCGTTAGGGTTTTTATATATGACTTGAAGGAGGAGCATGATTTTAGAGTAGATGAGTTTCGGTTTGATAAACAAGCTTAAACAATGTTAAAACTATGATGTGTTGAATTCGTAAAACTTTGTAAAACTATGTTGTTTTCAAAGTCTAACATGCTTAGATAAATCTTACAAACACACGACATTAGTATATAAGTCTTACAACACAAACAAAAGATATTAGAAGATAAGTCTTAAAATACATAGATAAGTCATAAAACACAAAGATAAGTCTTAAAACACAAGAGATAAGTCTTAAAACACAAGAGATAAGTCTTAAAACCCAAGAGATAAGTCTTTTCGAAGCGAGCCTTAAGCTAAGCGAGCCTTAAGCTTTGCAACCTCTTTCAGCTTTGCATTCTCATTTTGAAGCTTTGTAACTTCTTCTTCGAGTCCATGAACCCAAAGTTTTTTAAGGTGTTGGTCATTATCCTCCTACACAAGAAGACATAATAGTTTAACCAAGTTTTCCAGTTTTACCACACGCTAGTTTTTCTAAGTTTTCCAGTTTTACCACACTATAGTTTAACCAAGATTTCCAGTTTTACCACACTATAGTTTTTCCAAGATTTCCAGTTTTACGACCAAACCCAGAAAAAAATAAATGTCTACTGACATCAACAACATCACTCACCTCATATTCACTGCAAATAAGGTACCTCCTTGCTACATCAGATCCAGAGAGGTGTGAAGGCTCCACAACGATTGGAGCACCGCATGGACACTTTGTTGGTATGCCATCACAACCATCGGCGAGGAACCTCCTTCTCTGCTCTTCCTTCTTCAACCTCTTCATGTCAGTGTACCACGGATCAGTTTCACAAATCTTGTCCATGAGATGAGCAAATAAAGGAAAAGGTGAGAACTAGAGAAAATGAGAGAGATTAGAGAGAGAGAGAAACTGGAAAATGAGAGAAGTAGAGAGAGAGAGAACTAAAAGATAAAAAGGAGAAATGGTCGGATTTTGTCTATAAAGGAAAAGGAGAAATGGTCAGAGAGAAAGGAGAAATGGTCAGAGAAAAAAGATTTTGTCTCTATTCGTTTTTGTCTCTATTCGTATTGGCGCCAAAAAAATTTGGTGAAATTTTCGTTTTGCCGCCCAAATATTACACATGGTTTTACCAAACATTTTAGTTTTACGAAAGTCCCAAATAGTTTTACTTTGGCTGTTTTCAATTTATTCAGTTGTACCCACTCTTAAACTTTAAATTTGTAGTTTTACAGTTGAGTTTCCTCCTTTAATCTATCATTCTAATTGTTTTGTGCATTAATATGTTTCAGTTTTACATTTTTGTAATTTCACCCTACTAACTTGGCTATTGTTCCTATAGTGATCTTAAAAGTATAAGTCATTTGTTGGTGTGATTGTTTCATATGGACCCAAAAATTCTAAATATATAGTTTTCATGTTAGTACAAGAAAAAATAACTATTTATAACGTTTATATCATGTAATTATATTTTGTTTTGTTGTTTGTTTTTTTCAAATCGATCCTTGTTTTTTTCCCTAAATCGATCATATCAAAAATATATAGTTTTACATAACAAAAAACCATTTCTCCCTAGTTTTACCTGAAGATACAGATCCCATACATAATTTTACATCACAAGCGTTTAAGATACAATCAAACAGGGCTACCAAATCCAAATAGCAACCATTGGAGTCGTTGCCTTTGCCGCCTTTTGTTTTTCGTCCTTGGTCGCTTCTCCCCAACCGATGGAAACCTCTTTGTTTTCCTTCTTCCCTTCTTCTTCACGCGATCCGGAGGTATGATCTGCAACTCATTGATGTGGTCTGGGATAATCCATTCCGACATATGCGGCACTAAATAAATTGTCCTAGAATACGCCAACGCCCACAACTCGGTCCAATAATACTTCGAGCATAGTTCATGTAATTCTAATTGGATATCATGTCCTCCGATTTCACGATTTTGAGGAGCATTCTTTTTAAACGCAATGAACGCTCGTATCCCGTGCTCACAAGGATACTTCTGAACATCGAAGAACCTGCAACTGCAACTTCTCGACCTCAAGTTCACCAAATAAGATTTCCCGTCACTACCGGTGACGTCGTATTCAAGCGTGAAACTGTTTAGCTCCGAAACAATTAATTTCTCAGCAATATGCCATGTATCGTGCACCCAGTTCTCCACTAAAGGCACCAGTTTATTATTTAAAGTACCACCCGCGGCCTCCTTCCGGTGTTCATTAAGCCACTGGGAAAATGTTCTAATGATTGTATCAAGCATGGGTATTATGGGGTACTTCCTTGCGTCCACAAACGTGCTGTTCAAAGATTCCACGGCGTTGCTTGTGTCTAGGTTGTATCTGCAACCTGGAAAATAAGGCCTTGCCCATTTTTCTTTCACGGTACTCTCCTCAAGATACTTGGCCGCAGATGGATATCTCATCTTAAATGACTCATAAGCACAGTCGAACTCACCCACCGTGTATATCCTGCTGCACTCCATGAATCTCCATGCGATTACGTCTTTGTTGGCGCCCGAGGTATGATTTTTCACATTTTGGGACAAATGCCATACACAATACCCATGATGAGCCTGGGGATACAGTTTCTCTATGGCGCTGATGAGGTTTGCATTTCTGTCACTAATAAACACCAATTCGGAAGAGTCCGGTACAACGGATTTCAGCATCTCAAAAAACCAAGTCCAACTATGAAGTTTCTCACCATCGAGCACACCAAACGCTATGGGATAATGGTGTCGATTAGGATCCTGGGCTGAGGCGAAAACAAGCACACCACCAAATCCGTTCTTCAAAAAGGTCGCATCCACAATTATCACTTTCCTCATCGCTTTGAACCCTTCGATGCTAGCTCCCAACGCTATGAATAGATACTTGAATTTCCCCACATCATCCAATAACAACTTTGTTTTTGTACCGGGATTGACCTGCTCTAACACGTATAAATAACGATACAACATCTTGTAGTTGTCTTCGGGACTACCACGTAAATCATGAACAACTAGACTTTTACCTCTTAGAGCTGTGGAGTATGATATCTGCACACCTAAATCTCTCTGAACCATACCCATGATAATTTTCGGCTTCGGAGTATCCATTTGTCCTGGATACTTTTCATTCAAATATGATGCAACCAATTGGGCCGACCCTTTCCTCTTCGTGTTGCTTGTACTCTGACTAGCCCGAGAGCATGTATGCATCTTCGTGTACATTCTAATCGAGAAAATCTCTGTGTTTGTAACCACTGCAGCTCTTAAAGCCCATTTACAGTTTTCTATTGGACATTTTAGCACTAATCGCACATTATCCGACTTTATTATCCTATAACCGAAACTGTTGGCAAATGCACCTCTATCCACCACCTCTTGTACTGCCTTCCTATTTTTAAATTCTTGACCCACACTCAGACCCAAACCGTCTTCCCATTCCTCTATAAACTGACAACGTTCTACAACAGGCTGAAGCTCAATATATGACTCACGCATATCCGATATCTCCATACCGTTGTCCATACATTCATCACGTGATCTATCATCATCATCCTCCATCGCATGATGTTGTTCGTTTGCTTGTTCTTTGCCTACATACGGAACAATGGCATTACCTCTGATTTCCTCGTCATTTGATTCCAATACATCAAAGTTCATACCAATAGAACTTTTATCTACTCTCGACAGTTGCTCGGGCTGTTCCGATGAAGCGATGACCTCCATGTACAAAAGACATCTTCGGTTCTCTTTACCACCACACCTTAGGTAAACAGACATATCCTCCTCATCCTCAATAACTAATTTTTCCTCATCTCTTCCCATCAGCACTGGAAAATAACTCAATTCCAATTTAACCCTTCTTTCATCTAACGAAATCTTCTTCAATATCCTAGCTTCCACCATCGACAAAGTTATCTCCCTCACTGATGTATTGAACATTATACTATACATGCGACCTTGGTATTTAAAGAATATGCCCACTTCATTGCTCATCGTATCCTGTCAAAAACAATACAAAAAATTCACTCATAATTCTCAGTTTTACCAGTTTTACAATATTTACAATTTTACTTGTTTTACCTAGTTTTACCATATCGCAAGAACACAAATGGGGATCTAATCTACTTCCAATTCAGTAGGATTCAACTACTAAAAATACATTTGTTACCTCTTAATAGCCCTAATCGACCCATAATTCATACTAAAACACCCAATGTTGTGCATCAAAAATGACCTAAATCCAGTCAATCCCTAATTTGCTAAAACCTAATCTACATTGAGCAATACCAACCGAGACCAACCTAAGAGCAACGAATCGGTGGCGGCGGAGGTCCGGCGGCGATGACGAGGGTGGAGAGGTTTGATTGACGAGGAATCGGAGGAATCGTTTTCCCGATGTCGATTATATTTTTTTTTCAAATTGGGCAATATACATGTGGAGTGTGTGACGTTTTTAGTGTAGAAAAACTACATGGTGTTACTCTTTTCTCACAAAAACCGCAGAGCGTTCTTTGGTTTCATTAAGGGTATAAACAGAATTACACATTCTCTCAACAAATAGAGGGACATGAAGATTAGTGAGGGATATAAGAGATTTTGTTTGGAAAAAAAGGGACAAAAGAGGCGTTGGCTCGACCTCAAACGCTTGATTAGGTTTATTCTTCGTTTACGGAAAACAAACTAAACAACAACAAAAACGTTAAGTTTCCTCAAACACTTGATTATGAAGTTAAACCAGTTCTCACAATGTACGAACACACTTAATTAAATTGGTTATGCATAGTATCTTAACTGAGTAAGTACAAATACAAAGTTTTCATACACTCAAAATATTTTGATTATAAGTATAAAAGTGAGTCACGGTTATGGGTTTAGGGTCTTCTAGGTTTCTAGTTGATCCTCAAGGTTTAGGGTCTATTCTAGGCATTTGTTGTTCAGTTCAGTTTGACTCCTTACGTTTAATTGGTTATGTTCTTCGAGACCTTGTGGTTATTTGATCCGCTTTTGGGTTGTGATCTTTGTCTTCATACTTCATTTGTTCCTCGCTTTGGTTTCTGGTTTGACGCCGGCTTTGTATCCGGTTTAGTCGCCGGCTTTGGTTTCGTGTTGGGTTTGTTTTGGGTTAATTTCATCTGGTTTTGTTAATAGTTGTAGTATTTCTACGTCTCCCTTCCGCAGGGCTAACGAACTCTGGGGCTAATCTGTTAGTCGCCGGCTTATGTATTTCACTTTGTATTTCACTTTGATTTTAATAAATTTCACCAGATGACAAAAAAAAAAAAAGAGTCACGGTTATGGACCACTATTTTATACAAATATTTATAATTTTAAATATAGTAAATTAATACGATAAAACATGTGGAAACAAAGAGAATACGAACTGTCATAACATATATAACTACTATATGTATACATTTTTCGCTAAAGTATACGTATACATATATTATTAGCATCACCCAGTTCAATATTTGATTTAAATAATTAACGACTCCAAACATTACATATAAAACTTTTATCTTCATAACTATTAGTAGTAGTTTAGTACCGATCAACGGACCTATTCGATATTCGATATT
Source organism: Draba incana (assembly GCA_963576765.1). Lineage (NCBI taxonomy): Eukaryota > Viridiplantae > Streptophyta > Magnoliopsida > Brassicales > Brassicaceae > Draba > Draba incana. Next base: position 6,078,398 of record OY755216.1, read on the forward strand.
ATCGTATCTGGGCAATTCTCATAAATACCATTTTTAAAATTTTTGTTCCTTATGTACCATTAATTTTTAAAAATTCCTATATACCATTTTTATCATTTTTTTAAATGTTCCAAAAATACCACAAAATTTAAATTAGTTTTAAATGGTCAAAATTAAACCCTAAATCCTAAACCTACCCTATACCCTCTAAAACTATACCCTAATTGTACAATAGTTAACCCAAACAAAAAAATTTAAATTCTAGATCCTTTAAAAATTAATTTTTGTGTTTATAGTATTTTTGGAAATTTTGGATTTTTTTTTAAAAAGTGGTATCTAAGGAACTTTTAAAAATTAATAGTATCTAAGGAAAAAAAACTTTGATTGGTGGCATCCCAGTTAATTTCTCTTATTTTATTTCATCAGTCATGTCGTTCCCTATATTATCTATAAACAAAAATTATATGTGTGGCACTGGCTTTTAGGACGAAAGAGCAGTCAAGTAGAACCAACCCGGTTCAGTCAAACCGGTCGTAAAGTGTTAACCACACACGTGGTTCCAGATAAGTGGATAAGGATTGTGACCTCAAGTTTAAGGTCCGTATCTCAGTGACGCTTTTATGATTTTTTGGTATGCAAAAGGAGTCCCAAAATAAGATGCAACTTGCATGCATTTATCATTATCACCATATCTTCTCAAAACGATTTTTGTGCAGAACAATATAAACATGTGTATAATTTTATTTCGTGTATTGATCAAACTTGGGCGGTATTAATCGTCGTTTTGTATATTATGTAATTTGATTATACAAATGTATTTTTGAGGTCGAAACTTATCGTCGATTCATTGGACGTACACAAATTGTAAGACGAAGAGATCGATACAACTAATTTACCTGAAGCTTATCAGTTTTACACATCAGTGCATACGCAAGACTATTTACATTAATTTATCAGCGCTCACGCAATTTTTTTATGTTTCTAGAGTGTTATAATTTTCTTACGTGCATTTTCGAAGATGTTTTATGTGTAGGTGAAGAAATTAATAAAACATTTATGATTTTACGCTGTAATATATAAATATATACGATAAAGTAAAACTTACCATATAAACAGAAAGTGATTTCTCCCTGACACATTTCGTCGTTTTCTCATTATACGTAAGTCATGAATATCCCACCTTGAACCTTCAAAGCCATACAACAAAAATTCTCTTGAAATAGAATATTGTATTATATTGGAATCAATCGAATTACCTGAATAGTGCCTGTGTAATGTGCTGTATAATATTTCAAACTTGGTCAGCATTACAAATATGTCATTTCCTATGAATAAAAAATATATACTAACTATAGCAAAGATCTGTAAAATTTGTAGGTGAATGAATCGGTGATTAGATGAACATAACTTACTGTCATTTCCTTAAGACACGCGATTTCAATCTAGGAAAATATTTTTAAAGATGCGTATAAATCTACGTTACACGTTTCTTGTACATTTAGGCTTAGTAATGATTTTGTATCAAGAGTTAGATTAACTACGTTTTAATTATAGTTTCGTAATAATGACATGATTTGATTCGATAATTTAATATGGTCTTCTTACGCAGCTTGATATACAACCATGATTCCAACAATTCCCAGAATTAAAATGACAACAACTTCCTATTTTTCCACTTTATTTTTATTTTCCTAGTTTTTATACGTATGTTTTAAATTGAGTATTCAAGATTATCGTTTAGTAACTGTACACCATCGAAAACATAAATCAGTTGAACTCATATATTTGTATTTTTATTGTATTCAAATTTAAGGGAAAAACAGAAATAATTTAAATCTTGTACTAATGAGTTGTCTCTGATTCAGCAATGAGAGAGAGACAAAAATATCATGAATTTTCTAGTACTTTTTAATCTCCACGGAAAAAGCAATATAACACGTGTCGACATCTCAACGGCTCTTCCCAGATCTCCTCGCATATATAAACTGCCCTCTCCGCCACTTTCATTACCAAACAACATCGTTTCGTTTCTTGAACCAAGTGAAGAAGATTCTTCATTTGACGGAGCCAGCAATTTAGGCCGGCGATTCCGTGTTCTTCGTTTTTGTTCTCTCTTATCTTCCTCAAAGCAACATTTAGCTTTGACATAGCTAAGTTTCTCTCTCCTCGCCGTGTTTTCTCTCTCTAGCACGACAAGCTCTTTTTCTCCGGCACGAACAAGAATCAATCCGGTGAGTACTTTTGGTTTGAACTCATGTATCAAATTCAAGCCTTTTTTTTTTGGGATTGAGAGAAAATCTCTAAAAATTGCATCTTTATATACATAAAATCCATTTTTTGAAATATCGGTTCAAGCTTGAATATTTATTCAATAGCTATTTGGTCGCTGTAGTAAAAAAGAACACAGTTCTTGATTGTTTTGAAGAAGAAATAAAAAAGCAGGAGTTTTTTTGCCATTAAAGTCCTGTTTTTTTTGGGTTTCTTGTAAAAAGCCTGATTTTTGTATCTGTTGTGTTCTTGTGAGACAGATAATTCAAGAAGATGACAATTACATCAAACATCTCTGTCCAGAACGATAACTTAGTTGTCCAAGGGAAGACAATCCTGACCAAAATCCCAGACAACATTATCCTAACTCCGGAAACAGGTGCTGGATTCGTTTCCGGTGCTTATATAGGCGCCACATTTGAAGAAAGCAAAAGTCTCCATGTTTTCCCAATCGGTGTATTGGAGTAAGCACCAAACTTTTGTTTCCTCTTTCTATCAGTATTGACCAATTAAGGTCTTTTGAGCTTATGGTTTTGTAAATTATTTTGCAGGGGACTTCGGTTTATGTGCTGTTTCCGGTTTAAACTATGGTGGATGACTCAGAGAATGGGAAGTTGTGGAAAAGACATTCCTTTGGAAACACAATTCATGTTACTTGAGAGTAAAGATGAGGTTGAAGGAAATGGAGAAGATGGTCCGACTATTTATACCGTCTTTCTCCCTTTACTTGAAGGCCAATTCAGAGCTGTTCTTCAAGGAAATGAGAAGAACGAGATAGAGATTTGTCTTGAGAGCGGTAAGTTAGCTAGTTTTAGAGGTTTTGGTTGATTTTGTTGGTTCCAAGAAACTGATATTTTGTTTTTGCAGGAGACAAAGCGGTCGAAATTAGCCAGGGAACACACTTGGTCTATGTTCATGCTGGAACCAATCCCTTTGAAGTTATCAGGGAATCCGTAAAGTATGTTGTTATGTTTAATTTCAAGTTTCGTTGAATGTTAAGGTTATGTGTGTTTGCTAATACATGAATCTTTTGTTATGTATAGGGCTGTAGAGAGACATATGCAGACGTTTCATCACCTTGAGAAGAAGAAGGTTAGTAAACATATCCATGGTTCTGTTCACAAGAGAAAGAGTTTAGTCTGATTTTGATATGGTCTCCTCATGTTTTTTCCTCTTTGTTTGTTTAGCTTCCTTCTTTCCTGGACTGGTTTGGTTGGTGTACATGGGACGCGTTCTACACAGATGTGACTGCCGAGGGCGTTGATGATGGCCTAAGAAGGTACATATATTGTTGATATGCTCTGGTTCAAAGGTCTATAAGTTGATCAAGTCTCTGATGTGTTTTGGTTTTATTGCAGTCTTTCGGAAGGAGGTACACCTCCTAAGTTTCTAATCATAGATGATGGTTGGCAACAAATCGAAAGCAAAGAGAAAGATACAAACTGCGTTGTCCAGGAAGGCGCACAGTAAGATCTCTTGATTCCTTTCTTTTTTTGTATTCATGTACAATATGAGCATCTTAAGTATATATAACTTGAGTATTATAAAGCCATAATTTGACTGGTAGATTTTTAGTGGTTGGCTTGTATCGTAAAGTAAAGATCGAGTAGGCGAAATGAAAATTAGATTATTGTGTTTCAATCTAAGTATAGTCATTACACTTTTGATTTCTTGGTGGAAATCTTGAAAGACACTAATCTTTTCTTGAATTTTTACTATGCAGGTTCGCTACTAGGCTTGTTGGTATCAAGGAGAATGCCAAATTTCAAAAGAGTGACCAAAAGGACACGCAAGTATCAGGTCTTAAGAGTGTCGTTGACAACGCGAAGCAGCGCCATAAAGTGAAGTATGTCCCCTCTTCTTAATTTGCAACACTTAGCGACTCTCAAGTTGATGAATACTTAAACGGCTTTACTCGTTTATTTACAGGCAAGTTTACGCGTGGCACGCTTTAGCCGGCTACTGGGGCGGAGTTAAACCTGCTGCCTCGGGAATGGAACATTACGACAGTGCGTTAGCGTACCCGATTCAGTCCCCCGGTGTCATGGGGAACCAACCAGATATAGTAATGGACAGTCTTTCTGTTCATGGTCTCGGTCTTGTCAATCCGAAGAAAGTTTTCAACTTCTACAACGAGCTTCACTCGTATCTAGCTTCATGTGGTATAGACGGAGTCAAAGTTGATGTGCAAAACATAATCGAAACTCTCGGTGCTGGTCTTGGCGGAAGAGTCTCTCTCACTCGTAGCTACCACCAAGCTTTAGAAGCTTCCATTGCTCGGAACTTCACAGATAACGGTTGCATTTCGTGTATGTGTCACAACACGGATGGATTATACAGCGCTAAACAAACTGCTATTGTTAGAGCATCAGATGATTATTACCCTAGAGATCCTGCTTCTCATACAATCCACATTGCTTCGGTTGCTTATAATACACTTTTCCTTGGAGAATTCATGCAACCTGACTGGGACATGTTTCATGTAAGTAAAAGAAAAATTTAGTCTTTTCAAAATTTGGTTTTAAGAGTTTGTTTACTTATAATTGAATCTTTGTTTTTTTCTTTCCAGAGTTTACATCCAACTGCAGAGTACCACGCCGCGGCGCGTTCGGTTGGTGGATGTGCAATTTATGTTAGTGATAAGCCAGGGAATCATAATTTTGATTTGTTGAGGAAGATAGTTCTTCCTGATGGTTCTGTTCTACGTGCTCGGCTTCCGGGTAGGCCTACGCGTGACTGCTTGTTCGCTGATCCAGCTAGAGATGGGATTAGCTTGTTGAAGATTTGGAATATGAATAAGTGTACTGGTATAGTTGGTGTATTTAACTGTCAAGGTGCTGGTTGGTGTAAAGAAACAAAGAAGAATCAGATTCATGATACTTCTCCTGGTACACTTACGGGTTATGTCCGTGCGGAGGATGCTGATCTGATTTCTCAAGTTGCTGGTGCTGATTGGAGTGGTGATTCAATAGTCTACGCTTATAGATCAGGTAAATAAAACAAACAATCTACTTCTTAATCACTACACAAAATAAATTTGTTTCTAAATACTAAAAAACATGAGCTTGGTTTTTGATTTTACAGGGGAAGTGATAAAACTACCAAAAGGTGCATCAATCCCTTTAACTCTCAAAGCCCTTGAATATGAGCTCTACCACATCTCTCCTTTAAAGGTACTTTTGGTATTACATATTACTATTCACTTTAATTGTTGATCTTCACAAATGACTAATATTTTTTCCTGAAATTTGGCTATACAGGAAGTTACTGACAACATTTCTTTCGCACCCATCGGTCTCCTAGACATGTTTAACTCAAGTGGAGCTATTGATTCCTTTGAAATCAATCCTGTGGGGGATAAGAAACCGGAACTCTTCGATGGCGAGGTTTCTTCTTCGGTGCTAAGTGAAAACCGTTCTTCAACAGCTCTGATATCTCTGAGTGTTAGAGGTTGTGGTCGTTTTGGAGCTTACTCTTCTCAGCGTCCGCTAAAATGCGCTGTTGAAAACACTGAGACTGATTTCAGTTATGATGCGGAGGTTGGACTAGTGACACTGAATCTGCCAGTGACAAAGGAGGAAATGTTCAGATGGCAAGTTGAGATTCAGGTCTAAAAAGGTTCAATGTAGTTTTGGGGTTATTTTTTTTTTTGGTCATTCATCATATTGTAGTACTTTATCTTCATATTGTGATAATGTAATCTTGTTATATTAGCGTCTCTTTATAATTTTGTACTAATAATATTTCTATATGGAATAAATTTGCTCCTAAATTCCTAATCATTGTTGTATCTCTCGCAAATGAGACTGGATAAAATTTGCTTTGGAGTTTGAAGAAGAAATAAAAAAAATTTCTTGATTCTGTGGCAAACCTCAAATCTCCAAATAAGAACACTCGTTAAAGTAGTTTCCCAAAATTAAGTGTTTGGCCGAAACGGATAAATTTAATTGTAATTGAATTTTGGTTAGTTAGTCAACTTTTGTTGGGATTAGACCTAACTAAAATTTAATGATTTGTTTTAGAATTGTTGGTGCGTTTATCACAAAGTTAAAGTCTTCCATTACAAAACCTACACACCATAAATAGTAGTTTTATGCAACAAAAGAGGAAGGCGATTCCTTCATTGTGAGTTCTCCTTGGAGATTTGGGACAAGACTTTGCGCCGGTTACACGCTCCGCCTTTGACTTCCCATGAATGGGACTCTCTGATACTTGGTCATCAACAAGGTCTCCCACAACCCCTACAAAAATCACGAAGTATGTGGTCCAATCTCTGATTTTCAACCTTTGGAAAGAAAAGAATGCAAGATTGCATTATGACATTTCACTCCTAGTTGATTCCATCTTCTCAAGGATCGATCGCAACATCAAAGACACGTTACTTGGATGTAGAAGTCTCAAAGGATGTAAACTATTTCCTTTTTGGCTTTCAAGATCATAAGACTCAAAATTTTCACTTCTTCGCTACAATGGTCTTTTATATTTTTTGGCCAAAATAAAGCTCTTGTAATCAAACTCAATGTTCCTTTCGGAATATACACATTATATCAAAAAACAAAAAAGAGGAAGGTGATGATAATAGATAAAATAAAAAAGTTAGGAACTTCCAAATAGGGTACGTAATTTCAGAGGTCAATGATAACAGTTTTAGCTAGGTGCTGTTCGTTTGGAATTCTAGATGCAGTATATGGACGCCTCATCTAGATGCATTATCTAGACGCCGCATCCAGATGATGTTCGTTTGTGTTTTTAGTTTATGCGTTCGGATATTGCATCTCGACGTAATTATGTTCCTTTGGTGTTTTAGTATTTGTATCTCGACACATTTTAATGTTACATGACCAAATGCCCATGTTGTGTGTTAATACTAGTTTTCTTAAATTATATTTGTGATTATATAATTTCCAGCTTGGCAGGAGAACACGATTCTACGGTTTTGGTAGAAAAACACAATTTTTCGTTGTAAAACACAGAAAAACACAATTTTACATGATCATCAACTTAAAAAAATTACGTTGGAAACGTATAACAACTTTTTTTTTTAACTACGAAATATTTTTTTTGTCAAACAGAGAAAGTATTACACATTGAAACATTTCATTTTCTTGTCTGTATCATTAGTTATATTTTTGTTTGTTTTATGCTATATTCTGGTGGGACAGGAATAGTGAACAAAGGAAAATGTGCTGAGAAAAACTTACCAAAAGCAAGCCAAAGGTGGACTTAGTTTTAGAGACATACAAGAGTTCAATCATGCTCTGCTAGCAAAAATGAGCTGGAAACTCCTACAAAACCCCAACTGCCTTCTAGCCAGGGTGCTCAAAAGGAAATACTACCACACAAAGCCCCTTCTGGAAGACACAATACCAAATTCTTCCTCCCATGGATGGAGAGGCATAGTTAGGGGCATGGAACTCCTCAAAGGCAACCTGGGAAGGACAATTTGCAATGGAGAAGCCACAAGCATCTGGTCAGACCCTTGGCTCTCCCCTCAAAACCCAATGAGACCAATGGGACCTGCAACGCAAAACAACCAGCACATGATGGTGTCATAACTTTTCAAACACAACACAACAGAGTGGGACCTGGGAAAAATACGAAGTATACTATCTGCACATGAAGCAACAATCCTAAGTCTCAAGCCAAGCTCTTTGGGGTCTCAGGATACATGGAGCTGGCTAGGGACATCATCAGGTGAGTACCAAGCAAAATCTGGCTACCACAGCGCAAAGGAAGCCGCATCTCACACAAACCATCCTTCTGACGACCTCAGCTGGAACTCTGAGGTATGGAACCTCAAGACCTCTCCAAAAGTCAAAGTTTTCCTATGGAAAACCCTTAGTGGAGCTCTACCCACAGGAGAACAACTAAGGACCAGAGGATTAACACATCAAACCCACTGAATCCCATATGCCCATCAAGTCTGGCAATACATCCCGACAAGAGAACCGATCAACTTAACAAGCTTTTCAGACACACTAGGGGGTTTCAAAGCAGCAAATCAACTAACCTGTCTCCCGCCCCTTGGCATCGTGTCAGGACCCATCTATCCATGGGTAGAGCCGTCAACCGGGCATGTCCGAGTCCAACGGACATGTCCATACGGACACTCTCTTTTCTTTGCGTCCGAATATATCCGAGTCCGAATACGTCCGAGTCCAAATACGTCCGAGTCCAAAACTGTCTGCAACGAATTGGACAGTCCAACATGTCCGTTGGACTATACAAATTATTGATACATAGTCTGTTTTTTGCTTGATCAAATGGTCTCAATTTCATTATGTACCCATTTTGGTATTAGTTTGGTTATGAAAGATTCAATATCAATTTTTTTTCCTTTTACTTACGTGAAATAATTTCAACATTTTATTTACTCATTGTACAACAGAGCATGTGCATACATCATTTCCATAATCTATTATACTCATTGTAATAGATTTTCTTTCTTCATACGAATATTTTTATTTAAACAAGAAAAAGTTTGTGCAACTTGTGAAATCCATAAAAAACATTGAACAATAATCCATAACAAAAGAGTAACAAATAAGAACAGACTTCAGTAGCTTCTCCTGATCATCTTGACTTCCATTTTTTTGAACAGACATTATCTCAAGACATTCACACATTCCCTTAGTTGTATCAAGCTTACCATCTTATTTTTCTTCTTCTTCTTTTCCCTCTTCAATAAATTTGCACTCACCATCTGCAAATTGAAACCAATCCGGTTAAACCTTAAAAGTAATCCTCCTCACTGAAAATGAAAAAACCATCAACAATAGTTACCAATTGCTTGAAATCCACGTAACTAGTTCCTTGCACATATCAAAGCCTCCACATTTGTAGGTAAAAGAGAACTTCTATACTTGTTTAACACCCTACTTCCTAAGCTAAAAGAAGATTCAGATGCTACCGTTGTTATTGGAATGCTCAAAACGTCACAAGCCATCCTTGAAAGCTCTTTAAAACGATTGGCATTGTCTTTCCAATACGACAAAACATTCAAGCTCTTAAAAGCTACCATATCAAGAGTTGGCTCATCCAAATATATTTCCAAAGGAGATTTTCCACTCTTACCACCAGCCTTTTGGGAAAAAAATGCGTAAAATCCCTGAGGTTATACAACACAACCATATGATACTCATTTATTGCTTAATTGATAAATCAGAGAGAAAGCATCAAAAGTTCAAAACTTACATCATATCCTGATGGAACTTCTCCAAGTGCGAGTTCTTTAGTGGTAGAAGTGTCGGAGATGTTTTTTCATAAGCTTTAAAAAGTGTATCCATCTTAGAGCGTACATGTTTCATCCTGAACTCACAAGTTAATGAATCTAAAGAGTTATAACAAGACGCATTTCATCAAACACCTAGAGGGCATGGATTCACACATCGAAATCACACAAAAAAATCCCATAATAACGACAATGGATTCACACACCAATCACAGAATTTGCGACTCATAAATCATATGCATGAAAAATCAGCTCAAATCAACTTGTTCTAGAGAAAAGTCGAAACCGTACCTTGAAGCTTCGAGCTACGTAGAGAAAGAAATTAACTTGCACAGAGGAAGAAGAAGATGGAAGAAGAAATTGTAAGAAACTGGAAGAAGAAGAAGATTGGGAATTTGGGAATACGATTAGACGAACAAGGAAGAAGATTGAGACTTTGAGTTTGTGTTTTTGACAAAACGGTGTCGTTAATAACTTATGTTAATGGGCCAAGTTAAATTAATTTGGGTCTTGAACAGTCCATTGTTTGTTAAGTCCAGTCCGTTTTTTTTCACGGACTAATTTGGACTAGTAAAAAAAAAATAGTTTTACATATGGACTTGTCTATGTCCGGTCCAAACCAATACGGGCTGGACAGTGTCCACGGACTTAGAGTCCGGTTGACAGCTCTATCCATGGGTAGCATGGAACCTCTGGATCTCAAGGAATAATAAACTCTTCAACAATCGGAATTTCTCGGAAGAGGAAACCGATCTGCCATGCAAGAGAGTGGCTCAATGCCCAGAACCCCTCATCCGAGTACCCGAAGACAAACCCAAGCTCAGATCGGGGAAGGAGAGAACATCCCCAACGACCACCGAGATATCTCACGGATGCAGCTTGGAGAAAGGAGGATCTATCGGCTGGCCTAGGATGGGTAATTCGCAACCATGAAGGTAAAACAATCGAATCAAAAGGAATGATGATGGAACACGTCTCGTCTCCTCTCATGGCGGAAGCGCTTGCGATCCGAGAAGCCTTGATGGATGCATCAACAACAAATTAAAGAGGTTTTCTGTTGGCATCAGATTCTCAATCTCTGATCCAATTGATCAACCGCAAAAAACAGAACAAAGAGATCTATGGGTTTGGTAATGAATGTTACCTTTGAGTATGTTTAAAGGAAAAACAATGTTGAGGCCGATCAAGTGGCTAAATTGGCTCTCCTTCCTGTACCGGCCCAAACGGGATAGAATTCTTTTTAATATCACTTATTTCGACCCAAAAAAAAATGCTACATTTATTACTATTATTTTGGTATACTTTTTTTTCCTTTTCTAAATTACGAGGAAGTTATGGGTCGAACCCCGTAATCATATATTTGGTTTTGAACAAATCATATAGTAACCGGTTTACGACATTTACATGGAACATAGTATAACATTAATATCTATCTGAAAACATTAGTTAGCTCATCAATGCATCAACATGATAAGGCGCACGAAATCCCAAAGCATTCAATTTCAAACGTACATGTCTTTTCTATCTTTTTCAATTTTCGAGTTTTTTCTTTCTTTGCTCTTTTACCGACACCCAAGTAAATTGAACAATTGACATCCACGAAAACGATGAGCAAGTTGAATACTAATTTATTAAGAAAAATACAAAAAATATAAACTCAAAGAAGGAAGCAATAATCAAGGTGAAGTTTATAACAACGACTAGATAAATTTCCAAAAGACATAATTTTCGACCATACTTTTAGGTCTCGCAAGCAAACTTCGCACATGCCTTTTAAGTTCTACATTTTTGTACACCATACGTATACATGTACACATTTCTATCTTAATTAATTGGTAATCATATTACAAATTAAACATTTAGATATGTGTTTGTATACAACGGATAATTACGTGATGTTTTGTGGTTACTAATTGATACGAATATATGTATGGGCATTAGGTCTTCGCCATAAGTTGTTCTTGAAGTCCCATGCATTGTCTTATTCATTAGGTTACTTTAAGTTAATTTCTTTTGTTAATTTGGACTAAATTAATATTATCCACATCATTCGAATATGCTATATGTATGACACCATCTATAGATCACAATGACGAATGAACAACTAATCTATGTTTGTATTTATTTAAATATAACACATGTGCAAGTTGTAAGTCTTTAGATATATGCTTTAGTAATCTTATGTGAATTTTAAGATGGGTCGATTGGTGAATATCAACAAGCAAAACAAAACGTGAATATCAACAAGCAAAACAAAACGTGAAACATAACTGGTGAAATATCATGTCAATTCAAAACAATTGATCAATGATATAATGAGATTTTGAGATACCAAAAATGAAATTACAACTTTAACTTTGTTAGAAAAAAAAACAATTACCAATTGAACTATGTTTTTGTTATTAGATTTTCCAACAAAAATGTTGGCATACAAAATTTTGAGTATCCTATTATTTTAGCATTAACATTTTCAATCATTACGTTGGACATTTTGTAATGCCGTATATGTATTTACAATTATAATTTGAATCTGGTATTTTCACACATTTGACTCTTCCTCCATATAATCCTAACTTTCTTCCAAGATTAAAGGAATTTTTACTATTTCATATGTCAACACAATAACCACACGTGTTAAACTCAGATTTGTTGATTATTGACCACGATTCTAGTTAATAAAACCACAATAAAACAATCTGCAATTTCTCAGTGGGAGACGCATGTACTTTAGCTCTAGTCTCACCGAACAATTCAATCTCGGATTAACTGCAAGCCCACGACGCCGTTCAGAGCACTTCTTTAGTTTCTGTTAAAAACCTGAACTAGTTAGTTGTCTTCTAAAGTAAATCTATTCTTTTGCTTTACAAAAAAACACATGTTCTTTTGTTCTCTTATTTTATATATCTGTATTAAAAAACGAGAAAAATATCTTTTTTTTTGGGCATCATGAGAAAAAGAATTCAAATATTTGTTTTATATAGAATGACTATTTTTCACTCAAATTTACCATTTATTCATTGAAATTTTTTGATCATTTTTGAAATTCAAATCATGATGATATATGTTTTTTTTTTTTTGTGGTTTGAGATGTATCCCGAGATAAGAGAATGGCCTCAAAAATTTTCAACAAGATAAAACATGATCTTATCATTACCAAACTGTACAGAACAAGAAGATACATGCCATATGTTATATTTTAGTCCAGATTGGCTATTGACATAATTTCTCTCAATTATAAGAGAAAAAAAAGAAAGATGATGTTTTTTCCCTGAAAATTTACCTAAAAGATACTATAACGGTTTTCAGCATCATACACAAAAATAAAAAGCAACAAAGAGTAAAATGGACCCAAAACTACTACCGAACTTTGAGAGACACAAGAGACAACAACGTTTTCTTATCAATTTTGCTTATATTTCTTCGACTTTTTATATGTATGTATGGGATATACATTACGTACTGCTTAGCTCAGTAATTACACATGATGAAATGTTACTGTGAATGGTATAAGATGATGAAATAAACTCTTTTTTTGTAATATAAATACAGAAAAATACGTAACTAGATAAATGTGAACTCTCAATCAAGAAAACAAATAAAAGTAGGGTGAGAGGAGGTAAGGCTACAAGCATAAAAAGTGATGTTTACGTATCAATCTCAATCTCCCTCCATACCTCTAACGCCATAAAACTTTAATATACCTAATTTTTTTACTCCCTTTAATTTGCCTATAAATACACAAACCTCCCAAGCTTCTTCAATTTCATAGTACATAACCCCAAAAAATAACAAGCAATCTCATTTTACTCACACAAAAAAAAAAACATCATTCTTTGTTTTTTTTTTTTTTTTAAGAACGTTTCGATTCTTCAAAAGGCTAAACCTGAAATGGCTCGTTGTTGCGGAGTTGTTTCTGTTTTCTTATGTGTTCTTTTGATGCTCTCATGTTGTGAAGCTTTAAGCAGCTACGTTGATGATGGATATGGTCATGAGGATGGAAGCTTTGAATCCGATAGCTTATTAAAGCTCAATAACGACGATGTTCTCACCTTGAAAATCTCGGATGAAACTACTTCGGAATCATCAACTGTTAGTGTTGCTAACTTCGGAGCCAAAGGAGATGGAAAAACCGATGATACTCAGGTATATTTTACGTGTTTACATTAATGTTGGATATAAATTTATTTTATCAAAAATAGTTATAAGTTCCGGTGTGAAAAGATGTAAATGGATAAAAAAAATTCAACACATGAATATGTATAAGATATATATTTTTATTTCGTATTGATGATGCATGCATGCATGGGCGTATATGTTTAATTAGGCCTTCAAGAATGCATGGAAGAAAGCATGTTCAACAAATGGAGTTACTAATTTCTTGGTTCCTAAAGGGAAGACTTATCTCCTTAAGTGTACTCGATTTAGAGGCCCTTGCAAATCTCTACGTCACTTTCAGGTACTATTCTTTTTGAATTTTTGATCATTAATATTTGCTTAATTTATAAAGTTAATTAGTTTCTTTTTTCACTGATTAAAAACAGATCCTAGGCACTTTATCAGCATCTACAAAGCGAACGGATTACAAAGACAAAAACCATTGGCTTGTCATTGAGGACGTTAACAATCTACAAGTCGATGGTGGCTCGACCGGAATTATTGATGGTAACGGAAAAATCTGGTGGCAAAATTCATGCAAAATCGATCGATCTAAGGTATGTATAGTCCAAACATGTCAAAACAAAAAATGTCTTCATGCATACTTATAAAAAAAAGACTTATATAATTAACTTTCATCATGTTAATATCAATTGGTTTTCCTCTATATTTTTGATGCAGCCATGCACAAAGGCACCAACGGTACGAAAATACAAAACGATCCACATATATAATTAATTTTCTTCACATTTAAAATAAGTGAACCTTTGATTAGGAAATTAGCATGTGTGTTTAATGCATATGCAGGCGTTTACTCTCTACAATTTAAAGAGTTTGAATGTGAAGAATCTGAGAGTGAGAAATGCGCAGCAGATTCAGATTTCGATTGAGAAATGCAACAATGTTAACGTTAAGAATGTTGAGATCACTGCTCCTGATGATAGTCCCAACACGGATGGTATTCATATCACTAATACCCAAAACATTCGAATCTCTAATTCAGACATTGGAACAGGTAATATATAATCCACATATAATTGTGGTTTGTCTTGTATTTATGTGTTACAAATTAAGACATGCTAAAGTTACTTAGATGGAGGTCGCTGATTGATTTATTCCTATCATTATTGCTTTACATAGGTGATGATTGTATATCCATTGAGGATGGATCCCAAAACGTTCAAATTAATGATTTAAATTGCGGCCCCGGTCATGGTATCAGGTAAATCGAGATATCGTTTTTAGAAAATTATATTGAAAAAAAATTAATTTGATTTCTTTCTTTTTTAGTTAATATAGTCATTATATAACTAGTATTGATCTTTGTTTAAATACTGTTTTGATGAGAAGCATTGGGAGTTTGGGGGATGACAGTTCGAAAGCTTATGTCTCCGGAATTAGCGTAAATGGTGCTAAGCTCTCTAAAACTGATAATGGAGTTAGAATTAAGACTTATCAGGTGACTAGCTAATATTTTTTTTTATTTACTTTTCACAAATAACCCCTCTTTGTTTCGGAATTGTCAATAACAACCCCTAACTAATTTCAGGGAGGGTCAGGAATTGCCAAAAACATTAAGTTTCAAAACATTCGTATGGAAAACGTCAAGAATCCGATCATAATCGACCAGAATTACTGCGACAAGGACAAATGCGAACAACAAGTAATTGATTTTATTTAGCCGATTTTCTGCTTTTTGTCTTTATTCACTCGGATGGAAATGAGAATATATATGTTGCTTAATTAGGAATCTGCGGTGCAAGTGAGCAATGTGGTCTACAAGAACATAACCGGTACGAGCGCAACGGAAGTGGCCATAAGACTTGAATGCAGTAAGAAATATCCATGCCAAGGGATTTTGTTTGAGAGCGTTAACATCAAAGGAGGAACAGCTTCTTGCAAAAATGCCAATGTTAAAGCTCAAGGCACCGTTTCTCCTAAATGCTAATTCCGCTTAAATTACTTAGCAAATTTGTAATATACATATCTACAACTATATACACACATATATAGAATTATAGATACATATACGTATTGATTCTTGCTATGTATGCGTTCGTAGTAATATATATACACGGTAATATACATACAATAGTCGAAAGATTTGTTGTCTTGTATGTATATACTTTCTAGTATTGATTGTTTGTATTTCCATGAATAATGAATAAGATCATTTGTCTAATGTTTTGTTTTACTATTAAAAATGGTGACAATATAATATACAACAAAATTCAGTAAACTGATTCTATTATTTTAACATAATAGTTGGTAAGTACAAAACTATTGTTGATACAAAGGCACATGGGTCGAAAAAGAAAAATGTAAAAAAATAATTTCGGCACGAATACTGTTAATTTATAGTGTGAGTTTTCCTATACTTATCATAAAACAATATGTTAAATCCCAAAACTAACCAAAAGAATTAGTTTTCAGTGAGCTCTTGCTTTGTGGCCTACTTTACTAAAGGTTCATTGAATTAAATATTGATGTATTCTATACTTTCGTAAGAATGGTAAATCCTATAATTAGCGAACCCTTATGTTTTTGCCTAACTTTACCAAAAGTACATTTGAATTAAAATCTTGAAATGCTTTTATGTTAATTTTCCTCTGATTTTGTTGCTATGGAATACAACATGAGGATAAAGTAAAAGCTTGATGTGTTTTTTTGTTTGTTGATGCCGTTGCTCTGAAATCTCACGGATTCATTTAAAGTAAAAAGTTAACAAAGAACTTTGCTTTTTTTTTTTTTAAATGAATTATAATCATGAAACATAAGAGGAAATTCCGAAATCAATGTCCGTAGAACAAGGTACATTTTTAAAAAGATGTTTTGAAAATTAATGATATGATTACATAATGTTAAAAGCTAAATAGAAAAAAATATAAATAGTTTTACCCTTTATTAGTTCTTAGTTTGGTCTTCAGCTCCTGGCTTACTCTGATCCTCAGTTGTTGCTGCCGGCGGTGGAGGAGGAGGAGTGGTGGCGACGGTGG
The DNA here is from genome assembly GCA_963576765.1 of Draba incana. Lineage (NCBI taxonomy): Eukaryota > Viridiplantae > Streptophyta > Magnoliopsida > Brassicales > Brassicaceae > Draba > Draba incana. Next base: position 6,095,027 of record OY755216.1, read on the forward strand.
GAACTCCGGCATCGATGCAACTACGACACTTTCTCTCGACCCAACCTTCGATGTCGTGGTCTCCACCGTGAGATAAATGGCGGCCGCCGCAAAGCCGAGCGAATAGTCCGGCTAAGACTGATAAAATGGTGATGACGGCTAAGACTACGACGAGTGTTTCTATTGAACGATGGTCCGAGTTGTGACTCGGCTGGTCTTGGGTAAGTGGTTCCACGTATATAGTGGTTGGTGTGGTTGTGGTGCCGAGTTGGTCATCGAGTCTTACCGTGACTCCGAACATGAATGAGAGAGTGAGAGAGTGAGAGAGAGAGTTTCAGGTGAGCTTGTGGGAGCCAAGGTTTAAAAGAGTGGTTAATTGATAAATTATATCGACTTTATAATAAAAGCAAACTATACAATTTTCAAAGTAAAAAGCATTTTAATTTGGTATAGACTAATGGTTTAATTGTAATTATGCTTATATAGTTTACTTTCTTTTGTATCTATCATTTTCAAAATAATAATCAAACTCATTTCAATTGTAATTGTGATTATACATAGATTTTTCTTCTTTTTTGTTCATAGGCATTGATCAAAAGGATATTTATGCTACTTGACTCACCTCTTTATTTTAAATATATAGTAATCAATAGTATATGATTAGCTTTCCATTAGTTTGCTAAAAATAGTGAAAAGTACATATTTAAAATTTTGCAATTCCCAATTCATCTTTAATGTTTGTAAAAACAAAACCACATGCATTTGGTTAGTGTTTGTTTTGTTGTCCTCATCACACTTCAATGACTCTCTCTGCCACTTCTCGTCTGCTTCTTGTCTTCCTATTGTGCCCCCTTTCACTCAATTTTAAACATTTATTCATTCTTACAAAATTGAAAATGTACTCACTGCTCATCATCATGAATATATATTACATTAGATTTCATTTTATCTATGAACTCACTAGTGACTGAGTTAGATTTTTCTGTTGGTCTTTTGTCTTTTTTTGTCTGGTAAGTTTTGGCAGATGACATCTCAATGGTGGTGTTTATTCATCTTGGTCCATATCTCTGCATCTTCTTATTTTATTTTATTTATTTCTATACAAAATGTGTCAGCTCAATAATGTTATTCAGTAAAATGAATGTCACTACAAAAAAAAAACCTATATTCTTGTAAGAAAATCAAGAAACTCATATTGACAGAAAGAAGAAATGGACCATTGCATAAATCATAAGTTGGGCCTATTTATAAACCCAACAAGCTCAATTTACTCAAGAAAACCCTAATCCTTTTACAGCCATTATTAAGGTTTATACAACAACACGCCGCATCATTTGTCTATCTCCTCTATTCAAAATCGACAATGGCGGAACGTGGAGGCGAACGTGGTGCTGACCGCGGCGGTTTCGGACGTGGATTCGGTGACCGTGGTGGTCGCGGTGGAAGAGGTGGTCCAAGAGGCCGTGGAGGTCGCCGTGGAGGTCGTGGTGCTCTGGAGGAGGAGAAATGGGTTCCAGTGACCAAGCTCGGTCGTCTCGTGAAAGAAGGTAGCATCACCTAGGGCTGGGCCTGCGAAGAAGGTTCTTCGGTTTGCTGGGATTGATGATGTCTTTAATTCTTCAAGGGGATCTACCAAAACCCTTGGAAACTTTGTCAAGGTATGCTCTTTTACATCACTGATTTGGTTTTGTTGAATCCTTTAGTAATCAGCTGGATCAATCTGAAATTAAGTAGTGAATAAGCAATTGATTGTATTGTGTATTGTTATTATTATTAAGAATGAATTCATACTGGAGATTACGGTTTTGGGAAATGTAATTTGCTTGAGCATGTGAGCTTGGTGTGATTAACTTTGGTCGCATTAAAAAAATTATTTATATTGATAGTTTATGTATTTGATTTCTCAATGTTGCTTGAATCCTAATGCTCCCAATATTTAAGTACTGTTGTATTCAAAGAAGGTTTATATCCATAGTTTCTGTAGAGTATCTCTCAAGGTTGTTTTGAATCCGGATGCTTTTAAGTTACTTTATTTATATGAACGCATAGTTTTGATATTGATTAAACTAAATTTCAACCTTTGTTTTAATGGTTTCTCATTAATGTAATTGATCTTTGTTATTGCGCAGGCAACGTTCGACTGTCTTCAGAGGACTTACGGTTTCCTTACACCGGAGTTCTGGAAAGAGACGAGGTTTGCGAAATCACCATACCAAGAGTACACTGATATCTTGACTAATAAGCCTACCACCACCAAGGTCATCACGGAGGGTGAAGACCAAGCCTAAGTCACTAGTACCAACTCATCTTCTTGCATGAGACTAGTATTATCAATGCTTAAGTCAAACTTTTTTGTTCGAACCTTTGGTTGCGTTACATGTGCTTCTCTTCTCTGTCTTTGAATTAATGTTTTTCAAAATTGACTTTTTATCATATGGTTTTTAATGCTTTTTTTTTTCCAGTGATCTAGATGTTTGTATGAAATTTTCAAATGCCAGTTAATCATACAAATTCTCTTAAAACTTAGCCCAATTTGAAATGTTATGAAGCTTTAATAATCCTAGTTTGAGTTGCAATTTGGTCGATAAACAGAATTATAAAATTCAATTATTTGGTAATAGAAAAATTCAATTATAAAATTTTATTTTACCATCATATACGTGACAATTATATTAAAATATATATGATAGTTTTTTGTTGATAACATAAGACCATGATTAATAATTTGAAATAATTTCCAAACCAATCATTTTTTATTGGATTAGTATAATTGAATCGTTTAGGTTTATTCCTTGCACAATCTCTTTGTTTTAACCATAAAAAGTAGCTTGGTCACAGCTTCTAGGTTCAACTAAAACTGTTTACATAATTTTTCATAAGCATTGACTTCTTAGATAAATAGATTTTGTTTTATGATAAAATGGAGACTAAAAATATCTAATATTATTATCTATTTTCGTATATAAATTATTGTTCAGGTTATTAATGTTATTTTAGTACATTTAATATTCCAAAGTGTATTTTTCAAAAACTAAAAATAAAAGTGTATTTTTCAAATTTAAAAACACAAAAAAGGGTATTTTTCCAAATTTCCTCTTATAAAATTCAATTATTTGGTAATAGAAAAATAAAAAGTCAGAAAATGAATTTGACTTTGAATGGTAGTCAATATTCAATAAGATGTTGGAATCACGTTAATCTTCTTCCTCTTACAAATTTCTGCGAGTTTTCTCTTCATCTAAATTCTCGGAATCTGGGAATTTTATATTTCCCGGAATCTCTCTCGTCGGAAAACTCTGGCTTTTATTTAATTAGTTATAACTTGTACCTAAACTTTTTTCTTCTTTCGATTTTTGTCTGTCTTCTCGGAATCTCAAATGGGGACACCGGAATTTCCAGATCTGGGGAAACATTGCTCCGTCGATTATTGCAAACAAATCGATTTCTTACCATTCACATGCGACCGCTGCATTCAGGTCACTCTCTCTCTCTCTTTCTCCTTGGCATTTCATTCCGGCAAATTTAGAATCGCTGCAATTTTAAATCTTAGTTCATTGATTGAATCTAGCGTGATGGTTGCGAAGATCTTGAATTTTGTGTACTTTTTTTTTACGATTCGGTGTTAAATTCATTCATTCTTTGAAATAATCGGCATTTTGAAGAATTTTTTAAGTGAATCTTATTCTTGGAGGAATATGATTTGAAATTTTGATTTGTGCAGGTGTTTTGTTTGGATCATAGAAGTTATATGAAACACAATTGTCCAAAAGGAAACAGAGGAGATGTCACGGTAGTTATCTGTCCGTTATGCGCGAAAGGAGTTCGATTAAACCCCGACGAAGATCCAAACATAACTTGGGAGCAGCATGTTAATTCCGATTGTGATCCATCAAACTACGAGAAAACCGTCAAGAAGAAGAAATGCCCTGTTCCTAGATGCAGAGAATCGCTAACGTTCTCTAATACGATAAAATGTCGAGATTGTAGCGTCGACCATTGCTTAAAACATCGGTTCGGACCTGATCATAGTTGTTCTGGACCGAAGAAACCTGATTCGAGTTTCTCGTTCTTGGGTTTCTTGAGTACAACAAACACAAAAGAAGCTCCTGCGTCATCATCATCGTCGTCGAGATGGTCTAGTCTTTTAGCTTCTGCGGAAGCAAGTTTTAGCAGACTCGGTAACGATATTAGCCAGTTTGTGAGTGGAAGCGATGGTAAATCAGTGAAAACGCAGGAGAGGAATGGGAAACAGAATTGTGGTAAAGTTACGGTTGATGTTTGTCCGAAATGTAGCCGAGGGTTTCGTGATCCGGCGGATCTATTGAAGCATATCGATAAGGATCATCGTGGTACTTCTAAAGCTTAGAAGCAGGGAATTGAAGTGGTTACATATTTGTGTGTGAATTGTATCATTTGTTTTTATTTTGTTGTTGTAACAACCCATTTGAAGAAGAAGAAAATCTCACATGCTTTGAGATCGGTTTAAGTCATAAACACATGACTAGTAAACTCAATAGAATTATTACAACCAATCCAATCGGTTCTAAAATCTGAAGCTTGAAAATTAATTGAAGTAAGAAAATGTCGATTAGATTAACATTTTAACATACATATGTATAAATTGCCGATAACTTGGAAAGCTAAGACGTGTAACTTGTAGACCAAACATTCTTGTATTGTAAAGTCTGTTTATATGAAGTAAAGGCTCTCAAACTTATGAAACCTAAATGGAAAAATTCTCTAGATATATTATTAATTATCATATTTTTCTTGTCATTAGGAAAATTAACATTATATGGTATTAGCAATATATTGTTTGGAGAGCCAAATCTCTTTTGTATTTTGGTGGGATATGTTACTTAATTGATGTATGTTTAAAAGGAAAAGAAAGACGAAGTTGACTGTCAAAGACTTGACTGTCAGAATTAGTTGCCGTTGGATCTCTATGACGTGGAAAAATATACACCGTCGATAACAGTCAGACGTAGACTGGACCACACTAGATACTTTCTTCTCAGCTTCCTTCTCTTTTAACTTTCTCCAAAGTAATAAAAAAGAAAGACGTTGGAACATAAACGATCAAAAACTTAAAACGAAGACTCAAAAATCCAAAGTAACACTTAAATTATTAAAAATATTATCACACATATTATTTTTCTGCATGCATATAGGTTTTAAAGACTAATAATCATGCATATTTTATTTTATTGATGAAAAAGACATATTATTAAATACTATGAAATAATTTATACCAGCACATGGAGCGGGTCAACTAGATAATACGAGCGAAGACTAAACGCAGACTCAAAAATCCAAAGTAATCGAAGGGCTATGGTGATGGCAATTGTAACGGAGAACGCGGCATCGACGAAGACGGTGGATGAGGTACTAAAGCCACGTACGTACGGACAAGAGAGAGTATCGGAGGATTGTTCTAAAAAATTCTCTCCAAGTCTTGTTAATCAGCGATCCAGAGACTGATAAGGTAAAGATATCTTCATGTTTCTAGTTTTATCGGTAATAATAGGAAAAAAAACCGAAGATTCGTCTTTGTTTGTGTTTATAGTGTGCTGCTTCGATGAACGTTAGCGTCGGATCGTTCTCTAACCCAGAAGAATTAGAAGGGCTAGCTCATTTCCTTGGTACTTTTTTTTTTTTTTTTGAATTATACACAGTTTCCCCAAAGGTTTTCTAGGCCTAAGAGACTAATCTGTGTCGCCGGCGATGCCCAAATTTTAATCCCCCGGTGGCCAAGAATCGAACCCGGGACCTTATTGGGAATTACCTCCCTCAAGTACCACTGGGATACGACCACTTGGTTCCTTTTTTATCAGTCTCTGGTTCCTTGGTACTTTTTAGTCACTTATCTTAGTCGACTCTGTTTTTTATCTATAAATAATCATTTATCCATCAAATATTTATTGTAAAAATCAAAGTCGATTTTGATAGTCATGGAGAAGAAAGTAGACTAACAATTAATTTATTCTTTTTTATTTTTATTTTTTGTGGGGGAGAAGAGCATATGCTGTTTTATGCAAGTGAAAAATACCCTGTGGAAGATAGTTACTCCAAGTACATAACAGAGGTAATGTTCATAAGTATAAACTTTATTAATTATAATTGATGTTTTTGCATGTGCTTATTGGAATTATGTGTTTGTATAGCATGGTGGGAGCACAAATGCGTATACATCCAGTGAACATACAAACTACCATTTCGATATCAACACGGATTCTTTTGATGAGGCTTTAGACAGGTAGACATATAATTGTTTTATTTTTGGTTGGTCTTGATTACTAATCTTTGTCTGATTTTGTGTTTTGACACGGTTGGTTTCTTATGTTGTTGCCTAACTAGGTTTGCACAGTTATTTATCAAACCATTAATGTCAGCTGATGCCACCATGAGGGAGATCAAGGCTGTCGACTCTGGTTAGCTTTTATTTTTACTTTCTCGATCGCTTTAGTCTTGCATTTTGTTGAGTAACAAAATTATAATCATTCTCTGTCTTGCAGAGAATAAGAAAAACTTGTTGACTGATTCTAGGCGTATGCACCAGGTATTTTCCCCTGCTTTCAAGAAATTATATCCGGGTTAATTGTGAATATATCCATTTAGTTATTAACACTGAAGGATGCATTATTTCACTGTTTATGAGGTCTCCTTTGAACTAGTAGTACTTATATGTAAGCCTTGCATAATTGACAATCCACAAGTTTGTTAATGTATATTTAGCATCTAGCTTAAATTTTGTCAAAATTGTTTGTTGACACAGTTACAGAAGCATCTAAGTAGAGAAGACCATCCGTATCACAAATTTAGCACAGGTAAATGTTCTACTTATTCAAAATTGGTGTTCATGTAATGAGATTTGGTGTCGTGAGGCATAAGAAAAGTTAGTGGTTTTCCCCAATTTTTTTCTCTCTTGCAAGAAAGTGATATTTCTTTGTTTAGGGAACATGGATACTCTTCATGTACGACCCGAAGCAAAAGGAATAGATACAAGGAGTGAACTAATTAAATTTTATGATGAACATTATTCTGCCACCATCATGAATTTAGTTGTTTATGGCAAAGGTAGGTTTTGGATTCAAATCTCTCTCTTTTTTTTTTTTTTACTTTCAAAAAAACAAAAGTATTAATTAACATATATGTTTCATTCTAGAAAACCTTGATAAAACTCAATTTCTAGTGGAAGAGTTGTTCGGGGAAATTCGAAACACCAACAAGATTATACCTAGGTTTCCTGGTCAGCCGTGTACTCGGGACCATTTGCAGGTATTTGTTCCTTATTTCAGCTTTAGCATTTACATGAAACAAATATAAAAAAAAAATAAAAAAATCTAAGGTGGTGTTTTTATATTGATTTTAGGTTCTTGTGAAGGCTGTTCCTATAAGACAGGGTCACAGTCTTACTATTTCGTGGCCGGTAACTCCTAGCATCCATCATTATGAAGAGGCACCATGCATGTATCTTGGTGAATTAATTGGGCATGAAGGCGAAGGAAGTTTGTTTCATGCCTTAAAAATCTTCGGTATAGGTTTTCTTTAAGGCCAAGTTAATAAATGTTTTAGCCGATTCTTCAGCTATTTAATTATGGTTTTCAAGCTTGTATATTAAATCTTTGGAGGATAAGTTGTTGCTCCTAAAAGTTACAACCATATGCGAAATCTTATAGATTAATTGTGAAGTTGGTTAGATAAGTGTGCATATTTACCCTATAAAGAGCTCCATTCTACTCGAATAGGATTTTATTTCTTTAGAAAAATTGCTTATTTACTTAATTTGTGCTGCGGACATGGTTATTAGCAGTCTTACATGTAGTAGTCTTGCTTTAAATTTCCTAATACTTGCATAGGTTGGGCAACGGGACTGTATGCTGGCCAAGGAGAATGGACTATGGACTATTCTTTCTTCGATGTTTCGATTAGTCTCACTGATGCTGGCCATGGTGAGTTTTTGTATTCTTCCTTGTTTTCTTTCAATATTCTACGGAAACTCGCAAAATCTTTCTTACTAATGTTTAGTCACCTGATAGTTTTTGGATTTGGTTTAATATTGTTTCTTGCTTGGTGTACAGAACATATGGAAGATATTTTGGGGTTATTGTTCAAACACATAAATCTCTTACAAAATGTTGGTTTCCAAGTGGATTTTTGATGAGGTAATTTGTGTGTTTAAGTTGTACAATTGTAGGACCTATGTTTCCACTTTTTATGTTGTTGTCTACTTTTAGCCTGGATTAGTGTTTTGATGACCTTGATACATCTTTTTTGTTGTTACAGCTCTCAGCAATCTCTGAGGCACAATTTCATTATCAAGCCAAAATAGACCCAATTTCTTATGTAGTGGATATTGCATCAAACATGACGGTAATATTATTTTCCGGTGTTCAATCGAGTTCTCATACTTTTGCTATCATTTAAGCTTCTTATATATATATTTATGGTTGACATATTTGTGGCCTTAATAGTGAACAAAAGCTCGAATATATGCTTTACCTCTATTATAGTTCCATCAAGCAAAACTAGATCACACATATGAAGTTTGATCTTGCGACTAAAGTTTGTAAATTCGATTACATTTTACTTTAAAATATATATATATATATATATATATATATATCTGATGTGTTTTTTTTTGGCAATTATGCTTCAGATTTATCCAACCAAGCATTGGCTCGTTGGATCATCACTGCCTTTGAAATTTAATTCTACTACTATACAAAATGTTCTAAGTGAGCTTTCTCCTAGCAATGTTCGGTAACTGTTTCTCTTGTTATTTTGCTTTATTGCCTACTATGCTCTAAATTTGTCAATAACTTTCACCAAGCTAATTTTGTAGTTGTCCCATTTATTTTGAGAAGAATTGAGGACGGTGCTAAACATTTTAATTGCTATTGATCATATGATCTCATTTTTGTCGCATAATGTAACGTCATTATATTTGTAGAATCTTTTGGAGATCAAATAAATTTGAAGGGCAAACTGATCAAGTTGAGCCATGGTATAACACTGCTTATTCTCTTGAGAAGATAACGATATCCACCATTCAGGTTCGGTTTTGGTATATTAATTTCCTTTAGTTTATAAGCTCGAATTTGTATTCTATTTGATTCAATATTTTTCCTTATAACTCTTGTTTTTGTCTTGTGATTAACAATTACAGGAGTGGGTGGACTCTGCCCCTGATGTAAGCTTGCTTCTACCAACACCGAACATTTTCATCCCTACGGATTTTTCATTAAAAGATGTTAAAGAAGATAAGGTTCAATTCCATCACTCTAGTTACAATTTCTAATCTTTTAAAATTTAATGTATGAAATGTCACGTAATCAAGTTTTGGAACAGGACATATTTCCTGTTTTGTTGCGAAAGACATCACTCTCAAGATTGTGGTATAAGCCTGATACCAAATTCTTCAAACCGAAGGCAAATGTTAAGATGGACTTCAACTGTCCCATTGCATTTAGCTCTCCGGACGCTGCAGTTCTTTCCAATATTTTTGTTTGGTTGCTAGGGGACTATCTAAATGAATATGGTAAGATTTGATACATAAACCTCTTTTGTTTATTTTTCTCTATGGCTTTCTCTAGACATTAGGCAAGGTAATTAAGCCTCCGAAACGCTAGAAGAATTGATTAATTTAGGGAAATATTCCAAAGTTGTCTCATGTTAATTAACTTAAAATGCTTCAATATGATAGTTTCGTTGGGAATTTCCGTTAACTCTCTTTCTACACAATTTTTTCACAATATTAGTACTGATTTCGATTATTGAGATGACGAGTTTGTTGCTTTATATTGCATCTCTTAATTCTATGTTGCAGGTTATTATGCTCGGATTGCTGGTCTTAGCTATGGATCAAATATTTCGAACAATGGTTTCAAGGTGGGTTTGTACAAGGATTCTAATGTTCCTTGTACTTTGCTTAATGATTATTGACTAAAATATTTCTCATTTCCAGCTCTCTCTTAGTGGCTTCAATCACAAATTGAAGATCTTGCTAGAAACTATCATTCAAAAGATCACAAAATTCGAAGTTAAACCTGATAGGTTTTCTGTTATCAAGGTAACCGTATTATTACATCTTTTTAAGCCTTGTTACCAAATTTATTGAATCCATGTTTTTCTGCTTCCTTATCCTGTTATAGGAAACAATCACAAAGGCATACCAAAATTTCAAATTTCAACAACCATATCAGCAAGCAACAAGTTACTGCTCAATGATATTACAAGATCGCACTTGGCCTTGGAGAGAAGAATTAGATGCTCTTTCTCATTTGGAAGCCGAAGACTTAGCGAACTTCGTTCCAATGTTATTGTCACACACATTTGTTGAGTGTTATATAGCAGGTATTAACATTCAAAATGTTGTATGATAAGTCTCTCTTATCCTAATGTTTATTTATAGTCATTGTTGTTACTCATTTCAGGAAATGTTGAGAAGAGTGAAGCTGAGTCAATGGTCAAGCATATTGAAGATGTTCTTTTTAACGACCCAAAACCTATTTGTCGTCCGTTATTTCCTTCCCAGTTCCTAGCAAGTAGAGTTACACAACTCGGAACAGGAATGAAATACTTTTACCATCAAGAAGGCTCAAATCCTAGTGATGAAAACTCTGCTCTAGTGCATTATATTCAGGTATTTTTGTGACCATTTAACATCTCTTGTAAAGATTTTCTTGTAGATCTTGATACTTCAACTCTTTGAGATTTTAGAGGGTTTCTTCGTGTATACCTTCGTTTTCTTGCTAACGGAAATTGGTTTTGCGAATAAACAGATTCATCAAGATGATTTTGCCATGAACAGGAAACTTCAGCTTTTTCGTCTCATCGCAAAGCAAGCCACTTACCACCAGCTTAGAACGGTCGAGCAACTTGGCTACATCACTTCACTTTCGCCGAGGTACGTAGTTATATATATATATATATATATATATATATATCTGTGTGTTTGAATATACCTGAGTTAGGTTTGATGCATAACCACATTAATTTTTTGTAACATAGCAATTACTCTGGTGTCTATGCTGTAAAGTTCCTTATCCAGTCTTCGGTTAAGGTACCGACTTTTCTTAGCCTCTCTGCCACTTCAAACTTTGTATAGTTAATGCATCCTTAATTTGACTTTGAGTTTATGGTTAATAGGGTCCTGGACATATCGATTCAAGGGTGGAGTCGCTACTCAAGGATCTTGAGAGTAAGCTTTACAAGATAACCGATGACGAATTCAAGGTGAGATTGCCCAACAAAATATTATAGATCATATATATATATATATATATATATTTTTTTTTTAATTTTTTTATAGATCATATTTAGTCTTTACTGACATGAATTTATCTTCAGAGCAATGTAACAGCTTTGATAGACATGAAGCTTGAGAAATACAAGAACTTGTCGGAGGAATCTTGGTTTTACTAGGGAGAGATTCAAAGCGGGACATTCAAATTCAACCGTGTAGATGCAGAGGTAATCGACAAAACCACAACGAAAACCGCTCTAAATTTTATCAACAAAGTGTTTAACTTTTAGGATTGTTCAAGCCATTAACATATTTTCTTGGTGGTTTGTTTTCTGATTAGGTGGCTGCATTGAGAGAGCTAAAGAAGGAAGAACTGATAGATTTTTTCGACGAATAAATAAAGTTTGACGCGCCAAAAAAGAAATCGTTGAGCATATGTGTTTATGGAAGCAAGCATCTGAAGGAAATGGAATCTGACAAAGAGAAAGTTGTATCGCCATTCATAGAAATCGAAGACATTGTCGGTTTCAGAAAATCTCAGCCTCTTTACGGGTCGTTGAAAGGATTTAGCCAGCTAAAATTGTAAATTGTGAGGTCTGGGATTCTTTTGAGTTATCAAAAAAAAAATATATATTTGTGAGGACGTCCCAAATATTTGCATGACAAACATTCATATATACTAAAAATAATTATTTGTAAATATTTGTTTGCTATATTGTAATTCCAAATGAAACAAACTTAGTAACTTTTTTAACTTGAAGTAGAAGATAGTCAATACCTAATTCGGAAGCAAGAAGCAGACATGAATGTAAAATAAAGTTTTTATTTTATTTTATCACATTGTATATAATTTCTTCCCGGGTCCTTCTCTGAATCTTATATTTGAAATTTGAACCCCCCCAAAAAAAACCGTTTGATTAAAGACCGTTGACCAACGAGAAGACGGCGACGTAATCGTCCGGCGATGGAAGGTGGCGAGATACTGAAGCCGCGTACGGACAAGAGAGAGTATCGGAGGATCGTCCTCAAGAATTCGCTCGTGGTTTTGTTGATCAGCGATCCCCATACCGACAAGGTGAGAAATGATTTTCTTACAATAGCACTTTTAACTGATTCAAACATCGGAATGATTCTTCTTCTGTCTTTCAGTGTGCTGCTTCGATGAACGTTAGTGTCGGATCTTTCTTAGACCCGGAAGGAATTGATGGGTTAGCTCATTTCCTTGGTAATTTCTCTGATTACTCAAATTGTTTGGATTTTTTTTTTTTTTTTTTTTGAATTACCAAGAGGTTCTGGACCGAAAACCCGAAACCACATCATGAAATATTAGTTTCATCACAAGCCTAAAATTTTTTTGTTGATTTTTTTCAGAGCATATGCTATTTTATGCAAGTGAAAAATTCCCTGAGGAACATGGTTTCTTGAAGTATGTCACTGAGGTAAAGTTTGCATATAATGCAATGTAGTTGAAGTAAAGTAAATAAAACTAAGGAATGTTTTTTTTATATATTTGAAATTCTCATTGGTGAAGCATGGAGGGAGAGCAAATGCTTACACAGCCAATGTAAAGACAAACTACCATTTTGATGTGAACACTGACTGTTTTTATGAGGCTTTATATAGGTAGGTAGGGTAGTGCTTATCTAACTTTTCATTAAGATAGTGTTTGGATTCTTATATGGTATTTCTTGAAACCAGATTTTCCCAGTTCTTTATCAAACCATTGATGTCAGCTGATGCCACAATGAGGGAGATTAATGCTGTGGGCTCAGGTTAGTCGATGTTTTGTCGTCGCAGTTGGTTAATTAACAGATTATATAATGAGTGTTTTTTTCTCATCCAGAGAATCAGAAAAACTTGTTGTCTGATGTTCGGCGAATCGGTCAGGTATTTTCCCCTGCTCTCAAAGAACAAGTATGTATATGTGTTGTTTGTAATTAATTATTCAGTAACTAGCATTATGAAGAATGTGGTTTCCTTTAGTAAATTTATCAAACCTGTCCACAAGTCTGTTGATGACAAAACCTCTGACTTAAGTTTTCTTTTCCTTTTCTTATCACAAAGTTACAGAAGCATCTATCTAATAAAGACTATCCATATCACAGATTTAACACAGGTCCATATTCTGCTTACTTTTGATTGGTATGTATATTATCATTCATGCATACAGATTTGGAGTTCCTTCCCATCTGTTTCTCAGGAAACATGGATACTCTTCATGTACGACCCGAAGAAAAAGGAATAGATATAAGGAGTGAACTAATTAGATTCTATGATGAACACTATTCTGCCAACCTCATGCATTTGGTTGTCTATGGCAAGGGTAGGTTTTGGAGCTAACCGAAAACACAAATTTGTTTTCTTTTAAAAAATAGTAATACCAACATATATAGCATCTGACTTACTCTTTGCTCTTGATGCCTTCAGAAAATCTTGATAAACTTCAAGATTTAGTGGAAGAGATGTTTCAGGAAATTCGAAACACCAACAAAGGTGTTCCTAGATTTCCTGGTCAGCCACGTACTGCAGACCATTTGCAGGTTTTTATTCCTTTTGCAGATTAAGCATTTATTTTGGCACAAATATATATATATTAATACCCAAATGTTTCTAAGGTGGTATCTACCATGGTGTTGTTTAGATTCTTGTGAAGGTTGTTCCTATAAAGCATCTTCATAAGCTGAGGATTTTGTGGCCTGTAACTCCTAGCATCCATTATAATGAAGAAGCACCATGCAAGTACCTTGGTCATCTAATTGGTCATGAAGGCGAAGGAAGTTTGTTTCATGCCTTAAAAACTTTGGGTAGGTTTTCTTTGCGGACAAATTCTATCTGTTTTACCATATTGTTGCTGCTTATAGTTGTTTACTGTTGTAGTCTTGCATTAATTCTTCCTAATGCTTGCAGGTTGGGCAACGAAACTATTTGCTTATGAAACAGACTGGACTATTGAATATTCATTTTTCAAGGTTTCTATTGATCTCACTGATATTGGTCATGGTGAGTTCCATTGCTCTAGTTTTTAAGTTTATTTTTTAATCGAAAGCTCCCAACGATCTTGCTTCTATAGCTTGTTCGATAAATGGTATCGGTGTGCTTGACGTTTATTGTGTACCATACATTATGTATCTGATATGATTTTATTTCTGATAGGTAGTAGATAATACTTTTGAGTACAATGGGTTATCTAAAGTGAAGTGGAACAATAAGTGGATGCACCAATGTTGTGAGTGTGTCTTTTAGTAATAAGGATGTTTTATGATATGAAGTTAGAGTAAAGAGGGGATATTTGGGAATTGGGTTTGTGAAGGGTGTTTTGTGTATAGGAAGGACACTCCTGAATCAATCACTTCCAACTTGTGTTTTTTAGTTTGTATTCGTAATACGAGTCTTTATCTCTTTTCATATCATTTTCTTGATGAGTTTACAGAGTGTGTGCAAGAAGTTTTAGGGTTGTTATTTACATACATTCAGCTTTTACAACAGTCTGATGTTTTCCAGTGGATTTTTGATGAGGTATGGATATTATTAAGTAGTACGGTCAAACCTATGCTACTTATGTGATATACTATGATGTGTGTTTCCACCATTTCTCTTGTTAGTATTCTTATTGATTTTAAAGAGTTTGATGTGTATTTTGCTGTTATTGAAGCTCTCATCTATCTGTGAGACCAAATTTCATTATCAGGACAAGACGCAACCAATTTCTTATGCCGTGGATATTGCATTAAACATGCAGGTAAATAATGTTTTTCAGCTCTTGTACAGATACTTTGCTTCCCATTTAGTAGCCGGTCTTGTGTAAAAAATAGAATAGATGCTTACCTCTCATCAAGCATTACTTGATCACCCATATGATTAGTTAATTTCTTGGCTAGTACATTTCACTTTTTTCTTCATCTTCTTTGTCTTGCAATTATGTTTCAGATATATCCGACCAAGGATTGGCTGGTTGGATCATCATTGCCTTCAAAATTTAATCCATATATTGTACAAAAGGTTCTAGATGAGCTCTGTCCTTCTAATGTTCGGTAAATGTCTTTCTTGGAATGCATCTCTTTACATACGCAATTGACCATCCAAAGTGTCTTGTTTCGTACTGCTTCCTACGATGTATTGTCAAACCCGAGAACGCGACAAAGTCAGCTATTCCTGTCAATGAATTCAATGCAATGATTTTGCAGAATCTTTTGGGAATCAAAGAAATTTGAAGGGCAAACTGACAGTGTTGAGCCATGGTATAACACTGCTTATTCTCTTGAGAAGATAACCACCTTCACCATTCAGGTTTGCTTTTGATATGCTAATTTCCTGAAAACGCCGAACTCAACTACAGTTTTATTTTCTTAATCTGACTCGTTTTCATATTCCAGGAGTGGATGCAGTCTGTCCCTGATGTTAACCTACATCTACCAGCACCTAATGTATTTATTCCTACGGATTTCTCATTAAAGGATGCTAAAGAGAAGGTTCAGCTCCACCACTCTAGTTACAGCTATCTCTTTTAAATTTTAAATTATGAAGTAAATCACCTCACATGATCAAGTTTGGGAACAGAACGACTTACCTGTTTTGTTGAGGAAGTCACTCTTCTCAAGATTGTGGTACAAGCCGGATACAACATTTTCCATACCAAAGGCATATGTTAAGATAGATTTCAACTGCCCCTTTGCCGTCAATTCTCCTAATGCTTCAGTTCTTACGGATATTTTTATGCGATTGCTAATGGACTATTTGAATGAATGTGGTAAGTATAACTCTTTTTTATCCTCTCAATTATGGCTTTCTCTAGATCTAAGTGAAGAGGTTGATTTTTAGGTAAGGTAACAAAAGTTTATTAATTTGGAAAATTATCCAATAATGCAAGAAAGAGTAAAGTGATAATAAGCCTTCTAGTTTGTTATTTTCTCATGAAATCTATCACTCTTTAAAACTATCTTCCAGCTTATTATGCTAAGAAAGCTGGTCTTTACTACGGACTAAGACCTTCGGACATTGGTTTTGAGGTGTGTTTGTACAAGTGTTCTGCATTTCATCACATGTTCTGCCCACATATTTGCTGGTATTTAGGTCGTTGATTTTCATGTTGTTAACTCCTTCTCATTTCCAGCTAACTCTTGATGGCTTCAATCACAAATTGATGATTTTGCTGGAAACTGTCATTCAGAAGATAGCAAAATTTGAAGTTAAACCTGACAGGTTTTCTGTTATCAAGGTAACCATTTTAGACCCATCCTCTTTCGAGTTAAACATTATAAGCTCTTTTATCGTTTCGGTATACCAGATATTTATTGAATTCCTATCTTATATGCTTCCTTATTTTGTACTAGGAAATAGTCACAAAGACATACCAAAATTACAAATTCCAACAACCATATGAACAAGCAGAGTATTACTGCTCACTGATATTACAAGATATGGCCTGGCCATGGATAGAAAAACTAGATATTCTTTCTCATTTAGAAGCTGATGACTTAGCTAAGTTCGTTCCAATGCTGTTATCGCGGACGTTTTTTGAATGCTACGTTGCAGGTACCAAACCTTATCCATTTGGCATTATATTCTTTTGTGGATGTGATGTTATCTTGGTCCTTAACTATCCATTTTAGGAAATGTTGAGAAGAACGAAGCAGAGTCAATGGTCAAGTATATTGAAGATGTTCTTTTTAACTATCCAAAACCTATTTGTCGTCCATTATTTTCTTCTCAGTTCCTAACAAGTAGAGTTACACAGATCGAAACAGGAATGAAATATTTCTACCACCAAGAAGGCTCAAACCCAAGTGATGAAAACTCTGCTCTAGTGCATTATATTCAGGTATATTTGTTACCAAGATTAGTAGTATCAAGTATCTGTTTTCCTTGTTTTATAGATCTTGGTACTTCAAAATGCGTTTAAAATATATCTGCGGACGAAGCTATGTTTTTCTTGCTAACGGAAATTCGGTTTGACACGAGTAGGTTCATCAAGATGAATTTTTCATGAATATTAAACTTCAGCTTTTCGAATTAATCGCAAAGCAAGCCACTTTTCAGCAGCTTAGAACGATCGAGCAACTTGGTTACATCGCTTCACTTTCTCAGAGGTATATAGGAACTTCTTGTATGCTAAAATGGCCCTTGAGTTCTTGTTGATACATAAATGTTCACTTTCCTGTAACACAGGAATGATTCTGTTGTCTATGGTGTACAGTTCATAATCCAATCTTCAGTTAAGGTACTGGACCACTTTGCAAAACCCCTTTCTAGTTAATTATGCATCTCTCCTTAATTGCCTTTGAGTTTATGGTTAATAGGGTCCTGGACATATTGATTCGAGGGTCGAGTCACTACTCAAGAACTTTGAGAGTAAATTTCACGAGCTGAGCGATGAAGAGTTCAAGGTGAGATGGTTTCTACCAATGCAATCAATTCTTTGTACATAATATGTATATCCCAAAGTAAGTACTAGCATACTAATTGGCATGAGTTACTCCTTAGAGCAATGTATCAGCATTAATAGACATGAAGCTTGAAAAACACAAGAACTTGAACGAGGAATCTCGGTTTTACTAGGGAGAGATTCAAAGCGGGACACACAAATTCAACCGTAGAGATGCAGAGGTACCATATGATCACAACTCTTTCAATCAAGAGGCATCTCTGAATAGATAGTGAAATTTGTTAGTTGTTTTGTGGTAAAGGTGGCTGCACTGAGAGAGCTGAAGAAGGAAGAATTGGTAGATTTTTTCGACGAATACATAAAGGTTAACGCACCAAAAAAGAAATCGTTGAGCGTATGTGTTTACGGAAGCAAGCATTCGAAGGAAATGGCATCTGACAAAGACAAAGTTGTATCGTCATTCATAGAAATCGAAGACATTGTCAGTTTTAGAAAATCTCAGCCTCTTTACGGGTCCTTGAAAGGATCTAGCCAGCTCAAACTGTGAGAAGGTCCTCCCAACTCTTTGCAACAGAATACACACAAACACTCATATACCAAAACAATTGTTTCCACCATTTCACTTCTTGTTTGTTATTGATCTTGTTAGTATTCTCATTGATCCAATGTCGTTCAAGAGTTTGATGTGTATTTTGTTGTTATTGAAGCTCTCATCTATAAGTGAGACGAAATTTCATTATCAAGACAAGACTCAACCAATTTCTTATGTCGTGGATATTGCATCAAACATGCAGGTAAATAATGTTTTTCAGCTCCTCTGCAGATACCTGCTTCCCATTTTTTATGCTTACCTCTCATCAAGCATTTCACTTTTTTCTTTATCTTCTTTGTCCTTTTGCATTTATGTTTCAGATATATCCGACCAAGGATTGGCTGGTTGGATCATCATTACTGCATCCTGAAGTGTATTAAGCTTGACATGATACATAGACGCTATTTCGTTTGAATTGTTTGTAAAATTTTCCCAAAACTTTCGACTTGGACATTTGTACCCAAACTTTTCAAATTGCCAATTTGGCCTATTTTAAAATTACTAGATCTTCTCTATCAAGATAATCCTAACACTCTGTTTTAACATCCAGACAAACAAACTATATTCGATTAGAGAAACCCAAACAAACTATTTACAAAGTAGAAATTAAAAAAAAAAAAAAAAACCGAAAAAGGTTGTGCATTTGTATGACAAATTTTAAACACCAAAGTGACAACGGAATTCACTAGGTCTCGCAGTAGGAGGATGAAGGTCGACCCAGCGATGACCTAAAACAAACCACCAGGGATTTTGGTTAATGACAAGTTCTATTATGTAATCAAGAATCAAAAACCAAGGAATCAAATTTACGTACCAATTGGACCTTCCCAGCCAATGTTGTAAGGGGCAGGATAGGGTGCACGTCTCACTGGACGATCGGCTACGCTAGGAATTGGTGGCTTAACAAGAACACGCCATCCTCCCATGTCAGTTCCATCAAGCTCCACAGCCTTGTCAAATTCACATTCCATGCGGATTAAACTAGAGCTACTCGTCAAAACAGAAAAAAGTTTTGTAAGGTTTCCAAGGAGAAAAAAAATTCACAAGCAAATTGGAGGAAGGAAGAAGGCACAAATGAACCTTCGGAGAAGACCGGGTTGCCTGCGATCTTCCACGACATTAATGTATCTGATCTCTCCACAGGATCTGAAAAGGCGAAACAATGCACTCTTGACATCTTTCGCAGGAAGGTCAGTGGGATATCCCGTAGCGAAAAAGCAACACTCACTGCAATAATAAATAAAATTGCATATCATCAAAACAAACCTAAAGATAACAAATCAGTCTCCGGAAATTAATAACAAAAGCAAGAATTTACCGGGAGTGTATGAGTCTGCGAGCAGCAGACACCTCATCAGGGCTGAACTCACAGGGTTCTTGCCGTACAGGCTCGACAAATATACGCCATCCTCCGATCTAGTGCCTTCCCAACCGAGGCTTCGTCCCGGAAATATATCCAACCACTATTAAGGGAAAAAAAAACAACTTGTTAGCTAGCTTTTTTGTTTTTTAAATATCCATGAGTTTTTTAAAATTTACAACAAAGACACAAACCTGTCGAGGAGCTCATGGGGGCGTACACCGTTTGTGGGAATCACAATATCGCATATGGGTCCACACGAACTGAAATGCCGTGACAATACCCCGCTGACATCCTGTTCACGAAGGGATGTGTCGTATCCCCTAACGACAACCCTAAAGCAACTGCAATAATAATTTGCAACTGAAATCTTCAACACAAGAAGACATATTTTACGTACACAAAAATCTCCAAAAACCAAATAAAAGGAGCATCAATGTACCGGCTTAATCTATCCTGGTTTGTGACCACCCTAGCACTCACACGATCCGAAAAAGCTTTGAAATACGTCAACTCCTAAAAGAACCATCAAGGATCTAATCAGAAATTCAACTACGAAACAGCGATTCGCGACTAAGTAAGGGAAAACCATAGAGAGGAGAAGCGATTACGTTGGCGGAACTGGAATTGTCGTCGGCCATTGAGAAAGAGAGGTAAAACACCCTAGGCTGCCGCTTGAGAGATATTTGGGAAAGAAAGAAGACAAGGACTCAAAGCAAACTTCTCGTCTCTTTTATACTCAGAAGTCAGAATTTGGGCCTCGAATCAGGGCCACAGTTTGGAATAGAAGAGACGAAGTGTCAACATTCCTTAGTTAGATTGCTTAAAATTTCAATCATGCCTCAAAACTGGGACCTACCTTCTTACTTTTTGTCGCTTCCTGTTGGTCTTACTGAATTTCTGGTATAACCCCTCATCTCCTTGACATATCTATTTATAACCCCATTTATATCTACCAAAACAGTAATATAACCAATAGTATAAGGCAACTGATCATCACTTCTAAATCTATTTTCTGTCACTAATTGTTGTATCAATGGTGATGTTGTGGTTTAATCAGGGAGCATGTATCTAGGCATGTGTGATGATGATAAATGCATTTACACAAAGATCTTGATTAACCAACTGATGAGGGTTCAAAATTATTTTAATCAAAAATACTACATGTAATTAAAGTCTATATTTGGACTGATCTTAATTAAAGAAAAGCTTATGAACTGAACACTCACGTGATAATTTTTTCATCTTTTATCTAATTTAGTAAATCTCCTTTATATAAAAAGGGATCATTCTCCTCTCTAAGGCTATCCACATCAACTAAAATATTGAGGATTATAATTAACTAATGAAAACACATATTAGAGCATAGTATCATGGGCATTATTTTAGTATAAATTTAATTTTTTTTTATTGTTTGAGATTCATTATGAAACTGTTAGTAAATTTGCTTTCAGTTGTGAGACCGATGTCGGTATCATAAAAAAAAAATGAATTGTTTGCAAAATGGAGAATAATCAAAGTATCTTATTATATAAAGCTTGATGCGTCAAACATAATAATTAACACGATCGTGACACGTGTCAATCGGTCGATTTAGATTTTGACATGTGTAAATTATTTTTCCAATTAGATAACATATAACAAGTTTGATGACACGTGTCAATCGGTCGATTTAGATTTTGACATGTGTAAATTATTTTTCCAATTATATAACATATAACAAATTTGATTCTATTTTTAAAATTAAAGTAACTAATTGATAAATATGAATGAATACATGAGCAATATCCCAATCTTATCTTATTATAAAAAAAAAATATGTATTTATGTATTCCAAGAATAAATAAATCATACTTTGATTTGTAATTGTCATATCCGATGCTATGAATCGTGAGCAATATCCTAATTAAACTTATTATATATATAAAAAAATATATCTTCATGTATTTCAAGAATAAATAAATCATACTTCTATTTGTAATTGTCATATCCGATGCTTCACAACTTTATTTTAAACATAAGATATGCATTCACTTTCAAAACTGTAACAATTTTGTCAAACTAAAAGATATGCATGTGGATTTATACGGTATTCTCATAACTTTGAAATTATGATTTTATCGTATTACATCTGCCTAACTATAGTTTTTTTTCCTTAGATGCAATCGAATATATTAAAGATATGAAAAAATCATGTTCGTACGAACAATACATCGACTACATCAACTGTTCGAAGAGTTACTTTGACTTTATGGTTAGAAAGGTATGTTCTCATCTACACAAATATACATATACGGTTCTAATTGACTTATTGTTTGTGACATGAAGATTTTTTTTTTCCTTACACCTTTTTCGTTTTTTCTCCCATTACCATAAGCATTAACGAATTAAATTTACAATTCATGTAAATTTCAGTGTTACATGTAATTGTTACATGCATATATTATTGTTTCATGATTTTGAATCTATTAGTATTGTTTTCTTTCAATAAGAAGTGGAATCGAAATACCAGTAACGATATGGACCGAACAAGCAAAACAATTTGAAGAAAAATATTGTGGCATTAAAAGCGATAACATTGTCTTAATTAAGATAAGTGTTTTGATTAAGATGTATGTAAATAGTATTTTTTCCCCTTACAATTTGCTAGATATTTTTGGACAAATGCAGTTTATTAATTAAATAAATCTACCAAACTAATTTTGTATTGTATTCAACAGTTTGTTCAACGACTAAAAGCCGCCGGTCTAAAAAATTCAGCATTCAATTAATGATATTTGGGAATTTTTCTCATATTCTAAACTTCATGTACTACAACTATTTTTTAATTCTTACATGAAGTTTTTATTCAAAACCAAACCCGTGCAACGCAAGGGTCCTTCATCTAGTATATATATATATTATGAAACTGTTAATAAATTTGCTTCCAGTTGTGAGACCGGTGTCGGTATCATAAAAAAAAAAACATTGTTTGCAAAATGGAGAATAATCAAAATATATATATATATATATATATATATATAAACCTAAGATTAAAAAAATGGTAATATTACAAACCGTAAAAACATGATGAAAAGACAATGAAGTCGGCTCTAGTTAACCATATTTTTGTCAAATATGCTCAACCAAATCTTCTTTCAATTGTCGATGCGTTCTTTCTCCACGAAGTCGAGCTCGATTAAACCACAAACTCAAACCCTACCCCTTAAAATTGATACCCTACTTTGGAAATAGTTAACCCAAATCCAAAAATTTTAATTACAAATCTACTGAAAATCAATTTTTGTATATGTGGTATTTTTAGAACTATTGAAAAATGGTATTTTTGAAAATTTTTAAAAAATGGTGGCATATTAGGAAATTCCTCTATATGTAAAAACATAAAAAAAATTTTAAAATGTAATATTAAAAAAAAAAAACCAACCAACCAAATCGTGGCACATCACCCCCTGATACCGTATCATCCAGATCAGTTGGATGATACGTATCACGACCAAACCCGCGTACACGCGGGTTTGAAGTTAGAAAAAACCAAAAATATCACCTGAAATTTTAAAAAATCCGCAAAAGGATCAATATTTTAAAAGAGACATTTACAAAAATGCCACTTTTACCATACCACTTTTCAAATATGCGACTCTTGTATTATTTTCTTACCACCATGCCATTTAAAAATATGTTTAAAAATTTTATATCTCAAAATTTTCAATTTAAAAAAATGTTTTTATCCCTCACAAACCTTAAAACCAAAAAACTAAACCCTAATATAACATAGTTAACCCAAACATAAATAATTTAAAAATTGGAAAAAAGTGATAGTGACATTTTTGAAAAGTGTCATGTCAAAAGTGGCATATCTTGAAATTTCTCTTAAAAGTTAGAACCTTATAAGCGAAATGTAACCATAACAAAATGAGTGACATGAATAAGTAAGATATAATCAAATTCATGGCAAAGAGTATTACCAAAGTTCTTATCAAGGTCTTCGTGAATAAGAGCTAATGGAACTTTCAACATATGCTTAACTATAGGTCTTTGTCTTTGAAGACAGTCTGCCTTTAGCCTTTTAGTAGACAGAGTAACATACTTCTTAGGAGGAAAAGCTCCACCGATATGGAGCTTTGGTCATGTCTCAAACAAAAGATTTGTTTCTTTCTGGTAGAAAAAAAAAAAATCTAATAAGAAACCAGCAAAAAAGTGATACATTGAGATGACTAAACAATGCTAGTGCTTAAGGCTAGTGGTTGGAGAAGGTGAGATTTAAATGGGCTGAATCAAATTAAGGACTAAACAAATAAAGAAAGAACTTAAGGCAAATCCAATGAATAGTGCAAACTTTAGAAACTAACAAAGGGAGACACGATATTAAGAAATATTTTACACCTAAAATGGGAATGCATTTCAACATAGAAATGGCATTGACTACCAAACTTCAAAGACATTACACCATCTAACTAAGAAATACTACTTATTTGCTTATATAAAAATAAAAGATCATATATCATTTTTTGGGATTAATATATACGTTCAAGGGGTCAATCATTGAGAACCAAACATGATAATCCAAACTCTTGCCAAAAAAGAAAGAGAGATGAATGGAGAGATCAAACAAGGATATCTTCCCATGAAAGTTTGCCTTAGTTTTTCGTGCAAGGTTCTATCACACATCCATGGTTAGAACTCAACAATACCCTTCAAACTAAGCCATGTCATGCAGTGAACTTTTGTCAGAATAGAACTTCATATTGATTACTTGTCATTCCAAGAAAGATGGTTACCTAGACCTTCTGGAGTTCATTGCGATGAACACATGCGTGAAAACCGTAAACAAAATTCAACTCATTTTTTGAGTGATGAAAAACATGAAAACCTGAGAAACCCAAAGTAAACATGAAAGTGCATGCAAAACAAAAATCAACTTTTGAATTATGGGGAAGAAAACTAAGTAGTATAAATCTCGATGTACATTGACCGGAAAAAAAAATGAACTTAATATATCACTCAGATTACGTTTTTAAAAATACCTAATGCAACAACACATGAGCCACTCATTTTCATGTCCATTTGAGAAGCTCTTCACTCTTTTCCCCATTGACACTTCCTCTTCGTTTTGTTGTTTTTATTACTGTTAATAGTAATAAAACAAACGATACTATCTCTGTGATGGTGTGTGACTGTGTGTAATATGCAAAACCTAAAGAACGTAAAACGAAAAACAAATAAAATTAGCAACTCATACATAAATATAATAAGATTCAGAAAACAAATTAAAAGAATTAAATATAATAGACCTCGTTAATCTAAGAACCAATACGGAGAAAACCCTACAAAACTTATATAAACACAAACCATATCATTGACAAAGAAATAACCGATAAAAAAATATAAATCATACTTTGAAGCAAAATAAAATTAAAATCAAAAAGAGGAAGCTAACGATCAACTATAACAAATATTTGATCAAACGATCAATGCAAAGTCAATATATACTAATAAACAAAACTCTAAAAAAGAAGAAAACATAAAAGTTACCTCTTACTCGTACGTTACCTTTTCGGTTTTTCAAAAAAATCCTACCGCTTCATTATAGATGAAAGGATCTACACAAGAAGATTTAAAATCAGCACGTAAATTTACATATATTTAACAAACTATAACATATAGGAAAAAACAACATACCTGATACCATGTTGAATCTGAAAAAACAAAACGAAAAACATAGAAGAAAAGAGTGTTAAACTCCGTCATGTGAATAATATCCACCAAAATCAAAATATATGTTTGTTTGGTTCATGCTCATTGTCTCCTGCACATAGAAGAAAAAAAAATCAATTAATTACCAATTCATAGACTTATAATTAACAATCCATAACACATAGTTATCAACTCAAGGTGCCTATCAAAATTAGTAATTTTAAAATCCAATCCCTAAATTGTGAATACCCATGTAACACCATAACTTAGAGAAAAAGAAAAAGAACTTATCTCTCCAAGCTTCAACAATGGCAGAGGAGAGAGGATATAGGAACAAGAAATCTGTTGAGAAAGGCAGAGGCAACGCCGGCAAGCTCACAATAGCACTTGATGTCATGTTGAGGAATGATCACGATTACAGACTCGCGTCAATGTCGACTAAACATAATTGTTGGCAGTTATTTTTTTTTGTTTTTCTAAATTAATTTGTTTTTAATAAATTTGATTAAGGTTTTTCTTTTTTTCAATTAAATTTATTATCAGATGGTACAATACTTAAGCCCATAAGGCCCATACGTAATTTACAGACATTACAGCAAAAACACGTGTAAGCTTATAAGCTCATCTTCAAAGATGTGGCAGCAACCTCCTCCGGCGAAGGATCACCGTTCATCACCGCCTAGAAGCCTCTTCCAATCTACAAGCACTTGCACCACCTGATAATTTTTAAAGCCCCTTTCACCAAATCGATGCAACTTGATCAGAAAATTGTAAATCACCGAGGAGAATAATCAGGGAAGTTTCGGAACAATCGGAGGAAGACCCTTTGTCGGACCGCCTTCTATAGGAAGACGCCAACACGTGCTGAATCAATTCCAAATTGGCCAAAAAATCCATAAACACCATCTTTCTTTCGATCGAAGATAGTGAACTCTTAGACTAAACAACCTATCAAAGATGAAAAGATTTACTCTCCTAGAAAGAAATCTGGGCAATCAGTGAAAGAAGATTTCCAAGCAAGTGCTAATCGGGATCTAAGATAATCGTGAAAGGGCTTAAACTATAAACAAAATCCGAAATTAATCGGACAAGAGATCCGAACAAAATCGGAATATATAAATCCGGTCAAGCCGGAAATCGAAATCCGAAAGATCGAAAAAAACTATGCACATATATACACGCCACGACGCCCGCGACCCGAAGCTTATTTTCTTTCCTTTCTAGCGAGAAGTCAGATAAAATTTAGATAAAGAGGCATAAATTTGATTGAGGATAAAACCTATATATCACAAGACTGAATCTGATTAAATTTAAAAAATGGCACCAAGATTAATAAATGGTTCACAAGATCAATTTTTTGTAGTTAGTGGCATTTTGAGCCTCACGCCCAACTAGAGAACCTGTAATGTGTGTTGACTGTTGGGTTAAATAGAGTTAAATTCTTTTAGAAAACTATATTTTACACCCACGCTATGCGTGGGTTTTGTTTATCAAAGAGATTAATATGTATTTTGGTTTGCTGATTTTTAAATTAGCTAAACTTTGACATAAATGAATAAAAATATATCATGGTAAGAAAGTGAAGCATTCGTAAAAAATAAGTTATTAGTTGTATATATATAAGTACTAATGTTTAGATATGGTTGTAGCATATCCTTGAACAAAACCAATCAATAGACTTTTTATAACGATGGAATTACGAAGAAATATAGAAATAAGATTTTTAGACATTTTGACTTTACGTTTGGAAGAAACTAATCTATACGTTCAAATCCGATTACAGTAGCTAAAGCAGAATAAGAGTAAAAAACCAAAACCCATCGTAAACCGAGAGATGGTTCATGGCACTTCCTCAAATATTGGCTTCTATTCATTTGGTGATGAAAACGATAACTCCATCACCATTCACCAACGCCACGCCGTCGAGGTCATCAAAGCCCACCTCCTTCATCAATGTCACTGTCTCCGCGTCTCTGTTCATTCAACATCTTTTCTTCTCCACATTGAAGGAGAGAATGACATGAATAGTATGGCAACCGAATCCGAAGCCACGACTATATCCACGCTTGTAACATCCAAATATCTCCAATCGATTAATAAAGGCTCATCGTTGTTGCCATTTACTCTAAAAATGAATATACCATACACGTTAGCATAAAAAACATATTTTTAAAGATTCGAACCAAGTAAAAACTCGAGAACATAAACAACTAAGCATGCGACATACATTGTTCTCTTCGCATCAACAATAAGAGTATTGAACTATCTCAAAGAGATGGCTTAAAGTCATTTGGTTTACTTTTTCAAGTTCACTCTCAACGGTTTTGCAATTCTTTCTTCTACTCAAAGGTTAAGTTAAGATCCAGCCTGCACAATTGTTCAAATAAAAGTAAAAATAACTGGTGAGTTAGCTAGTAATCATTAGGTAAACAAAAACCATCAAAGACATATTTGAATATGATTCCTCGTGTGGCTCATTTTGTAAAAAGTATCTTGAGTCTTACGTATCGATATTGAACTTTGTTTTGCTTTTACGGACAATCTGAAATATAATCAAAACAAACCTATATTGATCCTTGAAAAATAATCAAAAGAGTTAGTATTGACCAACTAATAATCTGATCGGGATAGTAGATCTCTTGTGAAAGAAAAAATAAATTGTTTGAGTAAGTATCTGAAACTATCCCAGTGATTTTTCAATTGCTAAACTCCGAAGACATAGAAAACGATATCATAATCAGAGATACTATAAACGAAACTATTAAAATATACAAAAGAGAAAATTTCACAAACACAATTGTTAGAATAACAAATCTTTTGATCAAGACATGAACTATATAGTTCTTTAGCTCATGTGATGGTGGTGATAGTTTTTAATTCGAAGCAATCTTCATAATCGCTTACATATATTCTTCACCAACCAAAAAATACTTTATAATCGTTTACACAATCATGAAATACTTCTTAAACTCTTTTTTTAGAATTTCACGGTGAATGTTGACCGCATCTCAATTTCAGATCACTACCCTCTTTTTGATTGCAACAATTTCGTTATTAGTTTGATTCAAACTATTGTGGTTACCGGAAACTGATTTTTTGCACGGTACATTTCTTTTTCTTAGATTTCATGGCTTCCCCACAGGCATCTCACTTTCCATCTCGTGACCGTACTCGTCGTTTTGTTGTCGTTGTTCGTCTTCCTTCCCAACGGTTTGACATAGTCATTGATGGAGTCGAAGATCATAGACATGTTTTGAAGCCACTGATTATCTTATGTAAATGAAAAAAACATAAGAACAATATTAATTTCAATGAAAACAAACGGAAAGAATTATTAAAGTCTATATAGTTCATTCAAAAGCAACACAAAATGAAATAATAAAAAGTTAATACGAATTAAAGAAGGGAAGAACATGAACTTAGTGGGAGAACATGAAACAATAAACACACTAACACAAAACAAATAAAAAAAAGGAGAATAATATTAGAATGTTTACAAAATAATCGATGAAGAAAACCTATCTGATTATTCTAGAGTATCAATTTCTAGCTTAAATAAATAAAATAAAACTCACCCATGAAATCATCAGGATCATGATGGTGCTGCAAAAAAAGAAAGAAACCAACAAAAGATAGCGTAACTAAACCCATAAAGCTCACATATACATAATTTATGTATCAGATAGCATGACGAAGCTGCACACACATAAACAATAACATGTACATGAAACCAATCAAGAAAATAAGTAAAGTCTTTAAAAATATAATTGAAATCATGATTAGTAAACATCAAACAGTAAAATATTTAAACCCTTAAAAAAAATACATGGCTAGCAAAGCATCAGAAGATTTACCTCGATCGAAAAGGGTTTTGGTAGAAAAAATTCGAAAGGGATGAGCTTAATTACTTGTACAATCACATATGTGTTTTCATGCAGCGTCATATTGAGTTGAACACCAAAAGTATATATTTCAACGTTCGGTTGAAAACAACAGATGAAGAGAAAACTAATGTAGTAAACAATTAAAAGGTAAGTACAAAGAGATGACATATATAGACTCCGAATGAATAACAAATATAGGAGTTTTCATCTCTTAAGTCTTAAACATTGATGATATAACAAAGCAACTCAAGGACAGATCTAAAATAGTTTAAACGAATATTCATGTTAGATAAAAAAATAAAGGATCTATATATAATCAAAAGACATAAATAACACAAACCTCTTAACATTAAAACCAAAAAAAAAAATACTCAAACCTCTTTTATGAGAAAAAACTTATGTATTTGACAATTTCGTTTTTAGTAAATTGATTTTTCTTGTTTTGAACAATCGGTTAATTTTCTATGCCTCTGAATCTTATTGTGGGAAAGATAGAATTTCGTGTCGTTGGCACAAAATCATCTCGAAAGCATTCGATCTAAACTCAGATTTTTTCTATCTTGTTAATTTTTTCTCCACCACTATGAATATAATGCGTCATTATTTATCATCACCATTATCATTGTTCTATCCGGCACTACCACCATCGTCACCACCACCACCACAGTCATTGTACCGTCACCACCACCATCGTAACCACCGCTGTAACCACCATACCATCACATCAACACTACAACCACAACTATCACTACCATCACCACCACCACTACTATGTTGTCACCTTCACCATCACCACCGCCAGTAATGCCGTCACCACCACCACCATCACGACCACCGCTGCAACCACCATGTCGTCACATCAATACTACAACCACCATAAATGCTCGTTTTATACTATTTTATTTATGTATTATATTTTAGGTACACAAACACTTCACTATTTTAAAACTACAATACAATAGAAAACCATTAATAACATATATAGTATAGTAACTATAAACTCCAATAACGTATTACAATAATAATATACATTTGAAACACTAAACAATCTATACTATATAAAAGCAATTAAGGAGCCCTAATCTGTTGAAAAGTAGACATAGATTATTATGTTTATACACCTAAATATAAACCAATAAGAAACTATCAAAGATTGAATCATAAATCCGGTAAACAGGAAGTCCATTCAGTATAAATAGAAATAATTTATAAATCGGAAGAAGGGATCACCTCTGTTCATGTATCAAGATGAACATGTTGCAAGAAAAGGAATGCAGAGATCATTACGATTAACTTGTTGTTGCAAGAAAACGAAAGAAGAAAAAGATTAGGATTAATGAAAAATTCATAAACAACAAAAAGGAGAAAGAAGTAAGTGAATAAACCCTAATACTCACATATACAAAAAATCGATGTCATCTAAGGTTTCACACGAAATATGGGCTATAATTAAAAAACTAATTAAATATGAATTAGAAAAAGTTAATTATCACAATTGGTAGTTTTAAATATTGGAAAACTAACTATTAAAAATAAAAAAATATAAATTCTTATCAAAACTAAAAGAAAATTACCTTAATTCAAATTGCTTATGTGGACTAATTTTCTTACTTTTTTAGTTGCATGTGAACTTCAGTTTTGACTTCGATGAAACCACTTCGTATGTCATCAAGTTTACTATTGTTAAAATTTGTATGGCTGATAAGGATAATTTTTCCAGTAGCATCTAGGAAAAGCACGATTGATGATATTATAATAATAAATATTAGCAAAATCTTTACGACGGTATGTAAAATACTTATCAGTTCATGTTGACTGCTTCTTCAAATTCTGCAGAGAAACCGATTCTAAACTATTCCCTTTCAATTAAGTGGTCATAGTCGACCACTTCATCTAATTTTATTAGCTTGGTGAATTGGATTAAAAACTTGTGAGAAGACAACCTATAGTTTATTTTATTGTAAATAATCAAGATTTTTTTTATTTTGTAGATTTCGCCGGATTTAAGTTTTCTATCACAGCAACCGATTCGGTTTGCCATAATGAATGTGTGGATCAGGGTTGACTGCATGAAAGACATTATCCAAAAAAAAAAATTAAGAAACAGATGACTTAGACCAACATAAGAACTCAAAGGTATAAACCCCATATATATAAAATAATAATTAAAAAATTAAAATAGATCAACCGATATAGTTAGGAATAGATGACAAACATGGGAGAGTTTTAAGACATGAAAAAACATAATAAAATGTTAAAACAATTAAGTGTATGTAGATCATAATCGAGAATACATGGACGTTTAATAAGCTTGAACAACGAACCTTTAAAAATTAAACTCAAACGAATAATATGTAAACTAACTCAACCAGTTTTGAAATACGAACAGAACGAACAACTAATAAACAGAATCATCATTACCAAGTTGAAGAATAAGAAGGAATAAAAAATTCTATCAAAAAGATTAATCATGCTAACTAAAATATATATGGGTAGATATAAATTAGAGTTTACTAATTAAAGAACATGGGCGATTTTTATTGACAAACAAACGTAACCCAACATATATTTTAAGAATTTAATTTTTTATTACCTTTTCATAGATGAGCAGCAATTCGAGACCTATAAGTAAGCTATACCTTTTTTTTAGCTCTACACACCTCCCAAAAGTGGATCCTGAAAACTATTTCTTTATTAAAAAAATTTCAACAAAAACCAGACTAATTAAAACATGAAAAATAAAAACCAACAAAAACTTATAAAGCATATCTTGATCATGGAAAAAAACCCTACAAATAATTAAAACTATAAGAGAATGTATTAACAAAGGAACTAAACGTATGGATCATATCAAGTGGTTATTGATATAGTCACAGATCTCTAATTCAAATTGACTTGAGAGAAAAGAGATTTGGAAAGGAAATTGACTAAAATCTCAGGGAAGAGATGATAAAAATAGTAAACTATAAACGACAATAACATGAGATCAGTAGTAAAAAAAACTGACAATGTATACATGAACAAAAATAACCAATGAACAAAACAATCTTATGTGTGAATAGCAATAAGATCTGCAAGACAATAAACTAAAATATATATTATATTATTTTGGTATGATCGGATTGTGGTTTTTACCTTAGCATACATCTGCTTATCTCCAATTCCTTCACTTAAAAACTTTTCTGATCCAAGACCCCAGTAAAGACAGTTTGCTTATTACAAAAACCAATAAAAAGAAATATAATTGTATACAATCAAAACACTGCAAAATAATAAAACATTATGAAGAAAACACAATTATAATCTGGAATGACGGATGATAAGCATCTTGAATCAGAGAAACAATAGTAAAAAAGCAATTACAAAGAATAATATTATAAGAAATATGAATTACAAAAAAAAAAAATATCATAAACTACGAATTGAAGCTTGTGGATGCATATACTAATGTGGGGGTCGAGACCTTAACTCAGAGACCATAGAAATTTGATTATGTGAGTTTTCGAATCCAACTGCAAAATTCATCATCGAACGAAAGATGACAAAGAGAAACAAACCAAGTCGTCTAAAACTCCGATCAAATTGAACAAAAAAGTTAGACGGAGAAAAAGATGTAATCAAAGGTTTGAGGAAACGTACCATAATGCCAAATCAAAGAAATCACTTGATTTTATACCATGATGCCTTATCGTAGGTTTTATACTTTTTTTAAGAAATCATATATCGTATTTTTTTCATCTATGTTTCGTATTGTTTCTTTTATTTGTATTGTTTGCTTCATGATGCCTAATAATTTTCTCCCATTATATATATATAGACAGCCAAGAAAAGTTAAACTTTCCAATTCGTAATACCAATATACATAGGTTATTTTTAATAAAAATATTTGTGGAAAATTAAAAAGGAAAAAGCTTTTATCAACAACTAAAAAAAATTACCTTAATTCAAATTTCTTACGTGGACCAATCGGATCGCGTTTCTAAAATCTTATGTGGACGTCTTTAGAGCGCTATAACATCAACTTTTATATAGTATAGATTATGAAGTGACAAAAAACGCAAGGAATTTATAGAGCTAACTACCACATTGACGTCTGACCTAGTCTCCACCATTTTGGTACCTTCTTTTTTTTTTGAGATAATTACTCAAATGACTTCCAAAAGTTGACTAATTACTCAAATGACTCTCCAAAGATGGGGAAGTAGGAAAAGTCTTTTAAACCTTGAAGTAATTTTATAATTACAGAAATGCCATTACAAAAAAAAAAAATTAGGGTTTCAAAAAAAAAAACAAAACCAAAAATCTCTTTCCTCTTTTCTCTTCACGTGACTTCTCTCCTCTTCGAAACCGCGACTTCTCCGGCGACCGCGACTTCTCCGGCGATCTTCCTCGTCTTCTCCGGCGACTCCAACGGTAAGTTTCCGGATTCTCTTAACTTCTCTTTTCTTCCTTTCTCTTTTCTTCCATTTGTCTTGTTCGATTCACGGGTGTGTTCGTGTTCGATTTCCGGGTTTGTTCGTGTTTGATTTCTGGGTTTGTTCATGTTCTTGTGCACTTTTAGAAAGTTTCGGTGCATTCTACAACATGTAATTAACAAATTCCGGTTTCTTTTCGGTGGTAGAGAGAGTTTTGTAAAAATCTTTGATGGTAGATTTATTTTTCTTTGATGGTAGATTTATTTTTATTTGACGGTAGATTTGTTTTTCTTTGATGGTAGATTTGTTCTTGTTCGATTTCCGGGTTTATTGGTGTTCGATTTTCGGGTTTGTTCTTGTTCTTGTGCACTTTTAGAAAGTTTCGGTGCATTCTACAACATGTAATTGACAATTCCGGTTTCGTATCGGTGGTAGAGAGAGTTTTGTAAAAATCTTTGGTGGTAGATTTATTTTTCTTTGATGGTAGATTTGTTTTTCTTTGATGGTAGATTTATTTTTCTTTGATGGTAGATTTATTTTTCTTTGATGGCAGATTTATTTTCCTTTGATTCCGGTGACGCCGCGAAGACAAAAGCGTGCTCCGACGACCGATTCCGGCGGTAATTGCCGGAGAAGATGAAGCAAAAAAGACAAAACCCGGTAATTACAGTAACATGTAATTACAATTCCGTCTTCATGTTCTTGATGGTAGGTTTCGATTCGATTTATGGGTTCTTGTTCTTGATGGTAGATTTATTTTTCTTTGATAGTAGATTTATTCTCTGTCAATGGTATGGTAGTTTTTCTTTGATGGTAGTTTTATTTTTCTTTGATGGTAGATTTATTCCCTGTTCAATGGTATGGTAGATTTATTTTTCTTTGATGGTAGATTTATTTTTCTTTGATGGCAGATTTATTTTCCTTTGATTCCGGTGATGCCGCGAAGACAAAAGCGAGCTCCGACGACCGATTCCGGCGGTAATTGCCGGAGAAGATGAAGCAAAAAAGACAAAACCCGGTAATTACAATAACATGTAATTACAATTCCGTCTTCATGTTCTTGATGGTAGGTTTCGATTCGATTTATGGGTTCTTGTTCTCGATGGTAGATTTATTTTTCTTTGATGGTAGATTTATTCTCTGTCAATGGTATGGTAGTTTTTCTTTGATGGTAGATTTATTTTTCTTTGATGGTAGATTTGTTTTTCTTTGATGGTAGATTTATTTTTCTTTGATGGTAGATTTATTTTTCTTTGATGGCAGATTTATTTTCCTTTGATTCCGGTGACGCCGCGAAGACAAAAGCGTGCTCCGACGACCGATTCCGGCGGTAATTGCCGGAGAAGATGAAGCAAAAAAGACAAAACCCGGTAATTACAGTAACAT
The DNA here is from genome assembly GCA_963576765.1 of Draba incana. Taxonomy (NCBI): domain Eukaryota; kingdom Viridiplantae; phylum Streptophyta; class Magnoliopsida; order Brassicales; family Brassicaceae; genus Draba; species Draba incana. The sequence goes on from OY755216.1 coordinate 6,129,967, forward strand.
GTAATTACAATTCCGTCTTCATGTTCTTGATGGTAGGTTTCGATTCGATTTATGGGTTCTTGTTCTTGATGGTAGATTTATTTTTCTTTGATAGTAGATTTATTCTCTGTCAATGGTATGGTAGTTTTTCTTTGATGGTAGTTTTATTTTTCTTTGATGGTAGATTTATTCTCTGTTCAATGGTATGGTAGATTTATTTTTCTTTGATGGTAGATTTATTTTTCTTTGATGGCAGATTTATTTTCTTTTGATTCCGGTGATGCCGCGAAGACAAAAGCGAGCTCCGACGACCGATTCCGGCGGTAATTGCCGGAGAAGATGAAGCAAAAAAGACAAAACCCGGTAATTACAATAACATGTAATTACAATTCCGTCTTCATGTTCTTGATGGTAGGTTTCGATTCGATTTATGGGTTCTTGTTCTCGATGGTAGATTTATTTTTCTTTGATGGTAGATTTATTCTCTGTCAATGGTATGGTAGTTTTTCTTTGATGGTAGATTTATTTTTCTTTGATGGTAGATTTATTCTCTGTTCAATGGTATGGTAGATTTATTTTTCTTTGATGGTAGATTTATTTTTCTTTGATGGTAGATTTATTCTGGTGGACATGGAGGCTTCAGAGGTGGTGGTGAAAGAGACAGAGGTCGTGAATCTGTCTTGTCATGGTAGATTTATTGTTCTGTAATGGTAGATTTATTTTATTTTCAATGGTATGATAGATTTATTTTTCTTTGATGGTAGATTTATTATAGTTTGATGGTAGATTTGTTTTCCTTTGCTGGTAGATTTATTCTATGTTCAATGTAATGAATTGACATAATTTATATACTCTAAAAATTTGCTCTTTATATAATTTGTTTCCAAATATCTTTAACATCAATTACCGTAACATTAAAACAGAAAACAAGTTAAAATTAAAAACAAAAAAGACATACATAATAATAATACACATATTTAAGCTTCACTAATGGTGCGATTATGATCATATTGATGACAATTAGAACACTCATATTCTTTCTTAGGCTGATACCGCTCCATCTCAGTCTCCAATGCACCTTTTATCCAAAGAAACTAAGTCATATAATAAGTTTACCACCACAGTGTTATTTGAATAACTTAAGTCAGAGAACAAGTCTACCACAATATTGCTGTTTGAAGAACCTAGGTCAGATAACAAGTCTACCATAACTTTGTTGTTTGAATAACCTAAGTTAGATAACAAGTCTACCACTACATTGTTGTTTAAAGAACCTAAGTTAGATAACAAGTCTACCACAACTATATGACAAACTTCGTCGTATAATAAGTCTATCAAAACTATATGACAAGCTTCGTTGGATAATAAGTCTACCATAACTATATGACTAGCTTCGTTGGATAACAAGTCTACCACAACTATATGACAAGCTTCGTCGGATAATAAGTCTACCATCATAATAAACAAGCTAATAAATCTACCGTAACGTTAAAAAAAAACAAATATGTCATCTGAAAAACAAATCTACCGTAACGTTGAAAAAGAAAACAAATCTACCATAACAACTATGTAATAAGTCTACCATAACAAGTCAAATAACCATCGTCGGATAATAAGTCTACCATCACAATCAACAAATCTACCGCAACGTTTAAAAAGTAAACAAATCTACCATCCGAAAAACAAATCTACCATCCGAAAAACAAATCTACCGTAACGTTAGAAAAGAAAACAAATCTACCGCTGGTTTTAGTACGGTGTGTCTAGTAAACTGAGAAAAGATTGTATAAGTCTACCGTCAAATACAATAAATCTACCACTCAAAACAACTCTACCACCATTATAACAAATCTACCGCTACATCAACTATAATAAATCTACCACTACATCAACAAGTCTACCAATCACGAAATTAAATCTACCACGCCAAATTAACTCTACCATCAAAGAAAATAAATCTACCACTCTACGGAAATAAGTCTACTGCTCCAAAATAAATCTACCATTGAAAACAATAAATCTACCATTCGGAAATAAATCTACCACTAAGTGGATACAATAAGTCTACCGCTCGTAAAAAAATCTACCGTTCAAAAAATAAGTCTACCGTTCAAAAAATAAGTCTACCGTTCATAAATAAATCTACCGTAACGGAACGGTAGACTTATTTTTTTAGGCGGGAACTTTTCCCGGCTAAAATTTCAGATTCATTAATGGCAGTCTCGTAAATACGTTTTTTTGTTATCAAAGAAATATGGGTAAAACGGTCCGAAATTCCAAAAAACGTAATTAAAACTTTTGAGAGTCATTTTAGTAAACTTCCAACTTTTGAAGGTTATTCTAGTAAACTTCCCTTTTTTTTTTTACTGCAACAAATCAAGTTAAAAAAGAAAAAGTTGGGAATCAGAAAAACAACGTCAAATATGTATTCTTTTCTTAAGTTTAGAAAATAAATTAGAAAGACTCAAATTTTGTGAACAAAAAAAAAAAAAAAAGACTCAAATTATCTACCGGCGATGGCGGTTGGAACGGAGAACGCGGTGGTGGATGAAGGTGGCGAGATACTGAAGCCACGTACGGATAAGAGAGAGTATGGGAGGATTGTTCTGAATAATTCTCTCCAAGTGTTGTTAATCACCGACCCAGAGACTGATAAGGTAAAGATCGATTTCACGTTTCTAATTCCATCGATGATTCGTAGTTAATTCGTCGTTGTTCGTGTTCTTAGTGTGCTGCTTCGATGAATGTTAGCGTCGGATCATTCTCTGACCCACAGGGATTACAAGGACTAGCTCATTTCCTTGGTACTTTCCGTTCTAATGCTTTTGATTTCAATTACTGAGCTGAGTTAACTTTGTTTTATAATCAATGTGGATTTTTGTGTTTATTGTTTTGTGGGGGAGAAGAGCATATGCTGTTTTATGCAAGTGAGAAATATCCAGTGGAAGATAGTTACTCCAAGTACATCACAGAGGTAATGTTCATAAATATCAATTATAATTTGGTGTTTTTTGCATTTGCTTTATTGGAATGATGTGTTTTGTATAGCATGGAGGGAGCACAAATGCTTATACATCTAGTGAAGATACAAACTACCATTTCGATATTAACACGGATTCTTTTGATGAGGCTTTGGATAGGTAGACTTGCCTTTGCTTACTAATCTTGTTTGATTTTTGACGTTTTTTGGATTCTTATGTTATTTGTCTAACCAGATTTGCGCAGTTCTTTATCAAACCACTCATGTCAGCTGATGCTACCATGAGGGAGATCAAGGCTGTTGACTCTGGTTAGCTTATTTTACTTTCTCAGATCGCTTTTCGTGTTGCAATTTGCTAACTGACAAATTGTAACAGAGAATCAACAAAACTTGTTGACTGATTCTTGGCGTATGGGCCAGGTATTTTCCCTGCTCTGGTTTTAATTGTATATCTATCCTTTTAGTTATTAGCACTGATCGATGCACTTTACTGATTATGAGGTCTCCTTTGAACTCGTAGTATTTGTATCTAAGCCCTGCATATTTGACAATCTACAAGTCTGTTGATGTATATAATTAGCATTTAACTTAAGTTTTCTCTTCCTTTTTTCCATTCACACAGTTACAAAAACATCTAAGTAGAGAAGACCATCCATATCACAAATTTAGCACAGGTTCATGTTCCACCTATTCTTAATTTGTGTCCTAATGAGATTTGGTGATGTGATGCATAAGAAAAAGTAGTGGTCCTTCCCTAATACTTTTTTCTCTAGCTAAGAGAGTTTTATTTTCTTTTTCTTTTTTTTTTTTGCTTAGGGAACATGGATACTATTCATGTACGACCCGAAGCACAAGGAATAGATACAAGGAGTGAACTTATCAAATTCTATGATGAACACTATTCTGCCAACATCATGCATCTAGTTGTTTATGGCAAGGGTGGGTTGTGGATCGGAAACACAATTTTTTTTACTTATTAGAAAACAAAGAGCCTCATGAATAACATCTATTTATATCTTTGCTCTGGATATCTTCAGAAAACCTTGATAAAACTCAATGTCTAGTGGAAGAGTTGTTTGGGGAAATTCGAAACACCAACAAGGGTATCCCTAGATTTCCTGGTCAGCCGTATACGCCAGACCATTTGCAGGTTTTTGTTCCTTTTTCAAGCTTTAGGATTAATGGGAGAAGAAGATGAATACATGCTAGAATGTTTCTAAGGTGGTATCTTCGGTGCTTATGTTTTTACATTGGTTTTAGGTTCTTGTGAAGGCTGTTCCTATAATGCAAGGTCACAAGCTTAATGTTTCATGGCCTGTAACTCCTAGCATCCATCATTATGAAGAGGCACCATGCAGATATCTTTCTGAGCTGATTGGTCATGAAGGCGAAGGAAGTTTGTTTCATGCCTTGAAAATCTTGGGTAGGTTTTCTTTAGGGACATATTAATAAACGATTTAGCAGATTCTACCTGAAAGAGGTAATTAATTAAAAAGCAATTGTAGTCTTCAGCTCTCTAACTGTGGTTTTCAAATTTATAAAAAAACTTATGGTGCCATAACTATTTTTGATTGAGAGTAATATGGGAGAAATGATCTTTAGTCTCTAAAAAGTTTCATTCTAGATTTTATATCTGTCTTGCCTAATTTTTCCTAATGCACAGGTTGGGGAACAGGACTATATGCAGGCGAAGGAGACTGGAGTATGGAGTATTCTTTTTTTAATATTTCGATTGATCTTACTGACATTGGCCATGGTGGGTTTATGTATTCTTCCTTGTTTTGTTTTGATATTCTACAGAAGCTCGGAACAATCTTTCTTATGTTGAATATATACTATCGATGTTATTGATGTGCTTGATGTTTAGTCAGTATTTGATGATTTTTGGATTTCGTTTGTTTTTGTTGTTTGCTTGGTATACAGAGCATATGCGAGATATATTAGGGTTGTTGTTCAAACATACTAAGCTTTTACAAAAGCGTGGTGTTTCCCATTGGATTTTTGACGAGGTATTGGTATTATTAAGTTGTACGATTTATGTTTCTACCTTTTATGTTGTTGTCTACCTTTAATCTTGTAGTATTCCGTTGTTGATTCAGTGTCTTTAATGAGCTTGATACATCTTTTACTGTTGTTGAAGCTTTCGGAAGCAGAATTTCATTATCAAGCCAAAATAGACCCAATTGATTATGTCGTGGAAGTTTCATCAAACATGACGGTAATAGTATTTTTCAGCTGTTTAGTCAACTTCTCATATGTTTGCTATCATTTATGAGACTGATCACTCATGTGAAGTATTATCTTTGTGATTGAACTTCACATTTCGTGGCTAAGCATTTCACTTGATTATTCTTTTTATTTATCGTGTTCTTTCGCAAATATGCTTCAGGTATACCCAACCAAGCATTGGCTGGTTGGATCATCACTGCCTTCGAAATTTAATGCAGCTATTCTGCAAAAGGTTCTTGATGAGCTCTCTCCCAATAATGTTCGGTAAGTCTATGTTCCTGGAATGCATCACTTTGCAAAAGAAATCAGTGACCTAGTGTATTTTTTGCCTTACGTCGTGTCGCAGACTCAAATACCATTATTTGTAGAATCTTGTGGGAATCAAATAAATTTGAAGGGAAAACTGACTAGGTTGAGCCATGGTATAACACTGCTTTTTCTCTTGAGAATATAACCAAATTCACCATTGAGGTTGGCTTTTGATATACTAATTTCTTGAAGATCCCATTATAGTTCATGTTTATTTTCCTCTGGTTGAATCAATATTTTTCCTATTGAGGAAGTTCTATTTTGGTTTTTGATTAACAATTACAGGAGTGGATGCAGTCTGCTCCTGGTGTAAATTTGCATCTACCAACGCCTAACGTATTTACATCACCTTAGTTACCAACGCCCTACGGATTTTTCATTAAAGGATGTTAAAGATAAGGTTCATTTACATCACCTTAGTTACAATTTATATAATCTCTTGAAGTTTTAATGTATGAAATGTCACGTAATCAAGTTATGGAACAGGGTCTTTTTCCAGTTTTGTTGAGAAAAACATCATTCTCTAGATTGTGGTATAAGCCTGATACAAAGTTCTTCAAACCGAAGGCATGTGTTATGATGGATTTCAACTGCCCCCTTGCAGTTAGCTCTCCCGACGCTGCTGTTCTGTCCAATATATTTGTATGGTTGCTGGTGGACTACTTAAACGAATATGGTAAGATTTGATATATAAACCTCTTAACTATTAATCAAGAGAAGTAGAGAACTCTATGCTTAGTGTATGTGGAACCAAGCTTTAGAAAGGCAAGGTGTATTTACAAGTAAGGTCAACTGAATTTGATCAATATTTAGACTGCTCCATGTGTTAGTTCTGCTGGGGAGTTCCTTGTAGTTTTCTTCAAATCCCATAATATTTATACAATTTCAGTACTCATTTTGATTATCGAGATGACGAATATGCTGCTGCATCTCTTATGTTTCCTTATATTTTAGCTCTAATCAATGTTTACTTATGTGTTTCAGCTTATTATGCTCAGACTGCTGGTCTTGGCTATGAATTAAATCTTTCGGGTAATGGTTTTGAGGTGGGTTTGTACAAGGTGTTGACGTTTCCTTGTGTATTTTGTTCAAAGAATTTCATGTTCGACTAAAGTGTTTCTCATTTCCAGCTCTCTCTTGTTGGCTTTAATCACAAATTAAGGGTCTTGCTAAAAGCTATCATTCAAAAGATAGCAAAATTCGAAGTTAAACCTGATAGGTTTTCAGTTATCAAGGTAACCTTATTATTATATCTTTTTAAGCCTTTGATACCAAATTTATTGAATCCATGTTTTTCTGCTTATAACAGGAAACGGTCACAAAGGCATACCAAAATTACAAATTCCAACAACCATATGAACAAGCAATGTATTACTGCTCACTTGTATTACAAGATCGCTCTTGGCCTTGGACAGAAGAATTAGATGCTCTTTCTCATTTGGAAGCTGATGACTTGGCTAAGTTCGTACCAATGTTATTGTCACGGACATTTGTTGAGTGCTATATAGCAGGTATCAACATTCAAACTGTTGTATGATAGTCTCTCTAATCCTTTTGTGTTTTTTTATAGCCATTGTGGTTACTCATTTCAGGAAATGTTGAGAAGGATGAAGCAGAATCAATGGTCAAGCTTATTGAAGATGTTCTTTTTAACGGCCCAAAACCTATATGTCGTCCGTTGTTTCCTTCTCAGTTCGTAACAAATAGAGTTACACAGCTCGGAACTGGAATGAAATACTTCTACCACCAAGAAGGCTCAAACCCAAGTGATGAAAACTCTGCTCTAGTGCATTATATTCAGGTATAGTATCAACCAGTTTTTTGCATTTCTTGTAATGTAGACATTGGTTTTCCTGGTAAAGGAATTCGGTTTATCATGAACAGGTTCATCAAGATGATTTTGCCATGAATTGTAAACTTCAGCTTTTCGAACTAATCGCAAAGCAAGCCACTTTTCACCAGCTTAGAACGATCGAACAACTTGGTTACATCACTTCACTTTCTCAAAGGTACATAGGAATTTCTCTCATGTTTTTGAATATCCTTAAGTTATGTTTTTGATGCATAACCATTTTTCTGCAACACAGCAACGATTCCGGCATCTATGGTCTTCAGTTCATTATCCAGTCTTCAGTTAAGGTACCAAACTGTCTTGTCTCTCTTATCACTCGGACTTTGCATAGTTAATGCGTATCTCTTTTAATTGCCTTTGAGTTTATGATTAATAAGGTCCTGAACATATCGATTCGAGGGTTGAGTCACTACTCAAAGACCTCGAGAGTAAGCTTTACAATATGAGCGATGAAGAATTCAAGGTGAGAGATGACACAACCCAACCAAATATTATGGATGATATTTGCGTAGCTTGAGATAAACATTGTGGTACTAACTGACATGAATTTCTCCTCAGAGCAATGTAACAGCTTTGATAGACATGAAGCTTGAAAAACACAAGAACTTTTCAGAGGAATCACTGAGAGAGCTAAAGAAGGAAGAACTGATCGATTTTTTTGACGAATACATAAAGTTTGACACACCAAAAAAGAGATCGTTGAGTATTTGCGTTTATGGAAGCAAGCATTTGAAGGAAATGACATCTGATAAAGAGAAAGTTGTATCACCATTCATAGAAATCGAAGACATTGTCGGTTTCAGGAAATCTCAGCCACTTTACGGGTCGTTGAAAGGATTTAGCCAGCTAAAACTGTGAGGACGTCCCAACTCTTTGCAAGAGATAAACACAACACAAAACTGTACCAAAACTGTGAGGACACAAAACACAACACAAAACTGTGAGGACGTACCAAAACAATATTTGTATATATGTGAATCTGTATTCATATGATTGTTCGAAAACAGAGTTTTATCATCGAAAAACATAAGATGTGATCAGTTATTTATCTTGTTTGCAGCTTTTAAAGTCAAAAATCGTGGAATCAAGGAGTTTTCTAACATTTAGTGTATCATAAGAACAGAATCTCAAAATAATTTTGTTGGATTTATTATCAGTTGTTCAGAATATGATGCTAACAACTAGACAGCTAATAAGATATATCCCATCAACTCTATGAAATCATTGTAAGGTCCAGATTCGTCGGTGCTGTATGAGTTTGATCCAATTTTGATATGTTTTTGAGGATCCGACAATAACAAAACAAGTTGCAAAAATAATTTAGAAGATTTTGCTCAGATCAAGTTGCATAGGCAAGGAATTATTCCAAAGGCCAAAGAGGTATCTTCGTCAATAAATTAATATAGGGGTTAAACCCAAAGACGCAGCAACCTAAAACCGAACCGAGTCAAACACAACAGAACACAAAATTAATTAATTAAATTAATTTCTCATAGAACACAATTTGCCCCAGAAATTTATCAGAATCCAGAGATCTGCATTACAAATCTCCTCAAGAACAAAACTTTTTTGTCAAAAATAAGAAACACTAGAATAAAATAAAATAAAATCAAAACATCTCTTCATTACCAAGAATACATTTATTACTTTTCTCTTTTTTTTTTTTTTTTGTATTTTCGATGAATAAGAAATGAATCAAACAGCAGAAGAGAACAATAAGATCTCTCTAGCATCTTCATACCCTTGACCTTGTCCTTGAGTCGAAGCCTTAAGCCCACAATTAGCAGTTCCGGATCCTAAACCACCAACCAAACCGGTCGAATCTTGACCCGAACCGAAAACACCACCGCCGATAAAATCAGCGACGCCGTGATGTTGGTGGTGGTTGTCAGAAGGAGGATGGTAATAGAGACGAGCCGTGTGAGGACAGTGAGAATGAAACCTCGCAGCGATTCTCACACCAGCATCTAACAACTCTACGTATTTCCCCATTTTTGTTTGTTCTTGTTAAAGAACTTCTTCTCCTTCTTCCTTCCTCCTATACTTTGTGTTCTTCACCTTTTTTTTTTTTTTTCTCTCTCCTTAGAAGAGAGAGATGGGGACGACTTCGAGGTTTTGGAAGTCGCGTTGTTTATATAGGGGGCAGAAAAAGCGAATGACTTTATTTTGAGGGTTTTGTATAATTATACTTTACTTTTCTTGTAGTTTATTCTTTGTCTCCCTTGTTTCTTGTTTTATTTCGTTTTTGCCCCCTTAACTCCTTGTCGGACTCTACTAAATTGTGATCTTTTTATTCTTTACTTTAACTATCTCTTTATAGTCTTGCCATAAGTTAGTAATTATTGCTAGGATGAATTTGTTTCATAAATAAACCATAATTATGATTAACAATCTAACCAAAAATGGTTTGTGTGGAGCAATAATGATCACAAAATCAAGATGAATTGGTTGCTTGTTAAATTATAATTTTTGTATGGTTATTGCAGCCAATTCTCTTTTTATGGTTATTAGTATATTAATTAATATTTATCATATATTTAGTAATTAATATACCAATGTTTTCGGACTAAAATTTTTATTTGTAAAGTATGGGGTCGAAATTAGGAGAAGCTGAAAAAGCTGGATTTGGTTTAGCGTTTCTTGTCAGCTTCGTTTCCAGTTTGATTTGTTTTTCCTTTTTTTTCAAATTGAATTTAACGTTTCCTTTTTTATATTTTATACTAATAATTAATAGGAAATTAATGAAACCGCGTCACGGTGGGTCGTCACTATACCAAACACAGTCGCCGCGTATTTTTGACTGCGGCAATACCGCAAGATTTGCTTGAAAAATAAGCGTTTACTTTAAGCATCTCGATGGATGGACTAAATTATCTACTTTTTTGGACTTGTTTTTAAGACTTTAGGACTTTTTCTTTGATTGTAACGTATGGGTTTACTTTTTGGAAAAATTTAATCTTTTCAAATTTAATTTAACATAAAATGACATGTTTCATTATGAATCTGTTTCAAGTTTCAACACATTATTACAATTGTCAACTGATTCATATAGGTCAGATATGCTTTTCAATCAAAAAATTTAAACTAGTATATTTTCAATATATAAAGATTTGCTTTACTCCATTGTTATCATAAATTAAGAAAGATCTTAATTTTAATTAGTTTTTTTAATATATCTAAAATTATATATAAGAAAAATGGAATTATGTCCAAATCAGTGATTAGAATTTTTAATTTTTATATAAATCAAGACTTGTAGTCTTTTAGTGAGATTTAAACTTGTTGCAAAGTCACATTTACTAGAATAGTAAAATCTGGTATTTACCAGAGAAGTTATTAGATAGAGTCATTTATCATAGGTCAAGCATCAACCCACCGGCTCATAAGGAAAACCAAGTCATTAACACAATCAATCAAACCTTGGCTCTAATTATTTTAGTTATTTTTTCTAGGTATGTGTAACAGAGCCACTTCTTATATATCTAGCAGCATTTTAAACCATAATATATACTCCCTATATATATATTTATATCGCTAATCCGTATCAGGACCAAATTAAATTGTCTGTAACCAGAAGGTTGCAAAGGGATTTATTTAAGTATTACCTGCTTCCAGCAGTGTCTTAATTTGTCATGCAATCTACAAAAAAAATGAGACAAATGAACCTATGATCAATGCAAGTACTTTGTCCAAAATGCTTATGTAATTTTCAAATTTCAAACAATTTTTTCAATCCAATAATCTCAATGTCATAATGAGGATTAATATGAAAGTTTAATTTAATACCTTGTATATATAGGGATCAAGTCTTCCTCCTGTGCCAAACCTCTTCACTTCCTCCATTTTCAACAACCTGCATCAGGATTTTGGGTTCATAAGTTTGCAATGATCTGATCAGTACTCTAAGTCTATAAGTGTCTTGAAAATATATTGCTGTTCTAAGAAATGAGACCATATCCATGGATAAAACTTGTAACATTGTGTATGAGTGTTTGTGTAATGTAGCATACATTCTGAGAGCTTTGCTGGTGTCGGGGCTATCGCCGAGAATCTGACGGATTTGAACCTCGGAAGAAGAGACTGAAGAAAGAAACTCCAAGATGTCTTTTGCTCTACGGCGAATAGAACTCGACCTGCTTTCTTTCTTCTTCTTCTTCTTATCTTCAACTCTTAGCTTCTCATTACTCTCCTGATTTCTGAGTTTGATTCTGCTCTCAAGGCTCGAAACCTCGCTTGAACCAGTCGACAAGCACGAAGACTCATCTTTGGAATCAATGGAGCATGTGGAGGTAAGATCACACACAGAATCTATCATCAAATGTTTTGGCTTAGTATTGAAAGATCCCCAAATAACCTGAGAACGGCGTTTTCTCACTGTCTGCATAAACAAGACATTGTAAATAGGTATTTACCTCAGCCAGTTTTCATGCCTAATCAAACTTTTGTACTCCAAAGCATATAACAAATCGAATAGTCTCGATATCGAATTTCGAAATTTCAAATTCCAGAGATGATCCGTTTCTGGTAAGAGCTAGCGACTAGGATACCAAATTATCTCAAACAGAGAAAACCAACATGTAAAATCCAGAAGAAACTACTCAATCGAAATTTTCCACAAACAGAACAACTCTACATATCATTCGAAATTCAAAAATCCAGAACAAAATCAACCATATAAATTCCATAAGAAGCTAATCAACCTAATTTCTCAGTATTTCGAGTTCTTCAGAACAAATCCAGATCTAGAGAACAGTAATTCCGAAACAGAGACGCACCTTAAAATTCATGAGATGGAATGGATCTCCAGTATAATTGAATCCACCACGATCATTACTCTTCCCAAACGAACAATCGCTTGACAGATCCGAGCCACACGATTTCGATTCCGATCCGGTAAATCCCAACATCAAATTCGAATTCGAGCTTCCTTCGTCACACCACTTCTTCACATAGCTCGATTCCTCTACAGATTCCGACCTATGATCACCCAAACACGAATATCAGAAAACGATGAAGAATTCACAGATCTGAGCTATAACGATCTTCGTAAATTAAGCTCAGAAACTGAAACAGATTGGGTTTATGCGATTCGACCTTGTAGGTGAGAAGAACACTGGTCCATAAGAAAGGAGAAGAAGAGAAGAAGCAACAGTTCTCTCGATCGTAGAAGAAAACTCCACCATCTCCATGTTTTACTTCCGATTCAAGCTTTTCTCTGAGCTTCTTCTAATGGCGGGATGAATTTGATTTTACTCTCTCTCTCTACTTTCTCTCTCATTCACTCAAATTTGATGTACACGGTACACTCTCTCTTTTAATATACCAGCGAAACAGATATTTTGTTAAAAGCCCATTAAAGGCCCAATTATGACCCATTTATACTCGGTCTTCTTCTTCTTCCTCGCTTCGTCTTCATCAGAAACCTCAACGAAACTCAGCTTACTGCCATGTCCTCTTGCCTTCACTTTCTTCCTCTTTTCTCTTTCCATTTTCCATCTCAACAGCTTCTGTTAAGTTTCCTAGGCATCCAACTCAAAATCAATTGACAATGAGTGGAGAGACCCAAATCTCTTATATATCGTTCAAAGTTCTTACCCACTTCCGATATGGGACAATATTCCTCACACCCACCCCCCCCGGAGATAATGGCCCGTCTAGCCATTAATTTCGACAATATCTATGTCTAGGATTAGTTTCGGGTAAGATCAATCGGGCCTCTTTTGGACCGGATCGATTTCGGTTCGGGTAGGGGAGCGTGGGTTCTAGCTCTGATACCATGTTAAGTTTCCTAGACATTTAACTCAAAAACAATTGGCAATGAGTTGAGAGTCCCAAGTCCCTTATATATCGCTCAAAGTTCCTACCCACTTCCGATGTGGGACAATATTCCTCACACCCACATTTCTATTTTCCCGCCATAAACCATCTTATCTTCTTCGCGCTACACCAACTTCTGCAACAGTGGAAGTTACCGACGCCATTGATGTCGCACCTTCGAAGCTTATATCACAATCACATTCTCCGGAGTGGTGGATTAATTTTCTCCGGTCGAAAGTTCGATCGAATTTGCTCCGTGAAACGGTTTTTACTTACATTGAAATGATTGTTTTGGATATAAAACCGGATAATTTTGCGTTTCCTGCTTTGTTAAAAGCTGTAGTTGATCTTGGGGACTTGGATTTAGAGAAACAGGTTCATGCTCATTGATATATCATGGTTTTTACCCAGTTTTATACCATGATATATATCCGTTTTATAGAGTCTTTTGGTGTTTTGGAGTCTTTTGTGTTTTATATTAGGTACAAGGACGAATTGGACTCAATTGGTGTTTACTGGAGCATTTTGGAGCTTAACGGAATAAGCAGTCAAAGTGGCAAGTTCGGATTGAAGAATTCAGATCAGTGTCGAGCGACGAGGTTGTTGGTGTCGCTCGACACCAACATTTATCAAGCATCGAGCGACAGGATTAAGTGTGTCGCTCGACACGACCATCAGACCAGCCCAGATTCCAAGTTTTAAAAGATTTCCTTTTCGCGCCAAAAAGCCCAGATGTTTGCAATTGGGCCCATGACGTTTTTGTAACCTATATATATGTGTTTTCAGCCATTGTTTAGGTGATGCTTGATTTTACTTAGAGATTTTTATACTAGGGATTTATTATTCATTACTATGTCTGAGTAATTCCCTAGTTAGGTTTTAGGGATTTTTCAATGGTTTAATGAAGAGTTGTAGAGTTTGATTACTTATGGGATTTGCATCATTCATATTTTATATTCTTCACCTTGATTGCTTTGAATTCTGATTTAGGCCTGAATTAGATATCCTAGGTTGTTTAATAGATGAGACATCATTATTGAATTTCCTGAATTGAATCATAGGTGAGCAAAGATCTGATTCGCAACGACAGTTGGCTTTGGATATATGTGAACAAATCGAACCTGAATTTAAATGCTTGTTTAGATCAATTTGATTTCGCAACGACAGTTGGTTGTCTAGGGTTTAAATATAGATAGTATTTGCAACGACAGTTGATTTACTTTACAATAGTGTTTCGAGTTCTAGAATTTGCACTTCATCAATCCCAATAGTAATCTTATTCTGCAACTTGGATTTCTTCTTGCGGATTCTCTAAAGCTTAGCGTTTTTCTCTTATTGTTTTAAAGTCACTGCAATCATCCTGATTTACTATTTACTGCAATTTAAATATCATCTTTTCTGCTTAGCTTAGTCCGAACATTAAAATCTACTGCGCAATCTGATTCCCTGTGGGTTCGATAACCCTAAGTACTACTTTCGATCTCTTAATTTGAGAAAGTAGGACACTCATGTTTATAAATTTAGATACGGATTGGATTATGTAACTGTGGCTAATACGCTTGTGAATTTGTATAAAAAGTGTGGAGATTTCGGAGGTGTTTATAAGATGTTCGATAGAATTACCGAGAGAAACCAAGTCTCTTGGAATTCGATGATTTCTTCTTTGTGTAGTTTCGAGAAGTGGGAAATGGCGTTAGAGGCGTATCGGTGTATGTTGGATGAAAATGTTGAGTCTTGTTCGTTTACTTTGGTGAGTGTGGCTTTCGCTTGCTCGAATTTGCCTAACCGCGAGGGATTGATGTTAGGTAAGCAGGTTCATGCGTATAGTTTGAGAAAGGGTGAATTGAATTCGTTTATGATCAACACGTTGGTAGCTTTGTATGGTAAACTAGGGAAGTTTACATCTTCCAAGGTCTTACTTGGATCTTTTGAAGGCCGTGAATTGGTCACATGGAACACTGTGTTGAGCTCATTATGTCAGAACGAGCAGTTTCTTAAAGCGTTGGAGTATTTGCGAGAAATGGTGCTTGAAGGTGTTGAGCCAGATGGGTTCACTATTTCGAGTGTTCTTCCTGTTTGTTCACACTTGGAGATGCTTCGGACGGGTAAAGAAATTCATGCCTATGCGTTGAAAAACGGCTCTTTGGATGAGAATTCTTTTGTTGGTAGTGTTTTGGTTGATATGTATTGTAATTGCAAGCAAGTGTTGAGTGGTCGTCGAGTATTTAATGGAATGTTTGATAGAAAGATTGGTCTTTGGAATGCTATGATCACTGGGTATGCACAGAACGAGCATGACGAGGAAGCGTTGTCTCTGTTTATTGAAATGGAAGAAAATGATGGGCTTCTGGCTAACACAACCACAATGGCGAGTGTTGTCCCTGCTTGTGTTCGTTCTAATGCATTCTCCAGAAAAGAAGCTATCCATGGATTCGTCATGAAAAGAGGTCTAGATGGAGACAGGTTTGTGCAGAATGCACTGATGGATATGTATTCTAGGCTGGGAAAGATCGATATCGCCGAAATGATATTCAGTAAAATGGAAGATAGAGATTTAGTTACATGGAACACGATGATTACGGGCTATGTATTTTCAGAATACTATGAGGATGCACTTTTTTTACTACACAAGATGCAAAATTTTGAAAGAAAAGCGAGTCGAGTTGGTCCAAAACCTAATTCCATCACTCTGATGACAATCCTCCCTAGTTGTGCTGCACTATCAGCATTAGCAAAGGGAAAGGAAATCCATGCTTACGCGATCAAGAACAATTTGGCTACTGATGTAGCCGTAGGAAGCGCTTTAGTTGACATGTATGCAAAATGCGGGTGCCTAAGCATGGCAAGAAAAGTGTTTGATCAGATACCAATAAAAAATGTTATAACTTGGAATGTGATTGTAATGGCTTATGGGATGCACGGAAAT
This sequence comes from Draba incana, assembly GCA_963576765.1. Lineage (NCBI taxonomy): Eukaryota > Viridiplantae > Streptophyta > Magnoliopsida > Brassicales > Brassicaceae > Draba > Draba incana. The sequence goes on from OY755216.1 coordinate 6,146,059, forward strand.
GGGCAAGACGCTATAGCTCTGCTCAAAATTATGATGGCTCAGAAAAGTAAAACCAAACGGGGTTACATTCATCTCAGTATTCGCAGCTTGTAGCCATTCAGGCATGGTGGCTGAAGGATTAAGGATATTCTACAATATGAAAAATGACTACGATGTTGAACCTAGCTCAGATGATTACGCTTGTGTTGTAGATTTGCTTGGAAGGGCAGGTAGAGTTAAAGAAGCATATCAGCTCATGAACACGATACCTCTTGGTTTCGACAAAGCTGGAGCTTGGAGTAGCCTCTTAGGTGTTTGTCGGATTCACAATAACCTCAAAATCGGAGAAATCGCTGCTCAGAATCTCATCCGATTAGAGCCGAATGTAGCGAGTCACTATGTGCTACTTGCCAATATCTATTCATCAGCAGGACTCTGGGATAAAGCAACAGAGGTAAGGAGAAAAATGAAAGAGAAAGGCGTGAGGAAAAAACCTGGATGTAGCTGGATCGAGTACGGCGACGAAGTACATAAATTCATAGCCGGTGACTCATCTCACCAGCAAAGCGAAAAACTCCACATATATCTCGAAATCTTATGGGAGAAAATGAGAAAAGAAGGCTACATACCTGACACATCTTGCATCCTTCACAATGTAAAAGAAGATGAAAAAGAGGCTTTGTTCTGCGGACACAGCGAGAAGCTAGCGATTGCATTCGGGATACTTAACACATCGCCCGGTACGGTTATTCGGGTAGCTAAAAACCTCAGGGTTTGTAATGATTGTCATCTTGCTACTAAGTTTATCTCAAAGATTGTTGATAGAGAAATCATCTTGAGAGATGTTAGAAGATTTCATCATTTCAAGAATGGAACTTGCTCTTGTGGTGACTATTGGTGAAAGACTAATCTCTTTCACTTGTAAGTAAGTGTTGATTGATACTTGTATTATTCTGTTTTAATTAACTAAAAATTTTACCTTTTTGCTAACTCCATGTGATTGCTTCTCTGGTCCTACAGATCTCAGCCACCATTACTCTCTACTTGTTGTCTCTTTGTGGTGTACATAGAAAGGAATAAAATATTAAGAAATTCATTGAAGAAGACAATTGACCACACAGCTCAACGAACGACTTCGCTTTCACAAAGTTTGCATTGAATTGAAGCATAAGCAACCTTCCAGATTCCGACAACAACCGATTCGCTGTTTAATTTTCCCGGGAAAGGAAATTAACACAAATCCTAGATCTTTCACCTTATTGGGTTTTCTGGGTTTGAGGTTTTAAGGGATTGAAAAATCTGATGTTGGTTCAAGATCGTGTGGCTCCAAAGCCACCGAAATCTCGAATCAGAGAATTTTCTAACCACCGTAACCTAGATTTCTCTTTCTCTTCATGCTTTTCCGACAATGTCTATAGAATCTTTGTCTTCTTCCTCTTCATCATCACTGTAGCTGCTTTCTTCTTCCTATACAACACCACCGACACTGCTTCACTCCTCTGCTTCCAATCACAATCAACTCAATCGATTCAATCTCTCACTCGTCCACAAATCAACTGGAACAAAATCCAAATCCTCTCCGACAAAACATCACCGTACGCTAATTTCCGTACCGAGAAATGGATCGTCGTCTCCGTCACGAAATACCCGACGGAAGAGCTCAAAGCTATGGTGAAGAAAATCAAAGGATGGCAAGTTTTAGTAATCGGAAACTCATTAACGCCAAAAGATTGGAATCTCAAAGGTTCGATTTTTCTATCTCTAGATGCTCAAGCCGAGTTGAATTACAGGGTTTTGGATCATTTGCCTTACGATTCGTTTGTACGTAAAACCGTCGGTTACTTGTTCGCGATTCAGCACGGTGCGAAGAAGATTTACGATGCGGATGATCGTGGTGAAGTGATAGATGGAGATTTAGGGAAACATTTTGATGTTGAGTTAGTAGGTGAAGACGCTAGGCAAGAACCTATAATGCAGTATAGTCACGAAAACCCGAATCGGACTGTTGTTAATCCGTATATTCATTTCGGACAACGATCGGTTTGGCCGAGAGGTTTGCCGTTAGAGAATGTAGGTGAGATTAATCATGAAGAGTATTACACTGAGGTTTTTGGTGGTAAACAGTTTATACAACAAGGGATTTCGAACGGTTTACCGGATGTTGATTCTGTGTATTATTTCACTAGGAAGACGACTTTTGAACCGTTTGATATTAGATTCGATGCGGATACTCCGAAAGTTGCGTTGCCTCAAGGTATGATGGTGCCGTTGAATTCTTTCAACACGTTGTATCATTCGTCGGCGTTTTGGGGGTTAATGCTTCCTGTTTCGGTTAGTTCAATGGCTTCGGATGTTATTAGAGGTTATTGGGGACAAAGGCTTTTATGGGAGCTTGGTGGTTATGTTGCTGTTTATCCGCCTACCGTTCACCGGTACGATAGAGTTGAAGCTTACCCTTTCTCGGATGAGAAAGATCTTCATGTCAATGTTGGTCGTTTGATTCAGTTTTTACTCGCTTGGAGATCGGATAAGCATAGGTTCTTCGAGACGATTCTTGATTTGAGCTTTGTTATGGCTGAACAAGGGTTTTGGACAGAACTCGATGTGAAATTCACGGCTGCTTGGCTTCAGGATTTGCTTATGGTTGGATACCAACAACCTCGGTTAATGTCGCTTGAATTGGATCGGCCACGAGCAACCATTGGTCATGGAGATAGAAAAGAGTTTGTTCCTAGGAAATTGCCTTCGGTTCACCTCGGGGTCGAGGAGATAGGCACGGTGAGCTCTGAAATTGGGGATTTGATTAAGTGGAGGAAGAATTTCGGGAATGTCGTGCTTGTTATGTACTGTAACGGACCTGTGGAACGCACTGCTCTTGAATGGAGATTACTCTACGGGCGGATATTCAAAACCGTTGTTATTCTGTCGCCTCGGAAAAACTCAGATCTTTACGTCGAAGAAGCTAAACTCGATTACATATACAAGTAAATGAAAAAACTTCTCTACAATCTCGATTTCAATTCTTTCGCAATATAAGCTTTCTAACTGTAGTTTTTATTACATTTCAGGCGTCTACCGAAGATATTTGATCGGTACAGCAGCGCAGACGGGTTTTTGTTTGTTGAAGATGATACGGTTCTCAATTACTGGAATTTACTTCAAGCCGATAAAACCAAGCTCTGGACTACAGATAAGGTACTCATCAAAATTGTTAGTTTTGGACCTTTGGTTATGTAAGAGTTAATTTAAATTGATGTATTTTAGGTAACGGAGTCATGGACAACGGTGAGACCAGACGGGAGTGGTGATTGGTATTCGGTTCAGGCGGAATTAGTCAAGAAAATTGTGAGTACAATGCCGGTTCATTTCCAAGTCAACTACAAGGAAGCAACAAAGAAGAGCGATGAAACAACATTAACTGTATGCGGGTCAGAAGTATTCTATGTCCCTATACGTTTCGTTGCTGATTTTACCGATCTTGTAAATCTCGTGGGCGATATGGATTTGCATTACAAAGTGGCTGTACCTATGTTCTTCCTTTCGATGGATTCGCCAGAGAATTTTGACCCGGTTCTTGGTTCGATGGTATATAAGAAGATAGAACACACTTCGTTAAACTCTTCTTTGAGTCTGTATTCTGCGGAAACACCCGCGGTTCATCCTTGGAGCATCTCGAGCGAACAAGATTTCATCAAATTGGTACAAAAGATGGCCAAAGGTGATCCACTTTTGATGGAATTGGTATGATTCAAAAACAAAAGAGTATAATAGATGCAGCAATGAATGGTTTGTTGTGTTATACGAAAAAATGGGCTTCATCGATTCTTTTTTTTTTTGGTTCTCTTGATGTAATTTTTTCCATGTAATCATATAAAATGTTCCTTCTTGATGTTTCTAATGGGCTTCACCGATTCTTCTTGATGTTTACAACGGAACAGACACCTACCATTAGGCTATCCATGAGTAAAGTGAACATAGCGGCTTTTGTTATATCTTCTAATTTGGTTTTAAATTCCTCGTCGCTTGATGCAGCTTTCGAAACACCCTTCTCTAGCTTGGATTTCGCGAGATTGTCCGGAGATGCAGAAACATTGATCGCTACAAGGCATTCTCATATTCATCTTAAAATTCTAGATTGTTGTCACATAAAAACATATAGAGAAAAACTAACAAAACATGATTAACATATCCAAACCCCGCTAAATCCATATACTTAAGTGTTTGAAAAATAATCATACAATGTTAATGCGGTCTTTGCTATAAATTTTACTGTTCTCCAAGTGAAAACTACATGGTCGGTCCAGCTCCGGTCGGTCCATCTTCTTAGTCAATAAATTTGTTGGTACAATGCTGGTTTTATTTCCAAATCATTTACAACGAAACTGCTCTTGAGCCGGTCTAGCTTATTATACGAATTGTGCAAATTGTAAAACCTACTTTGATTCAACAAAGAGAAAGGATTATAGAAAATTAGTTCGACGCAAATTGGGAATATTCTATGGAATAGTATATCTACATTTTTGTCCATGTTTAATAGATAGATATATGCTAATACCGTTTGAGGTTGAACAAAGAATATTTCTATAACCAACTTCGACCCGCGAGAAATAAAATATTATTTCAATTAGGATGAACGCTATTTAAGAATCAATTTCGGGACTGCATGGGTAATGAAAACGACTAATTTCTAATTATTTTCTTTTGAGTTGTCATTGTATGACCTCCATGATGAGTTGCCTTTTGTTACTGATGTATAATACATTATTCATTTTTCTCAACAAGCATAAATTTATTTTTCTATTCTCATTTTTTTATAAATAGATATACATCAGGAAACAAAAAGCCAATATAATTGTAGTTTTTGTGTTTTCTAAAAAAACAGAAAATGGGAGTGGTGTTTTCGTAAGTGATACTATAAATTAAGCAAAAATTTATAAATTTGGCTGATGTTAGTTGGTCGGCACCGGCGGAAATCTGGTGACGGCCATCACACACCGACTTTTTTTAATTAAATTAGACGAGTCTAAATAAATCTTATAAATTATTAAATATTGTAATGTACCAAAATATGAATGTGATATTGAATTGTCCACTGCGAAAATTAAAAGAAAAGAAAAGTGATATAGAAGCATAAAGGAAAGAGAGCCCCACCCATGTCCTCTAGTGAGATTATCAAATATGGCTGTTCTACATTTATTTGGTTATTTTTCCTATATTTTCTGATTGTTGTATATCTATCTATGATCAATGGATGATCATATACATATGTAATGTATTCTTTAAAAAGGAGTACCTTTGTGCATATTCACATGCGAAACGGACCCAATGTTGTCTTGAAATGATGAGATGTTTTATAATAATAGTCAGTGTGTAGTATTTTATAGTATGCTGAACTTTTTTTGTTAATCCCTTTTGTGTTCATTTTCAAGAAATCAAGAGACTCATCATGATATTACATAGTAGTACATTGATTGTAAATGGCAAGAGAACACGAACAAAACAAAGTGTAGAATATGAAGGTTGAATACTGAAACCATAGAACTAACTTGTATGGTTTTTTTACCAATCCCACAATTATGCATAGATTTTAACTTTTCATTTTCTTTTTTGCTTTCTAGAGAATCTAATAATACGACTGAAATAATTTTTTTATATAAATTTATATATAATCCAATTCTCAAAATCGATATGTATATTAAAGTTTCCATTTTTTACAAAACTTTAAAATGCGTAAAATAATGTAAATTATCACACTCACAAATTTATATATTTTGAAAACGGAAACAAATTAAACACTAATCACTTCAATTTGGGTAATTTCTGAATATCATAAAATGTCTACGTTTTTTTTTTATTGAAAAAAAGGACATTGCAAAATAAAAAAATAAATACAGAGAAGAAAGCCATAATTGCTGGTTAACAACTTTAACATCATCAGGACCGGATCTTACTTTAAAATTTCACAGTGTATCGTCGTCTTTCCTCAAACCTCTGCCTCCTTCTTCTTCCTCGCATACTGTAAAAAATCAGAAATCTCAACGAAACTCAGATTTTATAAAATCTAATTGGATAAAGCAAAAGCTAAGAAAAAGGTACAAAAGAGAGAGACGCTATAACACAACGTTACATCTTCTTTCAATTATTCAGTTTTGGCTTCTCATTTCTTTTTCTTGTTCCTAATCTGTCTTCCATTTCTCTTTTGCCATTTCTTTCTTCTTCACAGTACTACTCGGAGATCTGTCGTTTCAGGTATTATGGGTTTGTATATTTTTACCTGATTCCGATTCAATTACAGTTTTTTTTTTTTGAATCGGAGTTTCTCTCGATCTGCTTCGTGTTTGATTTTTGCTTTTGGTTATCTGAGTTTATGGGTTTTATCAAAATTAAGGTTTATAGAGCCATAGCCATTAAGAAAGAAGAAGAAGAACAGTACATTGATCATTGCATTTTTGTTTTTTTTTTATCACTATCGGTTAAAGTTGCGATTTTGAATATTGAGTGTGATCTTGAATTACATGTAAGTGGGTCAGAACATGGCTCCTGAGTTATCATAGGATGGGTGGTTATTTACCATTGATCACTTGCGTACATGTTGAGTGGTTATTCTCATGTATGATTGTCATTTTACATGTTGCTTTCACAGCACTGTCTCCGATCGCCAGTTTCAGCATATGAATCAATCTCTTACCATTTCACTTAAAAAGGAAGAAATTGAAATTGACCACTATATATAACATGTCTGGGTCAACAAAAGTATTGGACCCTGCATTTCAAGGAGCTGGGCAGAAACCGTATCCTTTCACAATCTTTACTTTTCCGCTTTTCTTTTGATATCACATGTCAGGTAAGCAATATGATTGTTTCCTGCAATTTCTTATGCACTAGTCTTCTTGGTACTGTTGAATGTTTTACTGCTGTTTGAGGTGTTCAACTTAACATTTCTTAGAGGTACTGAAATCTGGAGAATCGAAAATTTTGAGCCAGTTCTAGTACCCAAGTCTGAACATGGAAAGTTCTATATGGGAGATACTTACATTGTCTTGCAGGTTTGGGATTCGCTTCCACTGTTATTTCCCCTTCTTTATATATGCCCATCAAGATACAGATTATAAGATAATGCCTTGATATATTTGCTTACAGAACACAAGTACATGCTTTCTTGTCTGATCATATGTATAACAAATATGTTCCTTTTCATCTGTGCAGACTACACAGAATAAGGGGGGTGCTTATCTATTTGATATTCATTTTTGGATTGGTAAAGATACAAGCCAGGTATCTAATTTCGGACTGATAATATAGATCATGTTCTAACTTTGTGTATTTCGCAGACAACCAAAAGTGAATGAATCGTTGTTATTATTAATCTGTGATGATGATTCCAGGATGAAGCTGGAACTGCAGCTGTCAAGACAGTTGAACTTGATGCAGCACTTGGAGGCCGAGCTGTCCAACACCGTCAACTTCAATGTCATGAGTCTGACAAATTCTTATCTTATTTCAAGCCTTGCATTATACCGCTTGAGGGTGGTGTTGCGTCTGGATTTAGAAAAACCGAGGAGGAGGAGGAGTTTGAAACCCGATTGTATACTTGCAAAGGGAAACGTGCCGTCCATTTGAAGCAGGTTTCTTTTTCTGCAGATCTTTGGAAGTGTTGCACTCACTTCGCATGAGTGTTTACGAGCTTATCTGTTTTCTTGTCTAGGTTCCTTTTGCTCGCTCATCACTGAATCATGATGATGTGTTTATCTTGGACACTAAGGAAAAGATTTATCAGTTTAATGGGGCAAATTCTAATATCCAAGAGAGAGCGAAAGCTTTGGTAGTTGTTCAGTATTTGAAAGATAAGTTTCATGAAGGAACTTGTGATGTTGCTATTGTTGGTAAGTTGTATCAAACGCTGTACAGTTAATATTAGAATATCTTATTCTTCACTCAGTTGGATGTTTTTTATTCGACAAAACTTATCTGCACACAGATTGTGGTACTCATGCATGCGTAAAAATTTTCTTGCATGACAGATGATGGAAAATTAGATACAGAATCAGATTCTGGCGCGTTCTGGGTCCTCTTTGGGGGTTTTGCTCCAATTGCAAGAAAAGTTGCTAGTGACGATGATATTGTTCCAGAAACAACTTCACCTAAGCTTTATAGGTACTTATCTCCCTTTTGATCTGGCTCTGCTCTGTTGTTTTCAGATGCTTTCTGCTCTAGCCACTGTTATAAATGCTACATTTGTCGATTTTAGGCCTTATTTTATGGAAGTTGAGGCCTTATTTTATGGAAGTTGATTTATTTTTGCCCTTTTTTTAGTATCTCTGAGGGTAAGGTGGAATCTATAGACGGCGACTTATCAAAATCTATGCTGGAAAACAAGAAATGTTATCTTTTGGACTGCGGTTCCGAGGTATTTATCTGGGTTGGCCGAGTAACTCAAGTGGAAGAGAGGAAAACTGCTATCCAAGCTGCTGAGGTAATACTGGAATCGCCTGACTTGCTTAGCCTTTAGAATATCTGAGCATTGGTTCTCATTTTATACCTTCCTCTCCAGGATTTTGTTGCTAGTGAAAATAGGCCAAAGGCAACATGGATAACCCGTGTAATCCAAGGTTATGAGCCCCATTCTTTCAAGTCTAACTTTGACTCTTGGCCATCAGGCTCGGCAACTCCTGCTAACGAAGAAGGACGAGGGAAAGTCGCTGGTAAAAATTGCTTTGGTACTCAAAATCATAAATAAAATATTTCTTTGCCCCGACTTACTTGGTGTTTGCTATTTTTTCTAGCGCTACTTAAGCAACAAGGTGTTGGGTTAAAGGGCATGTCGAAAAGCACACCAGTGAGTGAGGATATTCCACCACTGCTCGAAGGAGGTGGAAAGTTGGAGGTTTGTTGTGTCTCCTGGCTTGTTATGCTATTATTTTGTAAATGTAATAAGTCATGTACTCATGTTTATCCAAACTTGTTAAACTCATGTAATAGGTTTGGCTCATTGATGGTAAATCCAAGACTCCTTTATCGAAAGATGATGTCGGAAAACTCTATTCTGGAGACTGCTATTTGGTCCTTTATGCCTACCATTCTGGTGAAAGGAAAGAAGACTACTTCTTGTGCTGTTGGTTCGGAAAGAATAGTATTCAGGTAATCATGGAAAAAATGCATCTTTACTATTCACTACTTCTATTAGTTCCTCTGTAAATAACTGCAAAAGGGATCTTAAGACATTGAATGTATTGACTGAACCGGCATGTTATAGCTTCTTCCTGGTGTTATCTTGTAAGACATTTTATAAGTAACGTAGAAACCTGGTTGGGGTCTGTATGATTTTATCTTCTGTTTGGGTAACGATATTAGGGAGCAAGATGTTGCAAATTATAATGTGAATGTGCTGCAGTTTTGCTCTTTCGTTATTTGGGACAGCTTTTAGCATTGTATTTTGATTGTTATGAGCTGTTGCCTCCTGACTTTTGAGGTAGCGCTAAAAGTTTCGGTACATCTTCTGATGGATTTCGGCTTTTCAGTTTATTATGTATTTGAACATGTTCCATTATTAGCCATCTAAATTTTGTTATTTCCCCCAAGTTTAGGAGGATCAAGAGACAGCAGTTCGCCTAGCAAGCACAATGACAAATTCGTTGAAGGGAAGACCAGTGCAGGTACTATTTTTTGTTTTTGTAAGTAATGGCCACTAGAATACAAATAGATTGTTGAATAACTTGATTTCTTGCAGGCCCGTATATATGAAGGTAAAGAGCCTCCACAATTTGTTGCACTTTTTCAACATATGGTGGTCCTTAAGGTATTTCTTTTGATTGTTAATGTAATAGATTGTTAATGCGAGACAATAAATTGGTGAATGATATGGTTACATAAACTTTTAGGGTGGTTTAAGCTCCGGCTACAAAAATAGTATGACAGAGAAAAGTTCACCTGACGAAACCTACACACCGGAATCAATTGCACTTATTCAAGTCTCTGGAACTGGAGTTCATAATAATAAGGCATTACAAGTTGAAGCGGTATGTGTCAACCGTACTTTCTCTCTTGCTAAGTAAATTTTCTACTTTTACACTGTGCAAAACTTGGGTACCTATTTTGTAATATTATAATTTGAATAAAGTTGCCTTGTTATTGTTTAGTTTTGTATTTAGAACGACATGTATTACTCTTTGGTTTTACTATTCTGTCGCATATTGTTTTATGACATTTGTGCAATCATTTTTACAGGTGGCAACTTCTTTGAACTCTTATGATTGCTTCCTTCTGCAGTCTGGTACTTCCATGTTCCTATGGCATGGAAACCAAAGTACGCATGAGCAACAAGAACTGGCTGCTAAAGTTGCTGAATTCTTAAAGGTAGTTTCTAATGGTATCGCTTTCGTTTTAGTTTAGCTGAAATTGTCTTATGTATATGCTGTACAAATTTATATGAAGCTTATAAAACAATTTTTCCTCTAATCAAATCTTCTTTCTTGCTAAGTCAGCCTGGGATTAGTATCAAGCACGCGAAAGAGGGAACAGAGAGCTCATCCTTTTGGTTTGCACTTGGGGGAAAACAGAAGTTCACCAGCAAGAAGGTTTCCTCCGAGACTGTCAGGGATCCTCATTTGTTCTCCTTTTCATTCAACAGAGGTAATATATATCTGGACATCAATTATGAGGGTCAAAGCATTTCTAATAGTGTCATATTGATTCTTAATCTTATATACGACACTATTATCCGATAAATGGACAGTCTTCTAAGTTTTTACTAGTTGATAAACTTACATATTCTAACTTTGTCTTCTCCTTTTGCCAATTTGTTTACATGGATCCTCAGGAAAGTTTCAGGTGAGAACTTAGAAAATTTATCCAATATTTTTTATCAAGATACTTGCATGCTTTAACATTACGTTGTATGCACAGGTTGAAGAAATTCACAACTTTGATCAAGATGACCTCTTGACGGAAGATATGCATTTGCTAGATACTCACGCCGAAGTTTTTGTCTGGGTTGGTCAATGCGTGGACCCAAAGGAAAAACAAACTGCCCTTGATATTGGCCAAGTAATATACTTCATCAATTTTGCTTCTCCTTTTATTTCTTGTTTGCTCATTGTATAATTTTTTTGCAGAGATACATTGACCTGGCTGGTTCCCTGGAAGGCTTGTCTCCAAAAGTTCCATTATACAAAATCACTGAGGGGAATGAACCGTGCTTCTTCACTACTTATTTTTCGTGGGATGCTACTAAAGCAACCGTAAGGTTTCCTGTCCTCAAAGATATGTTTTGGGTAATTAGCATGAGAATGGGTCTGTTTTCAGTAAGATGCTAGTTAGTTTGATAGTGTTATAGAGGGTTTGGCACTTTTATACAGAATGAATTAAGCTAGAGATCACATCTCATTTTGTTAAAATGACGTACAAGATTAATTAGTAATGAGGAAATTCTGCATTTATAGAGGAGGAAAGGTTTTCATTTAAATCGAGGAGAACACACGAAATTAACTCTGGTTGTCATTGACTTTTCTGTTAGCTTCAACTTCTTTTCTCATTACCATTGCTATTTTTACCTGTAATACAGGCGCAAGGAAATTCCTTCCAGAAGAAAGCAGCGTTATTACTTGGTACACACCACGTTGTGGAGGTAAAACACTTGGCTAAGATGCAGAGTTTCATGTGTTCTCTGTTTCCTTGCTTTTGTATCTAATAGTAGGGCTAAGATGCAGAGTTTCATGTGTTCTCTGTTTCCTTGCTTTTGTATCTAATAGTAGCAGATAAGAACTGATGCGACGATGGAAAAACTGAGTATATTACTTTCTTGAATGTGGGTGTATAATTTACCCTTCTGTTGCAGGATCAGTCTAGCAGTGGGAACTCAGGACCAAGGCAAAGGGCTGCTGCTCTAGCTGCCTTGACTTCTGCATTTAATTCTTCTACCGAGAGAACAAGCTCTCCGGTAAATAGTCTACGCTCAGTTTTTGATGCTTCTATTAGATTCTTTCTGATACAGCTATGAAGAAATCGGCATATTATGTGAACTTTCATGAAGAAAAAAAGGCTCTGGATCTCTTTTTCATGGATTTCTCAAATCCTCAGTTATATTAGGGGTTTAGCCACCTACTTGGCTGGAAACTGGTTGTGGTTACACCTTTCAGCTTATGAGCAAATCCAGTCAGAAACTGGCATTTCAATATATATATTTTTAGTTGTTTTTCGCAACTGTGACATGTTAACAGCTACTAGTCTCCCATGTCCTCGTTCTCTTTACTTAAGATGCTCATTGCTTTCATTGCAGAGCCGAGAGAGATCAAATGGAAGTTCTGGGGGTCCAAGACAAAGGGCTGAAGCTTTAGCCGCCTTAACATCCGCATTCAATTCTTCACCGTCATCAAAGTCACCTCCACGAAGACCAGGATTGACTAGTCAAGCGTCACAAAGAGCAGCAGCATTGGCTGCTCTCTCACAAGTTCTCACTGCTGAGAAGAAGAAATCACCTGATACCAGCCCTTCTGGTAAGTTGTTTATCAGTATCAATCCATTGCATATGAGTGAAAGGTTTAATATCCGCTAGTACAACCCGTGAAAGAGTAAAGGGGGAATTTTGCTATATGAAGAAACAGACTGTATGCTACAAGCCTAGTTCTTTCTCTCGGCATTACTGTTCTTTCGCTTAAATTAAACATCATGAGCTTTCGTGTTTTTGGCTTTGGTTTAAATATTCTGATAACACTGTGAGTATATGTGGTTACAGCTGAAGCAAAAGATGCGAAAGCGTTCTCAGAAGTGGAGGCTTCCGAAGAAGCTACTGAAGCCAGGGACGAAAAGGAAGTTTCACCTGCAGCAGAACCAAAAGTAAAGCAGAGTACCTGTGAAGCAGAAACAACTGGAGCAACCTTCACCTATGAACAGCTATACGTCAAATCCGAGAATCCAGTGACAGGAATTGACTTCAAACGCAGAGAGGTGAAATAATTGATCTGAATTAGCGTTCTATCTCGTCATTTTTTTTAACATAAATTGTGCCGGTATCTTATTTCCTTAAATCGATTTTCTCAGGCGTATCTATCTGAAGAAGAGTTCAAGACTGTATTTGGGATGGAGAAAGGAGCATTCAACAAATTGCCTAGGTGGAAACAAGATTTGCTAAAGAAGAAATTCGACTTGTTCTAAGAATTCACCCAAAAGTGCTAGGTGGAAACATCACAAGGTTATGTGTGTTGCAGCTTTGAAGACAATGGACAGTTCTTTTTTTTGTTCCATTCATTTTTCCTCGTATTGTTTTGCTCTTTCATGGGTGGGTTTTGGGTTTGATTTTTTCATATTCTTATCACTTTGATGGTGTGTTATTGTAATGATTGATTTGTGTGGTGGTGGTCAGTAAATTCTTTGATTTGGATTTCACATTATTTTGTTTTTTAAAAGAACAATGTCAACTTGTAAACTCATGAAACTACAATTGAGACACACCATTTAATTTTGTTGGTTCTACCACTTTGTATATATTTGCTGACAAATTAAATTTCTTCAAAGCTGTACATTTTTTCATGACAGAAATATCTTTCTTCAATGCAGTACACAATATAATTTATGGCAGCTATAAATCCCTATGGTTTTTTATACTTTTGATAAAATTGTACTTACATAATAAAACTAGAGAACCTATGATAATGTGTATTGACTGTTCGATTAAATACAGTTAACTTCTTTTACAGAATCATGAAATGCCAGAAAAAAAACAAGGAATTTATAGAACTAACTAACTACCACATATATGTCTGACCTGGTCTCCACCAATTTGGTATCTTCTTTTTTTACTGTACAAGTGTACAACAAATCGAGTAAAAGTAAAGAAGTTGAGAATTAGAAAAAATTACGTCAAAAATGCATTATTTTTACAACCCAATTCAAGAAGAAATCGAAAAGTCGGAGGAGCAAGCCTTAAATCTCATAAAGGCAAGCTTTTTTTGCAAGGTGATCATGATAATAAAACACAGAAGATTTGTTGGACTCAAACAAACGTATAAAAAGGCCGATATTAAATCTTATTTACGTGAAATATACATGATCTTAAAATAGCAACAGATACAATATCAGACACTCAGGCCATCCATGAGATCGTGGGGCCCAATGCAAATTTGGGTAGTTTTAGTAAGATTTACAAAATTTGGGGACCCTTTTGTTAAAAATAATAATTTTGGAGGCTTTTTTTAACACTAAAAATCCGAAGAAAATTGGTGTCCAATGCGACCGCCTGTCTCGCCTCCCCTTAGGAACCGCCCTGCAGACACTGATCTTAAAAAAATATATACATGAAAAACTCTTGGAATATTTCTACGTATAAGTTTCAAATATATATATATTTATATATATTTCTACGTATGAATTTTGGCTGAGCAAATAGATTACGGCGTCGTTTTCTGACAGACAGATCAGCGGCCACTAGCCATATACAGTAGTCTTTGCACGAACTCTCTGTCTATGCTCGAGGGTCCAAACTCCAAAAGGAAAATGAAACTTGTGTGACGAATGATCTATTGACACGTGTATGGAAGAAAGAGTGTCGGTTCCTTTTTGTCCAGGTTACTCTTTTCATGATGAATTAAACTAACAAATTAAATACACTTGTTTCTTGCGAAAATACTTTTAATGAAGTGACTTTTGAACTCGAATGAAAGAAAAAAAACAAAACGATGATTCTTTAGCAGTCAACATTTTGGAAAATTAGCTTCTTGATTTTTTTCATTTACGCCTATATTCTATAGGTTGACTAAGAGTAACGAATATTATTGAATAAACATGCATATAGTGTTAGTAATTTAGTAGCAATAATGTTTTCACCCTCTGTATCATATTCATATCTAACATAACCCTCCCATTGCGTAAAAGTAATCTTTAACAAAAAATAAGCTTTTATTTTCGGCGAGCTACTTCATAAATTAAATGTTTTTCTTTAGTACTGCACTGCATGAATATAAATTATAATCTTGTCACTTGTCAGTGTTTCTCTATTAAAGACATAAAGCCGCAACTGCGAAAACTTTAAAACTCCAATTAGTTAAAGTTAGTTTCTCTTCTTCTTCTTCTACTACGAAAGTTCGTTTTTCTACTCTTTTCAAATTGTAGTATATATATAGCCTTAGGTTGGAAGCAACACACACGGATGGTTGGCCTAAGGTATAAGGTCATTAGAAATCAAAGGATTTTTAACACAAATACAATGTTTTGTTACTGGGCTCTTGAATTGTACTAGACACTTAAGTTTAAACGAATAATAGTCAATGTAGTTGAGATTGTAAAAACAAAAGAAAAAGCAAATCAAAGCAAAGCACGCTTGTTTTGGTAAATGGGAAATTCTTGGCTTCTAAATGAAGTCATTGTATATAGAGTTAACTTCATAACCCCAACCTTTTAATTATTTTAATATTTTTCTCCTTTGTTTTCTTTTGTTGTTCGTATCTTTTCACATCCTCATGCTTTTAATGTGTGTGGGCATACAAAGATACTGACTTCATCTACATCCAAAACAATTATTGATTGTTATATTATAATAATGTTATAATCAATCTGAAAATGTATGACCCGATATAAAGTTAATGAATATAGCCAAATTTTATCAAAATTATTAGTGTCAATAAATGAATAAACATTCAATAGGGTTTTGCACCGTTAAACAAAGAATATGTCGACAAAAAAAAAATATATATATATAGTTCAATAATTGAACTCTAAATGTTTTTCTTTGTATTAATTTTAATCTGTTGGACGAAGTTATAACCATCACAATAAATAAGTATACAACTAGTGCATAATTATTGATTTAACTAGTGACTGTAATGAGTGGAGATAAAAAAGTTTCAACCGAATCAAAGTGATTAGATGATGAGCTTTTTTCTTGTTGTGTTTATGTTGAGGCTTTGATGATTATTGGCAAAAGATTGAGAATCAGATTCCAACGATGAATCTCGTGATGGCATTATTGTTTTTTTTGTTAAATTAATAGTTTCAATAATTGAAGAAAGACGTTTTCCAAAGTTTTTTTAGTGGACAAAATTAAAAAGTGGGGCAAATTGGCTTTAACCAGCTCAAAAGACCAAATTTAACACATGCGACGTGTGTCTTTATAGTTAACAATAATATCAATTTAGTAACAAAAATTTCTAATTATGAAACATGTGACACCATTATAAGTGGCTTGTTCCTCCCTTTCTAGGCTGGTAATTAGCACAGTCATAGGTTATCACGGATGTCATTTGAAGTTTTTTTTTTTTTTTAAAGTAGGCTTGTACTTTCGATATTATGCATTCTTACCCGTTTTAGGCCTAAAGAACAAATTATATTATTCTGAAAATTAACCTTAATTTATAGTTTTCTTTATGAAGTGTTTGCCGTAATCTATTGTCTTCTACTATGATTTTCAGAAGCTTTTGAAGATATTTAAATATTATCAGGCAGTCATAGATTATCATAAATTGGTTGCATGATACATTATTTTGTGCTATTTCGATATACTTCTGTATGAAACTATATATCTGAAAAAACGTAGTCTCTTCTTTTGCTATTTACAAAATCGCATATGCCATGTAGATAAAAATGTATCTATATATCCTTGCGCACATATATTTAGAGTAAAACCCTCAAAGATAATTCCATGCAAGTTCCTAATAAGATATAATAACGCATTACCGACATTTCTAGTATTAAAAATGCAAAATGGTCATATCCTCAAATTTTTTAAATGATTAATTCGAGAGAGAGACCACAAATCAATAATGAATGTAGAAACGTGGACATGAATAAACATCCAAAACAAAAAACAAAATCTAAGCACATAACAAGGACTCTCACATAACAAATGTCAAATGTGTACAAAAAAGCTACAAAAAATTTAATAATAACGAAAAATTTCCCTATTTTCCTTTGGTATTTTTTAATTTTTATTTCCAGAATTAAATAATGCTAACAGTAACTATAAACAGAAGAAGAAACTAATTCAGATTCACAAATACGTTTCATAATAATCCCCATAATATTATTATTATTACCTCTCTGTATTATATCATGATCCTTTATCGACGAAGCCGCCGAGTTCTTCGTCCTCAACTCAGCGAGTGAACTCGCTTCCGCAACCGTCTCACTCATCGTCACCACTTCAAAATCCTTAGTCATATGAACATTCCCAACGAGTTGACTCAGCACAACCGATTCCGTCACCGAGTTCTTCTTCTTATGCTGACTCATCGTCGCTCTCACAATCTCAGTATGCATCGAACTCGCTAATCTCCGAACTCCTTTCGCTCCTCCGATCAAAACCGCCGAATTAATCTCGGAATTTTTCTTACCACTGTGTTTGGAGAAGAAAAGGATCGATTCGGGGCTCCGATTACGAATCCGGGTAAACGGATCACCGAGAAACAATCCGGTTTTCGCGTCGACGAGCATTACGTGCTTGAAACTCCTTCTGATTCGACCTAGTAGCATTGGATAACAAGCCCAACGCCTCAAGCTTATCGGAACGTGATCCATAAACCCGGATAACGAGTTTTCCGGATCCAACTCAGTCACGTCGAACCCCACTACTGAGCCATGAGTCAACTCGGTTGACTCGGTATTATTAACTCGATTCGTCGTCTTCTTCCCCCAAATAGGCTCAGATGTTGTTTCCTTCTTCGATTGCTTCTTCATGAACCGACTCAGATTAAATCCCCAAACCGAATCGGTTTGATTCGAATTCAAATTCCGATGAACATTAACGAGTTTTAAGAACGAGTCGTTCTCTTCTTCGATCAATCCATTGAATCGAATAACCGAATCGAAGAGTAAAACGACGTCGGATCTGGAAGTTACACCGGACCGGTGAAGTAACCGCATGAATAACCGGAGATCTTCTTCCGTCGAATCGGAAGCGATATGAGCAACAACCAAATCGTGCATGCTTTTGGTACCTCGCAGAAACAGAGTACCCATTCCTTGAAGAGCGAATCGATTCGAACGACGACGAACGGCGACGACATCGCGATTGAGGAGAAACCGACGGTGAGAATGAGGAAGAGGAAGAGTATTAGAGGAAGGTTCGAATGTGGAGAGAGTGAAGAGGAAGAGGGTTAAAAAGAGGAGGAGGATGCAGATTGAGATTGTTGATTGGGCTTTTGATAAGAGAAGACGAGAAGATCTGGACCGGAAGAGAGTCGCCGTCGCCGGAGAAGACGATGGTGAGTTGTTGTCGACGGCAATTGGAGATGATGGATTTTTGGAGTTGTGATCGGGGAAGAAGACTAAGAGTAATCCCATTCCTCTTCCACTACCATTATTGTTCTTCGTCTCTTTCGCTGAGATCAACCCCATCTTCTCTCTCTCTATATCTCTCTCTGTGAGTGTTTCTCTGGTTAGTGGTGACGAGAGGCTGAAACTGAGAGCATTCTCTTCTTTTTTTTCTCGAATTATTCCTTTACAAAAAAAAAATGCAGCAAATGATTTTAATTTGTTTTATAGAAAATGATGGTCCCGGGTCGGGCATACGGGTCAGATAACAACAACAATCAAAGGGATGATAACGACCAAAATGTAAACTTATTCAATAACAGAAATAAAGAGTAAAGTTATTATTGATTATTGATTTACATAATTTTAAAGGTCTAATGTTAAATAAGTAATTAATGTTAAGGGTTGCCTTCATTAGCTATGATGACACATTGACTAGTACGATCACATGTAGGTTATTGCCTAATAAAGAGAATAGTATTCGTATTCATGAAGAGATTTTCTTTAATAAATTCAGTGCATCGAACCTTTAATTTTACTACTATAGTCATATAGTGTGAGCCCAATTTTCTTCTAAAAACAAAGTCTGACCGTTCTCATTCTATACGTGAAACGTAGAAATGTTTAGGCACATGTAAATAATTACTACGAGAGCATTCTCTTTTTTTCTCGAATTATTCCTTTAAACAAAAATGCAACAAATTATTTTATTGGGAGGATTGGTTTAATATTCCAAAATTTTTGTAAAATTTGAAATCTAACCATTGTTGTAAAAGATTTGGAAACTAACTTTTTGTTGACTAAAAGAATAAAATATTCTCATAATTTAAAGATTCTTTTAAAGTATTTTTGAAATTAATTTAATTTAGGATAAATATGAATGAAATTTAAACATTTAAAAATAAACCCTAAACCCTAAACTCCAAATCCAAACCCTACCCCCTAAAAACATATATCCTAATTTGGGCATAATGAACCTAAACCCAAAATTTTAAACTACAAATTCATAAAAAAATATTTTTTGTATTTGTAGTATTTTTATAATATATATCTTTGAGATTTTTATCATCAAAATTTTGATTTTGATTAAGGCATTTTTCGTTTTAAAATATTATTTTAATATAGAAAATGTTATTTTTCAAAACTTTTAAAAGAGGGGTTAGTTTTCAAATCAAAAAAAAAAAATTGAGAATATTGTTGCAAATTTCCTCTTATTTTAATTTCTTTTATAGAAAAGAATGGTCGGGTCGGGTCGGGTCAGATAACAACAACAACAAATACAGGTATATTAACGACCAAATTAAACTGATCATTACAGAAATTAAGAGTAAAGCGATATAATCCGGGAATTACTCCTTCAATCACGAGCTCGAGGCCTTCGTTTGCAGAGGATCGCATCAGACACAAAAAATCTGATACATCTCACCAACAATCGAAGCTATCAAATAAAAATCTATGGATTACTCCAGGATATTTTATCACCATCTGCGGTTTTACAAATCTGCTCTTTTGTGTTTATTTCAAGAGAGAAATACTCAATCGCCGATGGATTGGCAAAAAATGTACTGAACAATGAACCGGTGTATACCGATGTAACCCCAGTTTCCGGTTAATGAGAATTTTAGATTTCGACCAAAAAAAAAAGCGATATAATTGAGTATTAGTTTACATAGTGTAATTTTTAAATATGATGGATAGTAATTAAATGTTTATGGTATGTTGCTTTCATTAGCTATGATGACTAGTCGATCACATATTCGTTATTGCCTAAGAAAGAAATGGTACTCTCATGAATTTAAATCAGTGCATCGAGCCTTATGAATTTAAATCAGTTTGATTAAAATGCTATACTATTAAAAGAGTGAACCTAATTTTTTTTATAAAAAGAAAGTTTGACCGTTCTCTTACTAATATGTGAAACGTTGACTAGTTCAGGCATATGTAAATAATTACTTTGACCGGTTAACCATCACACGTATAACTACATGGGATTATTGGTTTATTAATTAACATGATTTATCATTAATGAAATGTCTTTTT
The DNA here is from genome assembly GCA_963576765.1 of Draba incana. Classification (NCBI taxonomy): domain Eukaryota; kingdom Viridiplantae; phylum Streptophyta; class Magnoliopsida; order Brassicales; family Brassicaceae; genus Draba; species Draba incana. Next base: position 6,166,315 of record OY755216.1, read on the forward strand.
CCAACGTGATTTCCCCTAATCGAGTTTTACTAGACAAATTCACTAATGTATAAATACATAAAATTGAATTACAGTTGAATGATGAGTAAATGAAACGAGTTGAATTCTACGAAACGTTTTTTTTAGTGAAATGCTGAGTAATTCCCGGAATTGAATATTTGTTTAAATTCTACACGCTTAAACGACCAGCACGATGCTTTATTTTAACTTGTATATAAACAGAAAATCGGGCTTGGATGTATCTGAACACTTGTTCCAAGTGGCTAAAAACAAACAAACTAACCAATAATAATCTAAATTAGTTAATAAGATTTTGAGATCATAATTACCATATCAAACTAAAAATGGCAAAATACAAGGAAAAAAAAAAGAAAGAGATGTCAGATAATATACGTGAGGAAGAAATGCAGTTATTTAGTAGCCTAGTTTTAGGCCCACTACATTAAATCCTGTCCCTTGATTACAGCGAGGATCCGTGATCGGACGGTGAAGACATAATCGTAGTGAAACTAATGGGTCTATTAAAATCAAAATAGGACCCACAAACGGTGATTTGACTTTTGTTTTGGAACAAGTGTGTGTTGACGGTGGATCTCTCATTTTTCTCATTGGAACCTTCTCATGTACACGTGGTCTCTTCTTCTGCTTATTTTTTTTCGTTCAAGGGTTGGTGAGTACAATTTAGTTAAATTGCGAACAAAACCGTACAAGTTTATTTTTTCTTTGAGATAAAAGTAGCTTCTGATTGATCGAAATCAATTTTCCTTCTAATTAATGTATAGTTTTGTGAACAATTGGTGAAGCAACTCCAAGTTCTATCTTCGAACGTTGGTCTAGGCCACAACCAAAATAAATGAAATGCAATTATGATGGGTGTTTTGTAGTCAACATGATCAGATTGCTAACATATGGATCAAATGTCAGACTTTTACATTGAACACTTTCGAAGCACCTAATTATTGACATATTATTAAAGATATTACCAAGTAACAATTATATACAAACGGATGAGACGGTTCCAATCTTCTTTTGTTGTTGCTAAGGATATGCATTATTTCTCGTCAATGGAAACATAGTTATGATAATCTTTTGATAAAGAAGGTTATCCTGTTTTTAAAAGACTAATAGGTAAAACACACATGATTGATAAGAATGGGTTTGAGTGTGACAGATATGTTATACCTTACAATTCCATACTTTCTCTTAGATATAAAGTGCTTATTAACGCCGAATGGTGTAACCAGACATGTTCCATTAAAAAATTATTGAAGTATGTGAATAAAGGGGCTGATTGTATCCATTGTTGTTGAGCCCTCTACCGGCGCCGACTCCTCTACCATCACCGACTACCCCTATATTGGCTCCGACTACTCCATCACCGACTATCCCTCTACCGGCACCGACTAACCCTCCACCGTGGCTCCGACTCCAGCAATATGACTGACCATGGTGCAGCTACGTACGCATTTTTACAGTTCTTTGATTTTTTCCTGTAAAAAAGGGAGATTATACTGAAAGAAGGCTTTGTTCACAGTTTACCCCAATTGCAAGTAAGTATCGGAATGGTGCTCCTCGTTGTCATTCTCATCTTCGTCTGATGAAGAGCTCTCGGGTTCGGCTTGTGGGCTATAAATTTGAGGTCTTTCACATAACACTTTTGGTATTGAGCCTCTTCCTCCTAAAATGAGCAAATGTAGATTGACCTCAGTATGTATAGTATCGAATAGACCGGACCAGGCTCATTTCAGGGGTTAGATCTTTATGTAAGAGGGGGAACAAGCTGTATATAACTCAATGTCTTTCCGTTTTTTCTTGAGCTCTGTATACCATTGTTACTATGCTTTGTAGAAAGGCATTTAGTTGTACATATTACCTCATCAAACATACTCCAAGTGTATGTAATGGTTTTTACTTATTTTTGTGACTGTTTCTAAAGTACCTTATATGAAAAAGAGTATATTGAGTAAAAGACGTGTAATGAAAAACTTGCTATCATAAACTCATAGTTCAAACTTGTTTTCCGGACGACTTAAATAGCAATTGCATTATTGTTCTATATTTTAGGTTTTAGAAGCCGGTAAACATTTTTTTTGAATGGTTATACCTATTCACAATAGGAGGATTCCGTTTAATTTGTTGTCTTTATATCTGGAATTGGCTTGAAAACTGTTGGGCTTATTATATTTTATAAAGTTTTAGTTGAGAAAAAAAAGTTTTTATCGCAAGTGGTGCCAAGATAATATTAGAAGTGAGTCGCATTAATATTTTGAAGAACGTGTTGGGCTTATGGCCCAAAAATAACTCATCTTAAGAAGGATTTTATTGGCTATATAAGACCGAGGGTTAGAAGTTGGAACACAGATTCACTTTTTTGTCAGGAACCGCTCTCTCCTGTCAGGTCTCTCTCTCGCGTCCAGTTTAACTAGTGATCTGATTGTGTAGATATTCTCTTTGACTTTCTCTATCTTTTATCTCTTTCTTGTTAGCCTATAGTCATCAGATTTAGGAATTATATATTGATCATGTTTATGTTTTCTTTTCGTAAGAGAAGTTACAAATCTACTATCTAGTTGTCTAATTGTGTAGATTGTTTCTTTTTATCTATTTTTTGTTAGCCTATTATCATCCAATTCGGGAATTATTGACTATGTTTATGTTTTTTGTTAGGATTTTAATCTAACCTAGCGCTTTGATCTTAATTAGATTTGAGATGAACTTAGTAAAACTTAAAAGACACAAGAACTTGTTCACCCAGTTCCCTTTCGGTGTACCTATGGGGAGGAGATCTCTTGCCCCTCAACTTCACTATCAATCAAGGATTAACACAACGTACTAACGACGTTTTCTTTGTGTTACAGGTTTGTAAGAATAACTAGAAGGAGATTACAATATCAAGAGCACACGCTTAGGAACACGAAGACTCGAACTCCGTTTCCTCTCTCTTGTGGCTGCCTCTTTCTCTCTCAACTTCTCTCTTGTTCTTCTATCTCTCTTGTCCCTCTATAGCTACATCGTTTCTTCTTGGGATTATCTTTAGGGTTTGTGAACGTCTTCCTTATATAGCCAATAGACATCCTCGTGACTTTCCTTTTTCTCTTAATCGAACATGACCGACCACTTAGTGTATTAAGGCCCACTTGACCCAATTAGAGAATGAAGGATGAAGCCCAAATCCTACAATCTCCACCTGCTTCATTCTTCACGTTTTTTCTCTTTCCCGTCAACGAGAAGCTTTTCACGATCCAAACCCACCTCCGACAATAACTCCGATCCGTTCTTCGTCACCGTCTCTAGTGGCTTTCAACTATCTCGAATCGACTTGAGATGGCCATCGACGCTGCAGCGTCTCCACCTCCGACTCGTCTCTCGATGGATGTAATTTTGAATAATATTTCTGATCTGTAAATGCAACTCCGGCGATACTTCGCCGTCGATCTCCATCACTGGGTCCAGGTTACTTAAGAGAGTTCGCGACTCTCCCTCAAGCTTCCTTTCTCGATGGCTCTCATTCCCAATCGCAAAATCAAACCCAAAATCATGACGTCTATGCTTCTTCGGATGACTTCTCTTCTTCACTAATCTTCTGAAAATCGCAGGTACTCTTAACCTCAAACCTTTATGCTCTTTGAGATATCAAACTCTAATCCCTTTTCTCCTCTTAATTGATAGTGAACCCTATGCAATTTCAACATGAAATTTGCACATTCCGGCGATTCCTCTGTCGCTAATCATTGACGCTTCTGAAATTTCCTTAGTAACCATCGAACCAGTGACAATCTCCTTGTCTTATTGTTCGAACTTTCTGAAATTTTAGTTTAACAAATCTTTGTCTTTGCAGCTTCTCGAAGACCATGTTCTTCTGCTCCATTGATTAATTCAGGTAACTTTCTTTTCATACACCGATTCTCTTTGTCGACTTGTTAATCTAACTCATGTGCACTGAGCTTTGAATCAACTTTTTATTGAATCATTTGCAAGAACCTGTACCATGAACCATCTCTTTTATTCTTGTATCTTCAAGCCTTGATACAATTTCTAACTTGGTTCCTTTTCCCTTTCTTAAGCAGCTCCACCTGAACCCGAATCTTCATTCTATGATCTATGATTCCTCCTTACAGGTAACATACCCTCTTATCCATTCCCTTGGATATCATTGTTGAATGACAAGAGAAATCAACATGTTTCTTTGTCCTTTGTCTTTGCTAGCAATTATTTCAACAATGAGTTTACCTTGACACCTTGACTGCTTCCGGAACCCAAGTCCCTTTCATGTCATCTTCTGACTAGAGATCAACCTTTGCATCATCTTCTATGCTTCTTTATCTCCTGATTTCGAGACCCTATGAAATCCAGACTTTGATTTCATCTTTCTCTGCAGCTTCACCAATCGAACAACTAGTCAACTTCTTTTGCTCTTTAGATAAATTCAGGTAACCCCTTTTAAAGCCCGAATTATCTCCATGTCTCTGTTTCAACTGATTTTCCTTTGAGACTTTGTGAAATCCTCACTTTGATTACACAATCCTTATCGCAGAAGCTCCACCTGAAGCTAATGTTTCTTCCGTTGGTTAAAAAAATCCTCTAGGTAATGCAACTACCTATATCACCTCTTCTTGATTGTTTCTTCTTAGCCTTTGTTGACCCACATGAGTTTATGTTCTTAACCATGAACTCTAACTCTATATCTTGTCACCTTGGTTCTGAAACTAACATGTTCTTTGTCTCTCATCTTCAGCAGCTTTGCCTAGCTTATATCTTCTTGTCTCGCAGCTCAACCTAAAACAGATAACCCTCTGTCTTGCCTTCACATACTCTCAGGTAACTATCTCTAACTCCCTTTTCCTCTTGAGTTTCCATTATCACTAAAACTGTAACCGGAAACTGCCTTGTTTCTTTTCTCTGTCTCTGCGAGATCGAGACTTGGATAATGGAGTTACCTGGAGCGTCTTCCTTCTCCTCCGATGCCGTTGAGAAGATCACAGTAGAAAATCTTCAAGCCAGGTACGGCTCTTTCCTTATAGCCTGCTGGAACCTTGGTTAGATGAATCTTAGGTAGAACCAAACCTCCTTTAGGAGCTGTGTCCTTGCTGTTGTAGATACTTACATCCTGTGAAAACCCCTTTGCAGTTAATCTCCTTTCATGCCTCTGGTTTTTAACTCCTTGTATCTCAGGTTCTTCTTTTAAGATCCACTTATTCTGAACTTCTTTATCCTTGTCAGACTTACCCATAAACACCAACGTCTGATTTTTGTTAAGAGATTCCATCTCTTCTTCCAACCGATTTGTCCAGCGCATCTCTTCTTTTTAACCTTGATCTCAACCCCACAAACATCTTTGCCTTACGCCTTAAGGCTACTTTGCTTCTCTTGTTAAACCGATCAATCACACAGCCTCCTCCATGGTCATTATTATCTTCATGAATCTGTTTTAGTGATTGAAATAAACCCTTGTTTCTCTTTGCAACTTGATTCCTTTATTTGGCCTTTTTTGATTCTACTCATGCCCTTTATGCCTTGAATCAAATTCCTTTATTTTGTTTGCAGCCTAACCTTGAATATATATGTTTGAAGCCTGAAACCATCCTTGTATTCTTCTTGTGTCTGTTAAAACATGTTAGTCTTGAGCTCTCCTTGTACCGCTGTTATACTTGACAGGACACACCATCTAACTATCAATATTGTTAAATAGACTTTCGACACAACCATGCTCCAAGCAACATGATTTATCAGAACCTTGCTGACAAACAAACCCTTCTTTAATCAACTACAAAAGACACTAAATCATTCATGTTTCACTCCCCTGAAACAATATTTGATTTTCCTTTAACCTGTTTGAACACCCTGAACGTGAACATCACTTTGCACCGCTACTGTTTCCAGCAGAACACGCCTAACTCCACCTTGCTAGGAAGACTTTCGATACAAAAATCTCTGTTCAACCTTTGTTCAAATCCTTATGTATTAACTGAACCATCCCACTAACATGTAAGCTTCTTTGACTTTGTCTCACATGCACAAGCTTGTGGCATCCTTGAGACAACATTCTAAAAACCTTTGAACACTCCACTATAGAACCCTTGAAGTCACTATCTTGCTGTCTATTTGAACCTTCATCTCGAATACATAAACAACTCGTTTGTTCATTACTTGTGTTGGTCCCCCGTCTAACTGATTTCTTCTTCAGGAAATCTGCAGACAACACGCAGCGGCTCCTCGAGAATAGATAAGCCTATATTTCTCTTTAAGATCCTCCTTAGCACTAGCAATCAAACCTGGATTGCTCTGATACCACTTGTTAGGATTTTAATCTAACCTAGCGCTTTGATCTTAATTAGATTTGAGATGAACTTAGTAAAACTTAAAAGACACAAGAACTTGTTCACCCAGTTCTCTTTCGGTACCTCTGGGGAGGGGATCTCTTGCCCCTCAACTTCACTATCAATCAAGGATTAACACAACGTACTAACGACGTTTTCTTTGTGTTACAGGTTTGTAAGAAGAACTAGAAGGAGATTACAATACCAAGAGCACACGCTTAGGAACACGAAGACTCGAACTCCGTTTCCTCTCTCTTGTGGCTGCCTCTTTCTCTCTCAACTTCTCTCTTGTTCGTCTATCTCTCTTGTCCCTCTATAGCTACATCGTTTGTTCTTGGGATTATCTTTAGGGTTTGTAAACATCTTCCTTATATAGCCAATAGACATCCTCGTGACTTTCCTTTTTCTCTTAATCGAACATGACCGACCACTTAGTGTATTAAGGCCCACTTGGCCCAATTAGAGAATGAAGGATGAAGCCCAAATCCTACATTTTTCTTTTCGTAAGAGTAGTTTCAGTTTTAGAGATCTAGATTCAGTCATGGCGGGTGCACTAGCAGGTTATGTGAAATTTTTGTTTACAACTCGCCGGGGGTTTTTAGATCTAATGACGTTAGGGGTAACACCAGTGTTTTGTTACGTGGCCGTACTAATGAAGAAGGAAACTGCGTCTATCAGAGAAGAGAAGGAGGCTATTAATGCGAGGATACTGGATATAGCGAGGGCTAAAAGAATGATCAGAGAGCAGTGATCCAAGAGGGGCGTTTTTTTTTCTTTTTCGAAGGTTGTTATATATTTATTCTCAAATACATGTTTCTCTCGTCCTAAATAACTCCATTACAATATGTTTAATGATGCTATTAACCTCTAATAGATGATTTTTTATGTCTCTGTAACATTCGAGATGATTACTGCAAACTATTTGACAACTATGTATCAGAGATAATATGTAATATAGTTTTAACTTAGGCTAATTATGTAAATGTTCTAGAATGTTCTTTAGTCTAGTTATGTAAATGTTCTAGAATGATCTCTTGTAAAGCTATATATACCCAATTGGGATTGTGAATAAAGTTAAGTCATTCAGTTATCTTACATGGTATCAGAGCATTGATCCATAGAAACCCTAAAAATACTCAATTTTTTTTTTCTTTTCTCTAGCCGTCTCTCTCAAAACCTTAAAAAGTTTTACGAACCCTAATCGGCTACCATGACCGAGCCTCAAACACCCGAGCCTACATCGGCTACTTCCTCTCATGTCCCGATCTTCGATCTAGACAAGTCTGGGTCGAATCTCATCTCCGTGAACATGAACCATGTCACAAAGCTAACTCCAACCAACTATCTCACATGGAAACTCCAAATTGAAGCACTCTTTGAAGCACATGAACTCAAAGGTTTTCTTGCAGAAACAGATCAATATCCTCCTCCCACAATTCAAGTGGGCAACGCTACTATCCCTAATCCAAAACATGCCGCGTGGAAAAGACAAGATCGTCTTTTGTTCAGTGCCTTGCTCGGCACTCTGTCACTCAACATACAACCCATCGTCTCTCGATCAACATCCGCTCGTGAAATCTGGAGCACTCTTGGCCGTACCTATGGCAACCCACCTCGAGGACATCTCAAACAAATCAAACAATAACTCAAAACCAGCTCCAAAGGCTCTAAAACAATTCATGAGTACATGACCAGCATGATCCGACTCTCGGATCAACTCGCACTACTTGGTGCACCTCTCACTCATGAAGATTTTTTGGATTTTATCACCGATGGACTTGATGATGATTACAGAGCCATCATCAAACTGGTACAAGGGAGAGACACACCAATGACGGTTGATGAGCTTCATGAAAAACTCATTATGCGTGAGCATAATCTTCTACTTGCAGCAACAAACACGCTGTCTCCTGTACCTGCTTCTGCAAATACGGCTCAACACCGTCCAAATAACAACAACTATTCCGGTAGAAGTAACTACGGAGGTCAAGGATATCAAGGTGGAAGAGGATATCAAGGGGGACGAGGTAATGGATATCAAGGAAATCAAGGATATCAAGGAGGAAGAGGATATCAAGGAGGACGCGGGAACCAAGGTGGACATGGTTTTGGCGTTCAAGGATATCAAGGTGGTAGAGGCTATCAAGGAAGGTGTCAGATCTGCAGTGTGTTTGGTCATAGTGCACGTCGGTGTCCTCAACTTGGTTTCTCCTCCAACAATCAAGGAGGGTATCCGTAACAGCCACTACCACCACCAAGTGTCCACCATACGACAGCCTCAAGCCCGGGTTACCCTCAATGGCTCTTGGATAGTGGTGCTTCCCATCACGTGGCAACTGATCTTGCCAATATGACCCTCCATGACAACTACAATGGTGGTGAAGAAGTCCTCATTGGCAATGGCACGGGCCTCCCGGTTACACAAACTGGTTCATGCTCTCTCCCTACTCAATCTCGTAAACTTAAACTTGATAATGTTCTGTATGTACCCTCGATGAGCAAGAATCTTATTTCAGTTAATCGGTTATGCAAGACTAATAATGTCACGGTACAATTTTATCCTCATGATTTTCAGGTGAAGGATCTACGAATGGGGGCAACTCTCATCAACGACAAAGCTAATCATGGGCTTTATGAGTGGCCAACGATACCCAACAAGTCCACTTTTCGTTCTGCTTTAGTGTCGGTCAAGTCATCTTCTCAAGACTGGCATTCGCGTCTAGGTCATCCCTCTGAGTCGGTTTTACGTACTTTATCATCTAGGTTTTCTATTCCTATGTCCTTTGGTTCTTTAAAACAATCATGCAATGCATGTTCTATTAATAAAAGTCACAAGATTCCGTTTTTTGAGTCAACTCTTCGATCCACTTCTCCTCTTGATATCATTTTTACTGATGTGTGGTCTTCTCCAATTCTCTCTCATGACAATTTCAAGTACTATGTCATTTTTGTTGATCATTACACACACTATACTTGGTTTTATCCATTGAAACTCAAGTCAGATGTAGCTCGGATCTTTCCAACATTTAAAGCCTTGGTAGAGAATAGGTTTAAGTCCAAAATTACTACTCTATATTCTGATAATGGGGGTGAGTTCGTAGCGCTTAGGTCCTATCTTGCCACACATGGAATTTCGCATCTTACATCTCCGCCACACACACCAGAACACAATGGGGTAGCTGAAAGGAAACATAGACACATAGTAGAAACAGGTTTAGCTCTCCTATCTCAAGCTAGGGTTCCAACTCAGTATTGGCCGTATGCTTTAGCCACTGCGGTCTATCTCATCAATAGGATGCCTACGCCAAACCTGTCTAATGCCACACCATTTGAACTTCTCTTCAAATCCTCACCCAACTATCATAAACTCCGAACATTTGGTTGTTTATGCTATCCATGGCTCCGGCTTTACTCACCACACAAACTCCATTCTAGATCTCATCCTTGTGTCTTCTTAGGCTACTCGCTCACTCAAAGTGCTTATTTGTGTCTAGAGGTTGCCACCTCTCGCATATATGTCTCTCGACATGTTGAGTTTTCTGAGTCGGAATTTCCATTTCCCAAATTATCAGCTCTAGGGTCAGGTCTAAAAACTCCGTCGGAATCGTCCGACTTTGTTCCAGCCACTCGGGTCGGGGTCTTTCGTTTGCCACTCTCGCCGGTTATGCCCCTGTCTCCTGGTCCTTCACCGCCGTCTACACCACCACCATCCCCAGAGTCATCACCGCCATCGACTCCGACAAGTGTTGACTCGTCTCAGACTACTCCACCACTATCGCCTCAGCATTCAGTTACGGATGAATCTAATTCGTGTCAGTTACAGTATCCTGAGCCTCTTGATACACGTCTCCAAAACCAACACAGTATGAGAACTCGTGGCAAAGATGGTATTGTAAAACCGAATCCAAAGTTTGCGTTGTCAGTTGTATTGGGGGATATTGAGCCCACTACGATTACACAAGCGTTGAAAGATGCACGGTGGAGGAAAACATGTGGTTCGGAGATTGATTCGATTGTTCGGAATGGAATGTATACACTGGTCGATCCGAGAGAAGCACAAAACGTTGTTGGATGCAGGTGGATCTTTGTGATCAAGAGAAATCCAGATGGATCGGTAGAAAGATTTAAAGCTCGCCTTGTTGCTAAGGGTTTTCATCAACGTCCAGGTATTGATTTTCAAGATATATTTAGCCCGGTGATTAAGCACTCTACAATTCGCATTGTCATTAGTGTTGTTGCTGCGAAAGGTTGGTCTCTTCGCCAACTTGATGTCAACAATGCATTTCTTCAAGGACGGTTGACGGAAGAGGTATATATGACTCAGCCTCCTGGATTTTTTGATAGGGATCGACCGCACTTTGTGTGTAAGTTACATAAGGCGATTTATGGTCTCAAGCAAGCTCCTAGAGCGTGGTATACAGAACTTCGCACGTTTCTTCTCACACAAGGTTTTGTGAACTCTCTAGCTGATACCTCTTTGTTTATTTTTCGAAGAGATAATGTGGTCATCTACATGCTGGTATATGTTGATGATATTCTTCTGACGGGGAATAATGAGAAGGTAATTGATGCATTTGTGAATGTTTTGTCGGATAGATTTTCTTTAAAGGATTTGGGAGAGTTGTCGTATTTCTTGGGGATTGAAGTTATGAGAACGAAGTCTGATATTCAGCTCACACAACGAAAATATATTACGGATTTATTGTCTCGGTTTCATATGCTCGATGCGAAACCGGTTCCGACGCCTATGACATCGGCCACGTCATTAACGAGTACACTTGGGACTAGTCTTTCTGATCCAAAGGAGTATAGAGCTGTTGTTGGTAGTTTACAATATTTGGCGTTGACGAGACCAGATATTGGGTTTGCTGTTAATCGTCTCTCTCAATATATGCATACTCCTACCACGTCACATTGGGAAGAAGTGAAGCGTGTTCTTCGATATCTAGCGGGAACAATAAGGTATGGAGTGTGGTTTTCAGCACAAAACTCGTTTGTTCTTCATGCGTATTCTGATGCTGACTGGGCTGGTGATCGTGAAGATTATTCGTCTACGGGAGCTTATGTGGTGTATCTTGGATCTAGTCCGGTTTCATGGTCCTCCAAGAAGCAGAAAGGTGTGTCACGGTCGTCCACAGAGGCCGAGTATCGGGCTGTTGCTGTTGCTGCGTCTGAAGTAAAGTGGTTAGTATCGCTAATGACTGAGCTTGGCATTCCAGTTCCTATTAAACCGCAGATATACTGTGGCAATATTGGTGCTACATATCTGTGTGCTAATCCTGTGTTTCATTCGAGAATGAAACATATTGCTTTGGATTATCACTTTGTTCGTGAGTTGATTCAAAGAGGCGTTCTTCACGTTTCTCATATTAGTTCAGTTGATCAGCTAGCAGATGGACTTACCAAACCATTACCAAGGGCTCGGTTTTTACATCTTCGTGACAAGATTGGAGTCTCTTACGGTACTCCATCTTGAGGGGGTGTATCAGAGATAATATGTAATATAGTTTTAACTTAGGCTAATTATGTAAATGTTCTAGAATGTTCTTTAGTCTAGTTATGTAAATGTTCTAGAATGATCTCTTGTAAAGCTATATATACCCAATTGGGATTGTGAATAAAGTTAAGTCATTTAGTTATCTTACACTATGATACATGATACAAAAACGCGAACAAACGTACAATTATTTTCAGAGGAAAATAGAAAGCATTTAGAGCTTAGAAATTCCCCCATTAAAGACTAGGTTAGACTCTGGATACTGAATCACTGATACAAATATATCATCATATGACTCTATGATCATACTCAATGGATAAGTTACAACTTGCTATCATATGATTCTATGATCATACTCATAGATAAATGATCAACTTGCTGTGTAGACAGGACTAGGGCGATGGTTAAGGCTTCAAGTCTTAAGACCTCCATCTTGAAGCTGCCTGATACTATATTAGAAGCTGATTTATCAGTTAGCTCTATGATAACACTAAATATTGAATTATCAGCACTTGACCTGTGTACCGCTGGACGGATTTGCTACCCATTATGATTTCTCTGTATAAATAGGCACTGCTTGTGCAACCGACTTGATCAAAATCTCTTTTCTTGATGGCGATAACAACTGTATCAAGTTTTTCCTTGAGTTTCGTAACAATAAACTCAAACTCTCTGTTTTGCTTCTTCCTAGTTGCTTGGGAACCCCAAATACTTGCGACCTCCTCCAACTCTATCAATCTTTACAATTCGCAGTAGTTGTCTTCTCTTATTTTAGAATATTCTTGTGCCAAATGCCATAGAAGACTTGTCATAGTTTGCTTTTTGAACTGAGATTTTTTCATAGTCATTCATCACACGTAATGGTGTATGTTGTGTTAAAAACTTTTGATGAGAAAAATCTAATGTCCTTTCTTGTTGGTCAAGGTGGGCCACTACTGTTCGGATAGTCAAGTCTTGGCCCTGCGTTCGCTCTAGTAGAATCGAAAGCATTCGGCGCATCTTTGATAAGTCGTCTTGGCCCTGCGTTCGCTCTACTAGAATCGAACGCATTCGGTGCATTCGGCGCATACGCGCGGGGCTTTTTTCATAATATAGATTTGTTTTATTGTTTAGAAATTTAAAATAATTTATTTTGAATGGGTTTTACAATATGATTTTTCTGAGCAATAGTTTTATAGTAGTTAGTATTGTTATTTTTTTGCTTTTTAAAAAACATTGATAACCTTATAATTTATCTCTCAAGGTAACTAATGATGTGTTTATGTATTCAAAACTTAGATGTAGTTTTACTCAATAAATAATATTTAAAATCAATAAATTATATCTAAAGCCATTTTGATCATGAAACTTATTTGAATAACCGGTTGGTGGTTATGTTATTTTTTTTATTATTTTGTATGTGTAAATAATTATAATTTGTTCTAGTACAATCGCTATGTCACAGCGAGAGTACTTGTTTTCGTTAAGTTGGGATTGAAAAAATTTGTTTGTAATTTCAAAGCAAAGAAGGTAACTCAAACTTAGTTTTTTGCAAAACTTGATAAAGTAAAAGTAAATACAATGGCATAGGTAATTATTACCAACCGATTAGCTTTGCAATTTGTACCCACACACCACGCAAATTAGCTTCAAAATATTGGGTCTTGAAATCATAGTAATAAGATTTACCTCCACATCGTTCTTCTCTTCCTTTTACATATGGATAGAAGTTCTTTGACCTATCCAAAACTACCACAACAAACCAATCACTTCTCATCTTCAATCTGTTTTACAAATTCAACAATCATCATTCATTTCATTCTATGCTTCTCTAAGCAAACTTCAAAATCCATATATTAGCATATAACCAAACAGAGATTAGAAGCAAACACTTTTGAGAGCAAAAGTTCAAAATTTTAAGTAGCCCCTATAGAAGATCACACTAAAAACCAAAATTTGGCACTAATCCTCAGATTTAGAAACCAAATGTTCCAATTTTAAGCTAATACAGATACAAAAATCATTCTAAAAAACCAAAATTTACCTGTGGGACGAGGATAAACTTCTCGATCCAAAGCCTCACCACCATTAGAAGTATGATAAGTCAAAAACAGAGCATGATGTGTTACTGATATGCTTTGATATGCACCACTCACTACAATAAAACATGCTAATTTCCGACGGAATTTTTTTTCCGTCGGTAATCCGTCGGTGGTTTCCGACGGTATTCCAACGGAATGCTGACAGAGTGGGTTTCCGTCGGAATTCCGTCAAATTTTCAGACGGTATACCGACGGAAACCCACTCTCTCAGCATTCCGTTGGAATACCATCGGAAACCACCGACGGAAGACAGACAAACACGAGCTGTCGTGTTATTCCGACGGACTACCGACGGTATTCCGACGGACTACCGACGGAATTCGGACTTTCCGATGTCGGCAAAGTTTGATTGGCAGCTCATACCGACGGAACTAATTCCGTCAGAATATTGTAACGGATTTCTGACGGAATTCCAACGGTTTCCGATGTCGTCAAAGTTTGAGTGGTTCCCATATCGTCTACGGTGGATGATGGGATTGGTGGGGTGTTATGTCGGAGGTATTAACGGAATTCCGATGGCTTTTCGACAGAAATCCGTTCTACATAAGTTTGCAGAATTTGTCATTCCATCATAACAAAATTTCGAGTACCAAACAAAATTATAAAGATGAGTTCATATTTTCGGTCATGGATGGACGAGCCAATGATGGATGTGGGCTCAGACTTATTAAGGAACGAGTACGCTCAAGGAATATGCGAGTTCATGAATTTACCCAGTAATCTAGAACAACAAAAAAGGTCAGGATATCAAATGTCCTTGTTCCAATTGCTGTAATAGAATTAGTGTTGCCGTTCATAATGTTTGGACTCACTTATATAGATATGGTTTTAGGCCGGGATATAAGGTTTGGTATTTACATGGAGATACCAATTATGAATATGGTAGTACTAATAGCAATGCACCTTATTTTCCGGATAGCGTAAGGGAACCTACAGCGGGAGTAGATGTTGGGGTAAGTACGGTTGCGATGTTTAACGATGCGTTTAGAGAGAATTTGCAGTCGGGTGGGTATGAGGGTGATAGGGTTGAAGAGCCTAATTTAGAATCTCGAAGGTTTTTCCATATGTTAGACGCATGAAGCAACCACTATACAACGATTGTAGGGATGGTCATTCACCGCTATCTTCTGCTAGTAGGATGATGAACCTGAAGACTGATTATAATTTGTCCGAAGAATGTGTTGATGCATTTGCCGAGTTCGTGAAAGATGTTTTGCCAGAAGATAATCTGGTCCCATGATTATACTACGAGGTCCAAAAACTTGTCGCCGGTCTTGGTTTGCCCTACCAGGTTATAGACGTGTGCATCGACAACTATATGATATACTGGAGAGAAGACGAGAACTGGAACAAATGTAAATTTTGCCAGAAACCCCGGTTCCAGGACACAAGTGGCAGGATGAAGATTCCATTCAAACGGATGTGGTATTTACCCTTAACGGAGAGGTTGAAGAGGCTGTACGAATCAAACCGCACAGCTAAGGCTATGAGATGGCATGCAGAGCATAGTCAAGATGGATATATCACGCATCCTTCTGACACGGAAGCGTGGAAACACTTCCAATCCGTATATCCAGATTTTGCATATGAACGACGGAATGTATACATAGGCTAATCCACTGATGGTTTCAACCCGTTTGGCAATCATGGAAGAAAATATTCATTGTGGCGGGTCATCGTAACACCTTACAATTTGCCTCCATCTATGTGCATGCGGCGAGAGTTCCTGTTTCTCTCAATTCTAGTTCCCGGGCCAGATCATCCAAGACGGTCGCTCGATATATTCCTCCAACCATTGATCTCTGAGTTGCAGATGTTATGGGAGCATGGTGTTAAGAGTATTTTCTGGGATTTGCCTTACTGGAAAGACCATCTATTGCGGCATAATCTAGATGTCATGCATGTTGAAAAGAATTTCTTTGACAACATCATGAACACCATATTAAACGTCCCAGGAAAAACCAAAGACAACTGGAAGTCTAGATTCGACTTGCCATTGATTTGTTCGAGGCCATCTTTTCATGTTTCAAACGGTAGATTGCTGATGCCTGCTTACCGGTTAGACGCTGGGTAGAAAGAAATATTTTTTGAATAGTTCAAAAAATTTGTCAAATTTCCAGACGGCTACGCATCTAATCTACGTAATTGCGTGGATTCAACGGAAGGCAAGTTTATAGGAATGAAGAGTCATGATTGTCATGTCGTGATGTAGCGTCTTCTTCCATTGGTATTTACATATCTTCTTCCAGAACCTATCCACCAAACAATTGGAGGTATATTTCTTACTCCCATTAGTTTATTACTACCATAATATTACTATATATATATGTACTAACTTGTTTAATTTTTGTTTATAGGAGTTGGTGCATTCTTCCGAGATTTATGTTCAAGAACGCTTACCGTCTACGGGATACGTAACTTGGAGGCCAATATCCCGGTTCTCCTTTGTAATCTTGAGAAGATATTTCCACCGTCTTTTTTTGACGTTATGGAACACCTTCCTATTCACCTCCCACAAGAAGCAGCCTTAGGAGGCCCTGTTCAATACCGATGGATGTATCCGTTCGAGCGTTACATGTTCCACCTGAAGAAAAAGGTTAAAAATTTGAGCAAGGTTGAGGGATCTATTGTCGCACAAAGCCTAAACGAGGAAGTCTCACACTTTGCCGAATATTACTTTCCATCAGCAGTTCGCACTAAGGCGAGACGTCCTGCCCGACATGATGATAGAGGTGAGAAAGCAGTCTATGTCGTGGTTGTTCCTGATTTGTTTGCCCAAGTTAGTCGAGCAAGTGGAAAAGGATAGAAACGCAAACTATCAGCCCAAGAGGTCACACATTTGCAAACGTATATCCTTAGAAACTGTGACGAAATTTTGGAGTACGAAAGGTATATCAGTTATTATAATAAATTTATGGAATTATTTGTCTTTATCTACTAACGACTGTTATGTTACAGGATCTACATGTCTTTCGCACGTGATTAACATTATGATAAGACAGATGCCGAAATTGCTGTCTTGAAAGATGAAGAATTTGAGGGGTAGTTTAAATGTTATGTAAGTGTAATATAATTAATTACTCTTACTTTTCCAGGTTTTCACGTTCATATATTACTTATTTCTTACTTCTATCATTTTTAGGTTTCCGATAGTATAGCAAGTGGTCAATCACTCCCGACATTGTTAGTGGAGTTTGTTCATGGTTTACGCAGCACCGCGACTTCATATCCCAAGTTTTGCACTAGGGGATATGCGTTCGGGATCCGTGAGGAAGGACGTCAAAGGTCAACTTCGGACTATGGTATTTGGGCGCAATCAGGTGATACCATGTACTATGGGATTTTAAAAGAAATCTTGGAAATCCACTATCCAGGAATGTTGGACTTGAGGTGCATTGTGTTTAAGTGCGAATGGTATGACCCAACCGATGGTCGAGGGGTTCGAGTTGACCCTCATGGTGTTATTTCGATAAATTCAAGCCGTAAACTACGGTATTATGATCCATTTATCCTTGCGTCGCAAGCAGACCAGGTATGAATACAATAATATGTTTACCTACGTACTCATACTTAAGGTTTGTTGTTCATGTATATTAACAATATCCACTCTTTATTAATAGGTTTGCTACATTCCATATCCTCGAGTTGCCTATCGTACATATCCTTGGATCACAGTAACTCCAATTAACCCGAGAGGAAAATTTTATGGAGTTCCAAAACAAGATGCTCTACAACCATCGAGAAGTATACAAATGTCACCTGTTGAGGAGATGGATAACATTGACCTTGTCATTGATGTCACACATATCGGGGATGATCTAGTGCATTCGAACGAAGAGGACACACGTGACGAATTTAACGACGATTCAGACTCCATCCCTAGTGAAATTGGATCAGAAGATTAAGATTAATAATTTATGAATAAATGTGTGCTTATGAATGTTGTGTGATTCAGACTTCATCCCTACTGAAAGTGGATCAGGAGATTCAGGAGAATCAGACTTCATCCCTTGTATATCATATTATTTAATAGTATATATATAGTCATGTTCGATGACTAATTGACGATAAATATTGGTATTGCAACTCCAATAAAACATAACATTTAATGAAACATAAAATTTAAAACACATTCTTAAACAGGTACAAGTACATAATAAACTCCTCATTTTACAATCATCTGTCGGTTTCCACTCCGAACTTACCATTTGTTAGAACCATTTAGTGATGTTCTTTCCTTTTTTTTTCTTTTGTGGAGAATCTACAAATCCGTCGCACAATTCGCTTTTGATTACATCAACATCTAGATTTATGTTTGGTTTTTATGGGCTTTGGGCAAATTCGAAATCATAGTAATGCTCCTTTGGTGGAGAATCTATAAATCCGTCGCACAATTCACTTTTGATTGCATCAACATCTAAATTTAAGTTTGGCATTTCTGGGCTTTGGACGAATTCATAACCATAGTACTGATCCTTACATACGTTTGAAGTACTTCCACCGTCAGTATCTGACTTTTCCATCAATTGACATGGTTGTTCGGCTTCGATAACCCACTTATGATCAGGACATTGTGGCTGCCTATCGTAAATGTGGTGGATGTTTGGCGAGCACTGGCTGTCAGGCACTATTGTTGATGTTGAATCTTCTTTATGGATTGGTGAGCACGTATCAAATTCCCACGAGTAAGTCGGAATATCTTGAGTGAATTCGACGCAATGAGATTCGGTTTCCCACGTGTGTTTTGGAACATAAAAAAAATTAGCCTCCGATGTTGTTTTTTCGTTATCATTAGGAGAGTTAGAAGACATTTTTTGTGTTATTGAGAGGTGTAGAAGATATACACTCCATAAGGTGTATTTATAGTAGAAGTTATATGTATAAACCGTCGGCATTCCGTCTGCATTCCGTCCGTATTACCGACGGAATTCAGACTACATGATGTCGGCAAAGTTTGATTTGTCATCTGTACTGACGGATTTCCGACGGAGCTATGTCCTCAGAATTATGTAACGGATGTCCGACGGAATTCCGACGGTTTAGATGTCGGCAAAGTTTGTGTGGTTAATAAATCGTCTGCAGTGGCCGAAGTGATTGGTGGGGTGTTATGTCGGAGTGTTTTGACGGTTTTCCGACGGAAATCCGACGAATATCAGTTATACATATATGTTCCACATTTTCTCATTCCTTCATCACAAAATTTGAACACAAAATCATAACACAATAATATTCAATTGCGTAATGGCTAACAAAGATCTATGGAATTACTATATGCAAAACCGAGCCCCTGGTCTAAACACTCCAAACACAACTCTTCTTCCTTCAAGCCCTCCTTATGATAATTTAAATGTCATAGATGCTCAACCAACAATTTCACTCCACCCAACTCAACGATCCCTGAACCAAACGCCCGAAATACCGGGATGTGGCCAAGTCGTAAGGCGAGGAATTTTTCGCAAGAGGGCTCATGATGCAAGGGTGGTGCGAGGTGAAAGTTCTCAAACTCGCCCAACACAAGATTTTATCTATGAGGTCATTAACGAGGCACCACAAGCCAACCAGGATTTTAGTAGCCCTCGGTGGACTTCTACTATCGATTACATAATCCGTGAAGGTATATATATATATAATTACCGTTTTTACTTTTACAATATATTGTTATAAGATTATTGTAGCTGACAAATACAAATTCTATCATTCATAAATGTTGGTTCTTATCGCAATAGGACCACACCATTCTGGACCCAGGTTGCAGAAATTCAATCCCCGCGTTTACAATTTGTGAAAATAAAAAAGGTATACGTTTCCATCCAATTTTATTAACATTTTGAGAAACAATTTATCTGACAAGTATATTATATTTAATTATCAGATTGTGGCTATGCTCTCTAGTTTGACCCCCAATGACCAGGGAGATCTGCTTGTAACCTTAAAAGATCCGTCGGGAATAATCGAGGGAACCATGCACCATAACATCTTCAAGAATGACGAGTACAGACTCACGACTCCTGTTGGTGCGGTGGTCATCCTGAAGAATGTTACCGTTTGCAGTTTTGATAGGAACCAAAAGTACCTAAACATCACAGAGCGTAACATTGTTAAGGTACATACACCATACGTTTATAAATATTTTTGAGAATGGTTAACTAAATTCAGTTTTCAAACAGATAATCGGTGCTAATACGATGATTGCTGAATACCAGCCAACGGAAGTATGCACCATCGAGGAGGAAGATGAAACAACTACTGGATACGAATATGAAACAGTTCCAGACTCCGATGAAGAATAAATATCTAACTCGTCCATGATTAAGAATTATTTTATGGTTACGGCTTTTTTTGTTGCTTTTATGTTAAATAATTTCCTACTATCTATTGTACGAGTTTATCCGCATAATGTTGGTACGTGTAATATTTACTATTTTGGTATTTAAATTTATATTGCAATATAAATTGTATGTTTAATGTAATATTTATGAAAACCAAGGCAACATAGATAGAACTTGTGGGATTCACGGGTTTGGCACTTCGATTGGCAGAACGATTAAAGCCAATTTTGATATGGCTCTAACTCGTTCACATTGTGGACGGAATTTTATTTCACGTATTTGTTACCGCCGGAAAAATTAAATATATGTAATTAAAATAGAAACCCGTCGGAATTCCATCTTAATTTCCGACGGTGTTCCGACGGGTGTTGATTTTTATTACAAAATTTATTAAATAAACAATTTATTCCGGCGTAAAACCTTAAATATGTGTAATAAAATTAAAAACCCGTCGGAATTCCGTCATAATTTCCGACGGTGTTCCGATGGAAGTTTTATTCTTGATATGGACACCAATCCAAACCCTACTTACGCTCTGTCTCTCTCTGTTTCTGTCAAGTACCCAACTTATTTTTTCTATATAGTTAAAAGTCACCAAATCAAAATTGCTTTCAATCGTTATGCCAATCGAATAGCCAAGCCCGTGAAGCTCCCAAGTTCTATCTATGTTGTCTTGCTTTTAATAAATATCTAACTCGTTCACATTATCGACGGAATTTTATTTCACGTATTTGTTACCGCCGGAAAAATTAAATATATGTAATTAAAATAAAAACCCGTTGGAATTCCGTCATAATTTCCGACGGTGTTCCGACGGAAGTTTTATTCTTGATATGGACACCAATCCAAACCCTACTTACTCTCTGTCTCTCTCTGTTTCTGTCAGGTACCCTACTTATTTTTTCTATATAGTTAAAAGTCACCAAATCAAAATTGCTTTCAATCGTTATGCCAATCGAATAGCCAAGCCCGTGAAGCTCCCAAGTTCTATCTATGTTGTCTTTCTTTTAATAAATCTCTAACTCGTTCACATTGTCGACTGAATTTTATTTCAAGTATTTGTTACCGCCGGAAAAATTAAATATATGTAATTAAAATAAAAACCCGTCGGAATTCCGTCTTAATTTCCGACGGTTTTCCAACGGGTGTTGATTTTTATTATAAAATTTATGATTCATGATTCAATTTGAAGATTATGGTTTTTATATAGTTTAATATGGGATATGGAATGTATGAAATTATAAGGATAATATGAAATATGGTTTAATATGGGATATATACATATATCTATTTTTAATGGGATAATATGAAATATGGTTTAATGTGGTTTACGTTTGATTCAATTTGAAGATTATGGTTTTTATTTCATTTTAAATTTTTAAATTTTATAAAACACAATTGAATTTTCTTTTATATAAACATGTGTTTTCATAAACTGAAAAAGCTTGTTATATACATATTTACAATTTGAAGCATTCTTTAATCTAATTTTCGAGTCCGATTATTTTATGGGATTTCCCGTACCGTTCCCGTCCCATCCCGTTTTATCCCGTTCCCGTCCCGAATTTGAAATGGGACATAAATGGGACATATTTTGCTAGTCCCATAAACCCCGTTCCCGTTAGATCCCGTCCCATATTCCCGTTTGCCCACCCTATATTAAAAATTGAAATTTAAAATAATTTCCGTCGGAATTTAATTTTAAGTTCCGACGGAATGCCGACGGAAACCCTAATTTCACTTGCTGCCAAACAACCTCGTGATCATCGTCAAAGCGGCAAACGCCGTCGGAATTACAGTCGGAAATATAGGTTCCGTCGGCTACTGTTATAAATCCCAGAACTGTTTCTCTTCCCCGACACGTATCACAACCGAACCAAATTTCCGAGCCATCGCCGGATTTCGACACTTACCGCCGGATTTCGCATCCATACCGCCGGAAATCTCCTCTCCACCGCCGGAATTGCTGGAATTCTTCTCGCCACCACCGGATTTCTTTCCTCCACGGTCGGAACCGCTGTTCGGTAGCCGGAAATCTCCTCCCAGTCGCCGGATTCGCCGAGCCACCGTCCAAATCCGTCGCCTCCGTCCAAATCCTTCGCCACACCCAAAATCAATGTAAGTTTTGTTTGTGTTCTTATGAAAATTTGTGGATTTTTAGAAATTGTTCTTGTGGATTTGTGGATTTTTAGAAATTGAATATGAGAATTGTAGAAATTTAGAAATTTAGGATTGTAGAAATTTAGAAATTTTATAAATTTATAAATTAAGGGAATCATAAATGTTTTGTTTTTAAGAATTAAAACGATTATTATAGAAATTTTAATGAAAGTGTGAAACATTTTAAAAAACATTTCACCAATTTTAGGCAAATTTTAAATAATAATATTATAATTATTATAAGAAAACTTCATGAATTTTCAGATTTAATAAATTTTGGGGGTTTATTACAATTTACAAATTCTCGGAAATATATTGTAAAAGAAAACTATTTTGTAAATATACGTACTAGTTTGCACAAAGTTTATAATACTATCCAACTATAATTTTAGAGATTTTGAGATTTAGGTATGTTGATAATTTTAGTAATTTACCAATTTATGGATTTTTAGACAATTCTAGTTTTATAAATATTTCCAATTTTAAGAATTTAATTTTCATATGTTTTTGTGATTTTTAGGGATTTTTTTATAATTTAATTTATGATTAATATGTATAATTTTAAATTTCTAAATATCCTAAATAGAAAATTTGAAGATAATCATTTAAAATCGTTAAAATTTAAAAATTTTATAACATTAATAAAACAATTTTAACCTTTAAAATTTTAAACCTATTTAAAAATACTAAAATTTAAAACTTTAAATCCTTTAAATTTAAAAATACTAAAATTTAAAACTTTAAATCCTTCAAATTTAAAAATTTTATAACATTAATAAAACAATTTAAACCTTTAAAATTTTAAACCTATTTATAAATAATAAAATTTAAAACTCTAAATCCTTTAAATTTAAAAGTTAAAAAATTTAAAAATTTATAACTTTAACAATTTAAACCTTTAAATTAAAAAATTTATTAACATTAATAAAATTTGTCAAATTATAAATGTCAATTTCTCAACAAAACCTAAATCCATGAACTTTGGTTTCTGAATATATAATATACAAACAAGCCCTGATTACTTAAATTTCAAAACCACATAATCCTAAATTCAATAAATCCCTAAATTCATAAGTCCATAAATCACAAAACCACATAATCCTAAATTCAATAAATTCATTTATTACAAAAATCTTAAATTCCCATCAATCCATATGTCCCTAAATAACAAAATGTAAAACTAAATTCCTTTAATCTCTATATTGCAAAAAACCCTAATTCCCAATATCCTTATATCCCTAAATCCGAAATTTCCAAATAACTAAATCGCAAAATCTCAAAATCACAAATTCCTATAAATTCCATATTCCATAAATCCCGAAATCTCAAACTCTTAGAATTTTGGAAATCGTAGGAACTATCTGCGATATCATCATTCTAGAGGAGGTGAGACTTCCCGTAGGGGAGGTCGGAGTGGGAGTGAGACGCATATCCCCGACAGTACTCCCGACTTAGAGACCCCACACATGTCTCAGCCCCCGGGTACAGCCTTCTCGGCTCCCACATCCATGACCATCGAGCAGTTTGTGTCGTAACCCAGACGTGATAGGTTGACTCATCTAGATTCAGACACACCACCTAACACGACCTGGTAAGTCTTATTTAAATTTGTATTGGATTAAATTATTTTAGTAAAATATTTAACTAAATATTTTATTAGGTTCCAATACTCGAGAAACGGGATTACGGGTTCTATCAACGGAATGATGAATTCCTTGGTAACTAAAACATACCACGATATGCCAGTGGAGGACCGGGATATTTGGTTCCGACAATTTGTGGTATGATTTTATTTTATAAGTTTAAAATATATTTCCTATATGACTCACATTTTAATTACTAATGCGAGAATGTGGTGTTTTTGCAGCAAGATTTTACGTGGGACCCACCGCTCACTTCGTTGGTCCGAAAGAGATTCGACGAAAAGGCTACGAGGAAGTACTCGTTGAAGATGAACGAGTGGAAAGATGCGTGGTACAAAACCGGGAAGGTGCCTCGGGTTATGAAACATAAAGACACATGTTGGATGGACTAGTTGCACATTGGGAACATGAGGCAACTCGGGCGACCTCAGAGAGAAACTCAACTAACCGCAATAGCGACCGGAAGGGGAAGGGAAAAGCGACCCACAACCTCGGAGCAACGAGCAAGGCTTCACTTGCAGACAAAATGGTAAATATTTAAATAATTCATAATTTTTAAAAATCCGCTAACAAAATTTTATATGTTAACAGTTTCATGAGACCGGTGTGTTTCCTTTGAATCTTGCTTTGCTCAAAGCTACGCACACCAACAAGAAGACCGGTGAAATTCAAGATCCCATTGCTCGTGAAATCGTGGAGACCGTGGAGAGGCTCGGGGAGCAGTACCTCCAATCGCAACCGATTGAGGAAGGAACTTCGGCGCCCACCGAAGTTCCATACGAGAAGATCAACGAGTTCACCTACAAGGTTAGTAACCGTGTCACTTTTAAACAAATTTCAAAATAACTTTTAATACACCTAAGTTCTAAGATTTAATTTCTTTTTTTATCGTAGGCGACTCCCAAGACCATAGGCCATGTTTTCGGCCTCCCTGAAGATAGTTGCTCGTCCGTTTCGTCGGTTTGTTATGGCGGTGGTAGCAGATTGGAGGCAGAAAACCGAGAGCTGACCGAGCGGCTTAGGGCAGTGGAGGAAGCGAGAGAGACAGATAAGGCGGAGGCACGATTTCGAGCTTTGGAACAGAAGATGAACGACTTCTTCAGTACCCGTAGGCCGGAATAGGCCTTTTGAAGTTTTAAAATTTAATGTAAAACTTTAAAATACTTTTAAAACAATTTCAATTTAATCAGTTTTTTTTTTTAATTTTTCATATATTTTTAAATGTTTTATTATATTTCATTTATTTTAAATTGTTTAATTATTATTAATTTTTGAAAAAAAATAACGAAAACCGTCGGAATTCCCTCGGTATTCTTGTAGCGTCGGAAGTCCGACACCGTCGGTACTCGCCGGAAGTCCGACACCGTCGGAACTCCGTCGGTACTTGCCGGAAGTCATACACTGTCGCAACTCCGTCGGTACTCGCCGGAAGTTCGAAACTGTCGGAATTCTGTCTCCCTTACGACTTCCGACGTTATAACGACGAAAGGTCGACGGAATCCGGCTATCCGTTTTCCGTCTGAGAGCCGTCGCAGGTGGTCGACGGACTGCCGACGGATTTTAATTTCCGACGTAATAGAAACGACGGACCAATCCCGTCGAAATGCCGTCGAAAAAGGGGCAATTCCGACGGAATTCAGACGGTTTTGGCCGTCGGAATATCGCATGTTTTCTTGTAGTGACTGCATACACGAAGACGATCCCATAACCATGTGTTACTAATATGCTTTAATATCACTGTCATCTTTTTGTGAGTCCACGTGTCGATCATATGGAGTGTGTTAGCCAAGTTTTATAGTATAGATTACAAAAACATTTTTAATTTTGGATGAGGTCTTTGACTTAACTTATAATTGATCTGAATTTTCCTACAAAAATATGTCTTTTTTAGTTTCTAAAAATGATGTACCTATAAACTGTTAAATTATCACGTACTGTATTAAATTTTCGTGATTGCATAAAACTACCCATACCTTAAATCCATATTCGATCGAGTGAGTTTGTGTAGTAATGTTGAAAATACATATCATAGTCTTTCTTTGGGTCTCCTCGAATCGGTTTGGACCAAAAAAAAGTCTTAAAAAAAAAAAAAAAAAAGTCTTTCTTTTGGGATCAAATATCAGAGTCCTGATCCTATATATCAACTTGTATGTGACTATGTGTAGTAATGTTGAAATGCACAGCTTGTTCACCCTTTTGTTAACTCTTACCATGTTTTTAATCCAAAATGAACATGCCTGACAAATATATTTTTTCAAAGCTTGCCGATCAAAAATTTAATAAAAAATTGATTGCCATTATCATTAGTACCATTTACTTACTGAATCCGTATATAATATGATTACCAGAATTTTAATCCAAAACGAACATGCCTGATTATATCATATATACTCCCTCTGTTCCTTGGAGATTGATTTTCTAGCATATTTTAGGTGTTCCACAAAGATTGATGTTCTAAATTTTTTTTATTTTTTAATCAATTTAGATTTAATAAATTGTAAGTTCCAAGAAATATTTAATGAGACTATTTGAATATAAAGAATAACTATTGGTTCATTGTTATGAAATAGTGTTTATTACAAAAAGTTGCATTAATAACTAAACATAATTTATTGTTTCTTAATTTGTGTGAAAAATGCTAGAAAACCAATCTCCGAGGAACGGAGGGAGTATTATAGAGACCGAGTTGACTCGGTGGTGGGTTTCGTCGTTGGATTCCGAAAACTCGCTATCTGGGTTCATGGGTCACGTACCGGTGCTTATGGGA
Source organism: Draba incana (assembly GCA_963576765.1). Taxonomy (NCBI): domain Eukaryota; kingdom Viridiplantae; phylum Streptophyta; class Magnoliopsida; order Brassicales; family Brassicaceae; genus Draba; species Draba incana. The sequence continues at coordinate 6,193,109 of OY755216.1, forward strand.
TTGTTATCCAATGCTGGTAGGACGAGTCAAGCGCAGTATCAAGCACGTAATGCTCGTTGAAGCGAAAAAAATGCTAAAAAAAAATGCTCTTGACGCGAAAACCTTTTGTTTCTCGGTGACCCGTTAACCCGGATTCAAAATCGGAGCTCCGAATCGATCCATTTTTGTGGGGCCCGAGCGGTTATTCAGTTTTTATTTTATTTTCTCAGTATAAACAAAGAAAAACCTGATTCCTTACTCTCTCTTCTTTATTTTTTTGAAAAGAATTCATTAGTCTCTCTTCTCCACTCTCCCTTAACACTCTTCGCAACTCCTCATTCGTCGTCTCTATCAATTCTCCGCCGGAGTTTCGACGGTGTTCGTGCTGCGTACCGGAAGAAATTTGATGGAGGCATGAAGGGGATTATCTTCTGTACGAAGTTGAACAGGCGGGAGGTCACGTCCATGTTCCTCCGACTTTCTTCGCCCGTAGACAGGTAAGATCTGGGTTGAATTGATTATGATTTCGAGTGTGATGGTGGTTGATTGATTCTGCTTTTGGTTAGAAGGAATTTGAGATTGATTTTGCTTTTGGTTAATATCTTGAAGATATTTTGAGATTGATTTTCCGAATCGATTGATTCTGCTTTTGGTTTGAAGGAATTTGAGATTGATTTTGCTTTTGGTTAGTATCTTGAAATTTTGAGATTGATTTTCTGAATCGATTGATTTTGCTTTTGGTTTGAAGGAATTTGAGATTTAATTGGATTCTAGTTCTACAGTTTTTAATGGATTCTGGATAATGTGATCGATGCATACATTAGTTTTGTGATCTGAATTGATTCTTGTTATTGAAATTTTGATTGTAGAAATCTTCTATGGTGTTAAAGATCTTTGAAAATTTCCTCAAGATGCGATCATATTGTGTTATAGAAATATTCATGTTGAGTTTGAATATTGCGTTTGATTGTAGAAAGAAATCTTCAATTGCGTTTGATTCTACAGATTTCTTCTATTGCGTTTCATTGTAGAAATTAATCTTCTATTGCGTTTGAAACCGATATAATGATATTTTGATTATGATTTTCTTAATCTTGTAATCTGTTTATAGCCAAGGTCGTGGCAGTGACTGTTCCGTTTACGCTTCCACCACCTCTCTCTTCCACCGCAGCTCCCTCGACCGTGGCTGCCTAACTCCATCAGTATGACAAATATTAATGATGCTGATTTGTTTGTAAAAAAAAAAAGTTGTAGTGAGAAACTGAAGTTCCCCTAAATTAATTCAATTTCAACAATTCCAGAAACGAGATTATATCTGTCTTAACTCTTAAGCTTCAAATTTCAATAACACGTGCTGTGTCGTGTGCTTCCACCGTTCTTTGGTTTAAGTTTTATTATACCGAACCGATAAATAAAGAATTATAAGCCGAATCGAACCAATGCTTATATCCAGAGCTTATATCCAGAATCAATGGCGAACGAGCAAGAGATGAGTGGATGGACTGATCTTCTCCATTATTCGACTCAGCTTCTAGAGCAAGCGGCTCCTTCCGCTCAGTTTCCTCTGCTTCAAGTTCTTTCACTGACCACCACTTTTTTCCCGATTTCGATTCTCCGTTTGTTTGGTCTATTTGGATTGAAGAACTGGTTTATGTAATTCTTAACCCAACGAGCTTGATTTGAAATGATATCTGTGTTTTAGAGAAATTTGGATCAATTGGAAGCATTGTCGAGGAAGCTTAAAGCTAAAACCCTAAGAAACGAAGCTCCTTCACAGTCTCTTGCCGCCACAAGGTATTATTTCCAATTTCGATTATCCCTAGGTCTTACCTTGAAGTAACCAAACACAGAAGAATTTTGGTTTATTTCATAAGAGAAGGTAGCTGATTGATGATTTTGTTATCTTTATCAATGGTTGGATACACAGGAGGCCCAAAAGGATAATGTTAGTCAAATACTTATTTTAGTTGTCTAGAACTCAGATTGATAACCAGTTTATGACTAGCCCTTTTACCTGAGACTCCTATTTTTGTTTGCTTACTCATCTTCAAGATTTTCACCTACTTTTCTACTTTCAAATTGGGAATAAACCCTTGACATTTGCTTTCTTCTACTGACGCAGAGCTCGAACCCAGAATCCATGGCGAACGAGCAAGAGATGAGTGGATGGACTGATCTTCTCCATTCTTCGACTCAGCTTCTAGAGCAAGCGGCTCCTTCCACTCAGTTTCCTCCTCTTCAGGTTCTTTCACTCACCACCACTTTATGTATTCCGATTTCGATTCTCCGTTTGTTTGGATTGATGAACTGGTTATGTGATTCCTGTACCAACGAGCTTGATTCGATATCTGTGTGTGTGTGTGTGTTAGAGAAATTTGGATGAATTGGAAGCATTGTCGAGGAAGCTTAAAGCTAAAACCCTAAGAAACGAAGCTCCTTCACTGTCTCTTGCTGCCACAAGGTACTCGTTCCAATTTCGATTCTGTTATCTTTATCAAAGGTTGGATACACAGACTACTTGCACGGGAGGGAATCAATGCAGATCAATTGTCTCGTGATCTTGAGTCATTTGAGTTGAAGGCGAGCATTTTATGAGTATTCTGTCTCTATCACCTTGATTATGTTGCCCTGTGTTTTGGTGGGTTTCTTGAACGATTGCTATGTGTTTTGGTGGGATTGTTCTGGGAAAATGTATATTTAGATACTTATTTTAGTTGTTTAAGAACCATATTGATAACTAGTTACTGTAATATGTCAGCCCTTTTTTTTGTTTGCTTACTCATCTGTTAGATTTTTGTATACTTGTCTACTTTTTCTACTGAATGACCTTTGCCTTAATTTTTTTTTTTGGGTCTAATGAAAAGACCCCTGCTGAGGCAACAAGTGTTGGAGAATATCTGCAGCTGGTTGTTGATGAGTTTACAATGAATTTTGTGCCTTAAGCTTTTCTGCTGTATTGACCTCTCGTTTTATAATGCATCCGCAGAAGCGGGTTTGCTCTGCTCTTCAAATCGATAGCAAAGTAGCTAAAGCAGCTCAAGAAACTGCGGAATATTCTACTCGATTTATTGATAATAGGTACCTTTGATTATATGAGCAGTTTCTTGAATTGATGAGTAACAAAAACCTTATTTCTCTTTATTTCAGGATTCTGTTAGCAGTTGCAGCGGTAGTTATATATATCCACAGCACAGCATGAATTGTCTCTGCTTCTCATTTGTACATGAGTTCCTTTTGCGTAGACTGGGTGGGACAACAATTCAAGACTGGTAAACTTAAATAGCTAGCTCCATATGACCCTCACTTGGTACTACATCAGAGCTGGTCTGTATAATCTCTGGTCAAGTCTCCCTAATGTTTACATCAATGATGTTTGTATATGTCTTTCCGAGATGAATTTCTACTCTTTAGCCTCAACGGCATGGAAATTCTATCTCAGGGGTGGTCTGCAAGAGCAATATTACTCACCCCACTCTTCAGCAACACCAGATTCTGAAGATAGTCCACATTAACACTAATGGGTGAGTTTATCAATCTCCGGCTTCTATTTTCCCCTCGCATTACTTGAAAGAACGCCTTAGTACAAAGCAATTGTGTAGGCAACATAGTTGATACAAAATTTGTATGCACCATTAAGCATCTTTGACTTGATATGTGCATAAAAAAGCTGCAACTTATAACAAGCTATTTGACTCACTGGATGCAATGTATATGGTTTTTATACTGTGCTATTACTTCATTTACTACCACCCCTAGGGATTCAATTTTTTACTTTACTTCACCTAATCATAACATATACAACGCCAAATGGAATTGACCCTAAGTTTAACTTTTAAATTTGAGATCAGTTTAAGTTTTAAGTTGGAAATCAATTATGCAATGAGCTGCATTTGAAACCAGTAGCGGAATTCAACCTCTTTTTGTTTAGATGGTTTTTTTCCTCTTTTAATTCTCTTTTATCCTCGGTGACTTATGTGTGTATTAAATATATTTTTTTACCTCCTTTTCTGATCATTTCATGACTTTAGCTACCAACTTATAATGGGTTAGATTGGTAGAAATCTTTACCATCTTATAACCACTTTTTAATTTGTACCGCTTTAGATTGTACCAATCACGAAAACTTTATCAAAAGTTTTACCAACACTATTACACTAATTTTTATTTATACAACTTTATCTCAAATCTTTATCTATACAGCTTTGCACTATGCTATAAAGCTTATCGCTCCAACTTACCGTTTAAGATTTTTAAAAAGCTAGGTTACCAATCGGATCCAATGTCACATGTTTGCTTAAGTCTTTGTTTTGTTACGCTTTTGATTTTGGCAAAATAACACATACAATTCGGAATGGAAATGATAATGTTTCCCTTAGACTTATGCTTTCTTTATGAGGATCTGTGTGTTTGCTATGAACTTGTAACCATGACTTCATTTCTTGGGTTTATGTTCTGTTACGTCCTCTTGTGTCTTGTAATCCGTAGAGCAACACATGCAAGTTGGAGTGGTGCTGCTACCATATTGAACAATTGGTTTAATACGATACTATTGAATTTATAAATTGGCCATTCACTGTTTATTATTATTGTATGTGACGATGTAAGTATGTTATTGATTGGTCATTTTCCTAAGATCATTCAAGCTCCTCTATTGAAATTTCTGATCTTCTACTTCCTCTCTCTCTCTTGTCTTTAGAATCATCATTAAGGTATCTAATTTGCCGGTTCTTTTATTCTGCGAGAAAACTATTTGTGAGCATGAAGGTATGTCTATGACTATATGCTAATATAGCATAACAGTTCAAGTCCAGATTGACTAATCAGTCTAGAGTAATGGAATATCCTAATATATTGCATATGAATTTGTTGTCAAAAGCTAGCCTTGCTCACATTTGTGTGTTCAAGCATGTGAATAACTCTGTCTATCAATGTGGTTATTTGTTTTCTTTCTTTCTTTACTTCCAATATCATATGAGAATTACATCGCAACATAATTAATGTATCACCATTGTCAGTGTGAGATTATAGAAAAAAATTAGGCTGGAGAAATACCTAAGACGATATCAGAAAGATCCGTTTGTGTTTTTCTTTAATTTGGTTTTGGCCACTAATGGTTTCACATATATCTATAACTAATTCAAAAATCCAATGCTTATGGCAGGTTAGAAACCACAAGGAGTGTGAAGACTATAGATTATTTAAACAAGAGTATTAATTCCTCTGAGATCGTATGCCACATCTCCATATTCATAGATGAAACTTGCAATTAATTTCTTTAGATTTTAGCTTGTCTGGATTCAGAGGCTTCTCGACTCGAATCATTTTTTTTTAAGTGTTTGCTTTGGCTTTAATTTTATTAACTTCCACATTTGTCCATGATTTTGCAGTTTTGTTTAGGTGCCATCAAAGACATTTTTGGGGGATCATAAACAACTGCAGAAGCTTATAACAAAAGTAAAATTGGTTTTGTTGCTCTAGATGGACGGTATGTTATCAGTCGATCAAGATAAAGCGTTAGGAGAGCTAATATGATTGTTTACGATGCTGGACAACAATGGAGAAAGATAAATGTTCCTTGCAAGTCAAGATAGTTGCAGTAGTGGTCAAATAGGTGGATCTATGCATTGAATATGGTGGTAGAAAGACTTCAAATTTGTTTTTGAGTACTAAAATGTGTTTGTTAGCATTTTACATGAAACCGTAAAAACAAATACATTACACAAAACCCGCGCGTATGCGCATGTATTCACCTAGTAAGTTTAATGATGCTATTAACCCCTATAGATGATTTTTATGTCTGTAACATTCGAGATGATTACTGCAAACTACTTGAAAACTATGATACATGATACCAAAACGCAAATAAACGTACAATTCTATTCAGAGGAAACTAGAAAGCATTTTCCTTGCACCATACCTTGTATGACCAGCACTTAGAGCTTAGAGATTCCCCCATTACAGACTAGGTTAGACTCTGGATACTGAATCACTGATACAAAAATATCATCATATGATTCTATGATCATACTCATGGATAAATGATCAACTTGCTGTGTAGACAGGACTAGGGCGGTGGTTAAGGCTTCAAGTCTTAAGACCTCCATCTTGAAGCTGCCTGATACTATATTAGAAGCTGATTTATCAGTTAGCTCTATGATAACACTAAATATTGAATTATCAGCACTTGACCTGTGTACCGCTGGACGGATTTGCTACCCATTATGATTTCTCTGTATAAATAGGCACTGCTTGTGCAACCGACTTGATCAAAATCTCTTTTCTTGATGGCGATAACAACTGTATCAAGTTTTTCCTTGAGTTTCGTAACAATAAACTCAAACTCTCTGTTTTGCTTCTTCCTAGTTGCTCGGGAACCCCAAATACTTACCACTTCCTCCAACTCTATCAATCTTTACAATTCGCAGTAGTTGTCTTCTCTTATTTTAGAATATTCTGGTGCCAAATGTCATAGTTTGCTTTTTGACCTGAATTTTTTTTATAGTTCATTCATCACACGTAATGGTGTATGTTGTGTTGGGAAACTTATGATGAGAAAAATCTAATGTTATTGATTAATCAAATCCTTTCTTGAATTAAGGAAAATTGTTCACCTAAACATAAAAAGGCAAAAACTCTACTTGATACGGATATAACAAAGCCAGGAACAAGGAGAATACACAACGATAACCCTAAACACCATAATTAGAAAGAGTAATCGAGTTCCGATCAATCAGAAGCCACTTGACTCCCAGAGTTATCGCCTTCCAAGTGCAATTCGATCTTCGGCTTCTTTCTCTTTGAACAATACCCCGACGACGACAACCTAAGAAAGACAAAAACCACAAGTCCTTTGAATATACTCTTAGAGACCTCAACTTGTAAAAGAAGCTAGGGTTTTATTCACAGTTTACCCCAATTGCAAGGAAGTGTCGGAATGGTGCTCCTCGTTGTCATTCTCATCTTCGTCTGATGAAGAGCTATCGGGTTCCGCTTGCGGGCTAGAAATTTGAGGTCTTTCACATAACACTTTTGGTCCTGAGCCTCTTCCTCCTAACATCTCTATCTGAGGAAAAATTTAGACTGACCTCAGTATGTATAATAAAGACTAAAGACCAGACCAGACCAGACCAGACCAGACCAAACCGAGAGAATTTAAGGTACCTGTTTACGCAAGATTTGGTTTTCTTCCAATGCTCTTTTCTCCTAATGATCATAAGCAGATAAAAACAAGGATATTGAGATTGAGCATTGTCTAAGAATCGATGAAACGGTTATGAGGAGCTTTATAGTTACCTGTAACCGGGATCTTTCTACTTGGCGGAGAAGCATTTGAGTCTGAATCAAAACAAAAAACTTTTAGAGTCAAGAACTAATCAAAATTCGTTTTCTAAATTTTTCGATCTTTGTTGTATTCTTCACCTTTTGATCCTTGACACTATGCAAGCTATCGTTCAACTGGTTTTCGAGAGAAATAAGATCCGAGAAACTCATACCGTCAAGCTCCTTACCCTTTAGTCTCCTGAACAAGAACAAACCGAGAAACCGAAATGAAAAAGGCCGAAACTTTACACAAGAACAAACACTAATTTTATCTAGGGGAGATAACATACTCAATTGCAAGCTGTAATCTTTCGAGTTCGCCCTTCATAGTATCCTCTTTTCGTAACTGCAACAACGAGAACTATATAAGAAAAAACAAAAACTCATCAAGCAAAAAAAAAAAGGACACAAAAGTTTGTGGTAGAGAGAATCTATGCTTATAGATTATATACCACAGCTCCATTTTCTTGTGAAGAACAAAGTAGAAGTTGTTGTTCTCTTTGATTTTGATTTTGATTTTGTTCAGTCGATCCAGAACTGTATCCATATCTCGTAAGAATTTGCTCCATACTTCACAAATCGAACAAACAAAAAACTCGCCGTTAGCTTAATCCGTTAATCGGATTGATCATAACACTAATCTAATGAGAAAGACTTCACATTTTCTTCTGCATTCTCATGACCAGAGAAAAAAGTACCAAATTGCATTTTTTCAACAATTAGGGTTTATATAACTCACTAATCTAATTGCAAATCCCAAATTTAAACAGACACAATCTCGATTCACCAAAATTGAGACCTTTTACCAAAACCCACCAACAATAAATCACCAAAAACCCTAAGATTCTGCTAGATTAACATATGAATACTCAAATCGACGATAAACATTCTACTCTGTTTCAATCTCTTTAGAAAATTAATGCATTTCGTTTTTAAATTAGGGTTTATACGGAAACTCACTAATCCGATTGCAAATCCAAAATTTCAGAGACACAATATCAATTCTCCAAAAATGAGTCATTTAACCAAAACCCATCAACAATCTTTCACTAAGAACCCTAAGGTTTATCCAGATTAGGACGATAAGCACTGTACTCTGTTTTCAATCGCTTTAAACACAAAACCCCATAAAAAAAGCAAAACAAATTTTTTTTTTCTTTCTATTTCGGTATCGAAAACAAAATCACGAGATTTGGGTTTTATACCAGCCACTAGAGAAATCGTAAATCTTGCCGGTACTGGAGAAGATGATTAACGCAACCTCTGCATCACAGAGAATCGAAAGCTCTTTGGCTTTCTTCATCAATCCGTTTCGTCTTTTAGAGAAAGTGACTTGACGACTGTTTACATTCTCAATCTTCTTAATCTCAATCCTTCCTCTACCCATTCTTCTTCTTCTTTCTCTACGAATAACAAAAATCAATCTGGTCTCTGTAGAGAAATCCAAAAACAGAGAGATAGAGAGAGATACAGAGGAAAGTAGTAACCTTTGTATATATAGATAGAAGAAAGAGTTTTTGGTTTTCTTTAGATCAAAATATGAGAATTGGGAAAGGGGGCTAAGGAAGGAAAATTGAACCAAAATTAGGGTATTGCATAAAAAGATGGAGTTACTATAAGTAGCAGTTTTCCATTTTTGGTGGCTTTGCTTTTTTGCTTCTTGTGAGTGGCTCTTTTCTTCTTTTGGATACTTCTTCCCTTTTATAACGCCTTGTTTGGTTTACCTTTCTCTTCTCCAATTCTAAATTTGCTTTTAAATATGAAAAATCTTACTAGGGTTTTCTTTTTATATTCTTGCTTGCTTTATGCTTTTATCACGGTTTTAAAAACTTGCAAAAATGTTTTTTATATTTTCAAGAAAAAGTTGATCGTGTTTTCAGGATAGACTTAAAAAAATCTAGATTTGTATATTGGAAAATTGTGTTTATCTTTAGGTAACTTCTATAGAACACTCGTATTTTTAAAGGATAAACTTAAATAGCAACTAAGTTTATTTGTTTTTTGTTGTTTTTTTTTTTCAAATTTTTTAGCAAAAAAAAAAAGTTTATTTGTTTTTCTTGTGATTTTGATATAAAGATTTTTTTGAGGTAGAATAGAGTAGCCAAACGTGGCCTTGTTTGAAGGAGGAGAATATTATTATTTGAGAAAAAACCAAAAGTTGTGGCTTTAACGCTTTCTATAGATAGTAAAATCTCAGAAGGAAGAAAACTCTCCAAACCGAGTTTGTTATATTTTTAGTAAAAGAAAAGATCCCTTTTTAAGAAGACTTTCTATTGTAACCGAAATGATATATAGCGAACGTAAATATCGTGGTTTGGAATTATGAATTATCCAAACATTAGGAAAATGTTAATATTGGTAAATACCGTAAATTGTACATTTCTGAAATGGGTTGGTTCGGTTGTGAGATTTTTTTGTAAACAAGTGATTTAATGGAAATATATAGTTTTGCAAATTTGGAAGTATTTAATTAAATATTGATACAGCTTAACACTTTTGTTTTGCAGTGTAAATGACAACTAAATTTAAGATATGTTTTTCAAAATATAATTTTCTTCTATTTAATGCTGCTCTTTTTACCAAAAGTCAAAAACCAAAGAGAGTAAATAGAAATTGAATTAAACATCTTCGTTCTAATAATATAAGTCAAAAACCATGATCTTAATAGAATGTAGTGTATTTACGAAATGGTTATTTTTATAACACTTTGCTATCTTTAGTTGTTGCCCAAAAATTATATCTTTCTCGTAGGCATTAAAGTTTTAAATGTGGGAAAGCATTAACACATAAAGTATTTCTTTCGGAATGTATAATCACCATCCAATTTGGAGAATAATCTGATTTCTTAAGTTTTTGTTTTCTTCCACGAAAGGAAAGAAGATTTGTTCGTGGAAATATTTTGTTGTAGAAATTCCCATATATATAGTAAAAATAAAAAAAATATGTTATAAGAAACCGCTAAAAGATATGAAAATTATTGATGTCTTGTTTTATTAATCAGATATTTATGTAACTTGTTAAAAACGAGAAGCATGCACTTGTCGTCATTTTTTTTCTTTCTAACAAACTCGGAAATCCAAATCGAGAAGTTACATGTTTACGCCTTGGGCGGACGAAGAACGATGGTGGGACATGACCGTAACCACCGACAGCTTCGATTTCGTACAAAAGATGCGCACATTTCTTCAATCCTTGGAGCTCGATGATTAGATTCTTGACGGTATACACACTTGTCGTAGTAATGTGTAGTGTTTTTCCTTTTTTTTTCTTGAATTATATCGGCATATTGCGTATTCGGTGTGGTACACATATCTGTCAATGTCAATCAAGTAATAGAATTCATTCCCACTGTCTGAAGAAAACGTGAAGAATTGCCAATTTATGAGCTTGGAAAATCCGTTGAAGTCCTCGAATAAAGGGGAAAGAGCTATAAGTAGGTCGTTTGCTATTGCTAGGAGGGCTGCTCGCCTTTATACGGCTTGGCTTCGCTATCGCTCTTATGTAGTGATCGGCCTCAAAAGTGGTATTTCTGCCAAGCCTATTTTTTCTAGTGCTAGAAGCTTCGCCAAAAGCAAGCAAGACGAGGGAGCGGAGCTTAAATCATGAATAAACAATTTTATTAATTTCAAAATAAAATCACAAATTAAAGAAAATGTATTTAAAAAGTAAATTTAACGAGTCTTTTTATATACAAATTTTAGCTACCAATGAAACTTTGAATAACTCGTTAGTTTTTTATCCAATGTTTGATCTTCCTCTAATGCAAATTTATGTGCGTAAATAGCTAAGTCTCCATATTGCACACATCTTTGAAATTATCGAAATGTATAATTTACTTCTATTTATAGGGTAACGATTAGGAAGCTATTTTGGGGTCACTATGGTGACAAGAACACGCTTAAGGTATTTTGGAACTTTAAAACAGCAACTAGAATTTTATGTTTTGGCATGTGATGTATGTTTTGTTTATAGATCAATTATATTATATGTATGAATATCCCTATCAATTAGATCTTGATAGAGAGAATTGAAAAGTATTTGAGTAATTCTACCGATAATCAAGAGCATATGCAATCTATACACACTTCACGTGTCAAACTTATGACCTTTTTACCTATGTGAATTTAAATAGCAAGCTAAAAAGCTTGATTTCAAAGATTTTGTTCCTTGCATATTTCTCTACAGTGTGGTTATTCACAATGGAAATTTGTTACCTGGCTAGATATTTTTCCATGAGTGATTTTGATACCAATTTTTTTTTGTATCATAGCCATATTCATATATGTCAGATTTCTACTTGAGTTTTAATCGAATATGTTTTATTTAACCAAAAAAATCGTTTATAATGGTAACAAATAGAATATTATTCTTGTATTGAAGTCAATCTTATACAAATTGGAAAACAAAACAAAATATCCCAAATCTCAACACTCAAAACGATAGTCATATAGATGACAAGAACACGCTAAAAGTCCGGATAAATTACCGCCGTTCGTTTTTGTTTTAATGTTTTTTTTTCGTTTGCTATGGAAGCAGTTTTTCAGTTAAGCAATTTTGTAACCACAATTTATTACACTTAAACTTCCATTTCTTAAATGAAGTTTGCATTCTTAACCCAAAAAAAGGTAAGAAAATGAAAAAAAAATTAATTACAAAGACATCTCATAGCAGCATATTTGGGTCTTTAGGCCCATTTTGATGTGGTCTGGAACTCGGTATTGTCCCGGGGGGTTTAGTTGGTATTCTCCGGTTAGTGATTTCTGTAAATCGAGTAATTTGAAGCTAACAATTTTCTATTTATGCATTTCTCTCTACAAAGTGTTAACATCTCCTAAACGATCTTCCACAAGCTCAAAAACCAGTTAATTAATAACATTAGGTTAGTGACTGCTATACACTGGTCCAATTCACTTAACCGAAAAATCGCAAGCACGAGACAACGGTTTTCTGAATCTTTTCAAATCAAGCTTCACGTTCTGGCGCTCTAGATAGATCTTCTTAGTGTAATTCCATCCTTTTCGAGTAAAACTCTTCGAATCTTGGATAATCGGATCGTCTTTGCCATATTCGTCGTATAAAGAGCTCTCTTTCGGTTTAATCTTGTAACCAATGTACTTCAATCTCATCTTCTTGGCTGGTTCTCCATAGTATGTCTCAGCCGCCCACTCGGTTCCTAGCGGTATTATCTGTATAAACACGGTTTTCGGCTTCAAGAAAAGGAAATGTGTCATCGCAGCACCGTGAACACCGATCATCACATCGCTAGAATTCAAACATCTATAGATTGTCGCCAATTCGGTTGTTTTATCCGGTCTCAAGACCTCGACGAAAAATCCAATTTCCTTGGCTAATTCCACTAAAAGATTCTCATTAAGTATCTCCCTCGATCCGTTTCTCGACATAATCACCAATTTTGGTTTCCTCAGACCGTCTTCTTGAACCATTTTACCGGTCTTTTCGTCTTGAATCAATCCACGGATACGAGGCCAATAAGCCCGATCCAACACGTTTCTCAAATCAAGAATCGTTTTATTACCAAGCATCAACGATGAATCAACCGTTAACTCGTCGTGAATCTTTAATCCTCCAATAACTTCCTTGAAACAATACGTTCTGTTATCGCCATTGAAGTCCAATGGAGGATAATTGGATAGCTGAGAAACGATATTTCCGTATTTCGTAACCCACCATGTATGATACTCAACAATCACAAACACAACTTTCTTGTTAAAATGCTGTGAAGTGATGAACAAAGGGATGATTCCGTCGTTGAATTCGTGGTAAACGTTTCCAGTATAACCACCCGTAGAGAAAAACACAGCAGGAACGTTATAGAACACATTGCAAATGTTCTTATTATCAGAGACTGAAGAATAATTTGCATCTTTGTAAATGAGATTGAGTTCTTGAACTGTTTCCAGTATAACCACCCGTAGAGAAAAACACAGCAGGAACGTTATAGAACACATTGCAAATGTTCTTATTATCAGAGACTGAAGAATAATTTGCATCTTTGTAAATGAGATTGAGTTCTTGAACTGTTTCCATTACACTTGTTTCCCATTTTCTTGTGTAAGGTTTGATCTTTTCTGAGATTTTGGATTTGTTTTTCAGGGAAGTAAATAGGAAGATTGATGATGAACCAGTGTGTGTTCTAATATCTCCTTTTATGATACAAATGTCTGATCTAAAACCGGTTTTGTCGCAACAAATTGTTCCTATCCAAACATAAACAATTCACATAGCGACAAAAATACGAACATCAGATTCGGCAATATTTAAGTGTCATTACAGAAAGATTAAAGAAGATTAATTACCATTGGAGATTCCTGAACATTGAGGTGCAATGAAGGGTTCGTATGGACCAAAATCGTCACTTTCTTTCTTAAAAGAATCTGCACAAGAAAATTAAGTTGGTTATAATCAGAAATGAAGCTAAAAAGAAAAACTTGTGAAAGAAATTACCAAAGGATTGTAATTGATACCTAGGAGAGAGAAAGAGGAGAAGCTGAACATGTAAATGCAAGAGAGGAAAGAGATAAGAAGAATCGATAGAATCTTTTGTTTGGCTGACTTTAAGTAGCCACAGCCGGAGACGACGACGGAGACGGTGGAGGAGGCTCCGGAACCACCTTCTTTTACTAAATTTCTAAGCTTTTTCACTGTTTTGCCATTTTGAATGGTTAATCTATGGTTTTGCACCATTTTCCAAGGAATAAAAGAAAACCCACAAGCAAAGTTTCGATTTTTACAATACTTCTGATCGACTTTTGGTATTTTGACTAAGATTCAGGCAAAACCCAGAAGCACGTTCACCGGAAAAAAAAATCAACTTAAAGACCTTTTTTTTTCTTTCTTTCTGGGTTTTGGTGCTTTCTCTTACACCAAGAGAGAAACAGAGAGAAGATGGGACTTTCGAGAAGAGAATGTTTCAATTTTGAAGATTGTTTTGGATGAATTTTCTTTAATGTTTTTAATCAAAGAAGGAGAAAGTTTTACTTTTGAATTTCTTCGGTCACTCTGTTTTTCAGTAATCGACTAGTCCCTTAATTCTTATTTTACCTAATTTGGATTATTTATAAGACAAAATGTAAATTTGATCCTCATGAGTAATTCATGTTACAATAAAGTGTTATTACTTTAATTGAAGTAAACCGGCTATTAAGGAAAAATTAAATTGAAGTAATGGACAATTTCGTGATTTACGCAAAGAAATAAATGGATGGGAGTGGTTAGCTGGTGGGTCCATCACCATGGACTAATTAAAAGATTTATTACTATTGACTATTGAGGATGAGTTACCATCAGTGTGATTATATTTATCTTTTTATATATAGAGTAATTGTTTTTTTTCACTTCATGAAAACGGAATAAAGGAAAATTAAAATAGATAAGCAGAAACGAAAAATTTGGAACTGTAAAAACAGTTTTAAAAGAATTTTTAGAAAACGAATGTACTTTAGAAACACACACACACATAAATACATACATACATATAACGTCAAAGCAATATTTAAATTGAAACATCCTCTCTCAAGAGTCCCATCTAAATTCTTGCTCAAAAGTCTTCTCTTTTGCATTCGTTTTGAATGTTAGATATCAATGCACGTGACCTGGTAAGTTCTAAATTTGTTAGGATATTGTAAAATGCGCAATACAAAATTTTTTTTATCTCGTTCTATCACTAAATTTATAACATTACAGAACAAATACTCGTTAAGACCAAGAAATACCTTACACACACACACACAAAAACTTATATTTTCGTTTTTTTTTTTGGGATTAATTTAACGAGAAGGGGATAAAGAGATGGACCAATAATAATGATTGAAGTATCCTAGGAATCGAAGTTAAGGTGGGCCACAAGGCCCACGAGTACTGAAATACGACGTCGTCACGTGACACGGTGAGTTTTGGTGACGTCTCAATGAAGCGGCACGAAGTTCTCTCATCCAACAGTAGATAGACGCTCAAATAAAATCTTAACACCGTTTCAGTTTATGATCGTGAACCGTCCAATTAAATAATAATAGGCCCCACTTCGTATCTACGTTCAGGAATTATTACATTTACGTGCACCATACCACACCTGAATCCCTTCTCCTTTTTTTTTGTCTATAAAAACGGTTACGTAACCGTTTAGTTTGTTCGCTCCCGCCACTTTTTCTTTTCTCCCAAAAACTCCATTGAAAGAAGAAGAAGGAAAAGCAGTCCGAGAGGAATCACTATACTTAGAATCGGAAGATTTAGGGTTTCGACGATGTCGACTGATCAGACCAAACCATTTCTAAGCACCGATCCGAATTATGATTCCTCTGAGGATTTCTTGTCGCTTAGCCTCGGAAATTCGAAAAATTTGCACCGCTCAAATTCCGCTTCAGTCGCCACTGCTGAGATGAAGGATACTTCTTTCGTAGACTTCTTGTCCTTAAGTCTAGGAAATTCGCTTACTCGTGACACCGATGATCTTGCAACTTCGCAGGATCTTGAAAATTTTCAGAACCAAGACACCGTTGGTCTTGGAATTTCGTTGACCATCGGAAATACTCAGAATCAAGACATAGTTGATTTTGAAAATTCGCCGAAACAAGACACTAATGATCTTGAAATTTTGTAGAATCGAGACAACACTGATGCTGAAAATTCGCAAATGCCTGTCTTTGATCCCTTATGCTCCACCTCCATCAAGCGGAATAAATCCGACCTCGAAACTATGGCCTATAAGTAAGGGTTTTAAATTTGTTTTCATTCTTTTCTTAATGGACAAGTTACAACATCGCTTAATTCGACCTTTTTTATTTACAGGTTGGGTCTTCCTGAGGCAGTAAAGGTAATTTTCTTGTTTTGACTTTAAAACAAATCTTGACGAATGGTTAGTTGGTACTACAGATTATTGGGTTTTTTTTTTAAATATAGAATCAGGCTTACGAGAATTTTAAGAAAGTTGAGGAAGAACAGAGAAGAAAAAGAAGGAATGTTCTCTATGCTGTTTGCATCTACATTTCTTGTCGACAAAACGCAATCGCTTTGTCTCTTGAAGGTTTTGTTTTAAATTTGAAAAGATTCTTGTTCCTGCCATTGATTTAGTTTAATCAGATTCGTGAAAAACCTTTTTTAAAAAAAATACAATGAGTGCGAGTCAAGCCGCCCAAAAACGGCACATGTTTCAGTGACATGGCCTTGAAACGACATGAGGTTTCTTCATTCAATGGAGAAGCTCAAATAAATCTTGAAACCATTTTCGAAAACTCTGAGCCGTCAAATCAAAATTTACATGGATCCCACTTCATAGCTACAATCACGATTGTACATTAACGTGCACCACACCACACCACACCGGATTTTTACCCCTTGTTTTGTATATAAAAATGCCAGAAACAACCGTTTATTCTGTTAACTCCCTTCACTTTTCTATTTTTTCCCCCTCCAAATCCTATTTGACTCCATTGAAGAAAGAAGAAGAAGAAGAAATCACATGAATCGTAAAATCTAGGGTTTTGAAGATGTCAAAGCAGTAGCTGTAAGAGTAACGATTGTGTCATGATTGGGAAGACAAGTTGCTCAGAGTGTGGTCTTGATTTTGGATATCACTTGATCAAAGAAGAATGTGTCGATTTAGCCGGAGCAACGTCGATGATGGCACTGAATTCTGGTAGGAAAGTACTGATTGAGCTTGAGGATCAGAAGGTGCATCTATGTTGTGCGAAGTGGAGGACGCCGGTGGTTACGTTTACGTACCACCATCGTTTTTTGCCCAAAGAAAGGTACAATTCGATTTCGTGATTGTTTGTTGTTTATCGACTAATCCGGATTTCTCGTTTCTCGTTTGATTTGTTGTTTATCACTTTATCGATTGATCTGATTTCGCGTTTGAATGTTGTTCACGTTTGATCCGGATTTCGCGTTTGGATGTTTTGCATTAGAATGTTGTTTATCGATTGATCCGGATTTCGCTATTGTTGTTTATCGATTGATGTGGATTCCGGATTTCGTGTTTGAATGTTGTTTCTCGTTTGAATGATTGGATTCCGGATTTTGCGTTTGAATGATTGGATTCCGGATTTTGCGTTTGAATGTTGTATCGCGTTTTATTGATGTTAATCGATAGATCTAGATCCCTAGCTTAACTTTGTTATCTATTGAAACATAGATGGTTGAAAAACTCGACAACGTGAGTTTAATTAATGATTTTGCAGACAAAATTACAAAGAGAACGATATTTCAAAAATAAATTACAAACTTCTTGGAATTATAAACGGATTAATAGAGTTTTCATATGTTTTTTTAATTTAGATTACTATTTTTACGATATTAGAAAATGTACGAAAATAACACTTTTTTACATATATGCATAGGACATCTAAATTGATTGGACCGACACTGTTGAGGAGTTAGGGGTGGATGTGAGCAAATCAGCAAATTATGGGAAGGTGAGTGTCCAAAAGGAAATCTGAAAGAGACCAAAAAGCTTTTGAATTTGATCACGAAGCTTCAGAACATGAAATTAAAAGAAGGGTCTCAAAAAGATTTCCATCTTCTACAGTAACGAGACAACCAACTAGTACATCATCAGGTTTAAAAAAAATTAAATTTTTTTTTTGGAATTGCCCAAGTATATAATGTGACTTCATGAGAATGAGAAAAATGTATCTTTACATATAAATATTGTGCCTGAAAATGACTTACAACAAACAATTTAAATTAGGAAGCTTTCTGGAAAACATTCAAGAGGTACATAATTCACAACATTATAACCAACCAAAGAAGAGCTCTTATTCAGGAAAAAAAAAGTTTCAAGGTTACTACAATATACAAAATGAGCTGGACCCGATTTACTTACCTTGATCCCAAGTTTTCTCAAGGCTCTTGCAATGCCTTTAGAGAGAGTTCCATCAACATCCATAACAATAACCTTGGACATGTCCTATAAGTAGGAGAGTAAGCAAAGTTAATGAGATGTCAGCATACTTTCGAAACAGAAACTTTTTTTGTTTTTTGTTAAAGTTTTTTTTTTAACCAAGTTTTCCGGGCCCCACCAAGGTGGTCCCGACTAGCGCCTATATCATTGTTCTGATTATGATGTGGTCCTGGTGGCCTTACATACCGGGTTCACGTTATCCCATCGTTAAGGACATGGGAGTGGGCATCGCGAATCAAACCGCAGCCACCATATTGGGATTACCCCCTCAAGTACTACTGGCCCAACCCACGTTGGTTTCGAAACTGAAACTCCACCCAATAAATTGCTCAAACATGCACAGAACGGCATCATATTTACGAAAGAGGCATCAATGCCTGAACTGGTTTTAAGTTCTTGATATTAACTGGTGTCAAGATATCATCAACTTCATTTCCACCTTTCAGTAAGTCAACCTGAAACATGAACCAAAACTTTCTTGTGTTTGTATATATTCAGTGTGGTCAAGAAGAATGAGGATGCTGAAACCAACCTCAGGCAGTGCCACACTAGAATATCGAAAACGAGCTCTTAAATGAACCTTTTTTTGTTTTTAACTCAAAATCAACTCGCTGTAAACTGAAGAACCTTTTTTTACTTCAGGTCTGTCATCTACGAGCACCGTCTTCTCTCTTGATGTTAAAGCTCAAGAGTTGACTTTGGAGACAAATCTCCAGCATATGCGCGCGCCATATGTCCAATACCGTACAGAACCCTGCAAATATCTGGTGGAAATATAAATTCTTTTATACTGTACATTCTTCTTCTCTCAATAAAGGCAAGTATAATATCGATTCAGGGTCAAGAAAAGCCGTGTACCAAAAGGTTCCCGTGGTGCCTACGAAGATAAAAAAGGTGAATGATTGGATCATCTGGATCCACGCCAAATTTTTTCTCCAACCCTCCAATGGCAACATACACCTGTTCATCAAAATGCCATCAAAGGTTAAGTTTATCTTAAGAAAAAACACAAATGGAACTTTCAGTATAAAAGACAGCACCTGCTCCAAGACAACTCCCACAGGCCTCAATACTTTTAGAGCAACATCTTCAGATGATTTAAAGGCACATTTAACATCTGGAGGAAGTAAGAGTAGACAACCAAAGAAACTCCATTTGATACAGAACTCTCTGCAATACTAACTGATTGCCTCAACAGATCAATGGGAAGAAAAGCTGGTTTGTTTGAAGCTTCTTTCACGCTAGCGGAAAAGCTTGAAAACTTGACTCTAGCTATATTTCCGGTTTGGTCTAGCGTAGAAAACGCATTGTTAAATGCATTATCTACAGCTTCAGAAGCATTCTTTGTAATGGATGTCACGGTCTAGGAGAAGGAATCCAAAGTGTTGTTTACAACATTTTCTCCTTTGTTTAGTGAAGAGCTGAAAGAATCCTTCACCGTAGAAGAAAAGTCATCAAAACTAGCTTTCGCATCAGGAAGTGACCCTAGATTGAGATCTAGAGTATCGGGCAAAGCCGTATGCCAGTGCAAAGCCCTGATGATGAATTTGTTTGGAATAGATGATTGTCCGTGCCTTTTAAGAATATTGGGCTGCATGGTCACTGTGTCCTTCTTCTGCAGGTTCGTCTTACATTAATGATTGTGATCAACCTATCAGATTTTGGTTTTATGTCAAGACTCAAAAGCATTTGAATTCACATCTTTTTATTTGATGTAATTATAGGGGTTTGCAGAATATAGACCTTTTGGGAGTTCAGGCCAGTTAGAAGGAATTGTTGCTCTAATGGCCCGTCGTAGCAGACTGCATCCAAGGACTCTTTACTTAGCTAGGGGCATTACTAGAGTGATGAGAGTTTAGAAATTGGAAGAAGTATTATTTACTCTCATAAGAATAATGTACAAGGTAGATACACTTATATAGGAAAGGTTTAACCTAATATCTAATTAATGTAATCACATAAAGATATATACAAATCAATAGAATATATTTTCATAATGTCATTGATATCTTAAGATCTTCTAGATATCTTTCTATACGCTCCGTCAAACTCAAGGTGGTGATGGAACGAAGCGGAATTGACGGCTTGAGATTGACATAGATGATGAGATCGGGAACGCGGATGGTTGCGTGGAAACATAAAGCTTAGTGAAGTCTAGGACTTGTGATGGCTTCTGTTGCATACTTTGATGAAGCACGTGGAGCCGTTGGTAATGGGCTTGATTTGGGCTATTGTGAAATGAAATGGAGTGGCGATATAGCTCATTTCCCTTCTTGTAGGTTTTGTGCAAGTTCATTTGAACAAGCGGCTGAACATAACAGTGTCTTAGATCGAGATCTTAGACTTCCGATCTACCACTAGTTTTTTTTTTCTTTATTATAATTTTTTTTTAAGGAACAAAATAAATAAATAATAAAAAGAAGCATCAATGGCTTGAAATAATAGAAAAACGATGTTTTTTTTATAGAAAACGTAAAAGAAGCACTAAGGCTTAGATTCAGAGGTCCATTGATGAACTTGAATTGTTGGAAGCACTATGGCTTGGATTCAGAGGCATATAATAATAAGCTTGAATTGTAGAAGCACTTTGGCTTAAAAACTAAAAAAAAAATAAAAAATTAGGAAACGGAAGCATTTCGCTTTAGAACAAAGAACGGAGTAGAGAAAATAATAAAAAGTGAGTTTGATCGTTAGATCGAAACTCATGAGCGTAACCTGCTTTGATACCATACTAGAGTGATGAGAGTTTAGAAATTGGAAGAAGTATTATTTACTCTCATAAGAATAATGTACAAGGTAGATACACTTATATAGGAAAGGTTTAACCTAATTAATATCTAATTAATGTAATCACATAAAGATATATACAAATCAATAGAATATATTTTCATAATGTCATTGATATCTTAAGATCTTCTAGATATCTTTCTATAGGCATAAATTCATGCGAGATGCTCCCGATCATTACACTCAATGTATAAGTTTAAAGTAAATGTGGCTCTAGATTTGACTAGGGCCTAATTTTTGAAGTATATGTGTAGTGCAGGTAACGAAGTTGAGTGTGAGCAGCTTGTCTGGATACCTAAAAAGCGTGTTTTTAACTCATACATTTGGCGACGTGGCACAATACCAATATGGTGGTTTGCAGAATTGAAAATGACCGCGGCAGATGCAGAAATTAGGGATCCGTATAAAGGAAGCACAGAGTGCTACCAAAGGTTAAGCAAGCGATATGATATTAGGAATCTAGATGCAACGGTTGGGAAAAATCAGAAGAAAAAGGCTTTTGTTCCTATTGTGTGCATTAACTTGTTCTGATTGACCCTTTGGCAGGAGAGGACTCTTCTTCTGACCCCTTCCCACAACCAGCTCTGGAAGGTATCGCAAGTGTAGGCAATGACATGCTTGATTTCTTAGACCAAGCAGTTGTTGAATATAGTGTCTCTGAAACTGTCCCTGGCGGGTCTTTCTCACAAGATAAAAGTCCTAGAGAAAGTGGCTCTCATCTGTACTTAAGTTGTCTGAAGTCCCTTGTGGGTCCAAACATGGTATGCTACTGCATCCTTATTAATTTAACTTGGAGAGGGAAACTTGTATCTGATTGTATGATTCTTTTCTTGGTTTAGCTTTTCTTCTTACAGTTCCTTTTTTAAGGGTAAACTTAATTCCTGCATGTCTGATACTCCCTTCGTTCTCAAAAGATTGATGTTGTAGAAAAAACCAATATTTCTAAATGATTGATTTTTTACATTCTCAATACATTATTAATGAAAAAATAATGATGAATTGTAAATTTCAAGACACATTAATTGGTTTTATTGAATTACTATTGGTTTAGAATCATAGGAAATTGTTTTGTACAAAAAAACAAGACATTTATAACTAAGAATTAATGTGTTTTCTTAATAGTTGTGAAAATTCTACAACATCAATCTTTTGAGAACGGGGGAGTATCATACAGGGAAAGAAGCTTGAGTTTGTAGAAGCTATGAAGCTTGAAATTGAACGGCTATGTCTAAATGTTTCTGCAGCAGAAAGAGATAGGGCACTTCTCTCACTTGGAATTGATCCTGCCACCATTAATCCAAACTCTTCTCACGACAAGTTATATATTGGAAGATTGTGCAGAATAGCAAATGCACTTGCAGTTCTGGGCCAGGCTCCTCTTGAAGATAAAATTATAGGTTCTATTGGTCTAGGCAAGATGGAAAACAATTTGATAGACTTCTGGAACATCACTGGAATTGATGAGGGTTGTGATGGCGGAATGTGTCAAGTCCAAGCCGAAGTCAAGAAAAATTCAGGTGGATCTTCTACCAAGAGTTTGGGAGGAGAGTCGGGCTCAGTTTTCTTGTGTTTCCAATGTATGAAAAAGCTGTTGTGCTGGAAAAGGAGCTCTTTTGCTTTCAAAAACTTACTCCAGGGACAATGCGAATGGGGGCGGAAGTCTAGCAGATGTCTCTGCTACTTCAGTAGGTGCAAATCATTACATGTGTAAAAAATGCTGCAGCACTATAGTACTTGAAGCCTTGATTGTAGATTATGTTAGGGTCTTGGTCAGCTTGCGAAGAAGTAGCCATGTTGATAATGCTGGTAGGGAAGCTCCGAATGAGGTATTTGGATCTAACATTGCGAATCATCTTGCTGTTAAAGGTCAACCTTCTTCTAATCAAGAAGACTTTAAATTCCTTCATCAAATTTTTGGTCAAGAGGAATCACTTGCTGAGTTCCCATATGCAAGCTTCTTACACAAGGTAATTTATTTCTTTCTAACGTAAGGCCTGTGACTGAACTTATTTTCTTTCTTATTAGATGTTTCAATGTATCATTTGGTCTTTCTTTACCTAATCCTCCTTTTCTTTCTTTTGGATGTTTACATAATGCAATGTAGGTTGAAATTGGGACTGCTTCAGCACCATTTTTGTCATTTCTCACCCCTCTGGATCTTGCTTCGTGTAATTCGTACTGGAAAGCTCCTCCGTCTTCAGACTCTGTCGAAGCTTGTTAGTCCATGTGGTTACTCCGATGCTGATGCTGCTACAGTAAGTTGGCTTTTCTATCTTGTTCCCACAATTATGACAAGATTGCACTAGTTCCAACATTTTACGTATCTTCATTGCAGGAAGTCCAAATTTGGGCGAGCAACGACATAAATAGGGAAGCACGGACATTGGTGGGGAAGTGGGATGTACAGTCCTTTATTAGATCTTTGCCTGAGCTTTACGGTCCAGAAAAATCTGGTAGAGCACCGAGGCATATAAAATTTGCTTTCAAGAAACATGTTCGTTGCCGCATTGTATGGGTAACACTGCGTCTTCCCCGGCTTGGATCTAGCTCAGTTAGTTTGGGCAAAAACATTAATCTCTTGTCTTTGGATGAGAACCCTTTTGCTCCAAACCCTCGGCGTTCGAAGCTGAGAGACCGATGGACAATGATCTAGTCCTGGAGCTTTACCTTGGCTGTGGATTCTTGTTTGTAGTTGTTAATTCTTGTTTAGAAACTCAAAAGTGAATGATCCATCTATTAATCCCTCAAAAGCTTCTAGTGATTTGGAACCTATTTAATCATGTTGTGCATACTATACTAACTTGATAAATAAAGGAGAATCCTACTTTGTTCACTTGATAAACTACGATTGGCATGCCAGTGGGAAATTATAGGGGGAACAGCAAACAATTGAAGGATTGATTATGGATGTATCTAAAATCTCCCACTATGGCAATAGGAATCTCTCAAGGGTGACTATTTGCCTTCTAAACAATCTTCCTTTTTAGGAAGTAGAAAATTTTCTTTTAACATAGAAAAAAACCTTTTGTAATTTGGTTGGGACCGAAAAGAGCAAAATAAAAAACTTTATAACATAAGCGGAATATCATCCACAGCAACATAAACACAACCGGAATATCATAGCAAAATAAACACAACCGGAATATGAAAAATGAACATAATTATTCTCCTCCTTTGATGATGTTTTCTCAGGCGCCCTCTTCCTTACGCGTCTCCCCCTTCAGCTGTCAAGTGCAGGGACATAGAGTAGGTGTCGATTTTAGGAAAAAATTGAGTCATACCAAAAAAAAAAAAAAGGAAAATATAATTCGATTTTACCTCCTCTTGTCGAGTACGAATGTCTTTTTCGTACCACGGCATCATAGTATACACCCTCTTCAATTTTCTGCAAGTTTCATCCCCACGTCCACAATCGAACGGCAATTCGGCGACTATCTTGGTGAGACACTCTCTGATTTCTTTCACGGTTTCCGCAAGCTCATCAAGCTGTTGGGGAGTAGACATGATTCTTTTTTTTTTTTTTGTTTTCTTCTTCTTTGCTTTTTCCTTTTGGCTAACCGACCTTTTATTCTATTTATACAAGAAAGGAGAGGAGAGAGAGCTAGAGAGATGGACGGTGAGATCTCATCGCCCTCTTCTCCAAGAAATTATTACTTTTTTCTTTCTTTCTTTTCTTTCTCCTTTTGTAAACAAATCTAATCTTTAATGTATTTTTTGGAAAGTGAATGAAATAGAAAAGACAAAAATCCTGAAATCTCATCATTCTAATGTATTTATGGAAAAATGAATGGAATAGAAAAGACAAAAAATCCTGAAATCTCACTTTTTTCTCGAAAACATATTTGATTTTTTTTTTTACCCAAACAAATAGTTGCAATTGGACATATTGAGATGACAAGATATAACCGAGACTTCAATTCAACTTATGTTCCATTGCTACTGTGGATCCATTGGAGAAGTGGAACAAATGAAGAGCTGCTCAAGTAACCGCGGAAAATTCCGCTCCATTTGTTTCTAATAGGACTCCGTTGGAAGTTGCATGCAGCGACAATCATATACGTGGTTTCACGACTTAATTATGAAAAGAAGATATTTAAAGGTTTGTACATTTGAATCCCTATCGAGTAAAATTGGATGAGTTACTCTTTTTACTCTAGTCTTGTTCTTATGTATACTTAAATTGATATATATTCAGATATTATGGAAGCCACTGGAATTTCAGAAGGCACGATGAACGAAATATACAAGGACTTGTATCCAAATCTGTTGAAGGTAATACCGAAGGGGTTTGCTGATTGGAAAGACATTAAAAAGCTTAGCATGCCTTATTAGATATTTTATGTACGAGGGAAATAAGATATGTTCCATTACTACTATTTTTTTTCCCTTTGTTACAACTATGTGTGGTAGAAAGAAACATTAAGTTTGTATGCATTCTTTCAGTGACTATCTTAGAACATCGTAATAAAAGTTGAAAATTTATCGAGTAAAGAAGTGTATAATGGAAAACCCGCTTTCATAAACTCATAGGTCCTTTTTTTTTTTTTTGAAACTTTCATAGACGCATAATTTAAACGTCAAAGTTAAATTAACCAATATATACTTTTTTGGGACGAAGTAAATATTAAAATTAAGCTTGATTTTTGTTTAGCTTAATGAAGAGTTTATAAATCTCTAGAAACATCATATAATCTCATCACCTCCTTTGAGATTCTAGAGAATTCTTTTAGTTAATTATCTAGATAAGAATGTAGAATAATCTAGATAATTGTAAGATAAATAATCTAGATGTTAATAGAGATATCTAGATAGTTGTAAGATAGTAAGGTAATAATCTAGAGATTATAGAGAAGTCTAGAAACTTGTAAAAAATCTAGGAAGTAAGGAGTTTAGTAGAATAATTTAGAGAATTAGTGAGAGATCTTTGGGAGGCTATAAATACCTCCACACCCTTCTCATTTGTAACAACAAGAACATAAGAAAGTTGAACAAGTGAATAAAGAATAAATTCAAACAAAGAGTGTTCAAGTTCATAAGTTCTCTAAATTTCTCTAAGAGTCTTTCAAGTATTCTCTAAAAGTCCTTCCATATTTCTTCATCATACTTAGAGGGTCTTTTGTTTATTTCGGATTTCTCGGGGTTGTACGGTCTTGGGCTAGTGCTAAGCACTATCAAGGGAGGTTTCTTTACATGGTATCAGAGCCATTCTAATTGTGCTCATCAAGATCGGGTATTAGAGAGCTCGGGTTTACTCTAAGTATGGAATCAACGGGTCGTGTTGTTGGATTGGGAATGGAGATCCTAAACCAATCTAACTACCGGTTATGGAAGTCATGTATGGAGTCATACTTGGTCAGTGAGGACTTATGGGATGTCGTCGGCGGTAGTAGCACAATACCACCAAGGGGAGCTGCTGCGACAGCGGAAGCGACAAAGGAATGGACACGGAAGAATGCCAAGGCGGAGTTTGCTTTAAAGAGGTCAATATCCTCGGGAGTATTTGAGCATGTCTCAAGGTACAAATCTGCTAGTTCTATTTGGCGGGCGCTAGATCAATTGTTCAACAAGAAGAATAAGGCTCGACTACAGTTGTTAGAGAATGAGCTGGCGAATGCGAAGCAGGGGGAGTCTACAATCTCAGAGTTCTTCATTAAGGTAAAGAACCTTTGCTCTGAGATTAATACTCTTAATCCGGAGGAATCAATTTCGGAGGCGAGGCTAAAATGATCTATTATTCGAGGTCTACGACATGAGTATACACCGTTTGTGACTTCAGTTCAAGGATGGCCTACACAACCTTCCTTGGAGGAGTTTGAAAATTTATTAGCTTCGCAAGAATCCTTAGTCATGCAAATGGCGGGTGTTAAAGTCCACGATGACTCGGGAAGTGCTTTTGTAGCTTGGAGACAACAGAGCTTCAAAGCTAAATATAAGGATAATCATGGAAGAGAAGGATCATCCATGGGAGATAAGAAGCGATTCAAGTGCTACCGGTATGGGAAACTTGGGCATTTTAAAAAGGATTGTCGAGTCAAGTTGAAGGAAACAAATATGGCGGAATCAAAAGGTTACACTGAAGACGAAGAATGGGGAAAGTGTTTCACGGTGGAGGCTGCATCTTCAGGTACATCCACAACTAAAACTTTGGAAAATAATTGGATAGTGGATTCGGGTTGTAGCCATCATATCACCGGAGACGAGAAGTTATTTTCTAGTCTTCAGAATAATGATGGGCAGAAGGCATGAGATGTGCAGCGTATGTCATCAACCGAATGCCACTCAGTCTGAACAATATGAAGTCTCCTTATGAGATGGTTCACAAGAAGAAGCCAACGGTGAAACATCTCAGGATATTTGGGTCAGTCTGCTACGTTCATGTGTTTGACTCTCAGAGAACAAAATTGGAGGCAAAGGCAAAGAAGTGCATCTTTGTCGGCTATGATGAACAAAGAAAGGGATGGAGGTGTATGGATCCTGAGACACACAAGTATGTTGTGTCTCGTGATGTTGTCTTTGACGAAGTCTCTTCATACTATGGGCAACCTCAAGTCTTGGTTGAGAAAGAAGGTGATGGTTCTTTTAAGATCGATGAACCAGTTCTCGAAGTACCAAGTGAGGGTGAATGTCCGAGAACAGAGACACAAGGTGAAAGGGGGAGCACTAACCAAGAGGAGAATCAAGATAATGTTTCTTTGGTAAATCAAAGACCAAAGAGGAACATTATCAGGCCTGCTCGGTTCAGGGATGAAGAATTTATCACTACTTACTCATGCTATTTTGCAGCTCCATTAGATGAAGAGGAGCCATCATCATATGATGAAGCAAAAGGAGTTTGTGAGTGGGAGACCGCAATGAAGGAGGAAATGAATGCTCTTATGAAGAATGAAACTTGGGATTTGGTTCCAAAGCCCAAGGATGTCCAACCTGTTTCTTGCAAATGGGTGTATTGAATTAAGCGAAAGACCAATGGAAGCATTGACATATATAAGGCAAGGCTGGTTGCTCGAGGGTTCTCTCAGAAATATGGAGAAGATTATGATGAGACTTTCAGTCCAGTGGCTAAGATGACAACGGTACGCTCTCTGTTATCCTTAGCTGGAAGCTTTGGTTGGAAGTTATGGCAGTTGAACGTGAAGAATGCTTTTCTATATGGTGAGCTTGATAAGAATATTTTTATGGAGCAACCACTTGGTTTCAAATCACGAGAGCATCCTGATTATGTGTGCAAGCTTAAGAAGGCTCTGTATGGGTTAAAACAAGCTCCACGAGCCTGGTATGGAAAGCTTGCTCAGTTTCTTCAGTTTTGCGGGTATGTGCCATCGAATTCTGATCCGAGTCTCTTCTTGAAGAAAAATGGAGGAGTCCATGTGGTAGTTCTACTATATGTAGACGACATGATAATTACGGGGAATGATGAGGCAGAAATTGATCGTCTACAAGAGGATATATCGATAAGGTTTGAGATGAAGAAGTTGGGTGAGTTAAATAACTTCCTTGGTTTGGAAGTTGAAAGGATTAAGGATGGAATATTCATCGGCCAGCAAAGTTATGCAAGAAGGATTGTTGATAAGTTTGGAGTACACGAAGGGAAGACGCGTACTACTCCTATGGATGTGAACATGAAGCTCAAGCGTGATGAAGGGTCCTTACTACCCAATCCTCGACCTTATCGCTCTCTTGTGGGAAGTCTCTTATACTTAACCATTATAAGACCTGATATTGCCTTCGCGGTAGGTCTTGTAAGTCGGTTCATGCAAGAACCAAGGAAGCCGCATCTCGAGGCAGCTAAGAAGATCTTGAAGTATGTTAAGACAACTCTTGGCATGGGTCTGGTGTACAAGTACAATGCCAAGGTTTCCCTTCATGGTTTCACAGATGCTGACTTTGGTGAAGATCTAGATGACCGGAAGTCAACTTCAGGGTATTTGTTCTTATGTGGAGACACAAGTGTTTCGTGGTGCAACAGTGTCGTTGTCTACCACTGAAGCAGAGTATAAAGCTTCAACTCTTGCAGCTCAAGAATGTATATGGCTTCGTGGGCTTCTTGAAGATTTGTTCGAGCCAATCAATAAAGCGACTGCAATCTATGGAGATAATCAAAGTGCTATCAAGTTGGCTAATAATCCAGTGTTTCATGCAAGGACGAAGCATATTAAGCTGGAACATCACTTCATAAGAGAGAAGGTGCTTGATGGGACTATCAAAGCTTTGGAGGTTCGAAGTAAGGACAACGTTGCAGACATCTTCACCAAGTCATTACCGAAAGGACAGTTCGAGTTACTTCGTTCGAAGCTCGGGATGGTTGACAAAATCAAGTTTAAGGGGGAGTATTAAAATTAAACTTGATTTTGGTTTAGCATAATGAAGAGTTTAGAAATCTCTAGAAACATCATATAATCTCATCACCTCCTTTGAGATTCTAGAGAATTCTTTTAGTTAATTATCTAGATAAGAATGTAGAATAATCTAGATAATTGTAAGATAAATAATCTAGATGTTAATAGAGATATCTAGATAGTTGTAAGATAGTAAGGTAATAATCTAGAGATTATAGAGAAGTCTAGAAATTTGTAAAAAATCTAGGAAGTAAGGAGGTTAGTAGAATAATCTAGAAAATTAGTGAGAGATCTTTGGGAGGCTATAAATACCTCCACACCCTTCTCATTTGTAACAACAAGAACATAAGAAAGTTGAACAAGTGAATAAAGAATAAGTTCAAACAAAGAGTGTTCAAGTTCATAAGTTCTCTAAATTTCTCTAAAAATCTTTCAAATATTCTCTAAAAGTCCTTCCATATTTCTTCATCATACTTAGAGAGTCTTTTGTTTATTTCGGGTTTCTCGGGGTTGTACGGTCTTGGGCTAGTGCTAAGCACTATCAAGGGAGGTTTCTTTACCGTAAATAGCTATTTGCATGGAAATATATAGAACATTCAAAGATTGGTAAAATTTCAAGGCATCATCACCCAAACCAAATATTTAAAGTAAATTAATATGTTGGACAAATCAACATTCTTAAATCTTGATGTAGAACTAACAAAAAAAAAATTTGTTCTTGGAGATTTAATTCAATAAGAGAGGGCAAAATTAGACGGACCAATTAGGAATCCAAGTTAAGATAAGCCGCCTAGAAAACGGTAAGTGTTTTGGTGACGAGGCCACGAAACGGCACGAAGTTTCTCTCATCCAATAGAGACGCTTAAAAACCACTTCAATTCATGATCATAAACCGTCCAAATCAAAATACTAATTGGTCTCACATTCTCACTTAATAGCTACGTTGACCATTAATTATATCTACGTACACACACTTGTATATAAATAATTAAACATGATGCACCCTTCATTATAATTCTAGGCACGTTAGAATTGTGGTGACACTATAACTTGTCAAAATGGAAGCTAATTTGAACAAAGAATTAAAGATCTAAAGTGGATAACTTGGAAAGCTAGTAAAACTTCTAAAATTTGACTATATGTAAAAACTGGAAAACTAGTATATATTTATATTGAATTTTTGGATATAAAATCCTTAATATATAAAGAGAAGAAATCATAACAAGGTTCAAAACTTTGTATACACTTAGAGTTGATAAAATTTTGAAATCCAAAGTTTTGTTAAATTTGTAGAGAGTTATGTTATGTGTATTTAAAAATGTTTAGTTAATAGAATTCTAAAAATCTAATGGTTTTCTAAGGTATTCTCAAAATTTTGTTGAATGAGTAAAATGTTAACACTATATTCTAATATTTATAGAATCATTTAAAACTAATTTTTTTGAATAACAATGGATTTAAGTGGAATTTCAAAGTCATCAAACTAAGATTTCATTAAGATTGTCATAATTCATAAACTCAATAACAATGGATTCTAAAATTTCTAAAATGTTTTAAGAATTCATCTGCCAATAACCACCCCCTATATTCGGACCAACTTCGGATGTCGATTAAGTCAACACATATCTCCTCCATTTAATGAGTTTTAACATCATCAATTAAGCTATAAAAATATCAGTTTTGATTATGGTGTAGCATTAAGCTTAATTGTCGTGAATGTAATTATGGAAAAAATCAATTATCCTCTCCCTTTATCGCCATACGTCCGTTAACATACGTTGAGAATTTTTGGCTTATATAGACAAGCCTTCCCCCTCTTTCATACATAGACAACATTTGCGAATTTCCTAGACTCAGGGACAAGAGTCTACAGAATAAGTATCCTTCATCTCAGCGGGATTTGATAGGCAACAATTTTTCGAATTTCAGAGGCTAAGCGATAAGAAATCCTTGGAGGAATCATCATTTGGGATATTACTCGACCGGTTCCGTTCATATCAGTGATCAAATTTAACCCATTTCTAAGCACCGAGCCGAATAATGATTACACCGATGATTTCTTGTCACTTAGTCTTGGAAATTCACATAATTGTCCTTCAAATCCCGTTTCAATCACCACCAACGAGACTAAGGATCGTTATTCCGATGATTTGTTTTCCTTGAGTCTTGAAAATTTGTAAAATCGTCGCTCAGATCCCGTTTCCATCAACACCACTGAGACGAAGAAGAAAAATTTGAAGAACCTTGGCTTCGACCCCTTCGCCACCATCAAGCGGAATAAAGCCGCAAGCGAAATTATGTCCGATAAGTAAGAATTTTCATAACTTTCTTAGTGCAAAATTTACAATGTGGAGAGTTACAACATTGATTGGGTAATTTCTTGAACTGAGTTGATGAGTATGAAAAACCTTATTTTCTCTTTATCGCAGGAATCCCTTAGTAGTTGCAGCCGTAGTCACAAATCTATATCATTGCTCGATTATTTTATGAGAAGAAAGTTTTCAAAGGTTTGTGGTTAAATCCCCCATCAAGCAAAATCTGATGAGTTTCTTTTCTTTCTCTACCTTTATATATATACACTTAAATTGAGTTGCAGATATTGTGGAAGCCACTAGAGTTCCAGAAACCGCGATAATTGAAATATATAAGGAATTGTATCCACATATGTCGAAGATAATACAGAAGTGGTTTAAAAGACATGAGAAATCTTCACAGTCATTAGATCTTTATGTACGAGGGAAACGAGCTATATCACTCAAGAAAGCTTTTGGCAGTTACATTTTTTCTGGAGCCCTTTATACAATTGTTATTATGTGTTGCAAAAAAAAAAAAAAAAAGTTGTACATGAAAATTGAGAGTATATTGAGCAAGAAGTGTAATGAAAAACTTGCTTTCATAAACTCATAGTTCAAGTCAAACTAAAGCACTAACCAATGTATACTTTTTTTTTGGGGTTACTTAAAAGAGCAATTGCTTGGAGATAAACATTTAAAATTGGTAAAATGTCAAGGCATCATCACCCAAAATTTCCAAAATATTCAAACTTGATAAAAATTTGGGACTAACCAACACTCTTGATCTTGGAGAGGGGGGGTTTCTCTTAATTCAGTGAGAAAAGAGGTAAAAATTAAGTGGGCCAACTAGAAATCGTTAAGGTGGGGCACAAGGCGAGTTCGTCTATAAACAATTCTGAACGAATAGTTTACTATACAGAGAGGTTTGACATTGGTGTGTTTCTTGACCTGCAGAATCAAGCTTACGAGAATTTTGAGAAAGCCAAGTATAAAAGCAGAGTAAAGAATCAAAATGCCTTGTTTGCTGCTTGTACCTACGTTGCTTGTCGACAAAACGATATGACTTGGTCTATTTGGGGTAATATATATCGAAACTTAAAAGATTTCTGGTTCCTTCTTTTTCGACGTAGCTTGAATCAGCTTCTTTATGTAGAGATATTCTCTGTTGCCAATGGAGCAACGCGTTCGGATATCAACAAGGCGATTGGGGTCGTAGCTAAGACACTAAACATCGAGAAAATTTGGTTGATGCATTATATATCATGAGTTTTACCCAGTTTAAGTCATGATATAAGTCCAATATCTAGAGTCTTTGTTATGTTTTGTGTTGGTTTTAGAGTCTTTACAGGTACTAGGACGATTGGAGCTTAAAAGATGTTTACTGGAAGTTTTGGAGCATTGCGGAACGAAGTGGCGAATATCGAAGAGAAGAATCGAAATCTGAAGATGGTGTCGATCGACACCACCTCTGGTGTCGATCGATACCCTGCTCAACAAAGCCCAAATCTTAATAAGAAGAAGTCCGTTCGAAGCCCGAAAGTTCCAGATGTTTACTTTTAGGTTTCCAGTCGGTTTTGTACCTCTATATATATGTTTTTACAGCCATTGTTTAGGCTTATGCTTTATTCTATTGAATTCTTAGAGATATCTTTTAATAAAATCATGTTTTCTTCATTCGATATGTCTGAGTAATTCTCTTGTTAGGTTTAGGGGTTTTCAAAGGTGTTTGATGAGTTGCTAAATCTGATTTTTATTGCATATGATTAATATCATTAGATTGTTCTTCATCTTGTCTCGTGTTTATTGCTGATTTTAGATTCATGATCTGAAATCTGATCTTAGGATAATTAATAGAAACGACAGTTTGATTGATTTCCTGAACTAGACTTTGATGAGCAAAATTCATTTTCGCAAAGAAATTTGGTTTAGGGTTTTGTGAACAATTGAACCTGAAATTAATGCTTGTTTAGATTCATAGGATTCGCAAAGAAATTTGGTTTTCTAGGATTTATTCATAGATAACTTTTGCAACGAAAGTTGATTAGTTTTATATTCGTGTTCATGTTCAGGAACTGTGCTTTAATATACCTATCAATTGATTTATCTGCAATTCTGATTCACTGGAGATTTCCCTGTGCCTAGCGTTTTTCCTTATTGAATTTACAACCGTTTTAATTGCTTGCTTTGATTTACCTGCATTAATATCATTCTGCCTAGCTTAGTCTGAATTTATTAATCTATTGTGTTTATCTAATTCCCTGAGGATTCGATCCCTAAATACTGCATCTGATCTCTTAATTTGAGAGAGTAGGTCTAGGGTAAATTTGACCGTATCAAATTTCGGCGCCGTTGCCGGGGACTCAATTACCATTGGATTACTATTATTAGGATTTTATCTAGATTTTATTTTTGTTTTTATTTTTTCTGCTAGTTTCGTCTTTGTCTTTTTGTTTTGCGTTTCAGGTACATGCCTGAGACTAGAAACAATCAAGAGAAGGAGGTAGTTAACTACAATCTCGAGGAGTTAGCACGTTTGGAACGTGAGAACAAGAGAGCAGTCCGAGAAGAAAGGATGGCTGCTATACCACCCATCAATTTGACTCTGGGAGATGATGGAATTCTGCGTGATCCGGCAGGATTGAAGTATAATGCACAAGGACAGAGGATCAACGACGACGGAACAGTGATCGTCGAGGAAAATTTGGCGATTCTGCCGCAGGGTGTCGCTCGACACCCACCGCTTGTCGAGTGACACGACGAGGTACAAGGTGACGATCGACACCACCCCCTGGGTGTGGATCGACGCCTCATCCAGAATCATCAAAACGTCCAGAGGAATGAGGTGAACGTTGTGCGAGGAAGAACGCTAGCAGATTTTAACCGTCCAGAGCAATTCTATGCCAATAGATCTGCAATCCGTCCTCCAGCATTTCAGAGGAACGATTTCGAGCTGAAGCCAACATTCTTCTCCTTAGTTGCTCAAGAGCCTTTCTGCAGTCTTTCTCATGAAAACCCCATGGACCATATAGAGCGATTTGAGGATCTCGCGTCAAGCATCAAGGCAAACGAAGTTTCTGAGGACTACCTATTCTGCAAGCTTTTCCCATACTCTCGACATGGGGAAGCTAAGTATTGGCTAAAGACACTTCCACCGGGCTCACTTAAAAACTGGATGGACACAAAGAATGCTTTCGTAAGCAATTTCTTTGACGATGCAAAGTCCGAGGATCTGAGAGCCAAGATTGCTACGTTCAAGCAGGGAGATTCCGAGGAATTCAAGGTTTCCTGGCACAGGTTCAAGGGCTATCAGAGAGACTATCCTTATCACGGCTTCACGAATGTTCAGCTACTTAGCATCTTCTATAGAGGGATTGCACTGAGATATGCAGTAACTTTGGATGCAGCGAGCAATGGGAACTTCATGACAAATTCGCCAGAGGCTGCCTTGAGACTGATCGAGAATTTGGCCAACATCAACAGTGCCAAGGACTTGGACTATGAAAGAAGCAAGCAGAAGCTAGATGTCAGTGGTAACCAGTTTGCAGAAGTCACCAGGAAACTTGATTCGATGCATAGTCTTCTAGCTGGGAAGAAGTCGGTTAGCTTTGCTCAAGAGGTTGAGACATTTGAGCCAGAGGATGTCAACTACATCAATGGGACTGGATTTCAGAAGCAAGGCTATGGCTCGTCCTATCAAAAGCCATATCAGAGCAACAACTATCAAAGGAATTACGGATCCTCTTCTTACCAGAAACTGTTGCTTTTAAACTGGGTATAACTGATTTCAGGGCCACTAGGATGTCTTTTCTCTTAGCTGATCGATCCATGAGATTCCCAAAAGGAATTTTAGAGGATGTTCCAATCAAGATTCAGGATTGCATCATCCCTGCTGATTTTGTGCTTTTGGAATATAATGATGAACCTAAAGATCCTCTGATCCTGGGAAGATCATTCTTAGCCACTGCGGGTGCTCAGATAGATGTGAGGAAAGGGAAGATCAAGCTGGATCTTGGTGATATTATCATGGATTTTGACATGGAACATACAAGGAGAAAATCTACCATAGATGGTCAGACTTTTTCAGTGGAAGTTTCAGAGGACCTGGACTCGTTCAAGGAGTTGCAATCCAGTTCTTCATCTGTTGCTGAACAGATAATTCCACTTATCCCAGCCCACAATTCTCCCAAGGAGCAAAGGTACGAGTCCCTTGAACTTAATTTTGTATCTCCTCCATTCATGGAAGATTTTAAATGTCAAAAAGGAGTTACGCGCTCATACCAGCATCGAGTTTCTCGGGAAAGTCTTGGTTTTTCTTCTGATAAATGTGCAGGGATTCCTAAGGAGCATCCAAAGACCTCAAAGCCGTTCGCCAAAATGCGTATCATCGTTCCTCAAGAGCTGAAAGAGAAGGGAAACATAGTTATCCAGGAGATGGTGCAGAAGACGCAGAAACTCTTTCCTGGAATCATTCCATGGAAGAGTGCAGATCCTCCAGACGTCTAAGTTCCTCAAAACAGTCAAGCTAACGGACTAAAAACAAGCGCTTAATGGGAGGCAACCCATTTGTGAGTTTTAAATTTATGTTTTCTTTTTATTTTCTTTTACAATTTTATGTTTGGTGTGTTTTTGGTTTTGATTTTTAGGAGATAAAAACGTAAGGATGAACTTCAGGAGCTTCTGTCGAGCGACGCCATGATCAAATCGCTCGACACTTACAAATATTTCATGGTGTCGATCGACACCATTGACAGTGTCGATCGACACCCCCTCCAGATTACGTTTTTCTTTTCAAAATTTAGATTCCTTCTGTTTTCTACCTATTTTATTTACCGATCTTAGGCTTAATAACATTGGGGACAATGTCACTTAAGCCTGGGGGAGGTAGTTGCTAATTATTGTATTTTCTTTTGAGTTTTTATGGTGTTTTTCAAAAAAAAATTTGTTTTATTCGGGTCGAATCTCCCCTTTTCAACTTGCTTTGAACATCACTCAAGGACCATTTCTGATGCGAGTTGGTTGGTTTTACTGAAGTGGGTAACTAGAGGTGGATCGGTTTAATGGAGCGAGTTCAGATTTCTGGAGAACGCCAGAAAGACGTTGTAAGCCCCACCCTTAATCAACTTTAAATTTCTTGTCAAGGGCGTTGGAAATCGCAAGAGTTGATTCAGCTTCCAAACACTTGAAAGCGAGGACGGACCGCTCTTGAAACTTCTTCCCAAATGACGAATTCAACTGTCCTAGATCAAAAAGAAAAAGCCTCATGACCCTGTCTCCACAAGAACACTAGTAGTGAGCGCTGATCTAGTGATCATAGAGATGCCAAGGATCTAAAAAATCTACAAAAAGTGCAAGTCCGAAAATCAGAAAAATCCTGAAAAAGTTAAAAAAATGGGCAATGCATCTCTATGATATCCTTAATTGGATACAGTTTCAGAGGGAAGAGAGAGGGTGAAACGCAAGAAAGTGTTTAAGGAAGCGAAAGAATCTAGAAGGTCCAGCGATCGATATTCCCTCGATGAGACCACACTTAATAAACTAAAGGGGTTTGCGACTAAAAGTCTGAGATTCTCTAAGGGGTTTGGATTCAATCTAGAGGACTGCTATGCTTCTAGGGACACATCGAAGTATCACCGGATGACTTTGCAAAGGTATGTGGTTCCTTAAGGAGTGAGTACACTGTTTTGCTTAGGGATAAGCAAAAAGCTAAGTCTGGGGGAGTTGATACACTACAAGAAAACAGAGGGTTTTCCGACGGGTAAAACCGTCGGAAATCCGTCGAAAAAGCCCTTATTCCGACGGTTTTCCACCGTCAGTTCTATCTCATCGGAAATTGAAGATTCCGAGGGATTTCTGACGGATTTTGTTATAACGGAATTTCGTCAGCAATCCGTCGAAAATCCGAATTCCGACGGATTCCGTAATCGTATACCGTATACCAAATATCCCCGTATACGGATACCGTATCCGTCGGAAATTCAATTTTTTTTTAAAAAAAAAATTCTCCGGCGGTGGAGCCGGAAAATTTTCCGGCGGCAGAGAATGTTTCGAAATCGAAATTCCGGCTTCTTCTTCTTCTTCTTCTTCTTCTTCTTCTTCTTCTTCTTCTTCTTCTTCTTCTTCTTCTTCTTCTTCTTCTTCTTCTTCTTCTTCTTCTTCTTCTTCTTCTTACAAGAAAATGTGTTTTGGGTATAAAATAAGGGTAAATCCGTCAGAAATTTCCGACGGATTTCCTACGGATTTTACCCTAATTTTATACCGCCAAAACATGGGCGGGAATTGTGTCTTCACAATTCCAAAAAAAGATTCCGCCAAAACATGGGCGTTTAATTTTTTTTTTGGAATTATCATAATCCCTAAATCCCTAAATTTCTAAATTCATAAAATTATCATAATCTCTAAATCCCTAAATTTCTAAATTCATAAAATTCTCATAATCCCTAAATTTCTAAATTCCTTAAATTCTCATAATCCCTAAATTTCTAAATTCCTAAAATTCTCATAATCCCTAAATCCCTAAATTTCTAAATTCCTAAAATTCTCATAATCCCTAAATTTCTAAATTCCTAAAATTCTCGTAATTCATAAATCCCTAAATTTCTAAATTCCTAAATTTAGGGATTTAGGGATTATGAGAATTTTAGGAATTTAGATTTTAGGGATTTAGGAATTATGAGAATTTTATGAATTTAGAATTTTAGGGATTTAGAAATTATGAGAATTTAGAAATTTCCGACGGATTTCCGACGGATTGTGTTATTTATATATTTTATGTTGGCGATATAAAATAAAATATATAAATAACGCATTCCGTCGGAAATCCGTCACAATTTACCGACAGATTTCTGACGGATACGGTATCTGTATACGGTTCATCTGGTATACGGTATACGGTATATGATATCCGGTATACGGTTACGGATTTCCGACGGATTTATGACAGATTTCCGACGGATTCCGTAACCGTATACCGTATACCGGATATCCCGTATACGGATACCGTATCCGTCGGGAAATGTCCGACGGAATGTAAAATTCGGAAATCCGTCGGACTTCCGACGGATATTACGTCCGTCGGAAATCTCATTGTTTTCTTGTAGTGATATATCATGGTTTTTACCCAGTTTAAGCCATGATATAAGTCCAATATCTAGAGTCTTTGTTGTGTTTTGTGTTGGTTTTAGAGTCTTTACAGGTACTAGGACGATTGGAGCTTAAAAGATGTTTACTGGAAGTTTTGGAGCATTGCGGAACGAAGTGGCGAATATCGAAGAGAAGAATCGAAATCTGAAGATTGTGTCGATCGACACCACCTCTGGCGTCGATCGACACCCTGCTCGACAAAGCCCAAATCTTAATCAGAAGAAGTCCTTTCGAAGTCCGAAAGTTCTAGATGCTTACTTTTAGGTTTCCTGTCGGTTTTGTACCTCTATATATACGTTTTTACAGCCATTGTTTAGGCTTATGCTTTATTCTATTGAATTCTTAGAGATATCTTTTAATAAAATTATGTTTTCTTCATTAGATATGTTTGAGTAATTCTCTTGTTAGGTTTAGGGATTTTCAAAGGTGTTTGATGAGTTGCTAAATCTGATTTTTATTGCATAGGATTAATATCATTAGATTGTTCTTCATCTTGTCTCGTGTTTATTGCTGATTTTATATTCATGACCTGAAATCTGATCTTAGGATAATTAATAAAAACGACATTTTGATTGATTTCCTGAACTAGACTTTGATGAGCAAAATACCTTTTCGCAAAGAAATTTGGTTTAGGGTTTTGTGAACAATTGAACCTGAAATTAATGTTTGTTTAGATTCATAGGATTCACAAAGAAATTTGGTTTTCTAGGATTTATTCATAAATAACTTCTGCAACGAAAGTTGATTAGTTTTATATTCGTGTTCATGTTCATGAATTCTGCTTTAATATACCTATCAATGGATTTATCTGCAATTCTGATTCACTGGAGATTTCCCTGTGCCTAGCGTTTTTCCTTATTGAATTTACAACCGTTTTAATTGGTTGTTTGATTTACCTGCATTAATATCATTCTGCCTAGCTTAGTCTGAATTTATTAATCTATTGTGTTTATCTAATTCCTTGAGGATTCGATCTCTAAATACTGCATCTGATCTCTTAATTTGAGAGAGTAGGTCTAGGGTAAATTTGACCGTATCAATGCATACCAAAGCTGCTCAATTCATAGTGAGTTTTGTATATCATCAAAGTTACTCCCAAGTGTGTGTATTCAAACTTTCGGTACTTCTCTTTGTGACTTTGTCTAAAGAATACAAGACCATTACGTTTCTTTTGGTCACATTTATGGTAAGACAGGGAGGTCTATAGAACTGAAGGAAAAGAAACTGACACGGCCCTGGGAGATATGACAGAACATAAACGGTGCAGCTACGCGCTTTTCCAGGACGTTGAATTCTTCTTTGCTTGGTGGAGAGTCCCTGTAAAAGAGGAGAGTATATTGTGTAAGAAGTATAATGAAAAACTTGCTTTCATGGACTTCAAACTAACAAAATAAAGCTTACCCCGAGAAGCAAGCCACAAAGCTCGGTTCACCAGGACTAGACTTCTTAAACCGGCTGTTTGGCAAATACACGTCAAACACCGCTCTTCTCTTGCATCACATGTCTCCCAAGAGTTTCGTTACATTAGCCTTGTCTTCAGGACATTCACCGGAAAAAACCGACTCTTCTTTACGGCTTGGTGTTGTAATTGCAGTATCCTTTGAAGACCAAGGAACTCCTTGCCTGCCTAAGATGTAACCTAAGCCCTTAATTTTAAGTATCGATAAACCTCGTAGTTTTCCCAACAGCATCCGCTTTTTCCCTCTGCAATTTTCTCATACAAGAACTTCAGTTCGATCACCGCGTCTTCCTCATCGCTCAAGAATTGCAATTCTCCCGTTTCACTCAAATACCTGCAAACAAAAGAAGAGAATGTTTCAAAAAGGAAGACTGTATCTTATGCTTGAGTAAAAACTGCAATCTAAAACACTTTTCTTTGGTAAAGTCTGATACATACAGAGAGCCAATATGTCTTTCCGCTACGAATGATTTCCAGTTGTTGTCCAAAGTTTTCCCCAATCATGAGCCAAACATTTTGCCGAATTATACTCATCCTCGTGAGACGTTCCCACACACGTTCTCGGTATTCAACAAACGGATACAGGAAATGGAGAATGCAATGATTGTAAAACAAAATCAGAGAACCTGTTGATTGTTCATGTAGCAAATTGTTCTCCAATCTAAAGGTAATCTTTTTCTCCGTTTATTTGTGTTTTTTTCTCTTCTCTCTCTTTTTTTCTGAATTTTGATGAAGTTTATGTTTTTTCTTCTCTCTTTCTCCTTTGTTTTGTCGTCTCTACAAGGTTACGATGCTTGAAAATCTTAAGCAAAATCAGATCACTTCTTCTCTTTCTCTAATATTAGGTTTAGAATTGCCTTGTCGATCATTTCAGACAGTGGCTGAGGTAGAGCATTGGGAGGGGATCACTTGACCCACACATTTTTAAAACATAATGTAGTTTATATATACTAAATATTTTAAATTAACCCTAATCCAAAACAAATATTGATCCCTATTAAATATTCATTTAAATATAATTCAAATATACGAATCCTTAAAAATGCTAAACCCAATGAATTGTATAATTAACAATCTTAAAATAAAAATAACTCCACTAAAATATATACCTAATTATATTCATTAGTTAGTTTACTTTAACAGTTTTACAAATTATTCATTCTTTTCTTTCAACAGTTCTATTCGAACCAAATTGGAGTTAAGAGTTTATGTAGAAATTTCTCTCTTTTTGTTTGTTACAATAATTTAATAAGATTAAAACAGAGCCATCGATTGTTTAGTATGTTCATGTCCGGCTCATAACACAAGCAAGTAAAACCACTGATTAGGGTCCCAAAATTTTAAAAGTTATTTTTAGTTACTTTTTACAAAATTTATTATCTTATGTTACTTTAAAAACAATACTTATAAGCTTTTGTGTAATGATAATATGTCTAATGCTCTTTTTTCAATGGTAGTGGGTCTTTTTAAAACAAACATGTTAATCAATTGTTTTCTTAAACTAACATCCTCATGAATTTAAATTGTAATTTAGAACAAAAAATTAGAAACCTAAACGGTGAGTAAATTTTTTTATTTAGGATCATTCTCTGATATACTCTTCTCGCACGAGTTGCAGTTGTAAGTAGTTATATTGAGAGAAATGAATTAACTTATTCATATAAGTTTTCATTTGAAAAATACAAGCAAAACATATGCAAAATATAAGCAAACATACGAAAAAACATAAGTGAATTAACATAAACAAATATGTTATTATATAAGTATATTCAAATAAAAGAATTAACTTATTATATTAAAACCATATAAAAAGAACACTATTTTTAGATTTGTTTGGGGGCATCCGAAAATATTGGACCGCCATTGAATATGTTTTATACAGTGATAATCGAAATAAATATGAAGAAGCATTATAATACATCTTTAAAATGTATATCTATGATGATTTTTTTTTTTTTGTTCGATAAAAAGTATTACAATTTTTTTAGATCAAAACTTTATTATGACCCCAGCAAATGTTTTTTCCGTCTCTGATTTCAGAATTTGTGGTGTATTTATGCAGCTGAGTGATGCTTTTGTTATCTTTATTTTTGGTTGTCTCGTAATCTTAATAAGTCATCAATGAACAATAAACAATAAATATCATTTAAAGTTATAAACACAAGAGAAAAACATTTAAAACCATTTTTACTGCCAACAAACATTTGAAGTTATAAACACAAGAGAAAAAAATTCTTTGGCGCTAAGAAAAAAAAAAATTTGTAGTTACTTTTAAATCTTCTTCTTCATCATGTTCTTCTCCCGTCTGAAGATTCAAAAAAAATTTAATTTTCTCTTTTTGAAAATTTTACTTTTGATGATAACCTTTTTTTGTTTCGTTATCTTAGAAGAGGGATATCTTTTTCAAACTCACTTCTAACCCGATGGTTGTTTTGCTTGGCCCTTCTGGTACGCCCATTTTCTGAAGATTCGTGACGAGATTCAAAAGTTTTCTTGTCTCCTCACACTTGATATTGCCCTTTGGACACTCGCCTTCCCAGAGTTTACCCACGTCCACCTCTAGATCCTGAATATCACCTCCTCCCTTTCTCCCATGATTTCAAATCTTAATTTCTTTATTTTTTTCCGTTTCTTTTGTTTTCAAAACACACAAGAGATCATTATATAGAAAAGTAAATAAGTTCTAACACATAAACAATAAAAGCTTATCATCAAAAGAAACCTGATGATGTACTAGTTGTCTTACTGTAGAAGATGGAAATCTTTTTGAGACTCGCTTCCAACCCAATTGTCGTCTTGCTTGACCCTTCTTTTAATTCCATGTTCTGAAGCTTCGTGATCAGATTGAAAAACTTTTTGGTCTCCGTGCACTCAGTGCCGGTCCAATCATTTTTTATGCCCTATGCATATCTGTAAAAAAGTGTCATTTCTGTACGTTTTCCAATATCGTAAAAATAGAAATCTAAATAAAAAAACACATGAAAACTCCATTAAACCGGTTATAAGTAATATGTGATTGATAAGTTATTATAGTCGGATTTGGGTTGAAAAGCACATATTATTCTAAGAGAAACATTTAGACCAAATGAAAAATTCTTTTACCTGAGATGAGAAATATGTGAAGATGAGAAATTAGTTAGAGATTGTAGAACAATGCGGCGGTATTGCTAAGAATCAAGAGAGAATCGGCGATGTCGGAGAGTGGTTGTGGGAGAAGAATCCGATTACTGGATTTTACGAGAAGAAGAAATTGAGGAGACGAAGAAGATGTGTGAATTGAGAAGACGGCGACACTTTTTAAGCAGAGAATACAAAAATCCTGAAATCTCACTGAGTAGAGAATCTAATCTAATCTAATCATTCTAATGTATTTATGGAAAATGAATGGAATAGAAAAGACAAAAATCCTGAAATCTCACTTTTTTCTCGAAACATATTTGATTTTTTTTTTTTACCCAAACAAATAGTTGCAATTCGACATATTGAGATGACAAGATATAACCGAGACTTCAATTCAACTTATGTTCCATTGCTACTGTGGATCCATTAGAGAAGTGGAACAAATGAAGCATTTCTTGTGTAAATTGCCATGTCCTAAAACTTCGTCTAAATGCAAATTCCAAGTTGGAAGTATGATCGCTAGTTCGGCTACTTCTTATCATTAGGATACAGTATCGTCTCATGTCATTAGTTAACCAAAGGGAGCCTCCGCATATGTA
The DNA here is from genome assembly GCA_963576765.1 of Draba incana. Classification (NCBI taxonomy): domain Eukaryota; kingdom Viridiplantae; phylum Streptophyta; class Magnoliopsida; order Brassicales; family Brassicaceae; genus Draba; species Draba incana. The sequence goes on from OY755216.1 coordinate 6,237,061, forward strand.
ACAATATTGAGACTATGGTGATACTTAATGGTTGTTTTGTATTTCATCATCTGTTACACCTTATGAATCTGTGTGTTCAACATGTTTGAAATTGAAAACAAAACTCAAATAATTCAGTTCCTTTAGCAAAGGTTTATACTGTGAATGAAATCCCAAAGAGGTTTAAAGTGCTAAGTAAAAGCTACTTTGAGTGGTGTTTTAGTCTCTAGTCTAAAACATGTTTAGCTTTAGTCTAAAACATGTTTAGACAGTGAAGGATTACGCTATGGTTCACGCCTTCTTCTCCTGGTTTTTGGATTGCGCATATGTCGCCATTGGCATTAACTGTCACAGACTCACAGTCATTCTCCCACACATAACAGCTTCTTCGACGTAAGTTGGATCCATCACCTGCATAACAACAACACAATCCCATTTCTTATCTAAGAAACAAAAAAGTAGTAAAAATTCTCAATGAAAATACAATTATTTTTTACCACCATGTTGCCTTTATTGAAAAATCCAAACGTGGAGGAGATGATGATGTATTATCAACGGAAGGGGCTCCCTTTCCTGCAAAAGAGAATAAAGATGAAGCAAACAGAGTTGAAGTTGACAACTTTCTCTAAACCGAACAAAATACGACTAACCTCCAGTGAATGTATGACCACTTCTTGACCGTTCTCTCCTCCTACCGCGCAGTCGGGTCTCCTAAACGTCATGAGTGCTGCTAAAGCCGCAATATTTGCAGCATCAACCAAGTTCCTATTCCTATACAAGAAAAACACGCAAACAAATTGTAAAACCAAAACCTTCAAGGAAAATTAAGGAGAGGAGAAGTAAACCTATCCTCCATTGTCTAAAATGTGAAGATCAATACGAACGGACCAGACCATCTTTCCCGCAAGAACGCAGAGTAACTCCGTATCCACCGCACAACTTTCTCTGTAACCAAACACAATGACCAATTTATGATTACTCCAAACCAGAATTGTTCAAAAGAGTGAGTTTTTACCTTAGACTCCACCGCAGATTCGCCAGGACGACCAGGTTCAAAAGATGGGTCAGCCATTGGAGAAAACTCAGTAAAGATAGATAAAGAAAGAGCCTTCATTAGGTCTATCTTTATAAGGTTGTACCAATTGAGCAGTCATCACATGAGTCTGTCCAAGTTGTACTTCTGAGCTACCATATTCTCTATTAACACAAACAAAATTTCAACATACCTTTAGTTACGACTATTTACAAAAACCCATCAATAGCTAGAAAAATGAGCATGAGCAAATCAGATACATTCTAAGTTATATCACAAAACCCAATTAAAAAAATTGAAGCTTTAGGAACAAGTTAAGGGACTTACTTTCCGAACTTAATGGTAATCGTAAAGGCCACAACCATCGATTCTGAGCTCAGATTGTAAAGCAGTTTCCACGAATTTGCTCTCGTTTACAGTTAACCTCCACATATTAGCTAATCTACGACAAGTGCATGCTTCTCGTTTTTAACAAGTTACATAAATATCTCATTAATAAAACAACACATCAATAAAATGTTGTTTAAAATTTAAACTTATGACCTTTTTACCTATGTGTATTATGCATTTCTCTCTACAAAATGTTGACATCTCCTAAACGATCTTACAAACGCTCAACATTCGGTTACTGACTGCTATACACTGATCCAATTCGCTTAACCGAAAAATCGTAAGCACGAGACAACGGTTTCTGAATCTTTTCAAATCGAGTGTCACGTTCTGGCGCTCTAGATAGATCTTCTTAGTGTAATCCCATCCTTTTCGAGTAAAACTCTTCGGATCTCGGATTATCGGATGGTCTTTACCATATTTGTCGTACAAAGAGCTCTCTTTTGGTTTAATCTGGTAACCAATGTACTTCAATCCCATCTTCTTGGCTGGTTCTCCATAGTAAGTCTCAGCCGCCCACTCGGTTCCTAGCGATATAATTTGTATAAACACGGTTTTCGGTTTCAAGAAAAGGAAATGTGTCATCGCAGCACCGTGAACACCGATCATTACATCTCTAGAATTCAATAATCTATAGATTTTCGCCAATTCGGTTGTTTTATCCGGTCTCAAAACCTCAACGAAAAATCCAATTTCCTCAGCTAATTCCACTAAAAGATTCTCATTAAATATCTCCCTCGACCCATTTCTCGACATAATCACCAATTTCAGTTTCTTCAAACCGTCTTCTTGAACTATTTTACCGGTCTTTTCGTCTTGAATCAATCCACGGATACGAGGCCAATAAGCCCGATCCAACACGTTTCTAAAATCAAGAATCGTTTTATTACCAAGCATCAATGATGAATCAACCGTTAACTCGTCGTGAATCTTTAATCCTACAATAACTTCCTTGAAACAATACGTTCTGTTATCGCCATTGAAGTCCAATGGAGGATAATCGGATAGCTGAGAGACGATATCTCCGTATTTCGTAACCCACCAAGTATGATACTCAACAATCACAAACACAACTTTCTTGTTGAAATGCTGTGAAGTAATTAACAAGGGATGATTCAGTCGTTGAATTCATGGTACACGTTTCCGGTATAACCACCCGTAGAGGAAAACACAGCAGGAACGTTATAGAACACATTGCAAATGTTCTTATTATCAGAGACTGAAGAATAATTTGCATAATTGTAAATGAGATTGACTTCTTGAACTGTTTCCATTACATTTGTTTCCCATTTTCTTGTGTAAGGTTTGATCTTTTCTTGGATTTTGGATTTGTTTTTCAGGGAAGTGAATAGGAAGACTGATGCAGAAGCAGAGTTTGTTCTAATATCTCCTTTCATTATACAAATGTCTGATCTAAAACCGGTTTTGTCGCAACAAATTGTTCCGGTAAATTTGAGATGAATCATAAACAATTCAGACAGTGACAAAAAATGCTGTTTAAGTTTAACAACAGATTTGGAAGTATTTAAGAGTGTAATTAGAAAAAGATAGAAGAGATTGGAGAAGATTAGTACCAGTTACTTCTCTTTGTAACTTTTGTCTAAGAGTACAAGAGCATTAGGTTGCTTTTGGTCACAATTATGGTAAGACAGGGAGGTCTATAGAACTGAAGGAAAAGAAACTGACACGGCCCTGAGAGATATGACAGAACATCAACGGTGCAGCTACGCGCTTTTGCAGGACGTTGAATTCTTCTTTGCTTGGTGGAGAGTCCCTGTAAAAAAAAAAGACTATTGAGTAAGAAGCATAATGCAAAACTTGCTATCAACGGAAAAAGCTTACCCCGAGAAGCAAGCCACAAAGCTCGGTTCACCAGGACTAGACTTCTTGAACCGGCTATTTGGCAAATACACATCAAACACCGCTCTTGCATCACATATCTGCATATCTCCCAAGAGTTTCGTTACAGTATCCTCGTATTCAGAACATTCACGGGGACAAACTGACTCATCTTTACGGCTTGGTGTGGTAATTGCAGCATCTTTTGAAGACCAAGGAACTCCATGCCTGCTTAGGATGTAACCTAGACCCTTTAAGTATCGATAAACCTCGTAGTTTTCCCAACAGCAACCGCTTTTACCCTCTGCAATTTTCTCATACAAGTCCTTCAATTCGATCACTGCTTCATCCTCATCACTCAAGAATTGCAACTCTCCTATTTCACTCAAATACCTGCAAACCCGAGATGAGAATGCTTCAAAAAGGAAGAGACATTTATAATGTGAATTTCAAAAATCCAAGATACATAAAGCTTGTAAATGTTTAAGTTTGCCACATACAGAGCCTCTTCTATGAAGCAGTATGATTTTCCGCTACGTATGACTCCAGTTGTTGTCCAAAGTTTTCCCCTTTTCACCACTACTTGAGCCATTCCCAATTCTGCAATCCAACGAGCCTTAGAAGATCCAACTCTACATTGTGGGAACGCAGAGAATATTGTTATCAGAGAATAATTAGCTTAAGGCAGACAGTAAAATCCCAGAAACGAGTCGCTGAATTGAATGCACCTGAATTGTAACCTGGGTCCTGAACCACTAGAATTAAACTCTTCGTCATCATCAACTGCGAAACCACTTTCGTTTTCGCTTGAAGACGAAGCTTCCCAGTCCTTTTCCTCCATTAGATTAAAGTATCGCTTCCGTCGAAGAAACTCGCTGCGGCAATTCGTCGAACACTTGGTGTACAGCTAAACACTTGGTGAGAACCAAAGTCAAATGCAATCCAGTCTCTCACAAAACCTCCATCTTCATTGGCATAAACCTTCCTGTCTCGATCGAGTCAGCAAAACCGAACTGAACAAGTGGGCGAATGGAAGAAACTAATAAAAGATTTCAGATGTGGAAGTTTAGCAATCCCGAAAGGTGACATGTGAGATGAGATATTCATACTAAGCATACTCTAAAAGCCAACATTTTTACTTCTTGGACACAAAATATGCAAGTAAGCAAATGATAAACAAAAGAGAAGAAGATGAAAAATCACCTAGTTACTCTCAAACTTTTACCTCGCCCGTTATGTACCTCTCGAACTTCATAGCTTATTTAGGCAACAATACTCCACCTTTGGATTTCTGCAGAAGCATAAACACTTAAACCTTGATGGCGATTCACTTGTAAGATTGTAACCATTGTCTAAAATTTCTTCTTCTTGATGCATTCACTAAAAAAAGGTATATATAAAAGACTAGTGATTCCGTAATACCAACTAAATTTCGACTACAAACCTCATACATTAAGAGTATACATATAAACGAACAACACAAGATTCCTACTAGAGAGATTTGAATAAGGGATAATTAAACCGATTTATAGATCAATTCACAACAAAAATCTTATCCAGGTTGAGCAAAGATTCCTAAAACTAACAAGCATCCTACTTTCGCAAATCAAAATCAATGTGAATGTAAAATCCCTAACATCTCTACCTCACAAAGATCGGTGACCAGATTTTCCTTGATTCCCCGATTTTGATACAGAACGAACCGCCACGCTCTTGATTCTCCGATTTGGATCGTGCCGTGTCGTGTGATTCCGCCTTTCTTTGGTTAAAATGTTAGTATACCAAACCGAGAAACTAAGGAATTAAGACCTACAGCGAACCGGGTTGGACCGCGCTCCTTTTTCTTTTGGTTTTCAGCGTAAATGAAAAAAAAAAAAAAAAGTTTCAAATTGGGAATAAACCCTTCACATTCGCTTTCTCCTGCTTCAGAGCTCGAATCCAGAATCAATGGCGAACGAGCAAGAGATGAGTGGATGGACCGATCTTCTTCATTCTTCGACTCAGCTTCTAGAGCAAGCGGCTCCTTCCGCTCAGTTTCCTCCTCTTCAGGTTCTTTCACTCACCACACTTTATGTATTCCGGTTTTTGATTCTCCGTTTGTTTGGATTGATGAACTGGTTATGTGATTCCTGTAAAAACAAGCTTGATTCGATATCTGTGTGTGAGTGTTTTAGAGAAGTTTGGATCAATTGGAAGCATTGTCGAGGAAGCTTAAAGCTAAAACCCTAAGAAACGAAGCTCCTTCACAGTCTCTTGCTGCCACAAGGTACTATTTCCAGTTTCGATTATCCCTAGGGCTTACGTTGAAGTATACAAGCTGAGAAGACTGATGAACCAAACACAGTAGAATTGTGGTTTATTTCATAAGATTGATGATATTTTTTGGTTGGATACACAGACTACTTGCAAGGGAGGGAATCAATGCAGATCAATTGTCTCGTGATCTTAAGTCATTCGAGTTAAAGGTGAGCATTTTATTAGTATTCTGTCTCTGTCACTTATCTTATGCTGCTATGTTTTGGTGGGGTTTCTTGAACGATTGCTATATGTTTTGGTGGATTTTCTCTGGGAAAATGTATATTTTGGCTTTAGTCAAATACTTATTTTAGTTGTCTAGAACTCAGATTGATAACCAGTTTATGACTAGCCCTTTTACCTTTGTTTGCTTACTCATCTGCAAGATTTTCACATACTTTTCTACTTTTATTATTCTCAGTGCTTTGTCTAAATTGTTTTTTCTTTTTTGGTCTGTAAAAGACGACATTTGAAGATGTATTCCCTGCCGAGGCAACAAGTGTTGAAGAATACCTGCAACAGGTATTCTATATCGAAATACTCTTGATAATTACCTATTTTCGATTACAGATAGATTCTTTTGGAGATCATTGATCGTTCTACATGCATTATTCTTGTTTCTAGGTTCATGAAATGGCAATGGTATCGGCTATACAGGAGGCTCAAAAGGATAATGTTCAAAGCTTTAATGATTACGTGTTGAAAGTATTGGAGGTCAGTACTTTTACTATCCATACACTGTTTTGACTTGATTTCCATGTTAGTTTTGTCTGTCACTTCATTTTCCTTCATTCCATTTAGTCTTGTGGAAGAATGTGGTTTTCAGCCCTACATATTTATGGTTTTGTTATTTGGAAATTCCTGGCAAAGGATTTGTTAGAAGCTGGTTGTGTTGCTTATCGCTAATTAGAAGGATGTTTATTTTGAATTGATTTCATGTCCTTATTCAATGTGAAATCTGATCTGGCAGGAGGACTGTAGAAAAGAAAATCGTGACTTTCTTCAAAGCCTTAGCAGAATTTCAATGTCACCTAAGACCAAGATGATCAACAGAAGCAGAGACACTCATTCTGGTCAACTAGTACCTGTGGCTTTGAGTCCTCAAGTATCTTCAAAACCTGGAACAGAACTCGTGTCTCTGGCTAATGAACCCATTCATGAGAAAAAAGCTTCTGTCTATGCAGAGGTTGTGAAGAAACTAAACTCTTCAAGAGAGCGAGGCTTGCCGTTTAGAGTATGGCTTTCCTATACCTCCTTGTAAATTCTATAACATTAGTGCATTGAAACGACTTCCTGTTTGATAATAGCAGCTGAAGATCATGCATTGTTTCTTACTACTTTAAGAAATTGAACTGGATTTTTCAAAAATTCTGTACACCATTCGCCTTTTGATGATGATTGCCTTTGGTGCAGCATCAATTTAAACTAGTTGACCACGTAAGGATTGCTTTGGATTTGTTTCCGACTAATTTATCACTCATGCTTTTGTGTAGCCTGCAATATCCTTCAAGAGTGCTTATGAAAGTTTACGAATTGATATGGCTCGCGGAAAATCAGTCGGCATGCAGAAAATATGGCAACTTATACAGGTTATATTTTTTATTGGAAGTTTCATTTTTCAACTAGTGGAACCTTGAAGGATTGTTCTTTCATACCCAAGGCCTTTAACAATCTATATGACCAGGCAATGACTGGAGAAGACTCAACAGTACAACAGGATGTTTCCAAAAGGATGTCCCTCGTGATCGGTGCAAGACGCCACTTGGAAGTTGGGCATGAAAAACATATAATGGATACAATCCAAAGTCATCCTACACAAGTACTCGTTTCTATCTTGTATTGTTTTGCGTGTACATGTTATTTAAAGCATTTTACATTTCTCTGGATGCATCTTTTTAATAACTTCAACGATGCATTTTGAAAAGGGCCCCTGATCTATTACTCTTGACTTCATGTGCGTTATTAACACAACATTTATATATCCCCTCTTTCTAATCTTGTTCTAGGCCGCACTTGGTGGATCTGTTGGAAATATGCAAAGAATTCGTGCTTTCCTTCGGGTTAGTGACACAGCTTTAATTAAGCTTAATACGAAGCACATATATAGCCATGTTTTTTTTGTGTGGCAATCATCTACATTGGGTTGTTTGCATTTGTGCAGATTCGTCTGAGGGATTATGGGATTTTAGATTTTGATTTGGGCGATGCTCGTAGTCAGCCTCCAGTTGATACTACTTGGCAGCAGGTTTTGCTGAATTTTCACTCATACTATTGCAAATGCTTTTTATTGCTGTTTTCTCAACGTATTAGCTTAATATACCTCTTTGGTTACAGATATATTTCTGCTTGAGAACTGGTTATTATGACGAGGCTAGAGAAACCGCCCAATCATCTCGGTCATCTCAACAGTTTGCTCCTCTGGTATGTCTTTAGATCTTAATAACCTACATTAAACTTTTAGAGTCGGCTTTTGATTTGCTTCTTTTTTGGCAGCTTACAGAGTGGATTACCTCAGGTGGTACTGTGGCTACAGAAACTGCTGTGAGGGCTTCTGAAGAATGTGAGAAATTGTTTAGGATGGGTGATCGGTTAGGCCAAACAACATATGACAAGAAGAAGCTCCTACTCTACACCATCATCTCAGGTTCCCGAAGGCAAATTGATCGCATCTTGAGGGAATTTTCGAAGCTCTTTAACACGATAGAAGATTTTCTCTGGTTCAAGTTATCATGCATACGTGACGTTTCTGGTGGATCTTCATCTGTGGTCTTCAACGATGGACTAGTGCCTTACAGTTTAGATGATCTTCAGGCTTATCTCAATAAATTTGAACCTTCTTATTACACTCAGAATGGCAAAGATCCTCTGGTATACCCATATGTTTTGCTTCTTAGCGTTCAGCTGTTACCGGCGATCATGCACATGTCCAAAGAAGCAGGAGATGAAGGGTATAACATTGATGCTATCCACATAGCTATCTCGCTAGTGGACCATTCCGTTTTATCTGAAGGATTTGGGACTGGCCACAAACTAAGTGTGATGGATGCTAATGCTGAAGCATCTAGCATGATTAGGCAATATGGGTCAATGTATTTGCATCACAGTGATCTGCAAATGGCACTGGAATACTACGCACAAGCTGCTATTGCGGTGGGTGGAGGACAATTAGCTTGGTCTGGAAGAAGTAACGTGGATCAACAAAGGCAAAGGAATTCAATGCTGAAGCAACTACTAACTGAGATTTTGTTACGAGAAGGTGGTATTTACTTTCTGCTCGGTGCTAGAGGTTCTGGTGAAGAAGGCGAGCTTGGAAGATTTATGCCTGATTCAAAATTGAGGCAGCAGTTCTTAATCGAAGCTGCGCATCAATGTCAAGAAGCTGGATTATATGAAAAAGTAAGTGGCTTTTTAGATTTTTGATCATATACTAGCTAAACATTTTTTAAACTCCTAACTGTTTGTTATCCAATGCAGTCTGTAGAAATACAGAAGAGAGTTGGTGCGTATTCGGCTGCCTTGGAAACAATAAACAAGTGTCTATCTGAAGCCATTTGCTCTCTTATCCGTGGAAGGTCAGATGGTGAAAGCCGAACATCGGGGCTTGTTCTCTCAGCCAACGATATTCTCAATACCTACAAATATTACCCTGAAGTCGGGTAAGTTACAGACGCTGTACTCATTTATTTACTTTTTCTAGGTTTTGTATTTGTTGAATAGGTAGTTTAACTAGAAGTGTCACACTTTTGTATACTACAGTGTCCAGGAAAGAGATGTCATGGAACAAGAAACAATACTAAGAGAGCTTGAAGCAATACTGTCGATCCATAAGTTGGCCATACAAGGCAATCATCTAGACACTTTGAGAGAAGTCGCAAAACTCCCCTTCCTTCATCTCGATCCAAGACTTCCCGACACAACCCCCAACGAGTTCCAGAGAGCATCCTCTTACTTCCAGACATGTGTACCTGACTTACTTAAGGTGGTTATGACCTGCCTGGATAACGTACCCGATACTGATGGATCAATCTTAGCCATGAGATCTAAGGTACATAACAATAAAACACATACATGGTCATGAGAGTCATGATTAGGCTTCTTCATCATGGACTGAGATCTCTGTTTCTTTCACAGATTGCTGGGTTTCTTGCAAGTAACACAAACCGAAACTGGCCTCGAGACTTGTACGACAAAGTTGCTCGAAGCTTTTGAATGTAAGAAACTCTAGTAACTTTTTAGACTCATATTAGTCAGATCTAGTAAGAAGCTGTTGAACACAATTGGATTTTCTTTTGTTTGGCTCAAAGTATTTTAAAACAAAAGCAAAAATCTTAATTCAGATATAATCACATAAAATCCATGGATCGTATGTTAAGTTCTAAACCATCATAATCCAAAACAAAAAAACAAAAACATATATAAGTTTGTGACTCTTAAGCCTGATAAATTTACCCCTTCAGTAGTTTCTCTAAGCAGCAGTTGCCTCGAATCTCCGCATCATATCGCAATGAGGCGTTTCGCGAACGAACCCCCATTGTTTCCTCTGCAGCTCATACCTACAATTCTGACTAAGTATAGACACATAATCTCTCTCAACTTGTTCTTCCAAAGTATACCGCTCGTTACTATCTCGCGGATACTCCTGCTCGAATTTCGACGATCTCACAAAGTAATTAACACCTTTCTGTGTCGTAAACTTGTAATGGTAAGGATAAGTTGAATTAAGCTGATAAACTGGTTGAGAAGACGGCATGAAGTTGAGCAGTAGTATAAATATAACAGGTAGAAGCTGAAGTAGTATACGAGCATTGAAACCTGCATCAGGAGCTTGATTATTATTAGCCGTTCTATGTCGACTAGCTCCGAAATTAAACGTTCGGAATTGCGCAGCCGCGGGATGCATTCCTCCTCCACCGAATCCTCCACCTCCGAAAAAGCTTCGAAAAATCTCGTTCGGATCGAATTCGTCTTCGTAATAGTATCCACCACCGTTGAATCCATTACTCCTCGCGGACGATCTTCGCGGTTGGTAAATCGGTTCATCGGAACCACTAACGTCGTATTTCTTCCTTGATTCTTCGTTGCTTAAGCATTGAAACGCTTTCGAGACGGATTTGAAAGCTTCTTCTGAACCAGGAGCTTGATTCTTATCGGGATGTACTTTCAACGAGAGTTTTCGATATGCTTTTCGTATATCGTCTACTGAACAATTGGTTTCGAGACCTAAGATCTCGTAATAATCCTTCTTCGATTTTATTTTTCTCACGATCGAGATCTGTTCTTCGGTGTATGATTTCGAAGAAGAAGATGATGATGATGTTGTTGTTGTTGAAGATCCACGTTGACGTAACGAAGGCCGATCTGAAGAATCCGGCGAATCATTCGCTGGCGATTTTCCCGATCCTGGTTTCTCTGATTGGTTATTGAGCTCGGAGAGAAGATTATCGATTTGGAGATCTGGATCTAGACGACGAGCTTTGGATAGGAATTTCAAAGCTCGAGGTCGATCTCCAGATTTCATGGCGTCTTTGCAGATTTTCAAACACTTCAACGCATCGTCTTTGTTTCCATCCATTATCATCCCTCAAAACACGAATTTCGAACGAGCCCTAGAAAACAACAGATTGAGAGAAATCAGGAATCCAGGAAGTCAATCTCGATCATGAGAGTGGTGTGAGATCGAAGTGAGCTTCTTTCGAAATTAGGGTTTCTCTCACCGATCGGATTTGATTTTCAGATTGGAATGTGGAAATTTTTTCAAGACGACTAATGTAAGGCAACAATTTAGTGGACGATAATCTATAATGGTGTTAAGAAGGAGGTTCAAAATCACAGTGGTGTTAAGAAAATCTACATGGTGTTGGTTGGGGGGAGAAGTCCTTTCTACCCTTAATGAATCTAATTCAATCCCAAATCAAAATCAAACAAACCGATCTTGAATTTGCGTCTCTGCGATTGTTCTCCACGAATCATCAATCTCCGTTTCTTCAATCATCACTCTTCTCAAAACCAAAAGTATCGTTACCACGATTCGTCAAAAGCCCGAGAAGACAGAGTCCAATCCGATCCGTTCTACAATTCAATCGCAAACCAGAACTCGCCGGAGAAACGCCGCGTATCGTCGTCATCACCTCCTGTTACAAGAACTGAAACAGAGTCGCCGACAAGGAAAAACCAACAACAAGGGTCGTTGTCGAAGAACGAAATCAATGGGTCTAGAGGAAGCTGGAGATTTTGTTCTTCACATCATATTATCCAAAATCGGTTCTGAGAACACAGCAAAAGTAGCTTGTGTAAGCAAACGCCTCAAGCTTTCCGCTTCCGAAGACTCACTCTGGTCAATCTTTTGCTCAATTGATCTCAACATCTCCACACCAATCGACCCTAATGGAGATTCCGCAACTTCCTTCAAGGTCAATTTCATAAAAATCCAATCATTGACATTTTCTAGGTTTTTTGAATTTTTTTACATTTCATTGAAAAATTCAATCTTTGATTCTTCAGAGAGCTTATCAATCATGGAGAGAGTCATTTAGAATGTATCCATGGAATTTGGTTAAACGTGTTCGTTGTTGTTGGGATAATCTCAAATTATGGTTAAGTTTAAACTTCCCTGAATCAAAAGCAACATTGAGAAAAGGTGTAAGTGAAGAAGAGCTTGAAGAAGTGGAGACTATTCTTAAAGTGAAGCTTCCTTTAGCTACAAGGCTTCTTTACCGTTTCGTCGATGGTCAAGAGTCTTCTAATTCCAATGGGTATTTAGGGATTATAGGTGGTTATTCTGTTTTTTCACATGAAGTTAATGTTTACTTGTTACAAAACGGTGTTATAAAAGTCCGTGAACAGGATAACGTCAAAAGTATCAGTTTGTTCCCTGAGGTTCCTCCTTTGTGTTCCGTTGCTGTAACCAATGGTGTGCAGGTACGTGCTTCGTCTGTGTTTATCCCGGAGATAGCTAATCTTCGGAATCAGCCACCGGCGTATTGGTATGCGTATTCTATCCGTATGTCTCTCGTGCCCGAAGGATGCTTTTTGAATGGGATACACCATAGCTCTTGCCAATTGTATTGGAGACATTGGGTTATTATTAAAGCTGATGATGCGGTAATAGATAATGTTAATGGCGAAGCTGTTATAGGAAAGGTAAGAGTTTTACTTTAGAGACTCCTTACTTCACTTATATATGTTCTTGCTTCTAACGTGGCTTTGTTATATTTGTAGTACCCGCTATTAAAATCCGGAGAGGAAGAGTTTGTGTATGAGAGTTGCTCCAATTTTAGTGGAGCAAGATAGTATGAAGGCTGTTATGGTGGAAGAAGAGCCTAAGAAACGTGGCTTCTTCTCTTTCTTTGGTGGTTGAATAGTACAATGTATAGATTTTGCAAATTTCAGTTTGGGTTTCTTTCTCTTTGTTGAGAATTGGGAATGTTTTTTATAATGGAGAAAAGCTATGAATCAGCCTTGTGCTCATTTTGGCCATATTAAATCTTATCTCGTTTGCCCATTTTGCTACTCAATATAATACGAATATCTTCTCTTTCACCGGATCAAATCAATGTTAATTACTAATATAATCGAAACATCCGTTAATTATGTTAATGTGATTTCCTTTTTTCACAGTTGAAGTAGTTCTAGGTGGCCTACTATTACCTATAAGCAGAGCCAGATCTGATACTATTGGGCCCCAAACAAAAAATAATATCCAAATTTCTATATATTTTAAGAAAAATCAAAAGTAAAATTATGAACAAAAGTGATCATGTTTTGGAAAACTTATTTTCGAAAAACTAGATAACCATGAAGAAAATTACATTTTTCTTTTAATTTTAGCATACAGTTGTACACAACATTTAACACATAATAATTTGGAACCCACACAATATTTTTACAAAACTTTTGTACTAAATTTTCTTACTTTCTTTCTAATTTTTATATAAATGTAAATGTAGATATATATATATATTTTTTTTTTGGGTCCCTCATGAAGCGGGGGCCCCATTCAAATGTTTCATATCAATGTGCTCAAATCCGGCTCTGCCTATAAGGTAGTCCCATTGGTCCTAGTATTACCACGACAGTAGTACTAGTTGTTCTAATATTACCGATTTGTTGTACTGTTAGTAAATTGATGTAAAATTACATTTGTAAACATTATTCCACACCAAATAGGCCATTAAAACATCATAATTTACATAAACTACATAAATAAACTTAATTTTATGGAATTGGTTACATGATCATCTAGTGTGTACATGAAATACCTTATACTTCTAAGGTTTGTTTTAAAAACTTAACCACACTAACAGGACCAATGACTGAAAATAATATTTTTATAAATTTTATGGCATGGGGTTATGTTAAATGTAGTTTCTATAGTAAAGGTTCGAAGTACTACTAAAATTTTTAAATATAAAGTATGGTACTACTGATTAAACTTAAAAACACCCAAAGTACAACTCTTTAGAAAATGGTACAACTAGACAACTGGTACAACTACAAAATGAAAAGGCGGCGCACGTGACCATTTCTCGGCGCGCACGTTTTTTAATTCATTTGTCGGCTCGCACGTGTTTAATTCATTATTGATCATTTGTTTTATGCTAGTTGTACCAATATTTCTAGTTGGACCGAAAATAAATTTCAACACATAATATTAATAGGTGATTGACCCGTACCATGTACGGGTATGAAAAAATTTAGAAAAATAAATTAGTTTCAATATTTAATAAGATAAAATATCAATTTAATTAAAATTATCGTCATGTCACATTTTATTGTTAAAAACAAAATTCTTAAGAAAATTTTATTGTTTTAAATTTCTAAACATTGTTTAATTTTGAAATATGGTGTCATTGTATATGTTTGTCATGTCACATTTTTGTTGTTGTAACATATAAAACTATTAAAAATATAATAATTTGGTTATTGATTTAGATTGCCTAATAAATATCTTTCTGCAGATATTTATAGATTTTGATGGTGGATCCATTTGAAATATTTCATGTTTTATGGTTATTGGTTTTTTTGGAATATAGCATCTTATAAAATGATTATTTGGTTTTCCAATCAAAACAATTAAAAAATTCATAAAATATATTTATCAAATAAATTGCAATTAATTTACTTTCTATACATTATCTAATATAAATATTTCTATTTAAAATTTAGTATGAAATTGACTATAATATTAAGCAACTATAAAATGTATTATCATTTAATTTGTTTGAGTAATATTATTAGTTTATAAAATTTAATCGTATATGAAGTGAACTTAAAATGTGTATAATGTTGTTTTGTTCGATCAAATCATTAATAATATTTCCAAAATTTGCTATTGTTTGTTATTGTTAACTTAAAATCAGAAGTTGGTTGTTAAATTTGAAAAATATACGAAAATAGTTAATAGTATTTTAAAACAATAATAATAATTCATATTTATTTATTTAAAGATTAATTAGAGGTTTATGTCATATCATCTTTTTTGAAAGACATGTCATCATTTCATGTCATAATTTTTTTAAGAGTAAGCCAATAATATTAAAACACCTAAGTTTTTATAACTAAAACTACTTTGCTTTTAATAGTAAGAGGATAAAATTCATAGCAACATAAATTCAACACATAACAGAAATTCAACACAACATAAATAGTTAATAAAGTCACTTAGGCCATGTTCAATGGTAACACCATGGTGTCTTATGGGGTGTTCTAAAATATAAAATTATTAAAACACATACTCTCTTTTCCTTTTACTCAACTTTATACCTTCTCTTTCATTCTTTTACTCAACTTTTATTAATTTTTATATTTAAACACTCTCCAATCCTTTTAAGAACACCCTAAAAAATATCCAATTTTAGACACTCTCTCTCTTACTTTTCCTAAACACACTCACTATCTACTCTCTTTATTCAAATTTTATTAATTTTATATTTCAATATACCCCACAAAAACACTCTATTTCTTACTTTTACAACCATTTTAATAATTTTATATTATAAGAACACCACATAAGATCCCAAAATGTCACCATTGAACATGCCCTTAGGAACATAAGGGGTCATCAACGCACGAGAAGGCTTGCTTTCCCTCTTTGGCCTAGGAGTTTTAGCCCTCTCAATCCATTTCTTCAATTACTTCTTGATCATTACCTACACATAATAGTCCTGGTTGTCCTCATGCAGTACTTCTAGCAGTCCTACTATTACCAATCAAGTAGTTCTAGTCGTTCTAGTAGTCCTACTATTACCAATCAATTACTAGTACAAATAGAACTACTAAAGCTAGTCGTACCACTATTACTAGAAATACTAGTACTAATGGACCTACTAAAGCTAGTCGTACCACTATTACTAGAAATACTAGTTTCGCACCGAGCTTTAACCCAAAGTTTTAAACTCCTTTTGGAATCGGTGTACATGGCATTTCGCACTAAGCTTTAACGAATGAGAGTAGTCCTCGGGTGGAAAGACAAAGCTTTCAGGTTTCATTGCGTCAACAACCTGAAAACAAATCAAACAAACAATTTTAGAACTTCTTCAATACGACCAGTTGTACTACTATTACTACTCTTACTAGTTGTGCTAGTTGTCCCGTTTTATTAGTAATACTAGTAATATTGGAACAACTAGTATTACTGATAAAACCGATACAACTAGAACAACTACGACTCCCACTATCTCCTAAAAGTCCCGGTTTGGGAAACCGTTTCGGTCTGGATTTTTCAAATGGTTTTCGTTGGATAGGTTTAGTTGTAAATAATATGAACTATGGAGGATAGAAATGGATTTTCATTCGATTTTTATTATTAAAAAAACATCTAATTTTCTCAACACCATATGAGATTTTTCTCCTCCTTCTCAACACAATGTGAGAATTTGATTCCAATTTAGTTGTGGAGATAAAGACACTATTGAGATAAGCGTACCAAGGTTCCGGTTATTAAGAATTTTGAGTCAAAGTTATTCCGGTTAATGTGTATAGTCAAAGCGGTCCAGGTTCTCAAGACCGGTTCGGTTCAGCAAGATAGTTTTGGGATTCTGAGTGAAAATAAACACTAATAGACAGTTTTTTGCCCTTTTCTGTTTAAAATTCATGTATAATCTGATGGTTTCTTAAAAAATCTACCCCTGTCTTTGTGTTCTTGATCTAACTCTTAAGACTGTTTTTTGATTAATACTCATACCATTTTAGGCTAATAAATTGAGCTTAATTGGCTAACATTTTTTGTAAAGAACTCTCCCATTGGGCTTATTAAAAACTAAACAGATGGAAGAAAGAAAAAAAATCCGATGGTTTCTATGATAAGACATTTTTGTTATATGGTGGAGACTCCAAGCGAAGTAGTGATGTCTCTACTACTATACAAAGTCATTAGCTAGCTTTTTCTTCATTTTATATTTTCTTTCTTCACGGACCTTGGATTGTTAATTACCAGGTGGGACTATTAAAGGCGAAACCAACCTTTTTTTGGACCATTGTAACAAATAGGATCAAGATCAGTCCTATACAAGCTTGATCGTCTTTAAGGCTGTGAGTTGTTTCACTTCATGTGCTCTTATTTCCTTCTCAGTCGTTTTTGTTTCCTGCAATCAATAATGACTTGAAAGTTGAAATGATCATAATCAAACTGAGAGCATTTCTTGCACATGACTCAGATTAAATGGTATCATGAATTTGACTAGTTTTTTTTGTTTCTCTTCTCTTCACATTCATTCTCGTAATTCGCTTCATTCCATGAAAAATATGTATTTATCTCTTATATATAACAATATATGGTAATGATATGGTTTTTCAGTGTAACTGAATGGTATGAATATTGTCTTTAGTGTGGTTCTTGATTGGGTCAAATGTTGTATGTCCTCAATAATTTTTCTGAAAAGACTTAACAAAACAACATTTCAATAACGGTTTCCCTTAGTGGATATGAAATATGAATAGTGAGTGGGGAAGAGGTTTGGTTTGTGGGCTTGTCTTGAAAGTCTATTTAAAGGCTTTGTTACAACATTTTGTGTTAAATAAATAAGACTTGATACTATTCTGTTTGATAATTACTGTAAGACTTGTTAATTGGAAGAACTAGGTCAAACAAGGGTGGCAAGCCAATGGACAGCTACAAAGCCCTCCATTAATATATTAAAATGCATTTTTCTGACTATGGGGCTAAGCTTTTCTTTCATTAATAACTCTAGTCTCACATTATACACCATTATGTATACTTTACCCATAGTTTGTTCTAAATTGACCAGCTTTCTCAATCTTCTGGAATTTTTTAAAAGAATTGTTTATAATAGTATGATTGTTCTCAAGTCTAATGATGTCTGTCATAGATCTATTAAAATTTTATATAGATATACATAGACACCAGATTTGTGATCTAACATGTTTTTTTTTTTGTTATTGTCAACTTGTTACAACGGTATTTTATATTTGAAACCTAGGTTTTAGCTTTGGATGTATCCAAAAATCTAACCAATAGATTAAAAGTCATTCGACTATGTATTGTTGCCGACTCATAATCGTTTAATAGCAAATAGTAGGGTTGGGCAAATTATCCGTTAGATTTGCTCCGATCCGTGATCCGTTTTGATCCGATCCGAAAAATTCGAATATCCGTTATAAATCAAAGCAAAGCAAATAGTAAAATCTACGATCCGTCTAAAGCAAAGCAAATCATAAATACTAATTTTAAAAATCCGAATATCCGATCCGATCCGTAAATTACATATATGTACATATAATATGATATACCTACAACATATATTTGCATTTTTTAACCTTTTCAATACATTGAACGGATATAGTTATAGTAAATTTACGTAGTTACTAATTTTGTAAATCAGTTGTCTCATATTTTTATCTAAAAATAATAATAAATGTTTCGTAGTCCACCATTTTTTCTTTCACTTTTCATTTTATTTTTAGTTATATCAAATAAAATTATCTAACTTATATTATTTTTTCACTAATTAGTTTAAAATTTATACTGAAAAAATAACTTTTTGAAAAAATAAAATATTTTTCTTTCGTTTTTTTCAGTTAAAACAAATATCCGCAAATATCCGAATATCCGCAAATATCCGGAAAAAAATCCGGATATCCGTAACTCCAAATATCTAAAATTTTCAAAGCAAAGCAAATCGGAAAATTTAATATCCGTGAATAACAAATCGAATCACAAATACTATAATTTTTCCGGATATCCGATCCGCGCCCAGGCCTAGCAAATAGTTGGTTTATTTTTATGGATTTGCATACATAGTCTAGAAACAAAAAGTAAGGAAATGTCAAATGTGTGAAAAGAGAGAAAAAGGTTGGTAGAGAGGAAGCGCAGCCTCATAAAGTGAGGAGGATTACCTTAAAACAGAGCAAGTTGAATCACGGATGGCTTCTGCTAATACTATATTGTCCACTCACCTTCAAAGCAATAATCCATTTACTTTACTTTTAAGTATTCTTTTTTATTATTTCTTCTCATGGGTTGAGGTTTACGACTGCTAATCTTTCTAATTATGGATTACACTCTAATAATACTAATATATACACTAACAAATGATCATCATACATTGATTTTTTTCATTCGCGGAAATTATATCTATATTAAACCGAATGAGTTACCGATTTTATACGATGTTTAAATTTTTTTCGACAACGAAGACATTTGTTAATTTCATTAACACTACATAAGCTATTACAGTATAGAATATTTAAGATAAATTTTATTAAATACTTTTCCACTTTTAGTAACGTTTTTTTTGTTTTTTTTTTTTCATTTTAAGTGATGTTATCAAAAATTTATGTAAAATTAATTGATATTTTTAATCCTTTTTAACTGTTCAAACTATCTGATTATCGCTTCTGCCCAATTCTCCTATTTGATTCTATCTAAATTCGGGTAATTAGTTACACATATATTTTGTCGATTTAGTGAAACATGAGATTGGAAAAAAAATATATATATATACCAATGCATATTTTATAGGAAACTTTAGCACAACAAAACCGAATATTCGGCGGATAAATCGGGTCGGATCTTGAATATCTATTTAATATTTAATTCTCCTTCATCAAATACGAACCCCACAAAAAGTGGGACGTATGACTTTCTTCAAGGTTGAGATCGGGTCAAATAAAATAATAAATCAACCCAATGGATATAAAAAGGCGGTCCGACCCGGTTTTAGACCCGTTAACCCGGATAATTCGGGTTTGGTCACTGAATAAAAACTCACACACTCGTAACAACCTCCCACGATTGCGAGGGAATCCTTCACTTCTTTCTCTCTCTCTCTTCACCTTCCTTCGCGACGGCGAAGTTTTCTCTGTGTAGAAACAGCTCTCTCTCTCTAAGAGAAAGTAAACGGAGAGAGAAGTAATCAGATTCTGGAAGGGAAAAAATAATGTCTAATCTCCTTAAGGATTTCGAGGTCGATGCTAAGAATCCATCGCTCGAAGCTCGACAACGATGGAGATCTTCGGTTTCTATTGTGAAAAATCGGGCTCGTCGTTTTCGTATGATTAGTAATCTCGAAGAGATCGCTGAGAATGAGAAGAAGAGATGCGCTATTCAGGTCTGTTATTATTTTTCTCTCCTCCGATTTCATGAATTCTGATTTTGATTTGGTTTTCTGGAGAATGTTTGGTTTCCCGAGAAAATGCCTGGAGAAAATCGTTAATGTTTTCAGTAAAACTCAACTCTAGATAATAGATTTAAAAATTTAGGATCCTTGATGAACCATTCAAATTGTTTTGGATGCTATTGTTGTTGATTACTTTATTTTTCTTGTGTAAAAAGTCAAACAAATCGTCTTTTGTAAATATTTTTTTTTTTTTTTTTTTTTTTCGATTAGCCTAAACCAAAAGCGTATATGAAAGGGAAGAAGAAGAAGAAAGATCCAAAATAATCCTTAAAATTTTCTCTTCTCATATTGTGATATAATCCCCCTTTTTCCCTTCTTTTTCATTAGGGACCTATAAACTTTATTTTTCTTCGTTTAACCCTAAGGTATAATTCTTTCTTAATTTACAGTCAACCAATCACAAAGTGATGCGTAATTTTAGGGTACAGTGGAATATTATATTCCACGACGAAATTGGGATTAAGATAAAAAAATATGTAACGGAGGAGTTATTATTTATTAATTACGGCTATTTAATTTGCCAACAGAACTCAGAGAATGACATAAAAACTTAGGTCATGCTTTCGTCTTCCCAATTAAACCAAACTAATTTACCTTAGCGTCCAATCGTTACAGGTTGTTTAATTTGAAATCAAGGATAGTTAATTAAGTCTCTGGTCTCTAAATATTCACATAGCTGTTGACTTTTTTGGTATTGTGTTACTTTTGACTTGTTGTGCAATTACCTTAGCTTTAGGAAGTTGCTAGGAAATTTCGTGGAGAGGAATCCATACCAATTCTGAAAGTGACATTTAACTTTATTTGCCCACTTGCGTCAATTTAATAAAGAAGCAGTTTGAGAATCTTTTGGGTCCTTTGGTCTTTTTTTTTTCTCTCTGTTTTGGTCATATTTCTATTCCTGTTGAAGTTGAAATATTGACAGTTTTATTTAAACTAAAAATTCAACAAAACAGTGGCTTGTTTGACTATTATCATTGACAAGTGTATGACCATTAGCATTAGGCATACTAAAAATCAAAACTTGCAGTGATATCTAATGTAGTTATGTAGCTCCGGTTGTTCTTGTTGGATCACTGAAACATTGACATACAACACCAATTAGCTGGCTTTGCAGAAAGTTTATACCTTATTTGCCTAAAGAAAGCATAAACAATCAGAATAAGCAGTCACCCTTTGTAGCCTTTGGCATGATTTGATGCTGTTATTTAGCCTGCAGATGTTGATTGTGGCATAAAGATCAATGTTTGTTTGGTTCTTTCTTGTCTTGGCCAATTATTTAGTTGTGTAGTGTTCTTCAAGCAGCTCACTTTTTTCTTTATTTCATAACCAGGAAAAGATACGGGTTGCCTTCTACGTTCAAAAGGCAGCTCTTACGTTCATTGATGGTAAGATATGCATTGTTGAGTTTCAGAGATGCATGATTTGCAGAATTTGGTGGGTGATAAGGGTTTATGTGATTGATATTGTAACTTTGTTTCCTTTTCATTGTGTGTTCTTCAGCTGGTGCCCACGGTGAATATAAACTCACTGATGAGGTCAAACAAGCTGGATTTCATGTGGAACCAGATGCACTTGCATCTATGGTTCGACATCACAACACAAAGAGCCTGACAAACAGTGGTGGCACTGAAGGAATTGCTCAGAAATTGTCTGTATCTCTAACTGAAGGTGTCCGTTCGAGTGAACTACACATCAGAGAAAAAATCTACGGAGCAAATCGTTATCCTGAGAAACCAGCCAGATCATTTTTAATGTTTGTTTGGGAAGCGCTTCAAGATGTAACCCTTATTATCCTTATGGTCTGCGCTGTAGTATCCATTGGAGTGGGAGTTGCTACTGAAGGATTTCCAAAGGGAATGTATGATGGGACAGGGATCTTGCTAAGTATAATATTGGTGGTCATGGTTACCGCAATCAGTGACTACAAGCAATCTTTGCAGTTCAGAGATTTGGATCGAGAGAAGAAGAAGATTAACATTCAAGTCACCAGGGATGGGAATAGACAACATGTCTCCATCGATGATTTGGTTGTTGGAGATGTCATTCATTTATCTATTGGGGATCGAGTCTCAGCTGATGGGATCTTTATATCTGGATACAATCTAGAGATAGATGAGTCAAGCTTATCAGGTGAGAGTGAACCATCACACGTGAATAAAGAGAAGCCGTTTCTGCTTTCAGGAACCAAAGTCCAAAACGGCTCTGCGAAAATGCTTGTGACAACCGTTGGTATGAGGACTGAATGGGGAAAGTTGATGGAAACTCTAAGTGAGGATGGAGAGGATGAGACTCCCTTGCAAGTGAAGCTAAACGGGGTTGCTACAATCATAGGTAAGATTGGTTTAGGATTTGCAGTGCTTACGTTTGTCGTGTTGTGCATTAGGTTTGTTGTGGGGAAAGCCACTTCTGGTAGTATCGCTCAGTGGTCTTCCGAAGATGCACTTGCACTGCTTGACTACTTTGCAATTGCTGTAACCATCATAGTCGTTGCTGTACCCGAAGGGTTACCTTTGGCTGTGACCTTGAGTCTGGCATTTGCTATGAAGCAGTTAATGAGGGACAGGGCACTTGTGAGACATCTGGCTGCTTGTGAGACAATGGGTTCTTCTACCACCATTTGCACAGATAAGACAGGGACCTTAACCACTAACCACATGGTAGTTAACAAAGTTTGGATCTGTGAAAATGTCAAGGAGAGGCAGGAGGAAAACTTCCAGTTAAACTTATCCGAACAAGTTAAGAGTATCCTTTTAGAGGCCATATTTCAGAACACTGGTTCTGAAGTTGTTAAGGATAAGGAAGGAAAAACTCAGATCTTGGGTTCACCTACAGAAAGAGCCATACTCGAATTTGGTTTGCTTTTGGGTGGTGACGTTGAAACGCAACGCCGAGAACATAAGATACTCAAGATCGAGCCTTTCAACTCAGACAAGAAGAGAATGTCTGTTCTTACATCGCATTCTGGTGGCAAAGTACGCGCTTTCTGCAAAGGTGCATCTGAAATCGTCTTGAAAATGTGCGAGAAGGTTGTGGATTCTAACGGAGAAGCTGTTCCTTTATCTGAAGAAAAGATTGCAAACGTCTCTGAAGTCATAGAAGGATTCGCTTCAGAGGCTCTGAGGACTCTCTGCTTGGTTTACACAGATCTTGATGAAGCTCCCAGTGGTGATCTTCCTGATGGTGGCTACACATTGGTTGCAGTTGTTGGAATCAAGGATCCAGTTCGCCCTGGTGTTAAAGAAGCCGTTAAGATTTGTCAAGATGCTGGAATCACTGTTCGTATGGTCACTGGTGATAATATAAGCACGGCTAAAGCTATTGCAAAGGAATGTGGAATATTTACAGCAGGAGGTATAGCTATCGAAGGTTCAGATTTCCGTAATTTGCCTCCACATGAAATGAGGAAACAGTTGCCCAATATTCAGGTTCAGATTTCGATTAGTAGAATGGATTGTAAACCATCTCATCTGTCTCTTGAAAATGTTTATAATATCCTTTTCTTTTCTCTAACTTCAGGTGATGGCTCGGTCTTTGCCGTTGGACAAACATACACTAGTCAACAATCTAAGGAAAATGGGAGAGGTAGTTGCAGTGACTGGAGATGGAACGAATGATGCTCCTGCATTGCATGAGTCTGACATTGGACTTGCCATGGGAATAGCTGGAACAGAGGTTAGTCTTTGTTACTGTTTCAGACAAATTTGGATGTTCTTTTATGTTAATTCTCCCGGGTACGCGCAGGTTGCTAAAGAGAATGCTGATGTGATCATAATGGACGACAACTTTGCAACCATTGTGAATGTGGCGAGATGGGGACGTGCTGTGTATATCAACATCCAGAAGTTTGTTCAGTTCCAGCTTACTGTTAATGTTGTCGCTCTAATCATCAACTTCGTCTCTGCTTGCATCACAGGTAAAATCAAACATTTCACCAATGTTTGTTTGTTTGTTTGGTTGGTCTGATCATTATCAACTTCGTCTCTCTTGCTTTCAGGATCTGCACCACTCACTGCAGTGCAGTTGCTTTGGGTCAACATGATCATGGACACACTCGGTGCATTAGCTTTAGCAACCGAACCACCAAACGAAGGTTTAATGAAACGTCCACCAATCGGTAGAACCACGAGCTTCATAACCAAAGCAATGTGGAGAAACATCATTGGTCAAAGCATTTATCAGTTAATCGTCCTCGGTATTCTCAACTTTTCCGGTAAACAAATACTCAACCTCAACGGTCCAGATTCAACTGCCGTTCTAAACACCATCATCTTCAACTCCTTCGTTTTCTGCCAGGTAAATTAACAAGAAGAACAAGATTCTTATTTTGGTTTCTAATTTATAACAAAGAGACTAATTAAAATGGTTTTGCACAATACAATAGGTGTTTAATGAGGTAAACAGTAGAGAGATAGAGAAGATAAATGTGTTTAAAGGAATGTTCAAGAGTTGGGTGTTTGTTGCTGTGATGATAACAACAGTTGGATTCCAAGTGATTATTGTTGAGTTTCTTGGTGCATTTGCGAGTACTGTTCCTTTGAGCTGGCAACATTGGCTTCTCTGCATTTTGATTGGTTCATTAAGCATGATTCTAGCCGTTGGTTTTAAATGCATACCGGTTGAGTCTAACCATCATCATGATGGCTATGAGCCGCTTCCTTCTGGTCCTTCTGAGTCGGCCTAATCCGTCATTTTTCTATATTTGATTTGATTTTTTTTTTCATAATTCCGGGATAGAGAAATAAATTTTTATTTTTCTATAAGTGATCTGATTTCAATATGTATAAAATCTAACACGTCTGTGCGTTACCCGGGTTTTTTTTTTTTTTTGAATTTCTTATAAATATTTTGGGTGTGGGTTTGATTTTTTTTTTTTTGTCTTTGTGTATCCACCAACCCAATCTATTGATATCTCTAAACTTGTCCTGTTTTGGAATTGTGATTCTCTCTTTTGTTTAAGGTTCTGTGGTTTGTGCCTTTGTGGACCTGTGGTCCTTTTTTTGGGACCAATTTTGGATATAAACTAAAGGTTTTCTTTGGTCGTCGCCTAAAAACAAAGATTGCTCTTTCGTTGGTATTTGTGAGTCTTTCTTCTTTGTTGTTATTTGAATCGTTGGTATTCAAGCTGTGGAAAAAGCATCTCTCGGAGACTTAGACTTTGACTTTAGGTAGACCTTAGACTTCCAAAATAAGCATCCCTCATATTAAACTTAACTTAGCATTTAATTGGAATTTTCTCATTCACCAATCCAATTGTGTTGGACCTTTTTCTTTTCTTGTTCAAAAAGAACCAAATGAGCACTAAAAATTCAATGTCTCTTCCGGAAATCAAGAGAGATGGAGGTGAAGAACAATTTATGTTTATCATCCAATCAAACAATTCAGTAAAGCTTTAGATAAACAGTCAAAACAAGGAGCAAGACAGAAAATTTACCATCAGTAAGTGTCTATAGTGTTGTGAATCATTTTCTTGTTCTTAGCCATGGAATAAGGTTGAAGGATTAATCACACCAAAAGAATCATCACTACTTATTAACCTTTTTACCAAGGAGCTGATTACATACTTAACTCTTGAACCAAAGGCAATAAGCAATGCCTTGGTAATTAACAAGAGGCCTATGCAAAACCTAATGCCATTCTCAATAAAGAAGATGCAGCAGAAACCGAAAGCAGAAAGGTAACACTATTCATGCAAGATATCAGCACAGTAACAACTCCAATGATATGATAACCAATGACTTAAAGGGTCATAGGAAAAGCACTGAAAAGCTCAAAAAGACGAATCTGCGTAAATCGCTAACAAAATCAGCTGAAACCTTAGCTAACCTCATAACAGATTCTGCCTAGTGGTAAGGCATTAATGTTTCATGTTCCTAACAGGGATATAGCAAGCTTACTTCAAATGTGGAGTAAACTATGTTCTCTTCCTTTGGATCACATGTACAGTTACTACTAGCTTTTGCTGCAAACTATAGAGTTCCTTACGAGACTAGCACACAGGTCGAGACAATACGCGCATATATATATCATCCAAGACTAGAGAAGAAAATTGATCAGAAATCATTGAATCATGAGTCTGACATCTTTTTCCCCTTGTAAGAAGAATGTTAAGAAAAACACAGCACAATAAGAGAGAGACACAAGAATCAAATCATTCTGAAAATTTCTCAAGCTTCTCATCAGCCGCCTTTAGTTCCCGCACAAGATGCAATATACGATACCTTTGCTTCTCGTTTTCAATTGTCAATTCCATCACCTAATACAATCAATACTCACTCAAAACCCCCAACACATAAAAACTAAGCTAATGTGAGCAATATAAGAAGAGATAATAACCTTATTCTCTTCTTGCTCCACCCTCTCGTTAGCTTCTTTGAGCTTTGACTTGAGTTCATCAAGTTTTGGATCTGGATTGTCTGAGAACAAAACAATACTATATAAACTCTCATCATCAAACTCAATCACTTGTTTCAGGATTCAGAGATTAGTGGCAAGAAGAAAAAAACCTATTTTGGTAGACGCAAGAGCAGCTTCAAGCTTAGCTAATCGTTCCTGTCAAAGAAACATAACAAAATCACATCAATCACTTAGAAGCAAATCCCAGAAGAAACTCAAAACCCAGAAAAAACCCAAACTTTGAATCATGAGTGAAGAAAAAGAGAAAGAACCTGAGCTTCGGTGGCTCTGTGAAGAAAGGGTTTCAATGTCTCAGGAAGGTCATCATCCGCCATAGCTTCTCTTCTCTTAGCACCCGATTTACTCCGGAATCTATTACCAATTACTGTATTATGCTAAATTCCAGTGTTGAATATATTTGCAAATATTTTGTTCTTTTTATTTTCTAGAATATATTTGGTAATTGGACAAATTAGTTGGATACAACCACATTATGTTTAATATTTGGGTCGATAGGAGAACCAATTGCTCCAACATCAACAAAAAAATACGTTTTTTGATAACTTTTACATAAACTTTATGATCTACATTTGGGTTTTGTTTTCCAATAATAAGTTTCCAAATATATTGTAGGTGAACTTTAATATTTGTGGTTGACAAAATATAATGTTTTCAATACTAGTTTTATAAAGTTGTTAATACTTAACCACAACCGCCTGTGTTTCTATAGACCGCAAACTAAAAATAGAAAATAGGCTGATTTAACCACTAAACTAAAGATATTTTAAAAATTTGAGGACCGACTTTTTATAATAAATATGAGGACCGCAAGCATAAGGTTTGCCCGCTTGCCCTCAAGGCTGACGTGTAATTAACCATACATACATTAGTGTCAGTCCTAAAAATGTGAATGCCATAAGAAAAAAAAAACAAAATTTGGGGCCATTGGTACGTAAAAAAAAAAAAAATTAGGACCACTAGTTATATACGAAAATACATTAAATATTTTGGGCCGGAAGCCCATGCTTCCTCTGCTTCTACTCATGGCCGGCCCTGCATACATGTCGTTAAATTATAGTCAATAACGAAATAATTAATACATGACCAATGCCTAAACCTCACAGCCTCACACTTGGTCTATACAATTCTTTTAAACCCCCACCATCTATCTACATAATAGCTTTACCATCCCTAAAAACTCTAAAACCAAAATCTCAAATACTCTTTGAAAAAATTGAAATTGGAGAAGAAGTCACGAAGGGTTATATAAGACATGAAATTCACAACATTAGTGTTCATCGCATATGTGACGGTTATTTTGCCATCTCTAGCTCCGAGCAAAGCAGTCTCGGATGCAGATATGGCGAAATGCATGATAGAGCTCAATTCATGTTGGCCAGCGTTTCGCGAGAGTTATCAGCCATCGACAAATTGTTGTAACAAGTTGAAAGACATTATTATAAACTGGTCCTAAAACTGCTTCATAATGCCTCGGAAAATTTAAATAAGACATTATTAAGTGTAGATACGCCAATAGTTTTCTTTTGTTTTTCAATAACTTTCCAAATCAATGGAGTCAAACTGTAATTGTTTGAACATTTGTTGTTGACCAAAAAAAAGTTATCAATGCTACTTTTTATATAATTGTGAATACCTATCATAAGTTAAATACATGTATACACACATGTCAAAATCATATGGATCATAAAAGCAATACATATCTGGAATGTATTAATTTTTGGTCAATAACGAAATTAGTACATATACACAATGCCTTAACGCACACTTGATCCTTACAATTCTTTTAAACCCCATCTACAGATAAAAGCTTTATACTACCATCCCTAAAAACTCTAAAACCAAAATCAGTCACTAGAGTTTCAAGAAATGAAATTCACAACACTACTGTTCCTCGCATTCACGACGATTGTTATATCATCTCTAGCACCGACTAAAGCAGGCTCAAATGCAGATATGGAGAAATGCCTGAAAGAGCTCAACTCATGTTGGCCAACATTTCGCGATGGAAATCAGCCATCGACAGATTGTTGCAAAGAATTGAAAGAATTAAAAAAATCACAATGTCTTTGTGTTTATTTAAATCCTCCAGTCAATCTCATTTTTTACTCCCAAAATGTTCGTAAAGCTTTAACGACTTGTAGTATTCCTCATCCTCGTTGTTGAAGATAATCAAAGTATTTATAAAATACAATGATGATGTTTGGGGTTTGTTATGCCATGGTTCAAGCTGAGTCTATGTATTGGTCGTTTAAAAAAAACAAAAGAATCCATTATTTATCTTTTTACAATTCATATCCTCCTATTTACAAGGAATATAATCCATACATATATAGTATATATACATTTTTTTTGTTTCTAATCAAATATTTCCTATTATTTTCTGATTCTTTTCTTTTCTATCTTGAAATTGCCAACACCATATAAGATCCCATCTATTCGTGATAATTCTACCATCTCCAAAAATAACAAAATAAAATCTCAAATATTTTGTAAAATAAATATAGTGAACAAAAAAGGTTTCAAGGCATGAAGCTCATACGATTAGTAGCACTCATCACATTTGTAATAGTCTTCATATCATCGATGGCTCTGACCAGAGCAGCTGTTTTGGGGAGAGAGGAGAAAGTGGCGTGTGTCGCGACACAGCCTACCACCCGATACTCAAAGGAAGTAAGCCGATGGAATATTGTTGCCAGAAACTGAAAGAGCAGCAGTCTTGTCTTTGTGGTTACATCAAAACACCAACTTTTGGTCACTATGTTAGATCTGAAAATGCTCACAAACTTCTTGCAGCTTGTGGAATTCCTTATCCTAAGTGTTAAAACTCAAAGACATTAATAAGATAAGGATCATTATTGATAATAGCCACCAAGATAAGGTTCACTACAACTATCATTGACTACTCCCTCCGTTTCATATTAAGAGTTTGAATGTGTTGGGCGGTTGGTGCGGTCCACAGGGCGGACCCCATTTATGTCACCATTCAAGAAAGATGTAGCAGTATTTTGACACAATAAAATAGATACAATTAATTGAATAAAGACAAAAGACACTCCCATGTGCGGGATAAAAGTTATGAAACCGCAGTGGACCGCATATGACACACCACCATGTGTGGTTTGAGTGGTTGAGAAGGAAATTTTTAATTTAAAAAAAAAACAATTTTTCGTCTATATAAGCACACAATCTCACGATTATTTTCGTCATTGTGCACAAAAAAAAACAAAAGATCATTGTGCAGAGAAAAAAAACACAAGAGCATTATTTAGGTGTTTACAAGCTCACGATTATTTTTTTGCAAGATCCCAACCTTACGATTTGAAGATTTTCTTTCAGGTAATTTTTTTTATAAGCTCGAGCTGTGTGAGATTGTTCTTATTTTTGTGAAAATTTGATGTGTTAAACTCTATTTTTTATTAAAGAAGAAAAATAAAACAATTTATGGAGAAATTTATAATTATGTTAATTTTAATAAAACAATTATTATAGTAAATCTAGACTAATTAGAAAATAATTATTTTAATTTAAAATAAAATATTTTGACAATAATATAAAAAATTTGGCCGAGTTATACATGTTACTATATAGATTGTGTATTAGTTTTATGATACAATTACGTCAAAATATGAAGTCTTTTAACAATTGGTTATAATGAATATATATTTTAAACAAATATAGTAAATTTTGATATGTTTTATAGCTAAGAGTTAGTTTATATTTTTGGATTTAATGTTTTTTTTTGATACAACAAGAAATGCATTTTGTTATAAATATTAGTTAAGTAAAAAAATATATAAAACAATATTTTAAATGATCATAAGATAATAAATTTATATATTTGTTGATAGTTAATTTTGTTTAAGGTTAAGTTGTATAACATATATTAGTTTGTTTATGTTAAATTGTTACATTTTTTATCAACCAAATGTGATGACCCAACCAAAATTGGTATTTTTGTTTATTTTATCTAATCTTTATTATTATTTTTGTTACATTTATTTTACTTACCAAATCATGGATTTCCGTTGAATTTATGTTCATAAAATGCAGATATGAATAGACATCGATCGAACACAAATTCTTCCGGAAAAAGAGGCTTGAATGTTCCCAGTGAAGCAACAACCAGAGTAAAATTTTATTTCGTTTCCTACAAAAAAGTTTATATTAGTGTATATTTTATAAACGAAAACAATATTAATTTTCCAAATTTTTTATATTAGTGTATATAAGTGTATATTTTATTATTTAGTATATTATTTTTTATATTAGTTTATATTAGTGTATATTTTATTATTTAGTATATTTTTTATATTAGTTTATATTAGTGTATATTTTATTACATAGTATTCTATATAAAATTTGATAATAGTTATATTTATAGTAGTGTATAAAATTAATTCTATAAAATGTTAAAATTTGTAGAGCACATCAAGATTTTATTGGACGGACGAGGAAGAAAGAACATTATTTGAGTTGTATGATCATGCAATTGCAATGAACAATTACACTCTGAAGGATCCTCATACTCTTGGTAGAGAGTATATGGTTGAAAAATTCAATCTTAAATATAACATGAATGTAAACTACGGATTTTTCAAAAACAAACTTGATGACTTCAAAAAAGCATACAAGAAGTGGAAGTTCTTGATGAAGTCTACTGGTATCAGGGTCGATCCTGAAACATCATGGATTGATGCACCGCCTGAGTGGTGGGAAGCTCATGAGTCGGTAATAATACATAACCATTCTTATTATAATAACTAAATTAAAAACATAGACAAACTAATATATATAACATATAACCCATATATTTTTTTAGGGATGCAAAATTACAAGATCGTTTGGTCTAGAACCGCCAAAAAATTGGGATTTGATGCAACGCTATCTTGTGTTACACGATGTTTATTCGCAACCTCAACAATCATCACGACAAAAAAAGAAGAGATATTAACTGAGAGACGGGCAGATGATGGCCTTCATGGTTTCTTAGATGTTGATGGTGATGAGATGCCTCAAAATAGGAATGATGATACAGATCAAAATGAAGAAGTGTACCGTGTTAACATTGATGACGATACACACCCATCCAATGAATTCACCCGTGAGACCACTCGAAATTCTGTTAGAAGAGGTGAACAACGTGGTAGGCGTATGAGTAATTCAACCTGCAGTGGGAGACGTGGGGTTAGTACGCACAAATCTGAAAGGATCTCGGGGAGCAGTACTGGAAGTGGATCAAAAGGAGCTCGAAGAAGACAATCGTTTGAAACAACCATACAAGACACCATCATTGGCTATAGAGAGTTTCAACGACGAAGTTTGCAACAACTTTGCCCAGGTGCTTTTGACCAAGATGATTACGATGAGTTTAAAAAGGCAAAAGCGATATTTCTTGCGTTGGAGCTTCCAAAGTACACTAGATTCTATTGGGCATGCATTAATACACTTAAAGAGCTAGTGTTTTGGAGAAAATATTTCATTGATATTGCTATGAGCACTGATGAGGATAAGTTACAACTGCTAGAAGCTATGATCGGCATTTCACGGAACAACCAAGATGTGCCAAAACAATTGGGCTCTAACCAATCTCTTGGGAGTCAATATTCAGGAGGTGTATCATCTGGTAGTCCGTCTTCGGTGGGTCACAATTCATCTGGCTTATGGGGTCCTAATTTACAAAAGTGGGGAACACCACCAAATGCACAAAACTGGGGAACGCCACCGAATGCACAACAGTGGGGAACGCCACCAAATGCGTAAAAATGGGGAACGCCACCGAACGCACAACAGTGGGGAACACCACCCAATGCACAAAACTGGGGAACACCCCCAAATGCACAATGGTGGGGAACACCCCCAAATGCACAATGGTGGGGAACACCACCGAATGCACAACAGTGGGGAACACAACCAAATGTACATCAATGGAACACACCACCAAATGCAAAACAATAGAGCTCACCCTCAACTGATCCACATTGGGGTTTTTCCCCAAAATTTCAAAATGGGGGTTCACAATCAAGCTTTCATCCAGGAAAGAATGCATCAAATTTTCAACAAGGAGGCTCATCAGAAATGACTCAACCAAATGTTCAATATGGATTTACCATTGGAGGACAAGTAGATAATATGGAAAATACTCGAGAAGAAGGTTCAGAAGGTGCAACAGAAGGCACTTTACCTAACGTTCAACGATCATCACCACCCAATTTTGGTTTCACAAATTATTTTGAATCGGGACAATATTCACAGACACATAGACCTGGAGGTTTATTCAATATATGGGGAACCTCGCAAGGGCGGAGTGCAAGTATAAATGAAAGTGATCAAAGTGATGTTGAAAAGGAGGATTAGCTTGTTAATTCTATGTTTTATAAATTTCATTTAAGTTACTCAATATTTAATGTATTTTGATTGTATGGTTTGTAAGATGTTTTAAATTTTTACGTGTTTTGTATAATTTTATAATGCCAAAATTTTGTTAACCTAATGTACAATTTTTCCTGTGTTTATAATTTTCAGGCTTTTTGTATATGTCAGTTGCGAGCACAAGGCCTCAACAATCTAAGTTACGAAGAGAGAGTTGAATTGTATTATTTGGAAAATGACCAGTTTGAGGAGTTAATAATCCAACCAACTTTGTCTTACTATGATAGATATTTTCAAAGAGCACCGGTTCAAACAGATGGAGGTTTGGGATGGAGAAATATTTGGTGTCGACTACAACAAGATGATGCCGCTTGTCTTCAACTATTACGAATGTCACTTCCAGCTTTCACAACATTGTGTAATCTTCTACAAACAAACTACAGTCTCCAACCGACATCAAATATAAGCATTGAAGAAAGTGTTGCTATGTTTCTACGGATATGTGGACACAATGAAGTTCAAAGAGATGTTGGATTGAGATTTGGACGAAATCAAGAGACAGTGAAGCAAAAATTTAGTGAAGTTCTAACAGCGACAGAATTACTTGCATGTGATTATATTAAAACTCCGACGACGCAAGAACTACACCGAATTCCTGAAAGACTAATAGTAGATCGAAGATATTATCCATTTTTTAGTGGATTTGTTGGAGCTATGGATGGAACTCATGTATGCGTCAAAGTGAAACCTGCATTACAAGGTATGTATTGGAATCGACATGACAATGCATCCTTGAACATCATGGCAATATGTGATTTGAATATGTTATTCACTTACATTTGGAATGGAGCACCGGGATCATGTCACGACACAGCTGTGCTGGCAATGGCAAGACAAAGTGATTCTGAGTTTCCTATGCCTCCGTTAGACAAGTATTACCTCGTTGATTCTGGTTATCCAAGCAGACAAGGATTTTTGGCACCATATAAATCATCACGTAACAAGGTGGTGAGGTATCATATATCACAATTTAACTCTGGTCCTCCTCCGAGGAATAAAGAAGAATTGTTTAATAAATGGCATGCTTCTTTACGTTCTGTCATAGAGAGGACGTTTGGAGTATGGAAAAAAAAATAGAAGATTCTATCTGATTTTTCAAGATACAACGTTAATGTACAAAAGAGAGTGGTAATGGCAACAATGGGATTACACAATTTTATCAAAGTTTCAAATTTTTCAGATGCAGATTTTGCAGAAGTAATGGCCGAGACGGGAAGAAATAACACAGATGAGGATCCTGTTTCAACTTATATGGAAGCATCAGAAATAGCAGATGAAGAATATATGACGCAAATAAGAGACAATATCGCAAATATGTATTGGCAAAATCAATAGTTCTCAATAATTTTATTTTTTGCATTGTATTTTTCATATATGTATCCCGCACCGCTATTTGCACTTTTCACCATTCAAAACTTTACTTTTATACCGCATGTTGCTTTTTTACCATTCAAACATTATCCCGCACCGCACTTGAACCGCACCGCACCTCTTAAACCGCTCTTTTCCGCACCGCACTTGAACCGCACCGCACCTCCTAAACCGCTTGTCCCGCACCACCCAAACAGTTGTCACCATTCGAAGCCTAAGTGTCGTTTTGATAAAATGTATCTGAAATGTATATGGATGTGGTTTTGAGTTAAATACATCCAAATACTAGCAATATATATTTTATCAAAACGACACTTAATATGAAACGGAGGGAGTATAAGATAACAAAATGAAATATACTAAATAATAATCGTTGGTAAACCAAAGTATATAAACTGCTCCTAAAACTGCTTCATAATGCCTCGGAAATTAAAATAAATAAGACATTATTAAGTGTAGATACGCCAATAAATTTCTTTTGTTTTTCAATAACTTTCCAAATCAATGGAGTCAGTGGCGGAGCCAGAAAATTCTTTCATCGGGGTCAAAAAAATATTTTATAACTAAAAATGCATAAAATCGATTAAAACCATAAAAATGTCATCACAAATATAAATCCTAAAGATGCACTCGACGCTCACTCATGTCTTGGAATCGTTTCATCACCGATTCGTTTGTAATAGTGTCAAGTACCTGTTTTTCGATAAAACAAACTAGACAATCACTTAAAAATACATCACCAATACGGTTACGCAAAGTCGTCTTCACAAAAGTCATTGCAGAGAAACATCTTTCGACAGTTGCAGTAGCAACAGGAAGAATCAAGGATAGCTTCAAAAGCCGATATACCAAAGGATGTGAAAGATGTTTTCTTGTCTCCACCATGACACGAGCAAGATCAATAAGACTCTTTAAATCTGTAAACCTTTCATCTCTTTGAATATTATCAAGATAAATATCCAGTTGAAGATCAAGAGATTTACGCTCTATAAAACTAAAGTCGTCTGGATAAAACTCAGCCAATCTCATGAGCAACGACTTATCAAACTGACGAAAAGAATCAACCGGACTCAAGGATGACGTGCAAACAAGTAGTTCATAATTTACCTCATCAAAACGATCATTAAACTCTTGAAGTTGCATATCTAAGACAGTGTAGAAACAATCCACCTTATAGTGATGCAAGTTGGTTATGCCGGTCTTTTTCCTTGGTCTTCTTGAATCAACAAATTCTTCCTCCATTACGAGCATTCCAATGTCATTTTGCTCACAAAAAGAACTAACTTTAGCCATAAAAGCATCCCATCTATCATCTCTAAGCTTTTGCAACTGACTTTTAGTGGATTCCACCAATGAAATAGCATTCAAGATATCTTGGTCCTTCCTTTGTAAAGCCTTTGATAAGTTATCAGTGAGACCCATAACAAACACCATCAACTGTAGATAGAAAACAAAATCAAAGGTGTGAAAATACTTGAGAATACCATATGCTTGTTGTCTTTTGGTGGAATCTATGCCTTCATCCTGGATATACTCGAGAACTTTAACTACAGAAGAAAACAGCTCAACAAGTCGTAATAAAGTCTTATAATGTGAACCCCAACGAGTATTTCCATGTCTTGTAAGAGAAATTTCTTGATTCAAGCCACTTCCAGTCTTAATTTCACCATTGCTAATCCCTTCTTCCACTATTTTTCTATAGCTTTCCCGAATCATATCTTATCTCTTGCAAGAAGCCCCAACCACATTCAACAAAACAGAAATCATATCAAAAAATTCTCCAACTTCAACATGTTTTTTTGCTACTGCCATGACAACTAACTGAAGTTGATGAGCAAAACAATGAACATAATATGCAGAGCTACTTTCTTTCAAAATCAATGATCTTAGTCCATTGAATTCTCCCTTCATATTACTAGCTCCATCATACCCTTGTCCTCTCACCTTTTTCAAGCTCAATCCATATTTCGCAAACAAAGAATCAATAACATACTTTAGAGATAAAGAAGATGTCTCCTTCACGTGACTAACGCCAACAAATCTTTCTTTGACTATGCCATGCTTATCAACAAAGCGAAAAACCACTGCCATTTGCTCTTTGTCTGATATATCAGCAGATTCATCTACTAGCAAACCAAAGACATCGTTATCAATTTCTTCAATAATAGATTTAGTTACCTCTTCCGCAAAGCAATGCACAATGTCCTTTTGAATTGGAGGAGATGTCATCTGATTATTTTTAGGAGCATTATTCAATACAACCTTTTTTACATCCTCATTTTGACTAGCAGTATATTTCAGAAGCTCTAAGAAATTACCTCTATTGGCTGACTCATCTGACTCATCATGACCACGAAATGGTAATCCTTGATGTAACAAATGTCTAGACACATCGATGGAAGCATTCAATCGGATTCGGTAATCATTCTTCACAACATCGCTTTGCTTATGGAGAGCATGTTTGATAGATTGACCTGGTCTCATCAAATACTCACATTTCCTTTTGGCATTATTGTGAAAACTATTCACATCAGATCCCACATGTTGATCCAACCCCTTATTCCAACCACAAAAACCAGTTGATACAAAGCTATCACTCCCACCTTGATTTCCAGCTTGATCTCTAAATAAGTAACAATACAAGCAAAAAGCTCTCTCTTTCTCCACACTATATTCCAACCAATCACCATACTTATCAAACCATTTTGGATTAAAACGTCGTGACACCCCTCCAATGTCCTTTTGTTTAAAATTATGACCACGAGGTTGACAAGGTCCTCTACTCAAATACTTGCGTCGTACTTCATCTCTTTGATTATAATGATAGGTTAGAATACTTTTCCTCTTGGCTGGATCCCACGGCAAATCATCCAAATCAATATTAGATGGTGGAGTTTTTCTTTTCAAAAAGCGATCCATTATTTTGTGGCTGCCTACACACAAAAATCAGAATTGATATAGTAAGAAATTTAAATTAAACACAAGTGAATTTGGTTTATATATTAGATTGAAATTAGATAATGGAATTTCATAAACGAAAAAATATATCAAAATACCTAGAGTTTTGGCTGATCATAAAATCAAACGATGAAGGTTTGTGAGATTGAAAGTTTGTTTTTGTAATGGTCTGAGATAGAGTTAAACAAGGATGAAGAAGTTGAAGAGTTAGGCAACGATAGAACAAAACAAATTAATTAGGGTAATTTTATTAATGGGCCTATAATTAGTATTTATCTGTTGGACTTTGTATATAGCTACAAAGTACCCATTTACTACGGGGAGAGAAACAAATATAAAATTATTCATTAGTAAATATTAATATGCTAACGGATTAATGAATTATGATAACAGTTTATAAATTATGGTCAACAATAGCTGCTGTAAAAAAATTTCCTAAAATCCACCAGGGTCAATTGACCCCTGTGCCACTACACTGGCTCCGCCTCTGAATGGAGTCAAACTATAATTGTTTGAACACTAGTAGCGTTTATAAAGGAAAAGAATCCATTCTTTATCTTTTTTCAATTTTCATATCCTCCTATCCAACATATATAATATATATACATTTTTTTCCTTTATAATATTTCCAACTATTTACTGATTCATTTCTTTTCAATCTATAAATTGTCAAACACCATTTAAGATCCTATCTATTCGTGGTAAATCTATCATCCCCAAATACAACAAAATCAAAATCTCAATTTTTTTTGTTTGTATAAATAAATATATTGCATTAGAGAGGAGGAAACAAGAAAAAAAAAAAAAAGGTTGCAAGGCATGAAGCTCATAAGATTAGTAGTACTCATCACATTTGTGATAGTCTTCATGTCATCGATGGCTCTAACCAGAGCAGCTATTTTGAGGAGAGAGGAGAAAGTGGTGTGCGACCCGACACAGATCATGCCGTGCCTACCAGCGGCACAGAAAGCACCTGGGCCGTCGATGGAATATTGTTGCAGGAATCTGAAATAGCAGCAGTCTTGTCTTTGTGGTTACATGAAAATACCAGTTTTTGGTGCTATGTTAAAAATGAACATACTCGCAAAGTTATGGCAGCTTGTGGTATTCCGTATCCTAAGTGTTAAAACTCAAAGACATTAATAAGATAAGGATCATTATTGATAATAGCCATAAATAAAAAACTTATGTAATAATGATGATTTTGAGTTTAATATGTCATGGTTCACAAGTGATTCTATATAGTACTTGTTATCTTATAAGTTGGTTCTTGAAAAGAAATCATACATAACTAATGAAAGGTTATACAAAGAAAGGTTTAGGAGTAAGTGTTCTTATGGTTTTCCAAGTCATTTGTAAACCGAAGTATTTAAATTGATAAACTGCTTCATAATACTTCAGTTTTTAAAATAAATATGATGGTGATTAGTGATTGACGTTTATCGTTAAATCGATAATAATATATATACATATATGTACCATTAAGTTCTCTACTCAAGACCCTCGAACTTTAAAGAGTAATACTGGAATAATAATCTGTACACTTAAGACTCAAAAACTAGAAACCATTTGCTAAAACCTGAAGTTAACATCTAAACCATTCTCGGATTAGTTAGCATCTGCCTTGGAGCTACTTGGATCGAACTCCCTATTCGATGCTGTAACGGACGCAGGGATTACGGGTTCAAGACCCTCATTTACGCTTTTTGTTTGTCTCTTCACCCTTTTTGTCCTCTGAGACTGAGCAGGAGGAGTATCACCATCACCATTCACTTCTTCCTTTGCTTTCTGAGGAGCTCTAGCTTTCGGAGTTGCGATAGCTTTTCTCTGCAAACAACCAAAATAACATGCTTTTTTAGCAAATACTCAAGGCAGAAGTTATCAACTTAGCACCAAGACAAGCTACTTAAATAGACCAACTAATGTTTCATAATTTTCCATTGATGCTAGGCCTTGTACAGTACGTAGACCGTGAACTGACCGAAATGGATCGGACTTAACACACACTTGAAAGAGTCTAAGTTTGTAGCATGCTTACCTTTTTGTTAGTGGGTTTTGGCCTTTCCGGTTCTTGGGGAGGTTGTTCCTGTCCGTTCTCCTGTCGTTCAGCCTCTTCTAGCTCTTCCAAAGTTGCATCTCCTTCAGCGTCTATTCTGATACATTTCGTTGACTGTTTTTTCTTCTGCCTATCCTTTACCTGTAAGACGAAATGAAGTTATAAATGGCAGAATTCAGAATCATATTTCAGTTACCTTTTCTTTTTCTTTTTACCTAGAAGTTCTGAAATTGTAGATGTAATAAGAATAATGTCCTTACCTGCAACGGTAGTTCTCTGAATTTCTGCTCCAATTGTGCTGCCTCAGCATCATCCATAAGCAGCGATACGACATCCGCAGTTCCAAAAACATCATCACCCTGCACATGACCTCCTGTCATGACAAGCTGTTGAACTGTATTTTTCTGACTTGCCCTGTGCAAAATTTTCTCTTCCACCGTTTCCTTGCAGATGAGCCGATAAACCGTAACCTAAAAGAGGTTTTAGTTTCGAAATACGAGATCAGACGAAAATAAATCATCATATTGGCAGATGCTTGTTTATTTGCATGAAGTTTTGGTTATATAATGAAGAATCAAAGGAACTGAAGATCAATAAGAAGAATAAAAGACAGAGAGAATCACTGACATCTTTTGTCTGACCAAGACGATGAGCTCTGTCCATAGCTTGTAAATCCAAGGTGGGGTTCCAATCGCTTTCATAGAAAATGACAGTGTCTGCAGCCGTCAAGTTGATACCAAGTCCTCCAGCTCTGGTGCTCAGCAAGAATACAAAAATATCGCTCCTGCAACCATGTAGGGTTTATAGTTGTACACAGCAAGCCTCAAGGTAACATGAAAAGAAATGAGGAAGTTAAATCCTACCTATGCTGGAAATCCCTAACCATATCTCGGCGATCCATGATGGTGGACGATCCATCAAGCCTGAGGTACTTGTACTTTCTATAGTTCATGTAATCCTGCACGAACATTAAATCAAAATGTAAAGCAAAGATATAGATACTGGATGCTTGTTATATGTAAAGGCACAAACTTATTTGTACAGTGGGTTCAAAGGCTTGTGTCTAGATACTACCTCGAGAATATTAAGCATCTTTGTCATTTGTGCAAACAGGAGCACCCTGTGATTTCCAGATCGAAGCCGCTTCAGTAATATATCAAGTGTCTGCAGCTTCCCAGAGTCCTACCATCCAATTTTTGTGATAAGAAACAAGAGCTCATATTATTAAGGCTACTTAGTCTAAAAAGAAGTTGCAACAGACAAGAAATTACCGTGAGCAACTTTGCTGGGTCAAAACTTTGCATTGGAGGGCAAGAACCAAATATTCCGTGCGTAAGTTGAAGTGCAGGTTGCACAACTGGAAGTTCTGAATCAATTTCTTGGATTAAAGGATGTGGACAGCTGTCCGGCTTCCTGGGTCCATTAGCTTCTGACGTTCGTGCAAAACCAATTAATAGTCTCTTAAGCCATGGTTGATGGAATTCTTCTGTAATTCTGTATGCAGAATTTCTGTCCGAGCAATGTATGCTTACCTGAAAAATGCAAATCCAAATAGAGCATGGTTGAGAAGAGTTGGTAAGGAAATACCAAAATTAATAGTTAGCGACTGCAAAATTCAAAGAAAACATACCGGTGGAGCTCTGGCTTTGGGGATAAAAGTATACACAGCATGAAGGAGTTTGGTATTTGAAAGAAGCCTATCTTGATGAGAGGTCACTAGTGCTTCAAATGAAGGACGGGTAGTCTCTGTGCCTAGTCTCTTTTTCAGATTATCAACTTTTGATGGCATCAGCAACATTCTTGTGACAGCTTTGATTTTAACTCTCTTGATGTTATCGCTACTAAGATCATCATCATCCGTGAGTTCCACAAGAGAGTCCACTAGTTCATCCAAAAATTGCCGCTCCCATCTCAGAATAGAGAATAATAGCCTTTCCACAATAGAACACAGAGCCAGATATCCAACTTCTGATGGTGATAAATCCATCAAGCGTGAAAAGCCAAATGCGCCACTTTCACTAACCACTTCATCTACCCCACTACCAGATGGGAAGATTGACCTAAAAATATTCTCTGGTGAATATATATTAAAACGCTTCAGAAAGGATTCTCTTGATAAGCCACGCCCGACCGAAGAACAAAATGTTTCAGAATTTTGGAGCACCTCTCGGTGAAGTAGTTTAGGTAGCTGAAAGAGAATTAAAGATAGGCAGGATTCAGTTAATGACTAGAGGATATTGTCTACTCGTAATTTCTTTAGTATATTGAACTGCACCTTGTATGTTATTGGATTTTGACCACCAGAATAGTGTACATCCTCTAGCTCACCAAAGGGAGGGGGCAAAAGAGAATTGGAAATCACTCCAAAGTAGAGATACGAGCTTCCTTCATTCCTTTCGAACAATTCTGGATGGTTGCAAACCTGACATCAGAAACACATGTATGTACCATAAGCCATAGTCTTGTCATATATGCCGTTTGAGAGAGAGAGATAGACCTTCATGTTGAATTATGTATGGGAATGCAGGAGAAGACATAAGAAGAAAGCAGGGAAGTGAACCTGACTAGACGATAGAGCTTACCTTCCTAAGTTGAATGACGATATTCATTAAATTCAATATCTTCTTTTCATTAAGATGTCCACCACGGTTGCTATCAAACAACTCAGCCAAAGAAATTTTGTTCTTAATAGCCTGGTAAAAAGCTTGTTGTCGAGAACTAAGCTTGCAGTGTACTGTAACTTCTGTCTTAGTAGTTAGCTCAGAAACCACATCCTTTTTCACCCGTCGGAGCATGAATGGCTTTAATATTGCATGCTGTTTGGAAAAATAAACAAGATGTGACTGACTATATACCTTAACACAGGTAAAAAGATGCATACACAGTACAAATCCTGAAGAACCAGGAATCACCAAGTAGAATTAACAAATTTTTCTAACCCCAGTACTAGGATTTATAATTGTTGGTTAGCTTGGAAACTTTACGTTCATGACATATGCATATACATGAATGTCATCTTCTACAATTCCCAAGAGAGAAAGAAACATAAAGGACTAATTTCATGCATCGGAAATGGAAAGAGAAACAATAATGCGAGCCCCTACTTAAGGAGCCTAGCAAACTAAAAATAGGAGACAGGGTGAAACTTAAAGAACTTGGAAGTGTCACCAAAATAATGCTGCAATCAGAAAATGAAATCTCACCAGTCTGTTAAGCTGGTGCTCATTTAAAGTGCCTCCGTGCTCAGCATGATTCTCAATTCTGAAAGTCAATGTGGATCATGTATCAGAAACAATTTCCTAGATAATACTCTGCATACTTTTACATGAACATTAAACTGGATAAATAGTACAAACCCTTTTGAGAACCACTCGTTAAATTGATCATGGCTGTCAAACAACATTGGCATAATGAAATGCAGCAGGGCCCATAACTCTGCCATGTTGTTCTGAATTGGAGTACCAGTCAGAAGCAATCGGTTCCGACAGTTGAAACTAAGAAGGGTCTTCCATCTTATACTGTCAAAGAAAAAAAGAAATGGAAGGTGCGTGAGAATTTAGCATCTCAAGTGATCTACAAGAAAATTCCAAAAAGTAATATTCTCATGCATGGCAACAAATTGCACAAGAATGTCTATCATGCACTAGGAATTCAATTTATAAAAAGGGGTAAAAAAGAAGAATTAAGAGTGAAATAAAGAAAATCTTGTGAGAACAACCAACATAATTCAACTGAATTGAAGGAAAAGTATGAACCTGGTGGAACTTTTGATTGCTTGGGCTTCATCTAGCACCATATATTGCCATTTCACCCGCCGAAAATACTTTTCATCGGTTACTAATAACTGATAGCTGGTAATTAATATATGAAATCCAGCATCCCTGAAAAAATAGGGGAGTCAGCAGAGAAACTTTTAATCTTGTCGCCACAAAAACATCGGATTGCCCTTACCTTCTGTACATACGCTTGGGATTGATATTCTTTCTTAAAATTGTTCGTTCTTGTAATCCTCCCCAATATGGAAGAGTTTTCAAGTCAGGACAGAAGCGACTGATTTCATCAGCCCAATTGTTAAGAACAGAGGCAGGGGCAACAACCAGAAATGGACCCCAAATGTTCTTTTCCTGTATGAGAGGATCGCATTGTTTTAACATAACTGATCACAACAAATATAAAGGACCAGCAACACTATTTACCTCAGCCAAATGTGCCAAGAACGCCATAGCTTGAATAGTCTTACCCAAGCCCATTTCATCAGCAAGTATGCCATTCAAACCCTGGAGTATATCAAACAATAATCTTAGTACAGACCCATTCTGAAAGCGGAAACCTGAGGGGAAGGAATTTTCTCCACAACTTCCCATAAAACAAAATAACACTTGTAAAAAGAGGTTGAGTGAACCTGTTCATAACAATTGACTAGCCACTGAAGGCCTTTCATTTGGTATTCTTTAAGGGTTCCTTTAAATAACTCTGGAGTTTGAACTGTTGATGTAACAGGCATTGTAGATCTGCAAGTAGAGAGATTTAATTGGCTTGATTGAAAAGATAAGAAAAAATATGGAAATAACAAGAACACAAACTCACGGGTTATGCAAGTCTATATTGCCCGAGCCACAAACTGAAGTATCATTTGAAGGACCTTCCATGTCCGAAGTTTGCCGTAGCTTCATGTATTCAGTGTCAAATGCATCTGTTATTTTTTTCTGCTTAG
Source organism: Draba incana (assembly GCA_963576765.1). NCBI lineage: Eukaryota > Viridiplantae > Streptophyta > Magnoliopsida > Brassicales > Brassicaceae > Draba > Draba incana. The sequence continues at coordinate 6,281,175 of OY755216.1, forward strand.
ACACTGCATCTTGGGCAGCTCTCAGTGCCTCTTCCTTCAATTCAGCCTCTTCAGGATCCTCCACCTCAGGAGGTCCTGCCGCTAGAGGTTCTGGGAGCTCTTCGTCAACCAGATTTTCATCTCCTATTGGCAAGGCTTCAAAAGGGTTTGCATCAGCCTTGTTTTGCATGAAGTGACTGTAAAGCTCAGTCTGTTTAATAAGAAAATTGAGCCTCTGTTGCTGCCTTTTCGCCTCTCGAAGCTCCTGTTCACGTTTTAATGCCTCTGCAGCTTCCCTTTCCTGTTTTTTCCTCTCCTCTGCCTGTCAACGTAGTCAAATTAATCCATGTGCACCATTCAAAAGAATTCCAGCAAAAGAATGACTATCGATTCCTAATCTACCACTACCATTATAAATTTATCCTTTCTCTAGCCAATTTTATCGAATTGTGAGTATGTTCAAGTCCCTCTCTACGAAAGGGCAAAGAATCCAGTACAAAAAGCATGTATGATAAAAATAACTGGCAGCAGAACATGTAACCAGATTCAGTTGGCAGCCTAAATTGTACGCCAGAGTCTAAGGAGAATAGAAGATATACCATCTGCTTGTCATATCGCTTCCAGTATAGCAGCATGTCTCTGGATATCTTCTTGGTGCGAATTGGTGCACTCCTTGGCAATTTAAATGATCTGGCCACCTTAATTCTCACCTGTGAACTCAAAGTAACAGTAAATGAGAGATAGCCGTTTGGAGAAGCAAATTAAATAAAAAACTAACTGAGTAGGACAAGACATAATATGAGAGCCACTTTCGATTACCTCTCTTTGACAACTATCTGCAAACCTCTTGGCATCAATTGATTGTTTCCGATGAAAAGTTGTGAAAATTCTATGGTGTTTTGGTAAATCTCTTCTAACAATGTTGATCCAGGCTTTTCTAATTTTGTCCCTTTCTGTCTTCTCAATGACTGCAGGATCATTCTTCAGCTTCAGCTTTTTTGGTAGACTTCGCCTGACAATCTGAAGAAAGGATGCGTTAAAAATATGTCAGGACAGATAGATATTGTTTCCAACTTATGATATTTCAAAAATACTGCCACAGGATCCAAACCTCATATGTATCCCCCTTCTCCAGAACCTTCACGTAATGAACCTGTAAAACACCAGCCTCTGACAGAATTGCCCGTGCAGTACTTCCAGCAGCTCCTTCTGGAATGGCAGAATTCATTGCAGCTTCCGACACCTTGAGACTGAACTTTGGGGAGGAGTTCGAAGCTGACAGGGCCTTCACTCTAGCTTGAAGAGATTCATATTGAGGCCGAGGGTCACCCATTCCATTACGGCTTCTTGCTCCAGACCTTTTATCACTAGCCATCAGTTCTGCTAATGATCTCAGATCCAGAGTTCCTTTCAAGTAAAATTCTTCCACATGAATATCTGAAAAGCTTGGTAAGTTTAATGATTTCACCAGCTTGTCATAACTTGGGGGTATTTTGTACATAACACCATCACCAATATCCAAATACGAAGGTTCATACGCTATTCTGCAAATGATGCAAAATTCGACGTGTCAATCCAGGAAACCCAACACCACCAAAGGGATTGTACAGGGTTACACGTTCTCCATGAAACATGAAAACATATGATCAACTTACTTGGGGATAATATCTGAATCACGATAGCTTCCTCGCCTTTGTGGGATCGCATCAGCTACAAAATTTGATGAAGTGTCCATCTCATAGAATCTCCCATGGTGATCATTCCCTAGCTTCCTACCTCTGTAACTGCCCACATTGCTCTTCGACGCCGGAATACCCATCAAATGCATGTGATTCGCTTGAGACTCCTTGGGCTTACTTTTGATTTTTTGTACATGCTCCCCAAGCATTGACCGGTAGTGCTCCTCAGTAACATGTTGACTGTAAAGGCCATCATCATCCTCTGCATCATCATCATCAGTTTCTGTCCACCGCTTTCTCTTCTTCGTACACAAATTCGTTCCCGATCTAAGGCCATTGCTGTAGTTTGGCACTACCCCACCTTTAACAATCACCAACCATTTATAAACACAGTCAAAACTCACTAAAAATGTCACAGTTAGTAGCAAAACCAATACCATTTGTACCTTGATTGCTTCTAGTTTCATCTTGGCTACTACCTCCATAATAATCAACTTCATCTTCAGGTTTTGGAAGTCTAAAGTTCATCAACGGCTGCATAAGTGAGATAATTTAGCCAAAAATCCCACTAAATTTCACAACTAAAACAACAAAAAACCACTACAGAAGCATGAAGAAGCTATAGAATTGCAAAAATTTCCAATCACGTAAACTACATTCATCATCACAGTCACATGATCATCAACCATGTACAAAACCCAGCAAAAATTCACAATTCAACGAAAAGCTGAAACGAAACTGTGACCTAAAACAGACCTGGAGATCGAAGAGATTTGCGTAAGGCGAGTCCTTCGATTGTCTTCGTGAAGGATCCATGAGAGATTAAGAAGATTAAATCACGGTTTCAAAATTCTCAAGAGTCTAACCCTTAAAAAAGCTATGGAACCATTCGTCACGAGAAAGAGGAAGAGTTCGTCTCGAAGAAGAAGAACCCTAATCCAGTACGATAGGGAAGAGGGAGAAAGGTAAAAGAAGACATGCGCAAGATAGTGAACACGGGCGGTACGGGAAGAAGCCGAGATTACTAACGTACGCCATTCAGTAAAGCTTCTTACCGTGCGCCGCTCCTCCACAAAAATCATTTATTTTTATTTTTTTTCCTTCAAAAATCAAAAACCCTTCCGATACCGGTCAGATAACGACGAAGACGAGTAAAAAAATGTAAAAATAAATAACTTTTAGGGTGAAATAATAATATATAAGAAGTACATGGGCGAATTTAGAAATATTGAAAAGCCTTACTCGAGATAACCCTAATTCCTCCAATACAAATATTTCACTTCATCGTCTCCAAAACTCCATCTCTGCCGTCTTTAGGGCTCGGAGATCTGCGACGATGGCGGAAACTACGGAAACCAAAGAGAACTATGACCTGACTCCACGAGTCGCCCCTAATCTCGATCGACACTTGGTGTTTCCTATACTGGAGTTTCTTCAATTGCGTCAGCTTTACCCTGATGAGCAGATCTTGAAGTTTAAGATCGAGCTTTTGAACAAGACGAACATGGTTGATTACGCCATGGATATTCACAAGAGTCTTTACCACATTGAAGACGCTCCTCAAGGTATATTTCGCATATCCTCTCTAGAAATGTCTGTTACTTAGCGTTTTTTTTGTATGTTTCGTTTGTTTGATGATGGAATTTTGGGCAATTGTGGTTTATAGATATGGTTGAAAGAAGAGCTGAGGTTGTGGCTAGGCTCAAATCTCTGGAGGAAGCGGCTGCACCATTGGTGACTTTCCTTTTGAACCCTAACGCAGTGCAGGAGCTAAGAGCTGACAAGCAGTACAATCTCCAGATGCTCAAGGAACGTTACCAGGTTGTGATTTTGGCTGATTTCGTAGAATATTTTCAAGATTTGTTTCTGTTTCTTTTGCATTTGGTATTGAGGATTGTGAATCTTATTATGTGTCATGGTTTATCAGATTGGTCCAGACCAGATTGAGGCATTGTATCAGTACGCCAAGTTTCAGTTTGAGTGTGGGAACTATTCTGGTGCTGCTGATTATCTTTACCAGTACAGGACCCTTTGCTCTAACCTTGAGAGGAGTCTGAGTGCCTTGTGGGGAAAGCTCGCATCTGAAATATTGATGCAAAACTGGGACATTGCTCTCGAAGAGCTTAACCGTCTCAAGGAGATTATTGACTCAAAGGTCTGCTCTTGAAATTTCTTATAGCTTGTAGCATTTGTAGATTCCCATAGATGTGAGTAATGAGTACTAACTAGCATTTGGTTTTGCAGAGTTTTTCGTCACCGTTAAACCAGGTGCAGAACAGGATTTGGTTGATGCATTGGGGTCTCTATATCTTCTTTAACCATGATAACGGAAGGACACAAATCATTGATCTCTATAACCAAGACAAGTATGTTTAATTCTTTCTGTCATCTGCATCCCTCTCTATACCTTTATATAGTTTGCAAGTGGAAAAGTAACTTCTTTATTTCAATTCTGATCTTCCTTTTCCTCCTGGTATATTGTTTGAACCTGTCTATGTTTCCACATTATTTTATTTTGCATCTTATAATTTTTAGCCGAAGTTGACATGCAACTATACCTTTCCGTTAAGGGCATGATCTAAATTCGTTGAAGTTATACATAGGCAATGTTTATGTGTGAAACAATGTTTTCAGTCACAGTTAGTCCTGTTGTGCTAACTCGTGATCAGCTCTCACTAGTTGGAGAGTCTTCTCATTCTTTTCATCTAGACCTTTCTGTTAGGATTGTGCTTTTAGTGTGGGCATTTGCTGAAAATTAAGTCGCTTTGTTTAGCATACTGTTTTTTGCGGTATTGTAGTTTAATTGGATTTCTTTCTTTAGGTATCTGAATGCCATACAAACCAGTGCTCCACACTTGCTGCGTTACTTAGCAACTGCTTTCATTGTCAACAAAAGGAGAAGGCCTCAATTGAAAGAATTCATTAAGGTCATTCAGCAGGAGCACTACTCCTACAAAGATCCTATTATTGAGTTCTTGGCATGTGTGTTTGTCAATTATGACTTTGATGGCGCTCAGAAGAAGATGAAAGAGTGTGAAGAGGTAAAGTAGCTCACATGTATATTTTTGTGTGGAAAATGGTGCTGAGCTATACAATCAACACTCTTACGTTTTAATATGATGCAGGTGATTGTCAATGATCCATTCCTTGGCAAGAGAGTTGAGGATGGAAACTTTTCTACTGTACCACTAAGAGATGAGTTCCTTGAAAATGCCCGACTGTTTATCTTTGAAACGTATTGCAGAATTCATCAGAGAATTGACATGGGGTAAGTTATCATGTTCGGTTAATTATTTCTGCTCCACATCTCTGGTGTTGTAGTTCTTAAAATGAGAAACAATATCAAACTCTCTACTCATAGGATTGCTCAATTTTGAAACCTCTGCATTGAAGTTTTGTACATATCCAACTAATTATTCAACTTTGTACTCATATCAACATTCTCATGGCCTTGTCAGGGTGCTTGCTGAGAAACTGAATCTGAACTACGAGGAGGCAGAGAGATGGATTGTGAACCTAATCCGCACCTCAAAGCTTGATGCCAAGATTGATTCCGAGTCAGGAACTGTAATCATGGAGCCTACTCAGCCCAACGTGTAAGCTGAATACTGCTTTATACTTAAATCTATATATAATAACAACATCATTCTTATTGCATTTCTTTGTTCCCCACTTAATGCAGGCATGAGCAGTTGATAAACCACACCAAAGCCTTATCAGGACGGACTTACAAGTTAGTGACTCAGCTCTTAGAACAAGGACAAGCAGCTCGTTAATCACAATTTTGCTACTGAATCTGTGTTGGCCCTTTCCTTGATAATCGTCTCTTTGCTTGACTAGAATCATTTGTTTTTGTTTTGCTCTGAATTGCCTTTACTTTGGAAACATGTCTACATACATGATCACCTTGGCAGAGTTTTTCTATTCAATGTTGGATTCACACTTTGGGAAATTAAAAAACCAGATTAGCCCTTTGTTTAACCTTTTGAAGTGTTTGAAGGTTTTTTTCACTTGTGACTAAGCCAACATAAGTCTCTGACTTGTATTTAGCTATTTAGATCAAGAGGACAATCTTAGCATTTATGTCATCAGTAAGAAAAACAAAACTTTAGATTATGACACTGGAAAGACAGGTCACAAACAAGTATAGTGATCACAAAGTATAAATTACACCAGGAATCCAAACACTCCAGAGTCATAAAAAAGAGAGAAGATCATTCTTTTTCATCTAACCTATGTGAAGTCCTTCAGTATGAAGGACTAGCAGATGGTTTCGATTTCTTTGGCGGTGGGTTTCCTCCAGAGAGCACCACATATGAATAGAAACACAACATGGCAGCACTGCAGTGACATCAACACAAGGTTACATGAAGCCACTAAAGATTAGATCAGACTCTGTTATACATCACAGAAGGATTTCTTACCTGATGGCCACAAAAAGCGCGGAAGGAAATAGCTTCTTAGTCTGCATAAGTACAACATTAAGTAGTTGAAGTCAAGCAAAGCAAAAAGTAAGGAATCAACATGATCACAAAGATGATGAAAATACCACAGAATAAGTTGTCAAGTTCTTCCACAAGACGACAGCTGAAAGCACTGCATTTTCAGGGTTTGAAGAGCGAATAAGCACAAAAGCTCTCATGATAACAAAACCATTTAGATTGACATTCATGTGGGCATAATGATCATGGTTCAGAGATGACCACTTGTTAGTATAACACAGTTTACTTATATGGGTTTTCATTATATCTACTTAACCATGAGTAAGAAGCCAGCAAATTCTTGATGAAATGAACTACAGATGGAAAATGGTGATTACAAAACATTTGTGAACTATTCCTGTATACAGTAAAAGAAGATTACCTGCTTGTCCAAATATATAAGGGAAACTAGATTTTCCTTGTCGCCAAATCTTTAAGCTCAATGTACTAAGGGCTAGAAGGCCACCACCATAAAGAATACCAGTACTTAAACTCGTAAGATTTCGTGAAAACGCAAATCCAACAAGCCCTGCACTCATAACGAGACCACCTGAAAAAGAAAAAAAAGCCATTTACGAAGCAGAATCAACACCCACGCGTTACCCAGACAATAGATACTCTCTCATACGATATGAAAAAGGGAAACGAAGAGCTTGAATAGTTCGAAATTAAGTTTTGAGAGTCGCAAAAGTTACCGTAAGGAATGCCAAAACAGAAGTCATGGATCTTCGCCGCTCTTATTGGTTGCGCGGCAACATGTTCCTCTACCGGCTCTGCGATAGTCTCTTTACTAGTAGCAGTTTCCTCCACAGTCGAATACGGTTTCGACGCTTTCTCAACAAAAGGTTCTGAAACCTCAGCTGCTGTATAGCTTAGAGAAGCTGGTGTTTCTGAGCTTTTCCCATCAACGCTTCTCACTACAAAAGACTACACCAATTTATGCGAATGAGCCTCTTACTCTCAATAAAGGATTCTAAGCACATACAACCAAAGAACTGGATATGATTGTTTCAAGCTATCCAATACAACAAAATTACAACATTCCCTACCAAATCATACAGAGAAGAGGGAAAAGCAATTCAAGTCCCGAGAAGAACCACTTCTAGGAAACAATAGCTAATGTCAATTACGACTAAAATCAATCAAGATCATAACTTTTTGGCGATTACTGTATTGGGCATCATCGTAATCAAATCGAAATGAAGAAATTTATGTCTTTCTAAGATTATACTCGAGCAGATTACCTCGGGTCGATACTTAAGGCATGGAAACGATCGGCTCTGGAAGTGAAATTGGCGATTGGTGGAAGATAAACAAGCAAGCTGAGAGATTTTCGCTGCCATCGTCGAGATCTGAGACTAAAAAAAACAAAAAAAGTTGGAAGTGAAAAGTCAAGAGGAAAAGGGGAAAGAAGAAGAAATGCGAAATCGAATTTTGGGTAATGGAGCGTGGTCAACACGAGATGGAGTGGTTGGATTTAGATTTAGCCGGCGTTGAAGGACTTCTCTCGCTGAAATGAAGACAATGTTTGATCGGATGATCGGATAATCTTGACCGTCCGTTGGGTTTTGAAAAATTGATCGGTCAATGTACCGTATAATTACGCGTACATGATTAAAACTAAACCAATATATAATTTCGGTTTATTTTATCTTTTTTTAATTTGGCATTAAGTTTCATAATTTCATTTCTGTTTTCAAGAAAAATATAAATCATAACTAAACTCTTCGGTTAAGTGGGTTAAGCAAACAAAGAAAAAACAAATGATTATGATCATTGGAAGAGAGGATTACCAAAGGAAAGGTCTACTGATTAGTAAAGTTTCCATTTAGCTCTCCTGGCCTTCGCTTCTTTTTCCTTAGCTAAAGATGCCGCTTCTTTGGCTCTTTCTTCCTGCCTACTGGCTATGCGGTCCTCGTAAATTCTTGTTAAGAAACTGCCTCGGATTTTTTTGATGACATAGGTACAAAGAAATACAAAGACCAATCTATGAATTATGCGAACGCAAATTATCACCCACCAAGAATAAACAACTATCCATATTGATTTGTTCGCCGGTTGAGAACCACCCAAATCGAAAAAGTAGATTTTAGATACTCAAGTGGAGTTGTAAAGAATAGTGTGACACCGAAATACATTGAAAATCTTGTAAGTTGATGAATATACTTTTTGGACTCTATATAGTCTCCATATACTTTTGGACTATTTCGTTAAAAGCCCAGTAACTCTTGTTTATAAATCAGCTTGCCAAGTTCAGTGTAATTAGAAAGCCTGATATATAAATTATGAAAAAATATAACAAAAAATAAACTACCAATTCAGTGGTTAGGTTAGTCCTTGAAAGAAGTGAATAGTCGAGGTCCTTTTGTTAAATTTCGAATAAGATCTTTCTATCTCGATGGAAAAATGTACGTTATTCGCCCTATACCTCTTGGGATTAATCAACCATAATGCGCAACATATATGTAAAATCTTTTTTTCAATGAAAATATATAAGAGTCTTACTGTAAGACTACAAAAAAAGCTAATTGTTCTATGAGAATATGTGATAAGAGTTGAAACACCATATACTCCATATATATTGATATCAGGGTTGAAAAAAAGTTTGAAAGCCTTGTCTTCACATTTTAATGTTTCACAACGGTATGACTCAAGCTTGCGACAACCAAGTCCTTTTGGGTACATAAATATTTAATAATTGTGGTAACAACCACACAAAAATGACCACATATAATTTTGAGAATTTTATCACAATTGTCATAATTTTCAAAAAATTTACCAATTCTACCATAACATCCAAAACCTTTCTAATTATACCACAACACCAATTCAAAATTACCATTTTGTCCTTGTCTTCTTCTTCTCTACCACAAACTCATTTCTTCAAACCATACTTTCTCTCCACCGCTCTTTCCGACACGTTTTCTCGACCGGCTTATTTTTCGGCGTTTCTCCACCAGCGTGTTCTCTCTCTCTCTCTCTCTCTTTCTCTCTCTCTCTCTCTCTCTCTCTCTCTCTCTCTCTCTCTCTCTCTCTCTCTCTCTCTCTCTCTCTCTCTCTCTCTCTCTCACAAATATGGTGTTGTGAAGAAATAGAAAAAATCACCAATAGCCAAAATTTGATGACATTGCCGGTAGATAAATTCTGATCACGGCGGTGATAGACGAAAACGAAGTTGACGAAAACACAATCAGCGACGGAGACGGTGGACAAAAACGAAGTCGGCGACGAATCTGATGACGGTGACGGTGGATAATGGACAAAACCGACGACGGATGATGGTGAACAAAATATTGAACGGTCGTAGACAAAATACATTAGTATACGACAAGTAACTACAAGGGTAAAATTGCCTTTTAATTTTATTGTGGTATGAAATTGAAAGGTATTTTAATTTAAGGTAGATTTGAAAAGAAATTTTGAAAATTATGGCAATTGTGATAAAATCCTCTATAATTTTTTAACAAAAGTCTATATTTATATATTCGTTGAGTCAATGTCAATAGAGTTTTGATACCAAATTATTCATGGTAGAAAAATTGAAGTTATATCAATATTTATTTTTCCTTTTTTGATTTGATTCATTCAACACAATTCAATTTTCTGAATTAAACGACTATATTCCCTACTTGATTTCAACATCTCTAAGGGCATGTTCAATGGTAACCTCCTAGTGTCTTATGTGGTGTTCTTATAATATAAAATTATTAAAATGGTTGTAAAAGGAAGAAAAAAGTGTTTTTGTGGGGTATATTGAAATATAAAATTAATAAAATTTGAGTAAAGTGAGTAGATAGTGAGTGTGTTTAAATATAAAATTAATAAAAGTTGAGTAAAAGGAAGAGAGAGTGTCTAAAATTAGATATTTTGGAGAGTGTTCTTAAAAAGAAGAGAGAGTGTTTAAATATAAAATTAATAAAAGTTGAGTAAAAGGATAAAAGAGAAGATATAAAGTTGAGTAAAAGAAAAAAAGAACGTGTGTTTTAATAATTTTATATTATAAAAACACCCCATAAGACATCATGGTGTTATATGTGTTTTGGCTTCCTTAACCTTTCTTATCGGTCTAATCTTGGTCAATACACATACCGCAGGTCAGCATCTCTCCTGATCTCATTACGTTTTAAGAAAATACAACATATACTTTCTTTTTTTCACAAGAAAATACATATACTATTACCAGGGCCGTTTCTGAGGGGAGGCGAGACAGGCGGTCGCATTGGGCCCCCATTTTTTTTGGATTTTTAGTGTTAAAAAAGGCCCCCAAAAATTATTGTTTTTAACAAAAAAAAACCCCAAATTTTATAAATCCTACTAAAACTACCCAAATTTACATCGGCCCCCCACGATCTCAGGGACGGCATGACTATTACAAAGTTATCTTTATAGTTTATACCATTCACATCACACGGTCTGCTAATTTGTGTCCTTAAACCTTTTGCATGTTCCATGTTTAATTTTAATAGTAATAGTAATTCTAAAACGGTTTTTAAGGAATCAAATTAAACAATTTTTGTTTTTGAAGTCTTTGTAAACAAAAGGTGTTTTTTACGTATATGTTTGCTAAAAAACTAAATTCACAATATATATTGCTAAATTTGAGTATCATGTTATAGATGTGATCATGTATTATATGTTGGATTAATCTTTTAACAGTTGGACAAGTCGGCGTTTGCTACGGAAGATACGGCGATAATCTCCCGTCGCCGGCCGAAACCGTTGAGCTCTGCAAGCAAAACAATATTCGACGAGTCAGACTATACAGTCCCGATCAAGACGTTCTCGCGGCCTTACGTGGCTCCGACATCGAAGTAATGTTGGGCCTTCCTAACCCTGACCTCGAACGTGTGGCCTCGAGCCAATCAGAAGCGGACACGTGGGTCCAAACCAACGTCATTAGCTACGTGGATGACGTCAAGTTCCGTTACGTATCTGTTGGTAACGAAGTGAAGGTCTATGACTCCTACTCACAGTTCCTTGTCCCGGCCATGGAAAATATTGACCGGGCCATTCTAGGAGCCGGACTTGATGGTCAAATCAAGGTATTGTCAAAACAAATTAAATATCTTATGTTACATGAATTTTTATTTGTGTTTCAATAAAACCATATATATGATGATCTACTCCTCGTTTTTTTTTGGGTTCAAAATTGACGAAGGAAAGTTTCAGTTTGGGTTTGGCTTTTACGTTTATATCTTACAAATTAAGTATTTTGGAAATATTCAATTTTTTTGTATAACATCAATTTTTTTTATTTTTTTTTTGTATAACATCAAACTTGATTATTATTTATATTTTAAATGTGTCGATTCTTAATAGATATCCACAGCTATAGATATGGGAGTGCTCGGAGAATCTTACCCACCTTCGAGTGGTTCGTTTAAAGACGAAGTAATGGTGCTTATGGAACGTCCAATCATAAGTTTTTTGGTGAACAAGAACTCTCCTTTACACGTAAACCTCTACACTTACTTCAGCTACGCGGGTAATCCAGACCAAATCAGTCTCGATTACGCCCTCTTAACGGCTTCTTCAGGAACTGTCTCGGACCCTCCAATGTATTACCAGAACCTATTTGATGCAATGCTCGATGCGGTGTACTCGGCTCTAGAGAGATCCGGTGGTGAATCGTTGGAAGTTGTTGTGTCGGAAAATGGATGGCCGACGGAAGGAGGAATCGAGACGAATGTGGAGAATGCAAGGATTTATAACAATAATTTGATTAATCATGTGAAGAATGGGACACCGAAGAGACCAGAGAAAGAAATCAAGACTTATTTATTTGCCATGTTTGATGACAATGTGAAGCCGACTCCTCCTGATGTTGAGAAGTTTTGGGGTTTGTTTCATCCGAACAAGGAGCCTAAGTACGATGTTAACTTTGGTTGAGCCAAACTAACGTGCCATCGAGGGATTTGCCATATTTTTATTATATTTAAAGTCAGCGAGATTGTAATGACTAATGAGGCTTTTATTTTTACACTAAGATTATGAATTTGTGATTTACAACGTCGGTTTTATTCTTTATGATAATCGTAAGGAATTATCATAGTCTATATATGGGTCTCTATATCTATAGTAAAAAAAAGGTTGTGATAATTTTTCAACAATTCATTAATTCGGTGAACTATAATGTGCATATAATTTTGAGTAGATTTTTTATTGAAAAAATTTCTTTTGCTATGATTATAAACTTCTTTGGTGTGATAGAAAAAAACGATGGTTAAATCCTTTATGTGGAGAATTTTTCTTTTCTTTCGTGTTTTGGGGATAGAAAGTGTAGATGGTAGACTTTCATGTCAAACGTGTTTTAAGGTGCTATATGGTTCCACGAAGGCACGAACCATTGTGAACGCTAGTCATCAAACCATAACCAATGTTGGCTAGTGGTATTGACGTCAAGATACAATAAATGGTCAACTATTGACGTATGATGAAATTTCAAAAAAAAAAAAAAAACTATTGACGTATGATTAACGGCTTATTTTACCATGATTCAACCCATTACCCAAAAAATCACAACGATCATTTAAATTTTGGTATTTTAAAAACCAAATAAATACATTTCTGGCGACTAGTCAAATAAATATTTCATCCCATTTAACACTTCAGCCTCTAGAAAGCTACTTGTGTAGAAAACTCATATTATTAGACTTTTCAAAGCATAGATCTATAGAGGTATTTGTGAATGGTGATTAATGTTTGCAACATAACAAAACATATGATATTTGGTATGATGACTTAATTTGGTTTCGTTCATTGACTGACTTGAACCTCTAGCCTCGCTCTATAAATTAGGCCAAAATGGTTCGATTTAAACATATGAATTAAGATTCAAAATACTCCATTTCTTAACGTCTTCTTTACCATTTCATGAAAATGCCTGAATCAAGGATCTTAGCCTCATCACCAATGTTGGTGATTCTTCTCAGCCTTCTAATAGCTTCCTCCTTCGACATTACAGGTTCATTGATCTTTTAAGCATTTGTAACCTCTATTAATCATCTCTAATACCAATTGATTTTACTATATTAATCTATACATAATTTTGATTTACTAATGATTAGCTGCACAAATTGGAGTATGCTATGGAATGCAAGGCGATCCTCGGCCAAATCCATCGGACGTTGTGGCTCAATACAAGCAGCGGAACATCCAACGGATGCGGCTTTACGATCCTAACCAAGAGACTCTCTCCGCTCTCCGTGGCTCCAACATCGAGCTCATCCTCGACGTTCCTGTCTCCGACCTCGAACGTATCGCCTCCAGCCAAACGGAGGCTGACACGTGGGTCCGAGACAACGTCAAGAGCTATGATGGTGTAAGATTCCGGTATATCAATGTTGGAAACGAGGTGAAACCCTCGGAGCCAGCTGGGAGGTCTCTCTTCCAAGCGATGCAGAACATCGAGAAAGCGGTTTCCGATGCTGGCCTCGGGATCAAGGTCTCGACGGCTATATACATGGGAGCAATGACGGACACGTATCCACCGTCACATGGAAGATTTACGGATGAGTATAAGAGTTTCCTCGAACCGGTGATAGGTTTCTTGGTAAGCAAGCAATCTCCTCTGCTCCTGAATAACTACCCTTACTTCAGCTACAAAGACAACATGAACACAATCTCTCTAGACTACGCTCTGTTCACCTCCCAATCCCCTGTCACTGATGACCAGTACACCTACAAAAACCTCTTCGACGCAAATCTAGACTCAGTTTACGCGGCATTGGAGAAATCGGGCGGCGAATCGTTGGAAATCGTGGTGTCGGAGAGCGGTTGGCCCACGGAGGGAGGACCTGGGACGAGTGTGGATAATGCGAAGACTTATGTTAACAATTTGATACAACATGTGAAGAATGGATCTCCGAGAAGGCCAGGAAAAGCTATCGAGACTTATATATTCGCTATGTTCGATGAGAATCATAAGAGTCCGGAGTTTGAGAAGTTTTGGGGGATGTTTCTTCCTAATCAACAGTCTAAGTATGATGTTAATTTCGACTAATATCCTTGAAGAGACTTCTTGAAAACTTGTTGTAATAATAACGAATAAATGAGCCACAAACTATGTATTTGTTTTTGACGGTAACAACAATGTATGTTTTACTCCTTCGTTTCGATAATGTAATGAGAATATTTTTAAAATATACAATAGGAAATTGTTTCTAATAGAAAAAAAAGTTTTAAAGCTTTGTAGATGAGACATTTAGACGTAATGCAAGTCAAATCAAAACCATCATTGACACGGCGTCTATTTTTGTCGCCCAAAACTGACTAATCGACCATTTGAATAACCTTTCTTTGGCTATTAGGAGTGGATTTATACAAGTCTACACAAGTAGAAAATTAGAATGTGAGTCTAACCGTGATCTAAGGTGTGATTTATGGTTTCAAGAACTATTAGTAACATATGTCATCTAAACCATAATTGATGATGGGTAGTTCATTGACGTAATTAAGGATACAATTTTGTCAGTGGTCCACGATCGACGTGCGATTAACGGCTTATACTATACCATGATTCCAAAATGCGAGTCCTCGTCGCATTTAATCATAAAGACTTTAGTGGGGTCGTAGATATCAAATATTTGGAAAATTTTAGATATTCGAGATCTCAACTATTTTTGGTTGATTCATAATTCTAATTGTAAAATAAAATCCAAGATGTGGAGATAGTTTTATCCTGCCCACCTCAACTATTATAATATTCACTGAATTTGACTTTTGAGTATTTCATTTGGGACTAAATTGAGGATTCGTCCCATTCACCATCAAGATTTAAGTGTCTAGCTAGTTAGGCCCTATTGAAAGCTACTTGTATGGCAAACTCACATTCTCAGACTTTTCAAATGATAGACCCAAAGAGAGATTGGTGAAGTGTGTGGTTTATGTGTACAGTTCCAAAACTGGAGAATTGTGTGGTTGTACCGTTCCTAAACTGATGATATGTGATGCGATGACTTTGTTTTCATTCATTGACTTGAATCACCGAATTCACCTCTATAGGCAACTGCTATGATTTTAAACATTTAAAGCTGCAAGCATAACAATCATCAATATCTTAACATCATCTTTAGATTTTTATTTCATGTTGAAGAAGCCTAATGGATCGAGTTTCCTAGCCTCACTACCACCGTTGCTACTTCTTCTCAGCTTCCTAATGGCTTCATTCTTCCACACGGCAGGTTTAGTCATCTTTTACTCTATAGTTATATCATATGAATCTCTTTAGATATATAAATCGTTTTAAGAATTTGATTTAACTGTATATTTGTTACTAATGATACATGATTTGAAATTGAAGTTGGGCAAATCGGAGTGTGCTACGGGAGAAATGGAACGAACCTGCCAAGTCCCGCGGATACAGTGGCGCTTTTCCGGAACCAAAGCATCCGGCGGATGCGGCTTTACGACCCAAACCAAGAAACTCTCCAAGCTCTCCGCGGTTCAAACATCGAGCTTCTGCTCGGTGTTCCCAACCTTGATCTCCAGCGTATTGCCTCCAACCAATCGGAAGCCGACAGGTGGGTCAAAAACAACGTCCGCAACTACACAAGTGGTATCAAATTTCGCTACGTATCGGTCGGGAACGAGGTGCAACCCTCGGACCAAGCCGCGAGGTTTGTCCTCCGCGCTATGCAGAACATTGAGAGAGCGGTTTCAAGTCTCGGAATCAAGGTCTCAACAGCCATAGACACGAGAGGCCTTAGTGGATATCCTCCCTCACAAGGGAATTTCACACCGGAATTTCGGAACTTTATTGCGCCGGTGGTTGGTTTCTTGGCAAGCAAGAAATCTCCTCTGCTCGTGAATATGTACCCTTATTTCAGCTACATTAACAACATCGGAAACATTCGTATATTAGAGTACGCTGTGTTCGCTTCACAGTTCAATATATTCACTGACGGATCAAACTCATACTTTAACCTCTTCCACGGAATCCTAGACACTGTTTACGCGGCATTAGAAAAAACAGGAGGCGGATCGGTAGAGATTGTGGTGTCGGAGACTGGTTGGCCGACCGCAGGAGGAGCGGGGGCGAGTGTGGATAATGCATTGATTTATGTGAACAATTTGATACGCATTGTGAAGACTGGATCTCCGAGGCGGCCCGGGACAGATGTAGAGACTTATATATACGCCATGTTCGATGAGGATCAGAAGGGTTCTGGGTATGAGAAGTATTGGGGGATGTTTCTTCCTAATCAAACGCAGAAGTATGTCGCCAATTTCGAGTAATACCCTTTACTCTTTCGTTTCTATTTTGATTGGATAAATTTCGTAAGGGAGGAGTACTATTAAACATCTCATCAATCCAATTTTGACCAGTAACAATAAAGTTAAAATTTAGATTGCTTAAAGTTGAAATCGACCATGTACATAGCTTAATGTTCACAATTTCTCCTATGTGTCACGCTCTCGTCGAACCCATCTTGCTTTATATAATAAGATACTAGTGCAAAATGAACTTGCTACATATTTTTCTTTTTTGGGTAAACTGATATGTTACTATATTACTTGTTGAAGAAGCAACAGCGGGACTTCACTGGGTCCGCCATCTCCAGCGCCAACGAAAAATGGAACTATGTCTCCATCTCCAGCGCCAATGGGAAATGGAACCATTGAACCCAAGAAAACTAATCCATTAGCAAAACGTAAGTTTATTTATTTATTTATCTTAGCCATACCAAAGTGTTTTATTTTTTTTTGGTTAATAATAAATTTTTGTTTGGAACATTTTGCAGAAAAATCATCGCGGAATATAAAACTCATAATCGGTACCATATCCCTTGCTCAATCCATGTGACCACAGTCTCATGTACATAACACCTAAGTTTAAATATTTTATCTCTTATTGCAGGAGTCATTGCAGGAACGTGTGTGATGATCATTATTGTGGTCTTTGTAATAGTGAGAGCAAAAAATGCGAGGAAGAGTGTTTGGAATGGCAAAAATGTTGAAGAAATTGTAATGTTGAAAAGATATAGTTACACAAGTGTCAAGAAG
Organism: Draba incana; assembly: GCA_963576765.1. Classification (NCBI taxonomy): domain Eukaryota; kingdom Viridiplantae; phylum Streptophyta; class Magnoliopsida; order Brassicales; family Brassicaceae; genus Draba; species Draba incana. The sequence goes on from OY755216.1 coordinate 6,298,318, forward strand.
ATGACAAACTCATTCTCGCATGTTCTCGGGAGAGGAGGATTTGGAACTGTCTATAAAGGGAAATTACCTGATGGCGGCCAACATGTTGCAATAAAGATCTTGAAGGAGGCTAAGGGAAATGGACAAGATTTCATCAATGAAGTAGCTAGCATGAGTAGAACATCTCATGTCAATATCGTTTCTCTACTTGGATTCTGTTATGAAGGGGACAAGAGAGCTATAATCTACGAGTTTATGCCGAATGGATCCCTCGACAAGTTCATTTCCGAGAATATGGCAACAAAGCTGGAATGGGAAACATTATATAATATAGTGTTAGGTGTGTCTCGTGGCCTAGAGTATTTGCATAATCGTTGCGTAGCGAGGATTGTGCATTTCGACATAAAGCCGCAAAACATACTCATGGACAAAGATCTTTGTCCCAAGATTTCAGATTTTGGTCTTGCTAAGCTGTGCAAAAATAAGGATAGTATCATATCAATGCAAGACGCGAGAGGAACGGTAGGATATATTGCCCCTGAAGTGTTTTCCAAAAGTTTTGGAGGAGTTTCGCATAAGTCAGATGTGTATAGTTTTGGAATGGTGGTTCTTGAGATGATTGGAGCAAGGGATAGAGAAAATTTTGAAAATTGTTTATCCAACAATAGTTCAGTATACTTTCCAGATTGGATCTACAAAGATCTTGAGAGGGGAGAAATCATGAGGAATTTCGGAGATCAGATAACCGAAGAAGAAGAGAAAGTTGCAAAGAAAATGGTATTGGTTGGTCTATGGTGTATTCAGACCAATCCATCTGATCGTCCACCAATGATCAAAGTCATTGAGATGTTAGAGGGGGATCTAGAAGCTCTCCATGTTCCGCCTAAACCTTTCTTGTGTTTACCCGCGTCAACAGTTGAAGAAAATGTTGAAAATAGTTATGAGACTTCAAGCTTCTCTAACCCAATTCAGTCTGAAAGAGGTACTCTCCCATCTGGTGAACATACATATCGCTTTTCCAAAGAATTAATTCAAGAAAACTCTCTAAAAGAGTTAACATAGTTCACGGTCCTCCTAGATTAAAATGATCTTACTTCAGGCATTATAATTTGATTGTGTTGATTCTATGCTATTTTTTTTATGTGTCTCCCGATAAGACTTTGGAACAGAACAACATGAATGTAAAATTCTTGAAACTAAGCTTGCAAGAGGTTTTGTTTTGAGTAGTCAGGATCTCAAGGAACTTATTTTATGCTTCTTATTAAAATATTAAACAATTATCAAATTTCGAGATGGATGAACCTAGAGTATTATCATCAACCCTTACTTCAGCTACAAAGACAACATGGACACTATCTATTTAGCCTACTTTCTGTTCACCGCACCACCCCCTGTATTCACTGACGACCAGTACTTAATTGTACAAAAACCTCTTTGACGCAAATCTGGACTTGGTTTACACGGCATTGGTTTCCGACGGTAACAACCACGACTATGTTTTACTCCATCGGTTTCGATAATATAATGAGAATAGTTTACAAAATACAATCGGAAATTGTCGGTTCCCCGGTTTGGACTTCTATACCATTTTAATAAATTTGCAGTTGACACAAAAAAAAAAATTAAATTGTTCATTCATAATTAAAGAAAAAGTCTTAAATGTTTGTAGATGAATCGTAAATTACAAGTCAAAGCAAAGCCATCATCGACACGGCGTCTATTTTTTGTCGTCCAAAACTGAATTCGACCACGTGAAGAAAAATCTTTGGCTATTAACGCCGCCGGCTCAACCCATTTCCCATTTACCATCAAGATTATAGTTTCTAGCTTGTTAGGCCCTATTGGAAAGCCACATGTTGAGGAAACTCACATTCTTAGACTTTTCAAAGCATAGATAGATACAGAGAGATATCAGTGGATCGTGTTGATTTTTTGTGTAACGTTCCAAAACTGATGATGTGATATTGCGATGACTTAGTTTCATTCATTGACTTAAATCACCGACTCACCTCTATAAATTAGGCGCAAAATGCTATGATTTTAAATATACAAAGTTGCAAGCATTACAATAAACAATATCTGAACATCATTAATAAATTGTTATTTCATGAAGATGTCTAATGAATCGAGTTTTTTAGCCTCACTACCACCGTTGCTAATTCTTCTCAGCTTCCTAATGGCTTCCTTCTTCGACACGGCAGGTTTAATCATCTTTTACTCTATAGATTATATCATATTGAACTTCAAAATGTGTTATTTTTGAGAATTCCCCATATATATATTTTTGAGAATTTGATTTAAACTTATATTTTTTACTGATGATTCATAACCTGAAATTGAAGCTGGGCAAATCGGAGTGTGCTACGGGAGACTTGGAAACAACCTGCCACGTCCTGCCGACACGGTAGCGCTTTTCCGGCAACGAAACATCCGGCGGATGCGGCTTTACGACCCAAACCCAGATGTTCTCGCGGCTCTCCGTAACTCAAACATCGAGCTTCTGCTCGATGTTCCCAACCCTGATCTCCAGCGTGTCGCCTCCAGCCAAGGTGAAGCCGACAATTGGGTCAACAACAACGTACGCAACTACGCAAACAGTGGTGTCAGATTCCGCTACATAGCAGTCGGGAACGAGGTGCAACCCTCAGACCCAACCTCAAGATTTGTCCTCCCTGCGATGCAGAACATCGAGAGAGCGGTTTCAAACCTCGGAATCAAGGTCTCAACAGCCATAGACACCAGAGGAATTACTGGGTTTCCTCCCTCACAGGGCACATTCACACCGGAATTTCGGAACTTTATTGCACCAATAATTGGTTTCTTGGTAAGCAAACAATCTCCTCTGCTTGTGAATAACTACCCTTACTTCAGCTACATTAACAACATGAGAGACATTCGTTTAGAGTATGCTTTGTTCACTTCACCTTCCACTGTTGTCACTGACGGATCAAACCAATACCGAAACCTCTTCCACGCACTCCTAGACACCGTATATGCGGCATTGGAGAAAACAGGTGGCGGATCAGTGGAGATCGTAGTGTCGGAAAGCGGTTGGCCGACCGCGGGAGGAACCGCGACGAGTACGGATAATGCAAGGACTTATGTGAACAATTTGATACAAACTGTGAAGAGTGGATCTCCGAGGAGGCCAGGGAGAGCTATAGAGACTTATATATTCGGTATGTTTGATGAGAATCTGAAGAGTCCTGAGTTTGAGAAGTTCTTTGGAATGTTTCTTCCGAATCAACAGGCTAAGTATGGTGTTAATTTCAACTAATCTCCTTGAAGACACTTCTCGATGAAGTATAGGGGTTATATAGTTATATGAGAGAAATGGAATTTGAAGGCTTTGTATTGTAAAGATTTCCGATGAATGGGAACTTGCTGTAATATGAAGGAATAATGAACCACAAGAAAATAATGAAAAGGTTATACATACATACAAGTATGTTTTACTACTCGAGTTTCGATATATAACTAGAAAGCAACTTAACTTAGGAAAGTCACATTCTTAGTAGGACTTTTCAAAGCCTAGATCTAGAGAGAGATATTGGAAAATATGATACGATAAACTTAATATGATTCATTCGTTGACCTAAATCTCTGTTTCGCAATAGAATGAAATACCAATGCCACACCAAAAGATTTGTTTCAATGGAGTTACTTGATTATAAATTTCAAATGAAATGTATCCAATATTGATCAATTTTTGAAATATACTTCTAACTTTGTATATTTTTATGGGAGATTTGCTAAAACAACATTGGAAAGTTGGTTTTGAACAAAAACAACCTTTCCATGAGAAAGCTGTATTTTTGGGAATTTTTACCCGTTTTACCTTTATTTGCCTTGATAACAAAAAACGTATTTACGAAACTACCATTAATGAATCGGCGGGAAAAGTTCACACCAAGGAAAATAAATCTACCATGCTGTGATGGTAGATTTATATTCGAACGGTAGACTTATTTTTTGAGTAATAGACTTATTTTTTTAGCGGTAGATTTATATATGAATGGTAGACTTATTTGTTCCAGTGGTGGTAGAGATGTTTCCGAATGGTAGACTTATTAGAGTGACTGGTAGATTTATTATTTTCAGTGGTAGATTTATTTTGGAGCGGTAGACTTATTTTGTGATTGGTAGATTTATTTCCGAAGATTGGTAGATTTATTTTCTTTAACGGTAGAGTTAAATTTTCGTGATAGATTTATTTTTGCGACTGGTAGACTTATTATAGTGGTAAAAGATTTATACTAGTGGACTGTAGTGGTAGACTTATTATAGTGGTGGTAGATTTATACTGAGTGGTAGATTTAATATTTTTGACGGTAGACTTATTCAATCTTTTTCCCTTTTACTAGAACAATTTCCCGAAAAATATTGGTAGAGTTATTTTTTTTGTTTACCTTATGGTAGATTTGTTTTTCGGATGGTAGATTTGTTTTTCGGATGGTAGACTTATTATCCGGAGATGGTTGTCATATAGTTTTGATAGACTTATTATCCGACGATGGTTGTTCATATAGTTGTGGTAGACTTATTTTCTGACATAGATTCATATAGTTGTGGTAGACTTATTATCCGGAGATGGTTGTCATATAGTTGTGGTAGACTTATTATCCGACGATGGTTGTTCATATAGTTGTGGTAGACTTGTTTTCTGACATAGGTTCATATAGTTGTGGTAGACTTTTTATCCGGAGATGGTTGTTATATAGTTATGGTAGACTTATTATCCGACGATTGTTGTTCATATAGTTGTGGTAGACTTGTTTTCTGACATAGGTTATTCAAACAACGATGTTGTGGTAGACTTGTTATCTGACCTAGGTTGTTCAAACAATCCTGTGGTGGTAGACTTGTTATGTGACTTAGGTTCTTCAAACAACAATGTTGTGGTAGACTTGTTATATGACTTAGGTTTTTTAAACAACAATGCGGTGGTAGACTTGTTATCTGATTTTGGCTCTTTAAACAATGTAGTGGTAGATTGACTTTGGCTCTTTAAACAATGTAGTGATAGATTTGTTATTTGACTTAGCTTCTTTAAACACTTCTGTGGTTGACTTGTTATCTGACTTAGGTTCTTTAAACAATGTGACGGTAGACTTATTATTTGACTTTGGTTCTTGGGATAATGTTGTGGTAGACTTATTATCTGACTTATGTTCTTTAAATAATGTTGTAGTAGACTTATTATCTGACTCATGGATAAGGTGCATTGGAGACTGAGATGGAGCGATACCAGCCAAGGAAAGAACACAAGTGTTCTAATTGTCGTCAATACGATCATAATCTATTATTATGTGTGTCTTTTCAATTTTAACTTGTTTTTCCTGTTTTAATGTTATAATAATTGATGTTAAAGGCATTTGGAAACAGATTATATAGCGAGCAAATTTCTAGAATACATAAATTATGTCAATCCATTACATTGAACAGAGAATAAATCTACCATCAAAGAAAGACAAATCTACCATATCATTGAACAGAGAATAAATCTACCATTAAACATAAATGTATAAGTTATCCACGGCCTCTGCCTCTTCCGCCACCACCCTTGAAGCCTTTATGTCCACCAAATGAACCACCATCAGCGGCGGTTCCTTGAATCGGAGTACCGTCTGATCTAATGTGGTCCGTCTCGACATTGTAAGATGTCAAAATAAATCTACCATTACAGAACAATAAATCTATCATGCCAGAACAAACTTCCTACCAAATTAAACTACCATTGCCACCGTTGAATCCAACAGATCCACGACCTCTGCCTCTTCTGCCACCACCTCCGAAGCCTCCACGGCTATCATAATTAATCTACCAACAAAGAAAAATAAATCTACCATCAAACTAGAATAAATCTACCATAAAAAACAAACAAACATACCATTGAGCAGAGAATAAATCTACCATGACAGAATAAACTTTTTACCAAATTAAACCACAACCACCACCACCACCACCGCCAATTCCAACGGATCCACGATCTCCGCTTCTTTTGTCACCACCTCCGAAACCTCCACGTTCACCGGAATCAATCTACCATCAAAGAATAACAAATCTATCATCAAAGAAAAATAAATCTACCATCAAGAACATGAACCCATAAATCTACCATACAATTGAACAAATAATAAATCTACCATCAAACTGTTAAAATAAATCTACCATAAAACATAAATAACTCTACCACTCAAATAAATCTACCATTACAGAACAATAAATCTACATTGACAGAACAAACTTCTTACCAAATACCACCACCACCACCGCCGCGGAATCCAACAGATCCACGATCTCTGCTTCTTTTGCCATCACCTTTGAAGCCTCAACGTTCACCGGAATAAATCTACCATCAAAGAATAACAAATCTATCATCAAAGAAAAATAAATCTACCATCAAGAACATGAACCCAGGAAACCACCACCACCACCGCCGCCGAATCCAACAGATCCACGACCACCGCTTCTTTCGGCACCACCTCCGAAGCCTCCACGTCTACCAGAATAAATCTATCATCAAAAAAAAACAAATCTACCATCAAAGAATTGGACCATCTTCTTCGATTTACAATCGATTGTTTCTCGCCGGAGCCAGAGCATGGCCGATACGCTCTGCCTCCATCTTCCACGTCATCGTCATTAACCATTGTCGAGATCAAGACTTGTCGCCATCTCCGACGCCAAGCTTGCTCGTGGTTCGTGGTTGCTCGTCGGTGGTTGATGGAGGAGCTTCAGATCCAGAAACGAAGAAACTCGCAGGAGATCGCCGAAGTTCGCCGGAGAAGACGATGTCGCGGTGGTGAAGACAAAGTCGCGATTCATTTTTTTTTCTTTCCCGTCGAACAAATGAAAAAAAAAAGAAAAAAAAAGAGTTTTATTTTTTTAAAAAAACCTAATTTTTTTTTTCAATGACAATTTTGTAATAAAGAGGTTAACAAAATGTTTAAAAGACTTTTTAAGTGTTCTCATCTCTACAAGGTTGTTTTAGTTATTAAGATACTTTCCAAGGTTGTTTTAGTTATTATCTCTATTTTTATTAGCTAAAAGTTTCATATACAAATGCAAAAAAATATGCGAGAAATACTTGTGACTATGATAGGAGTAATAATGTAGCAACCTTGCATCAATTAAGTGGAATAGCAATTTTCTTCTTATATTATCATTATCGTTGTATTATCGATCTAGCTAGGTACTAGAACACAAAAATGATATATATTTATAAAGTTATTGCTAGCTCATCAATCCTGAAATAAGAATAAGAACATATATTCCTTGTCTATGCTTACATTACTCATACAGTGAGTAAACTTGGGATATAAGCAATAAGATCCCCCCAATGCTTAGGTCTAAAAGCTACCTTAAAATTTCTTTGTTCAGGATCATGTATCACTAAAAGAGAGCCTTTTATTTTCCATTTATGAAGCAGAATCTTATTTTCTTAAATGTTGTGATTGCTTGATTTGGCATAATTGGTTTGCCAAAATCTATCGAATACGTCTTCTCCCAATTTTTGTCTGAATTTAACGACCATATCTCTTGCTTCTTGCCCTTCCATTCTGATATACTCAAATGACCATTAAGCTTGCATATATCAACATCATTAACAGTGTTAACTGGTGTCTTCAGATTCACTTCAAAAGTTTCAGTGTAAAGATCAAAAGGCACTATATGTCTTTTTGAATTGTACACGTCGCTTAACCAATGAAGTGATCCATCTACATATGTTGGATTCTCATCATCCACTATTTGATAAGGAAAAGCCGTCACATTCCTCCAAGTGTTTGTTTGAAAAGAGAAAACCTCGCATGTAGTTATGTTGTCCAAACCCAAACTGTTCGAGTTATATAACTATACCAACTTGTATACTCCACTAATATTGTCTCTACCCAATCCAGGCAAGGGGAAAAGTCTGTTTACTAGACCAAGAAAAACGAGCTGTTACTTGTTAAATTCAGGACCAATAAAACTAAGAGATAATAACTAAAACAACCTTGAAAAGTCCACTAATAACTAAAACAACCTTGTAGACATGAGAAGACATGAAAAGTCTTTTAAACCTTGTGAGGTTCTCTTTATTACAAAATTGCCATAAAAAAAAATTAGGTTTTTGAAACATTTGTTTTTTCCAAACAAAACTCTCCTCTTTCACTTTTTTTTTTCAACGTCACAAACGAGGAACCGCGACCGCGACTCCGACGGCACAACCGCGACTCCTCGTCTTCTCCGGCGACTCCTCGTCTTCTCCGACGACTCCAAGGTTAGTTTCGGGTTTCTCTTAACTTCTCTTCTCTTCTCTTTTCTTTCTTTCATAGTATAGATACAAATCGATTTTGTAATTTGTTCTTGTTCAATTTTCGGGTTTGTTCGTGTTCGATTTCTGGGTTTGTTCTTGTTCTTGTGCATTTTTCGAAAGTTTTGGTTCATTCAATAACATGTAATTACAATTCCGGCTTCGTTTGGGCGGTTTTGTTCCGATTCGATTTCTGGGTTCGTGTTCTTTGATGGTAGATTTATTTTTCTTTGATGGTAGATTTCTGGGCATCATCTTCTCCGACCAAATTTTTTGTCGCCGGCGAGTCTCTTCGTTTCTGGATCTGAAAAAGTCTTCAGTGTTGATAGATTTATTTTTATTTAATGGTAGATTTATTTTAGTTTGATGGTAGATTTGTTTTATTTGCTGGTAGATTTATTTTGGTGAACATGGAGGTTTCAGAGGTGGTGGCGGAGAGACTTGAGGTTTAACGGCGGTTCTTCTGGGTCGAAACCAAGCCGGTCTTGAACATCGTAGAATTGAATCGCCGTGTGAGCAAAAGTCTTCAGTGTTGATAGATTTATTTTTATTTGATGGTAGATTTATTTTAGTTTGATAGTAGATTTGTTTTTCTTTGCTGGTAGATTTATTCTGGTGGACGTCGAGGTTTCGGAGATGGTGGTGAAAGAAGCGGAGGTCATGGATATGTTGGATTCGGCGGTGGTGGTAGTTTAATTTGGTAGAAAATTTGTTCTGTCATGGTAGATTTATTTTAGTTTGATGCCATGATAGATTTATTTTTATTTGATGGTAGATTTATTTTAGTTTGATGGTAGATTTGTTTTTCTTTGCTGGTAGATTTATTTTGGTGAACATGGAGGTTTCAGAGGTGGTGGCGAAAAAAGCGGAGGTCATGGATCTGTTGGATTCGGCGGTGGTGGTAGTTTAATTTGGTAGAAAGTTTGTTCTGTCATGGTAGATTTATTCTCTGTTCAATGGTATGGTAGTCTTTTTTTATGATAGATTTATTCTACTTTGATGGTAGATTTGTTTTTTTTTTTGTTGGTAGATTTATTCTGGTACATGTGGAGGCTTCAGAAGTGGTGGCGGAAGAGGCGGAGGTCGTGGATCTGTTGGATTCGGCGGTGGTAATGGTAGTTTAATTTGGTAGGAAGTTTGTTCTGTCACGGTAGATTTATTGTTCTGTAATGGTAGATTTATTTTGACATTTTACGATGTCGAGACGGACCACACTAGATCAGACGCTCCGATTCAAGGAACCGCCGCTGATAGTGGTTCATTTGGTGGACATGGAGGCTTCAGAGTGGTGGCGGAAGAGGCAGAGGTTGTAGATAACTTACAAATTTATGTTTGATGGTAGATTTATTCTCTGTTCAATGGTATGGTAGATTTGTTTTTCTTTGATGGTAGATTTGTTTTTCTTTGATGGTAGATTTTTTCTCTGTTCAATGTAATGAATTGACAGAATTTATGTACTCTAGAAATTTGCTCGGTATATAATATGTTTCCAAATGCCTTTAGCATCAATTATTATAACATTAAAACAGGAAAAACAAGTTAAAATTGAAAAGGCACACATAATAATATACATATATTTAAGCTTCACTAGTGGTATGATTATGATCGTATTGACAACAATTAGAACACTTGTGTTCTTTCCTTGGCTGGTATCGCTCCATCTCAATATCCAATGCACCTTTTATCCATGAGTCAGATAATAAGTCTACCACAACATTATTCAAAAAACCTTAGTCAAATAATAAGTCTACCGCCACATTGTTTAAAGAACCTAACTCAGATAACAAGTCAACCATGATAGCAGGGTTTTTAGCCTGGGTTAAGAACTCAATTCCTAAATTACTAATCCGATGTAGAAATAGATTTAGGTTCGTTCAGGGACTGGCAATACACTTTAGTTCCTTTTAAACACAATTCAAGCTAAGCGATTCAAGTGGTTTTAAAGTGTCACGAAAATAAAATAACAAGCAAAGTAAAATTCGGTTGTAAATAAATATGATAAAGGCGTTAGACAAGGGGATTATCGCAGAGAATAGATCATCAAGAACCAAGCAATTATTCAGGATATTAAATCAAGCACCAATCTAGAACACAATCACGATTTCATGAGGATCCACTGTCGTGGTATCAACAACTTTATTAATAAATCTAGCACCCTAAACTGTCGTTTGAGACTAAAGAAATTAACAAGCATTAGCGATTGAGATTGATAAGTTCACGATTTGCCTTAACTTCAACTGTCGTTGGCTAAGGATCAAATCGCCCATCTAAGTTTATTCAAGCAATTCACTACACTTTTGATGAGTAAATTAAACCTAAAATCAAAGGCTAGGTGATCAAGCTAGTCTAGGCAATAAGTTCAACTTAGATGAAGATATCAAATATATAAGTATAATCCTATCTATGCCGAGTTCATTGAATCTCTAAATCCCTTTGAAAAACCCTAATCTAACAAAGAAGATTACTCGCACATAATAAAACGAAGAACACAAAGAGAGATGAAAGTATTCATAGAATAAATTAAAGAGTAAGGTTCAAGAGAAAACTCAATAACGTGTAGACGAACAACTCTCGAAATCCAAAGCAAACGAAATCTCTCCAAGGTCTCGAATCCAAACGTGAAAGACAAGTAAAAAATATGAAAAGTGTTTTTGCATGTAAACTGTGTAAAAGAGGTGTGAAGGGGCGTGAAGCGTGTCTCCCTTCTTCAAAGGAAGACTTCCTCTTTTAAAGGAGAAAGAGGCTCGGAAAATAAGGAAAATAAATCTTGGATAAATCTTCTAGGTAGATCTTCGATTTAGTGAATATCCTCTTTTGCAAATCTTCTGGGTGAATATTCAATTTGGTGAATATTCCTTTTTCTTCAAATCTTCTAGATATTCACTTAAACGACGCCAATCTTCTAGGTAAATATTTCCATTAGGTGAATACTCCCTTTTATGAATCTCTGAGAGCAGGTCGGTCAAATCGGGAGCAGGTGCTCCAGCTACTTCAGAATCCAAAAGATCGTGTTTTCCATCTTTTCCACCAAGACTCCTAGCAAACTCCAATTCTTCATTTCAGCCACCTTTGGACCTAAAAAGACTCGATACAAAAGAGAAAGGCTCGATAAAACCCTACAAAATAAAGGTTAGAATACCCCAAAAATGGAGTATATCAATTCCCCCAGACTTAGATCTTTGTTTGTCCTCAAACAAACTCAAAACCAAGTAAAGGAAAAATGTTTGAAAACGTGGAAACTCTTTTATTCTCATCGGTCGGTGCACGGCTCCTTTAGCTGAGTTATGGGGTGTGTACTATGGTTTAGTCATTGCTTGGGAGAAGCGGTTTCGGCGGGTGGAGTTACAAGTGGACTCGGAGTTAGTGGTGGGTTTTCTTACAAAGGGGATTGAGGCGTCGCATCCCTTTTCTTTCCTGGTACGTTTGTGCTATGACTATATCTCGAAGGACTGGATTGTCCGTATTTCGCATGTGTATAGGGAGGCTAATCACCTGGCGGATGGATTAGCGAACTATGCTTTTGGTTTACCTTTAGGATTGCATTCTTTTGATCTTGTACCGCTTGAGCTTGACTCGATTTTACGTGCGGATGCTAATGGGGAAGTGACCCCTAGACAGATTTTATGTAATTGTTAGTTCAATAAATTAAAACCGGGGGATTTTTCTCCCGGTTCCCTACTAAAAAAAAAAAAATAAGGGTAAAACGGGTAAAAAATCTCAAAAATACAATTTTCTCATGGGAAAGTTGTTTTTGTTCAAAACCAACTTTCCAATGTTGTTTTAGCAAACTTCCTTAAAACTAATGAATGAAAAAAAAACCAAAATTAGTCATTACACAAACAATCCTAAAGGAACGAAATCCTATCATGGTAATATCTCTTAGACAAAGTCTAGAGATCGATGGTTCGATAGCACTTGAGAGGGGATATATAAAATGCTATGGTCCCCAGTATGAAGGGACGTACGAGCCTAGGTCTATAACCTCTTTGTATTCAAAAAAAGAAAAAAAAAACTCCTAAGAGTTGAATGAATCATCAAATATAACACATTGGGTTGGTGAAAATAAAGGCATGGTCTTCTTGAATTAAGTGAAACTTACCCTTTATAATGTTCATATCTTGATGAAGTTTTTGAAACCTTGCCACAGGAAAACTTCGATACCAGTTTATCGAAGGATTGATCACAAGATTACATCCCACAAAATCGGTGATGCATATTAGACCATCACAACTCTTCGTTACATTAATTGATGTAATGTCTTCGAAAAAGAAAAAAGATGGATTCTCGACGAAAAGTGATGATCTCAAAGTCAATGTATTTTCAGAAATCTCAATGGGTGGCTTCCAATTGTCACGTCTTCTCTCGAAAAAGAGGATCATGAGATCGCTGACTACTTAAAATATTGAGACATGATCGTTAAAATATTGAGACATGTCTTTCCTTAAAATATTGAGACATGATCGTTAAGTTCCATCCTTTTGATAAACATTTAAATCTGATAAGAGAATTAACCGGAAGCTTTTCTAGAATAATTTCGACCAAATGGTGAGGTAATTCTATTGTTGGAATTGTTTTTCCCCTCTCTACTTCTCTTACACACGCCTCAAGTTTTGTTTTAGGGTTTCCTCTCTCTTGATCCTCCATTGATATCGTTTGTATTTTGTGATGTTTTTTTCTGTGATGTATTTTGTGATGTTCCTGATGAGTTATTTATATGTTCGAGTTTGTATACGTCAAAATAAGAATAATGTTGACAGAATGAAACATAGAGGAATCTTATCTTCTATGCATATTTAAATCTAAGATTTTCCAATCAATTAATGTCATGAGATTTTTAATTACTATTACTTTTTTTGGGGGAAAATATCAATTTTTAATTTTTAATAACTTATTTGATAATTAAACAGAAATAGTTTATGGGATATAAAATGAGTTAGAGTTTTTTTTATCTTTATAAAGTGAATTTTCTTTAGAACAAGATATTATATCTCCTTTTTTAATAAAAACAAAAAAACATTATTCCATATATATACATATATATATATATATATTATTTTTTATGTAACTCAATATCCATTTATTGGCTTATGCAACAATTGGTCACTAATTTTGTAAAAAAACAAAATTTTAATACATAAATAGTATACTACTTAAAAAAAGTACTTTGCATCTTTTATTTAATTAAAATCATTTACGTAAATGACTTAGAATTAAAAATAAACACTTTCGTTTTTATGTTAGCCCTTGTCCAGTGGTGAAGGGTTTAAAAACTTCTATGCCAGGTTTGTAGTTTGAATCCCAGACAATATTATTGTACTATACAAATTATTGGAGGAAACACTTTTCAGTCCTACATTAAATGTTATTTAGAATTGCTAGTACTGTGTGTTCTACAATTTCATAACTCATAAATGTGTTTTTACCATATATAATAATCAATCCAAGTAGGTAAGTGCTTGCTGTCCAATAAATGTAATTAACCACTCTTGATGAACTAGTTAATCAGATCCGTTAATAGAAGAAAGTTATTGTATCTTTTCCCTTATTGAGCAATTAAGCAAGTGCTTAGACCATTTTCCAACCCATAACTCTATTTTCCACTCTAAAATAGAGTAACTCTATTTTAAAGTATGGGTTTTCTCCAACCCATTACTCTATTTTTCACTCTAAAATAATATTCTAAATATATTCTTTTTCAATTTAGTCCTTGACTTATTATATAATTAATCCAATTATTTTATATATAGCAATAATTCACTAAAATCACAATAATATTTTAGTTCAAGTTTTAATATAGAAATTAAATTACATTACACAATAAAAAAAGAAGAAGTTGATGATTTAAATTATTAAGTCATTAATTATAATATTTATTCTATATTATTTATCTTAATTTTATTATTTTTTATTAATAAATTTTATCACATTTGAAATTTTTTGTTGCATTTTAATTGTGTTGGTTAAAGATTTTTATTTTGATATAATTTTTGGTTATTATTATATAATTTTGCTAAAAAACCATTAATTATTTAATCAAAAATAAAGAATCAATAACTAAAACATATTTTAATAATATATTTTAGATGTAAAAGTATAATGAATAAAAGTTAAAAGACCTTTTTATAAATAAAAAAGTTCAACTCTAATTTAGAGTAAGATTTAGGTTTACTCTAAATGTAGAGTAAAAAAAAGTGGTTGCTCTAGTTTGGTGTAGGATTTAGAGTGGGGTTGGAGATGAATTTACTCTAAACATGCTTTTAGAGTAGGATTTAGAGTGGGGTTGGAGATGCCCTTCGAAACCTCTGCGTGTATTTTTTTATTTAGTTTGAAATTTTGGTTTTTAGAAATATATGCTTGTGGTCTTTTGTCTTCAACTATTCAGATTTGATTTTTCTTAAGAAATCCGCAAACGTTTACAACCTTAAAACAAGATCAAGCCGATTCAACCTAGTCTCAGCAATATCACAGTCGTGCTTACGTTTAGCGCATGTCCGAAGCGATTAAAAAAAATAAAATCTCATTTCATAGAAAGCATCGGTTTTCCAACATGATTCGTTCGGAAATGTCTAATGATATACAGATGATCATGTTCCTATGTACAAAAATCATCAAAACTTCGTCGACAAATCTAAAAAATTACTGAAATCAATATTTGACAGAAAAATCGTCATAATATAGTAGAAATTAGTGAAAAATAAATAGATATTGTTTGTTAGAAAAGTCCTATGGCACAGTTTTAATTTAGATTAGATTTGGTACCCAAACAATACTTATTTTAAATATTGTTTGTAAAAAAGAGTTTTGATCACTACTACTAGTGATGTTTTCGAAAAGATTTTAGAAATGTGATATTCTTAAAAAATATAAAAAACAACAATGAAAAAAAAATCATAAGTAATAATAATATGTTTGTCCAATAACCAAAAGCAAAAATTAACCAAGTAACCAAAAATTATCTCATATGATTAAATATTAGCCATTAAATTTAAAATAATAACTAATATATTTAAATATAGTTCTTTTTGGTTTCTCTATACCAATTAGGGAGAACTATGTAAGTGGCAATACAAGATAATATAATTAAATAAAGAACAAAGATAAAATAGTACATAGAGAAGTGGTAATAGAGTATGAAAATCAGTTCTACATCTATATTAGGACAGACTTTGAATGTGGTGCATGTGGTGGAGATTTTTGACCGAAAATGTGCACCATTAATGTTTTGTTACCTCTTGGTTTCTCCTTTCCCTCTCTCTCACTCTTCTCCTCTGTTTTGTTTATGGTGCTCTACTGCTCTGTCTATAATTTGTTGTTTTTTTTTTTTTTTTTTTTGAAATTTTGATTGCATTAATTTAAAAGAGACAAGAGTACTTATATTACATAAGCTCACTCCAGTAAAATATTGCCTAATAAACTCTTAATTAAAACCCATAACATAAAAAACTCATTTGAACCATAATATGAGAAGGCCCAGATAGAAGCCCATATGAAGAAAGAAGATCCATAATTGCAGAATTCCAAAACACGTGTTGTGGAGTCCTCAACGAAGAAGAAGATGATTAGATGATTAGATGAACCGATCTCTTCTCTTTACTCTAAAGAGAACCAGAGTTGCATAATTTGGCTTGCCACCAGATTGTTTTGATC
Organism: Draba incana; assembly: GCA_963576765.1. Lineage (NCBI taxonomy): Eukaryota > Viridiplantae > Streptophyta > Magnoliopsida > Brassicales > Brassicaceae > Draba > Draba incana. Next base: position 6,314,240 of record OY755216.1, read on the forward strand.
CCGAAAAGTGGATATGCGATTACGAATCAAAGAATCAATTTGTTGCTTCAAGTTTTCGGAGGAGCGGAAGGTGTTGCGATGAAGCCGCCTGTTTCTCTCTCTCCAAGTTTCATAGATTGTCGCTTGCCAAACGAGTAAGGTGAGGTATCGAAGATGTTTTGGGCCCTGGAAATTGATAAGAGCTTCCGATGTATCCAACCAGGAAGTAGAAGCTGCATGAAGTCCAAGCCTAGAAGCCAAAGGGGACTAAATAGATGAAGAGAATGGGCATAAGAAGAACAAATGGTCCCTGGATTCCAAAGCCTGGTTGCAGAGGAGGCAGTGGGTATCCGTTACCAATCCCCAAGAGGTAATCCTGTCCCTTGTAGGACAACGATTGAGAAGGAATAGCCATGATAGAATCTTATGTTTTGGGATTCCTCTCTTAAACCATACTATCTTGTGCCATCTGACCTGAGGCTTTGATTCTCTAATACCATTGTAGACCAAGCTGGAGCAGAACTTGCTCTGAGGACGACCGCCAACGACCCAGACCCACTCGACTGTGTCAATACACCTAGTTAGCTGGACAGTAGATAGATGAACCAAGACATTTTCAAATCTCTGAGTCTATAATTTGTTCTTCTTCGCTTTTTCTGATAATCAACACAAATTAATTTATGTGGAGTAACACTGAAAAATTCTAATAACGCAAAATCACAAGGAAAACAAAACACGTTATATATTATAGTTTCTAACATGTCATATATTATATTTTAGTGGAAAACGTTTTAAACATTGACCATTATATATATTTAGAATAAAGTGTACAAATTTATTATTAATAAGGGGTTAAATATATTTGTAGCTCGGTAAATAAATAGATAACTGACATAAAAAGTAGATATTATACTTTAGTTAGCTCGTTAAGAAAAACATTGAGGTGTATATTTATGTTTAAATGTTACTATAAATATTATAACTTGTTATTTTAACTATATATACATGTAATTTTCGCATAGTTAGTTATTGTAATGTACATATTATTTATCTAGT